>JAJTUV010000069.1:0-682500 GCA_021653895.1 Mastomys natalensis | reverse complement strand
GGTGTGACCTGGGGATTTGTTTTGTTTGACCCATTTAATGTATTTGAGACCGCTTTTAGATACTCATTTGCTCACACAGCATTTACTGAGTGACTGCTGTATGCCAACCGCACAAGAGAGACACACAGGACGCAGTCTCTGCACTGATTCCTGTTCTTTGCACCTCTTCTTGCACTATTCCATTATCTGGATGCTCTTCCTGGCTACAACATCACTTTTCGGTTCTTCTGGGGTTTGGAGCAGAGCCTTGTGCATGTTATCACTGATGTGTCACGGACCTGTACCCACCGGCCTTTGTGTTTACTGTCCCTCCCTACACAAAGCCTTCTCCCTTCCATTCTGAGGAAACGCTTCTGGCCCTCTCTCCTTTGCTGGATTTTAAAAGCGATCTTGCTGTAAGAAGATGTCTGTCTACCTGTTTGATCTCCTGAGTCTGTCTAGATTCTCCTTGAAGCCCACGGCTGTGTCTCCTTCAGTCTTGCTTCCTCACAGTGCTGTGAGGTCCGAACTTGATGGGTGCCTGCCCATAAGCCTGCATCTTCTCAGAGAGAGAAATTGAGAAACTTCAGAGGGAAAATGTTTTAAAGCACAAATAAATTAAGTATGATCCCTAGTCTTGCTAAATTTAGCGGTAGAGGGACAAACATGTCACAATTAATTAACTTCACATTGTGAGCCTCCTACAGTCTGCTTTAAAACAAAGCACTATTTGAGATTTTTAGATAATTTTCTTTATGTCTTCCCTCTTCATTTCTGCTACTCTTAGGAACAGTTGTTTTCTTACTGGTTTTTGTCCTCCTCTTTCTTATTTTTAACGAGAAGGAGGAAGACCTAAAGCCGGAGCTTCTGGAAGAACCATTTATTCTTACCCATTTAGGTTTCTCCCCAAACTTGACCTTGGTTTCTTACCTAACTTCACACTCGGAATGGATCTCTAAAGACAATCCTGTTTATTCTTTTTTCCCATTTATTTATTCATTTGCATTCTGATTGCTGCCCCCCTCTTCTCAGTTCCCCCTCACACAGTCCCTCTCCCCTTCCTCTCTCCCCTTCTCTTCTGAAAGCGTGGAGCACCTCCCTGGTATCCCCCCACCCTGGTACATCAATTCTCTGCAGGGCTAGGCACATCCTCATCTACTGAGGCCACAGAAGCATCAGCTTTAGAGACAGCCCTCTCTCCAGTTGTTGGGGGACCACATAAAGACCAAGCTGCATATCTGCTACATATGTGTGTTTGTTGGGGTTGGGCTAGGTTCAGTCCATGTATGCTCTTTGATTGGTTAAAGACAACCTTTTTGATGACAGTTTTGTCAAAGGGGATATCCACTATGAGGTGACTGCAGTTACAAACTTTCACAAAAGACTTGATCTTTGACCTCTTGGCAGTCAGACCCATGTTGGCTGCCATTTTGCAGGGATAGTGGTCAATTCCAGCCGCCAGAGCATGGCTATAGGGCTGGCTTGAGAGGCCACCGTCAATGTTCTTCACGATGACAGCACTACATGCAGGGTAGCATCCAAGCAGGACCATCCCATCCTTCCGGGTTTCCTGAGCTTGTCCATTTTTAACAGCAGCCAGCAAGTGCACAGCAGATTCTTTGCTCAGATGCCCACATTATGCCCATGCTGTGCCCACACATCCATCACAGTCCTACTGAGTTACCTTTGTGAAGACTGCTAGGCTTGATCCCAGGCCCGTGGGGTTCTGGTGACCTCATCAAGTCTCTCACTGGTTCTCCAAAGACCTTCTACAGTGGCCACTCCCAGGTGGTGCATGGACCTGCTTCCCCTCAGTATAAATCTAAACTGGCTAGGTAACATCCTAACCTTTGGTGGGCTGTCCTTTCTCTAGGTGAGAAAGCTTCTTCTTAAGCCTCACCCAAACTCCTTGCATGAAATTATTAACCACCATGTCAGTTAGGAATGAGATTTTTCTCTCACCCCTAGCAGACTCCATATGCACAACATTTAAAAGGCAACCCCAGGCACCCTACTTTTTGGATATGGAAGTGATATCTGGAAATCTGCATTTTGATAATGATCCACCAAAGGACTCTCATAGATAAGAGTCCAACAATAATGGCTTTGGGAGTCTCTACAGTCATATGCTGTGGTCTCATGACCTCATGATGATATGTTTGTCCTTTGTATCCATCCTCTGGTGTGCACCCTTCCTAAAGGCAGGGCTGTATCACTAGTTCACCTCTGTTGCACTTTAACCAGCAGGACGTCTTACACAGTAATAAGGTAAATCATTTAGCAAGTATTCGTTGAATAAATGAACTCATGCATGCATGCATGCAGGAGAGACTTTTGAGGAGATGAAACTCAGAAGGTCACAAGAGCCTGCAATGTAGCCAAGATTGAGAGAAAATTCAAATGGCAAGAGAAGCTTTTTGTCCCCATATTTTGTGTAAGAGGGCAGGTGGTAATTAGACCTCTGTGGAGTTGCTTTGAAATCATTTTGTTTCTGGAGTCAAATATTCTTCCTAGAGTGAATTGTTTTTAGTTTGGGGAAACATTCATCTTTATATAAGATGTTATAAGAATTTTCAGGACCTTATTATTTGGTTGTTTCCTTCAGCTCTGATGATCCGCTGGTTGTTTCTAAAATAGAATGCTTGAGTTCTTCCAGACTAGTCTCTGAGGTTGCTCTGGCAACCACCTTGAAAACTCTGAAGTTTTAGCCCAAATTCCCCAACTTCTCAGGTTCCAAATGCCTCATTGTTTGTCAGCAGAGCTTTGACTGAAAGGCTACCATTAAGTCACATTAACTACCTCTCCAAGTCACCTAATGAACTTGCTTTCAGAAAATCTCCCATCATGCCTAGCATCTTTGTTACATTTGCTTTCCTTGACCATACTAGTTTGAGATCCAGACTCAGGAAAATACCATCTTTGGCGGGGGAGGGACCAGGAATCACATACACACTGCCAGGGAAGCCTTCCCTGCTCTGACCATTGATTTTAAACTACAGTCACTGAGCCCATTGCTTCTATAAAGTGTCTCTGGATTTATTGACAAGCCAGGAAACAACATGTATGACTGCCACAGACTAATCTTTGCACAGTTCCTATTTTTGTTGCTGCCCCCCTGGCTCTGGCTTTGCCTTGATTGTTGGGCACCCTGCCCTCGTTCATGTGTTGACTGGCAGCCCAAGAGTTGATTTCGATTGGTCTGTATAGGCTGTGGCCCAGCAGCCAATCCTGGCCGAGTCAGTAGGCTAACGACCTTGGGAACCAGACTTCCACTGCCCTGAACTTCATCTCCTAGAACATGATGTGGGAATTATAAAAAACATCTGCTAACTTAATAGAGGCGACCACAGAGAAAAGCACTCAGAGGGGAAAGGCCCTGAATATAACTGCTATTATTATTATCAGCATAATATGCACTTAACTCAGTTTTATTGAAATGAAGGAAAGAATCTTTAGCGTTATTTTTTTATTGGTACTGAGGACTGAACCCAGGGTGTGGCACAAACTAAGCAAGCAGTCCACCAGTGAGCTACATGCCCTGCCCTTCATACAATATTTTTGTTTTGAGACTGAATCTCTCTACATTACACAGGGTGGCCTTGAACTCACTTTATATGGGCCTTGCACTTGCCTTCCCACAGTATTAACTATTCCCCATCCAGATAAAATCTTTGTTTTGTTACTTTGGTCTCACTGAGTTTTGTTCCTCTAATTTAAATTCAATTTTTAAAAGTCAGCCTATAACATAGGAGACACATCATATATTCTATAGGAAGCGCTTGAGCATAGACCATGCCTATACAGGCACTACACCAATCGAAGCAAAGAGCTCCAGAAATCGGTTTAGAAGTCGCACAAGCTGCTCTGATAACCAACATCGTGACTCATTTCTGGAGTTTTCTTCGAGAGTGTCCAGGCATACTTAGTTACTAAGAATCAAGCTTATTAGTACAAAAGTTTCCTTGGGTACCAGGGAAGATGGAGGTAGGACAAGAGACTGTGGGGGGTAAAGAACTGAGGAGAGGTCTGGCTGATTCTCTCATCACTTCTCAGGCTGGGCTGGGGCGGGGGGCGGGGCTGGGGCGGGTGGGGTGGGGCTGGGCTGGGGCTGGGGCTGGGCTGGGCTGGGGCTGGGCTGGGGCTGGGGCTGGGGCTGGGGCTGGGGCTGGGGCTGGGGCTGGGGCTGGGCTGGGGCTGGGGCTGGGGCTGGGCTGGGCTGGGGCTGGGGCTGGGCCTGGGCCTGGGCTGGGGCTGGGGCTGGGGCTGGGGCTGTTTCTCATGTCTGCTGTGTATGGAAGCACCCGTGTCTTATATACGTTTCCAGGCCTGTGGTCTCAGGTAGCATAAATTCCGCCTGGCCCAGGACTCTAGCATCTGTTAGTAAATGAAAACATCTGAGAGTCTGTAGATGACCCGATGACCTGGTCATGACTGACATTCTGTGGAGAAGTGATTGTGTAGGCCTCAGGCCATTCCATGAATCACTTCATTGGTCATTGTTGAACGCCTTCTCTCTGAGCGTGACAGCATTGAGCCTGGGTGCTGTGTGCCACCGAAGACTCACAGGCTGTCTCTAGCTTCTGAGCATGTTGTTAGTATTCTGGCATTTCACCGTAAGTGAATCATTTCAAGTGAAGGCCTTATGTTCACCCCAGTATGATGTCACTCAGGCAGTGACATTGGGACAGTATATTTCCATAGAATGTCTTCTCACACTGCTGGGCTTGTCTTGCATGGATGCAATAAGGGAATCCCTCATTTCCATGTGGCTTTCTAACTGGTGCCTTCCACCAGCCTTTGCCACAGCGCCACTCCAGACTGTGTGGGAAATGGCAGCCACTTTGCTATCACAGGAATCATGGTGTTTTTTGTTTCCTGAGGCCTTCACCTCCTTTGCAGTGTCTGGCTAGCCACATCTACTTTGTCTTAACCACAAGGTCTGCCACATGCCCTGTGTTTTCCTTCTGCCTATGTGGCTGGCCTTTTCCTGGCATCTCCATCTGCTTTTCTTCCTTTCCTTGTTTCTGAGTACTGGTCACACCAAGGACATATCCCTGGGCTTGTTCTCAGCCTTTGTGCTCTCCACTCCCCTAGACATCAGATCTAAGCCCAAGACCTCATTTATATCACCACTTCCACAGCCTTCAAAGCTGCCTTCTAGGACTGACTTCCTCCCACTGCCTGGTGTGTTGTCTATGGATCCTGGCCTCTGGTGAGCTCATGTATGAGCTCACATATTTCTGTGAAAGGGTTTTTACTCCTAATGTCACTGACACGTCAGTGAGCCAGCCAGGCGTCTACTCCAACCAAGCCGGCTCCAGCTGCTGAGAGGAGTCCTGAATGTTCTCTTCATGTCTCCTCCCCTTCCTCCCAGATGATCAATAAAGACTTCTTGAGTGTTTTTCAACCCCAACAGCATGAGTCAGTTCCTCCCACCCTTACCCCCTCCTTCTCTCAGATAATCAATAAAGACTTCTTGAGTGTTTCCATCAGTGTGTGTCTGTCCCTTCTCCCTCTAGCTAACTGTCCTGACCAGTGCCATGTCTTACCTGGAGTGACAGCTGTGAGTGATAGTGAGGTCAGAACAGTAATCTTCCCAAGCTTTGATTTCCACAGCAACCTTTCCAGACAATACCACCCCCTCCCAGGCCCCAGCCTCCCAGGCCTGGACCCTCAGACTCCTTCCCCCAGTCTCAGCCTCCCAGCCTCCCAGCCCCCACCCCAGGTCCCCAGCCTCCAGTCCCCTAGTCCCAAGCATCTTGCCCCCAGCTCCCCCAGCCCTCAGCCCCCAGTCTCCCAGTCCCCCCACCCCTTAGCCTCCAGCCATCCAGCCCCTCATCCCCCTAGCCTTCCAGCTCCCCAGCCCCCAGTCTCCCAGACTCCAGCACTCCCAGCCCTCAGTTCCCGAGCCTTCCAGTCCCCCAGTCCCCACAACCGCCACCCTCCCAGCCCTACAACCTCCCAAGCAGCTCGCTCTTTCCCATAGCACCACTTCAGGCATGGTTTCTACACCGGGTCATGTGCCACTCTCAGACAGGATGGTGCATCTGTGTAGCACACAGCTTGCTGCCCTGATGGAACAGTGAATCTTGAGTGAGTAAGTAATGTGGTGAACATGTGGTCTGAGCTTTGTTTGGAAATCACCAGCGCTTTCTCTCCTCTCTTTTGTATCAGGACTTCCAAAGACCATTCACTGTCACTAGTTCCAAGAATAGGGACTTATGGGTGGCTAAGGAGGATCTAGCCTCCTTGAGAGGACAAGCATCTTGGGGCTAGTAGATGGATGGAATCCCAGGGGAGGACAGGGCTGATGAGAACTCTCAGGAGTGGATGCCTGCAGGTGAGTAGGCAGGATGACTTTGGGATTTGAAGAGCTTCCCAGGGACGTGGAAAAAGTCTGAGTCAAGTTTAAACTTGGGCTTATCATAATGAACTGTGGATCTAGAAGGGAGGTCTCTAGGTAGTCCCTTCCTCTGATACTGCTGTGGTTGTCCCAGTGAGAAGGATGAGAAGTAGAGATGAGAGTAGGAAGAGAGGGGACAGTTAATTCTTGAGGCACCTCAACATATGTTGCTGCTCACTCCCTTTGGAGTGACTCTTTCTGCCATAGAAGTGATGCTGGCTTTTAGGGTGCCAGTTCCATTCACGAGCTCCACTGTCATGACATAGTTACTTCCCAGAGTGCCCCCGCTGAATACTGTTCCATTGGCACTCAGGATTTTCATGGATTGGAGATGGATACTCTTACTCTATCACAGTCTATTTCCAGGCTAGCATCATGGAAGGTCTTCCTTCTTTGAAGCTACCATGCTTCCACTGTCTTGTACTTCCCCGTGTTCTTTGTTGGATGATATGTTACTCATATCATCCAACTAACCTCCTGTAAAGGACCAACCAGGCCAGGGGGATAATAGTCTGTGGATGTGGAATAGACAGACACTAAAGTAGGGCCAGACCTACTGACCCTGAGACTTACCAACTTAGTCTTTGATTGGTCTCAGTTTTCAGACTACTGAGAGGAATGGTAGAATTTTTCACACTTAAAAATATTCTTGACAATGCGAGGTTTGTTTGGGAAATTACCTAAATATCAGTTTATTCATTCACTCAACAATAACAACAAAATGTACCATGTGCCAGCCACTGGTACAGGCATTGGATAAATCTATGAGCTAGAAAACCTTCTTCAGGGGATGCCTGAGTTATGGTATAACTCACCTTGGTACCTACAGTGTCTGCTATAGCCATTGACATCTGTGCCCCACCTCTTACCCCAGGCAAATACATAATGCACAGGAGTGTTCTGAGTTTTATGAGTGAGTTCTGTCAGTCTATTCTCCATTACTTTATGAATGAGAGAGGTTTATTCTGGCTCACAGTTCTGGAGGTATAACTCAAGGATGAACCGTCTCATGCTGCAGGTATCCCCACACAGCACGGTGCAGGCTCCAGTAGAGACTCTGTTCGTGTCAGGTCATGGTTGCAGTGAGTGAGTGTTTCTATATGGTTTCCTCTCTCGAAACCACTGCTATGGGCATGTGGTGCTTTGAATGGGAATGGCTCCCATAGGCTCATACATTTGAATGCTCAGTCTCTAGTTGGTAGAACTGTTTGGGAAGGACTAGAAGGTGTGTTTTTGTTGGAAAATTTTTATCATCGAGAGGTGGGCTTTGCGATTTCAAAAACCACACCATTCCTAGTAAGCTCTGTCTGCCTTCTGCTTATGGATCAAGATAAGAGCTCTCAGCTCTTTCTTTCTCCAGCATTCTGCCTGCTTGCCTGCTCCCTGCTCCCTATTATGATGGTCACAGACTCCTAACCCTCTGGAGCCATGAGCCCCAAATTAAACACTTTCTCTTATAAGTTGCCTTGGTCATAGTAATTTTGTCACAGCAATAGAAAAGTAACTGAGACTGAGCTCTTGGCTTGGTGTTCTGACTTGACCAATTCCCAAAGGCTCTGAATGTAGAGTGGATTAAGTTTCTACCCTCTGAATGCTGTTAACAAGACTCCAGGGACTAAGTTCTTGAAAAAATTCAAGGGGACAAACTGTCTTCAAACCAAAGCAGCATTGCTATTGCTTTCCACAAACCCCTGACGTTTCGGAGGACAGGACAGGAGGTAGTGGAGGAAGAGAGAGGATTTAAACAGAGTGCAGAATGCAAGCCCTGGAAATAGATTAGAGAGGGAAGATACATTGGTTTAATTTTTAAGGGAGTTCAGTTTTTTTTTTTAAACAGAATGACTGGGGTATTTGAGCTGGAAAAAGTTCTATGGAGATAGTGTAGGTCAAAGGCCTATCTTCTAGGCAGTAGCTGTTATTTATGGAGGTCGCCGTGTGCCACACGCAGCTTCAAGAGCTTCACATACATTGACTCTAAGTACTCATTATACTCATATTTAAGAAGCTGCAACGGTTACAATATTATTATGTCTTTACCTCAGAATGTAAACTTTTCAAGTCAGATCGCTGGTAAATCTGGGTCTCTCAACTTATATACACATACCCAGATTTGAAGCCAACACTTAGGAAGGTGTTCAGTCTTGAACCATCTGGTCTACCTGTGCTCTACAGTGCATCAGGCTCATCTATCTTGTCTCAGCATTTGTGTGTGGGGCAAAGACACTTCCCTGGATATGCACCATTAGGCCGGTTTATAAGTATGTCTTATCTTAGGTGTCTTTCCATACACCTAAAACTCTAGTTTTGGAAGCTAGAGCCATGAGAGTTTGAGGTCAGCCTGCACTACAGCCTGGGTGAGACTCTGCATTAAAAAACAAGACTCAGGACTAGGAACTTGCTCAGTGGTAGATGGCTTGCATGGTATGAACAAAATATTGGGCTTGATTCTGGGCACTGCAGAAAACAAATAAACCAAGCACTAATTGACCGACATGGCTGCATGTGTGCGCTCCTCTCCCAGGTGTCAATTCTCCATGCTTAGTAAGGCTAACCCTTTGTTTGTTTTGAGCAAACATTCTACCAACCTGCTGCGTCTAACAGGGAATTAACACCACTTAATAGCAGTTACATGGGTGCTTTCATCCTGGAAGGGCTAGCCTTTGGAAGGCAATGATGCTATTGAAGACCAGATTGGCTTTGTTAAGGCACATACTTGAAGCATGTGTGGATAATGGCCCTCCATTAAAACCTCATTTGGAGGAACACTGGGAAGCTGTGGACAGGGAAGAGATGGCCTTAGAGTTCGACACCTTCTTTCTCCAAGCTGAGCTTCTTCCTTTGTGGACTGGGAGGCAGCTGGGGAAGAAAGGAGGGCAGCCAGTGTGACTTAGCTCACTAGTAAGCTGCAGACAGGAGAGCCTAGGGAATCTCATCATCATCCAGCATGTAAACATAGCTGGAAGAGGGGGCTGGCAAGACGGCTCAGTGAGTCACCCTGCTTGCTGTACAGGCCTGATAGCCTAAGTTCAATCCCCAGAACTCACCTAAAGGTGGAAAAGGAGAAGCAACCCCACAAAGTTGCTCTCTGACTTCCACATGCACACAGTGGGAGAACATAGAAATGAACAGACAGAGACAAAGGCAGAAGAGGATGTCTTCCTACCTGTGGCTCTTCCCTGTCACCAAGGGTTCCCCTGTCCAGGTGCAGCAGTGGTAATGGTTTCCCAGAAGTCTCCTGGTTTGAAAGAGGTCAGCTGAAGGGTGTTCAGCCTCTACCATGGAGGATTTGTGGGTGACAGGCTGCACCATGGAGCAGAGTTCCTCTTTGAGACCCAGAAGCAAGTGCTTAGTTCTCCCACCTCAGTAGAAGGACACCCTTTGCCTTCATAAGAAAATCAGCCCTGCAATCCTTAACTCAGGCTGTCCCCTCCAAGGACCCTTTCTCCAGTCACGATTAATGTTGGGTTTGTTTTCTCTTCTTTCCCATCAGGCTGTTTCTGGGTGGCCTGTTTGTCTCTGGGTTTCCACTTCTTATTCGTAGACAAGGCCATCTTCATATTGTCCTGTCGATGCTGACACACCATGTATGAGCTCACTACCTAGTAGGTATGGGGGTGAAAATCTGTGAGTGTGTCATACTTGGGGCTCTTCCACATCAGAACTGAACTAAGGAAGCCCTTAACTCCACAGCCCTCTGCATTCTAGAACATTCCCTCTGGTTCCTGCCTCTCCCCCCTCACATAGTCAGAAACAGTTCCTAGTGGTTCCTTCAGTCTGGACACAATTTCTCTTCCCCTCATCTCCAGTTTAGATTTTTTTTTTAAAAGAGTGAGTCAGTATCTAGCTACAGCGCTAACTTCAGCTGTCTGAATTGCTAGCAAGTAGTAGGAGAATTTTGCTCCTTTGGAAATGTGGCACTGCACAAAGAATGGCTTCAATACCTGTTCCCCGCCCCCCCCCCCAGCCTCCCGCATGGTTCTTAGGTGGGCCAGTCACCCAACACGTGTGTGAGGAACCTTTCAAGAGAACTACTGAATTTGGAGTGTGTCTCATTGCTGCATGCAAAATGTCAGACCCAGTAGGCTTAGAGGAGGGGACAAGGCCTGGCTTTGAGAGTCCAAGCTTGATCCTAGAAGGAACTAGTCACCTGTCTTACCTAAAAAGTATCTGGTGAAACACTAAGACAAATGGAAGTTGCTTGAGAGGGAGGGGGAGAGGGAGGAGGAGGAGGAGAGGCAGAGGGGAGAGGAAGAGGGGGAGGAGGAGAGGGAAGAGAGGGAGGAAGAGTGGGAGGGGGAAGGAAAGGAAGAGGGGGAGGGGAGGGGGAAAGAAGAGGGGAGGAGGAGAGGGGGAGGGGAAGGGGGAGATGGCTTGCACTGTACAGGAAGAATACAATGGGAATCTGAGGGTGAACTATGGAAACCCAAAGGATCCAGAGTGCTTACTTCCATACCAAGCAGGTGCCACCAGCCTTGGGCTGGGGAAGTCTTGGAGTCCTTTCTTACAGCAGTGCTAGAGAGCCAGAGGCTCGGCTTAGCTCCTGACTGCACACACTCCCTATCAGACCCCAGTCCCCAAGCAATGGTGTGAAGGCTCTGAGGGCTTAGTTTGTCCCAGTGATGTTCTGGAGAAGCTTTCTTCCCCACTGGAGGGCTGGGGTCTGATGAGAACTTTGAGGTGTAACCTTGGCTCAAACATTCTGACAGATGCACCTGGGATGTCTGAACAGACAGCCTCTGCCTGGTGTCCGCCTCTGTGGTCTAGGGTGGGGCCTGGAGATCAGCACTTCTGACAGTCTGCGTGCTGTTCCGAGGTGCTCAATCCTATTTTGAGAATCAGTGTTAAGAAGTGCTTTTCCAACCTTGATGTGCATACATAAGCCACCTGGGAACGTTCCAAGACAGGTTCTGCTCCAGCAGATCTGGGCTGGGACCCAAATCCTACATTCCTAACAAGCTGCCAAGTGCTGCGGGGGGGCGGGGGTTGTTGGGGAGTTGGGGGGGGCTGGTCCAGAGAGCACATGTGAATGAACACTGTCCTCATAGCTCATAGGGAACTTGTTACTCAGATACTCAGTCCCCCAGAATTACTGAATATGCAACTCGGGTGTGGGGTGGGACAAGAGACAGTCCATTACACACCCACCCCCTCAATTTTAGCAAAACCTCCAGGAGATTCTGAAGCACATGAAACGTGGGAGCTATGTAGAGCTGCAAGCTCACAGAAAGGTGACCCATTTTGTCAGGGGAGGGTGGGACCTGACACTGAGCCACGGCTGCCCTGTTGCCTTCTGCCAGCCACAAAGCGATCCACCCCACTCGAGTACTTTTAGAAGGAAAGATCTTCTTCAGAGTGTTGGGTGTGTGTGTTCTCATGGGTCAAAACAGGAGAACTTCCTGTGGGCAGCCTGGGAAACAAGCATTTTGTGCAGGTGGTTGACAGAGATGCTTAGTGCATGGCAGAGCAGGTAGTGAGGCTCCCAGTGAGAGGGCAGTGGGACTGAGGTGCCCAAGTTGATCAGAGCCAGAGCCCAAGGACCAGGGAACATCAGAAGGGCCAGGCCATAGCCAGGCATCTGGGTGGTAGAAGAAGAGAGGCTCAGACAGTCTGTCTGAAGAGGAAGTCCCTCTAGGCCCTAAAGAACACCCAGAATTCCATGCTCCGATGACCACTGGGAATCCACAGAGGAGAAGGGATGTTCTTGTCTTCAGGTCCCAAGCCTCTCAGGCAGGCAACCTCTTCCCTTGCCTTTATGCCACATTTTCCCTCATGTTCCTGGTACAGGGAATGAGGATGCGGGCTAGGGGTGATCTATTTGTTTTCCTTGAAGACTGTCCCTATCTTCTGAGGTCAGCCATGAGGGTCTGATTTTGGCTATGGGTGGCCAACATCAGAATGTTTTCCGGACATTCAGGAAGGCTTCTGGCAGTGACAGGCCCTGAACCACACCTGCAGCTGATGGCACAGATATAATTGGTGATTATGATTCTAGGCTGTAATTCTGTCACTTAGTGACCTTGACTTACCACTAAAAAATAGTTGGTGAGCCTTGGTGTAGATTCCAGATAAAAACATCTAACTGTCCTCTAACAGACAGAACTCACGTCAGCTCAAGATTGAGTCTCAGCAACTGACTTCCCTGTGCCAGCTGAGGCTGGGATCCCAGTTCCTGAGAGATGACAGGGCTAAAGGCTGGATTGCCTTCCCCAAGGGGGTCACCACTTAGAATAATCAAATGGAAGCGGCTTCCTCAGATTGGGCAGCTTCAGAGTGTGGCTTCCTGACAGTGCCTAGAGACACTTTATCCTTCAAGAGCACACCTCTAATCCCTAAAGACCTTCATCTAGGCCCCACCTCTCCCAATAGTGCCACCCTGGGGATCAGGCCTTTGACATCTAGTCCTCTGGGGGACATTCAATCTGTAGCAGCATCCTGCCATCCCCTTGCTCCGGTAAGTCAACCAGAGCCCAGAGCTGCTGTGGATGATTGCTTGTTTGAGGACACATAGAGATGGATTCCATGCTGCAGATCAACAGAGGGTCACCCCGATTCTGTTTAGCCCAGGAGAGCTTCTGTGCTAGGGTCACATGCACTGGCAGGGACACAGACTTGATAAGCAAGCCACTTAAGAAGCCCATGGCTTGTTTCTTTTCCTACCTGAGGAGGCTGGAAGCTAGTGTCCAAGAAGACCCAGGAGTCTAGAATGAGAAGTAGGAAGCCAAATATGGCTGTGGGCTTCCACTGACTTTCAGGGAAGAAGGGCAAGTTACTTCCTGAGTAGGGAATTCGCCAGGATGTGTTTATTCACAATATGAAGATCATCCTCATGGCTGCAGCGGCATGGTCCTCTGATGCTGGCTCACCTCTGAGAGCATCGTCCTTCCTAATCCAGCTTGCATCCTCTGCCAGCAGGTGTGGTGTTTTACAGATAAGGGAAATGGGGCCTGGTGTAGTTCAGTTCACTGCAGTTCTTCATATCATGTGGTTGATCCTTATGTAACTAGAAGGAATTTACATAATGCTCATCATTTCAGACCAATATGTTATCTGAAAAGCTTGTTGTCTGAGCCGACAGGCAACATTGAGAGGTAGGGAGACAAGCCTTGCAGCTTCCACGGTCTTCAATCTAAACTCAGGTCCGAATCTTCAGTGGGCCTTCTGTGGCTATGGGCCTTCCATAGCTGTGAGCCTTCCATGACTGAGGGCCGTGTTTGTTTCTTTTAGAGATCTGGTCTCCTGGCTGGGGCGATGGCTCAGAGGAGGATAGTGTTTGTCTGGCAAGCATGAGGGTCTGAGTTCAGATCTCCAATAAGTACAGAAAAAGCTGGATGTGGCTATGCACAACTGTAACTCTACCACTGGGTAAAGTCGGAAGCAGGAGGATTGCTGGGACTAGCTAGAAGAAAAAATAAAGGTGAACTCAAGCTTCAGTGAGACACTTTGCCTCAAGGTGAAAAGGAAGAGTGACAGAGGGTAGCAATGTCCCCATCTGACCTCTGCATGCATACACACACACTGATACAAGTTGTGCACACATGCACATACACTTACAAGTGCATGCACATGTGTGCACGAAGACACACACACACACATACACACACACACACACACACACATACACACATGTGATGTGGATAGCCCCGGCCTTGTATTTTGATACTAATTCCCTTTCCTGTGAAGGGCTGCAGAGGACGAGTGAGTCATTACACAGGTGAATTCTAGTGAACCTTCTGCCCATCTTAATTTGTAAAATAAAGGCTGGAGCCAGTGATTGGGCAGAAGGGGAGGTGGAGAAATAAAGGTTGGTGGAAGAGAGAACAGAGGGGAGGACTGGAGGAAGACAATGGAGGAGGAAGACGACGAAGGAGAGGACGACTGGGAAGCAGGAGGTAGAAGGACAGACACAGGGTCTGGAAAACCCTCAAGTTATAAGGGTCTCATAGTTGGGGAACAGAGTAGTGTAGGGGTATCTGCCCAATCTAGGCTTACAGAATATATTCATAATTACTGAGCTGTGTTTTCATTGACCGGTCATATTTGGGTTGGAGATTTAAATATCTCCCACGACATACGTGTATACACCTCCTCCTAGAAATCCTGCCTTCATGGGACTCATGTGGATTGCCTACCTCTCACTATCCACCCCATTCATATTGCTTCTGCACTTCCAATATAGGATATAGACATGTACTCTCTACTTGCTCTTCCTGTGAGGCTAAGGAAAGTCTCTCCTATACACACTGCCCTTCTCTACCAGCACGTTGAAGAGAAACCCCAAACTGTCATGTGGCATTATTCTTCCAAGATGCCTGTGTCCTGGCAGCAAATGGTTAGTCACACAGATGAGTGAGAAGCCGCAGTGACAGGGAAAAATATTTAGACCACAAATAAAAATAAACTTAAATCTTGTTTAAAAGGAGACAACGATTCCTTCTCTCCCAGAATCTAGCACTGTGTGCATGTGTGTTATTATCTAAGAACAAATTTGATCAAGAAAAAAACTGATTAGAAAAAGAGTTTTAAATTCTAGATTATAATTCTAATCTGCTTTGGTATTGATTTTTATACAATATATTTTAGATGTTTGAGATTGCTAAAACCAAGTACTTAATGCTTTCCTTAGTTGCCAATAAAAGTTTACATATTTTGATGGACAAAAAATAAATTTAATTTTTAAAATTCCTGGGAAAGCAAGGATGTGGGTCTGAAAGCTTAGACCTCAGCCATGCATGGCAGATACCAGAGAAAGGAGATGTGTCTCTGCTGGACAGAGGGATCCTGTTTGCCAGCACAGACAGTTCTTGCACTAGCTTTGGGAGCGTGACAGGGGCCCTGGCCTGTAGGGGCAGTAGAAATGGAAAACAAGAGCAGATCAAAGTGCCCCGTAGAAATGACCATGTCAGATTTGTAGAGTCCTCAGGCAGGCTGATAAGAAAGAGGAAGCAGAGGCGCTGTTTTTAGGACAAACTAGAGGCTCAGGAGAGGTTTGCAGGGACCAGGAGATGTGGGGATTCAGGAATATCCAGATGGGGATATTTGCCAGCAAACAGAAACTGACTACTAGAATCTGGGCAATAAGTCAGAAGTGTAACAGGTTTGGCAGGTACCCCAGTCCTGGCCAGCGTCAATCCTGCCCTATACACTCTTAATTAAGTGGCCCGTTTGGTGGCTTGTGAAAGGGGTTACCAGGATAGTGAGTTCTTTGTTTTATTGTTATTGGTTCTCTCTCTCTCTCTCTCTCTCTCTCTCTCTCTCTCTCTCTCTCTCTCTCTCTCTCTCTCTTTCTCTCTTTCTGTGTGAGAGACAGAGGTGTATATATGCATGTGTACATGTGTGCACGCACATGTCCATGCATGTATGAGTATGTGATTAGAGCCAAGGTTGATGGCAGAGATCTCCCTCAGTCACTCTTCTTTCTTAGTCAGTCACAAAGTCAGGGTCTTTCAATAAAATCCAGTGCTCGCCCTTTTTGGCTGGTCTTGTTGGCTAGCTAGCTCTAAAGATCCCCTGCCTCCTCCTTCAGAGACTGGAACTATAGGTGGGACAGCCATTGATATTTATGTGGATTTCTGGGATCGAAGCTCTAGTCCTCATGTGTGTGCACCCGGCAAGTGCTATAACCACTGAGCAACCTCCTCAGCCCCTCTGGTTTTGCTAGTCCTGTCTTATGGAATGCCAGCTTTCCCATGCATATTTAGATTTATTTTTCCTTAACAGTGGTTCTGCCTTAATCACAAAGCCTTCAGCTACTCTCAAGTTGGCAGGTATTGCCTGTTAGGTTTTGTTTTTTTGGGGACCAGTTCTCACCATGTAGCCTGTTTTTTTGGGGACCAGTTCTCACCATGTAGCCTGTCCCATTAGCCGGGGATCACAGGTGTGTGAAGGCAAGGCTGGCATTAACTGGTATCTTTTTAGAACCCCACAATGTCTATAGTGAGACCACTCTTACTATTTATAGCTACAGAAAGCAGGACACAGGTCTCAGACTGTGACCTACATGAAGTGGTGTCTATTTATAATTCATTCAGTGAATCACAGGTATCATTCAAGAGCTTGGTTACAGGAAACAAGTGTCTACCAGTGATAAGGGATGACACTAGCCATGGGCATGGTCAGAGTTTCAATCTACTTTTCTATACTTTCTCTGTCAGGTTCAAGTGTGGGGCATCTTTCTATAGTAGTTATTCTCTCTGAGTTGGGAGCAACCCAGCTGGCTACCCACCAGATGAATAAGCATTGTGCCTGTTTGGTGGCCTTTCACCTGGTGCTCATGTGGCCAGCAACTTGAGCATGTCATACCAGCCTCGGTGGCTTATTAAACAAAGGTCTGGAAGGATGCTCAGGAGGATGAAGAGAGAAGAACACAGCTTTGCTTTTCTCATTGATTTCTCATTCTGCGGTACTGACTGCATCAGGCAAGATGGACCAAAGTGTGTCATTAGCGAGAAGGAACACGTGACTCTCGGTCGCTCAGAACAACAAAAGTTTATAGCTTGTTCTTACTCTGCCCATCACAGGTTGCCTGGGGGGCTCTCTCTTCACTTGTGGTGTCAGGATGATGAAGTATGCCCGTTGTTATAACTGGTCTTTGCAATGTCAGAGGAAACAAAATAGGACTTTGGGGCATTTTTCATTGACTGTTAAGTGTTCTGGGCTTCTCATATAGTTTCCACTTGTGGCCCATGGGGCCCCTCCCAGCTGCTGGGATCTGGGACATGATGTCTCATGTTCCAAAGGCAAAGTAGTGGAAAGGTGTGGATGGTCTAGGGAGGGGCATGGTACAGGCCAGTGAGGGTGGGCTGGCTAAGTTCCCTCTGGTCTGAGAGGAGTAAGGTCCCTACATTGTTCATATCAGTATGACAAGGGATGCCTGGAGAAAGAGGAGGGACAGTAAATATAACCACAAGGGCACTGCAGCCACTTGAAGTCTCCTGGGGTTAAGGGACAAGTCTGCTCAGTATCTTAGATACTCAGAGGCAGTGGGGAGACCCCCGCAGAACAGCAGGAGGATTTGCTAGCTTTTCCCTCAGCCCTGAAATGCGAGCCGGCCTCTATTACGTGTTTTCCTCCACACAGGAGATGGTAATAGATCCTCCCTGTCAGTCACAGCTTCCATTATCCACCAAGTGCCAGAATACAAGGTGCTGTGTAATGGATAGAGGGCATGGATTCTGAACTGTCATCATTCAGAGGTTTGACTCTGACACTGGAGAAGGAGATGGAGTTGTAGTGGGTGATTCAGGCCCATAGTCGCTGTCTCTAAGCATGTTAATTACTTGGCCTGGAAGTGATGGTTACAAAATGTAGAGACGTGCATGGTAGAGGGGCTGGTGTGCTAGCTCTGAGAATGTGGGCTTGCTCTATGCATGGGAAGTTGCCAGGTGATGCCCTGCCCCGGTACAGATGAAGCTGGCAAACACAGCTTGGAGGTTCTCTAAAGAGAAATGATGGGACACATCCTCTCTGATTGAGATTCATAAGCACAGGCAGTGCCTGGTTCACCCTCTGAAGTCATGACCCTGGAGGGATGGCACTTGTGTTCTGAGTCCATGGTGAACCTGAGTAACTGAAGGTTAAGGCAGTTTGTTCTTCACCAGATGCTGAGAACAAAGAGAACCCCCCCCCCCCGTTACAAAATGCATCTCTCACACATATGCCTGTACATGCATTTATTTTTATTTAATCTGTGAATATGTCCGTATCTTCTGCAGGGGCCAACTGGTCAGGTAGTTCATCTGCTTACAGTGAAAGACTAACATTATGTTCTTCTATACCAAAGCAGATTGGCCTGAAGCAGTTGTTCCCATGGAAGTCTAGGGCTATGACCACAGACTCTTTCTCACGGATAGTCTAGCCATGCTACAGACGTATGTGATTGGTCAGAACAGTACAATTGATCACATGCATTGGGCAACATGCAAAGCCCATTGCAAAGGGATATTGGAATAGGACAGACTTTGGCTGAGTCAGATTATGGAGTGTGTGTGTGTGTGTGTGTGGTGTGTGTGTGTGTGTGTGTTCTGCCTACATAAGTGTGTTTGCATACCTATAGTTGTCCTTAATTGATGGAAGGGGCTGATTATCTACCTTCTAGTCATCTTTAGCTTTTAGTTTTCATTTATACCACATGTGCCTACCCAGGAGGGATGTCTGTCTTCTTCCACCTATCCCTGAGTCTCGCTGGGGAGTCTGAGTTCACCTTCCCCTTCACATAGAGACTACCTGTCTTCACCATTGCTACCTGGCTTTTCTCTGACGCTCTTCTTGATCGGCCTATCCCCAGCCTTTCTGTTCTCCTGACCTTCTTGTATTAGAAACAAACACACCTGTTAGCTAGGAGACGGCACAGAGGAGCCAGCAACGTGGTGCAAGCAGATGGAAGGCGACACAGGACACTATTAGTTTCTTCAAACAGCCCGGATGCTGTGCCTACTCAAGATTGGGTCTAAAACATGGAGCACTTCCCAAAGTGATCAATCACAGGGCCGTGATCATGCTGCAGGAAGCACCTTTGCATGGGGTGGGGGATGGGGGAAGAGTGAGTGGGAGGAGCACTTCCTCCCTCTAACCCTGCCTGTGTCTCTGCTTCCTCTCCAGCTGGTGTTGCCAGAGTACTCTATCCACAGTCTCTTCTGCATCATGTTCCTGTGTGCTCAGGAGTGGCTCACCCTGGGGCTCAATGTTCCTCTGCTTTTCTATCACTTTTGGAGGTAGGTCTGTCTGGGGCTGGTCCATCCTCCTCACTGCTGCACCCAGTCACAGTGCGCCCACATGGAATTTAATACAGGTTTATAGCTTATTGAGGGGCAGGAATTCAAGCAGACGCTTAGAGACAGAAACAATAGAAGACTATTCCTTGCTTGCTTCCAGGCATACTCATGTTTACCTAACTTTCTTACATAACTCAGGAACACCTAATTAGGGAATGGTACCATCTACCTACAATGGGCTGAGCCCTCCTACACCAATCAATAGTCAGAATGATCCTTCATAGACATGCCCAAAGGTCAAATGATCTAGGCAGTTCCTCAGTCGAGACTGAGACTCTCCTGTGAGATGACTATAGATTGTGTCAACTTGACCAACAAAGGTACTTAGAACAAACTGAATCCTGAACTGGAGATAAGGCCCTCTTAGCTCTGTTCTAGAACCCCAGTCCTGCAGGTGAGTGTGAAATGCAGCTACAATGTTATTTACTGGAGCCAAAATATGAAAACAGTATTGATGACAGTTAGCTGATGCATGGATAAAGAAAATGAGTTCATACAACAGAACATCTGTGTGGAAATTAAGAAGCAGAAAGTACTTAAATGTGCTACAAAAATATAAGTTAAAGATATAACACCCAATAGCAACACATTATATGATTCTATTGACATGAAATTTCCAGAATAGTCAAATCTATAGAGACAAAAAGTAAACAAGTAGTTTCCAAAAGATGAGGGGAAATAGGAAACAACTGCCCGTGGGTACAGGGTTTTTCTTCTCTCTCTCTCTCTCCCTCTCTTTCCCTTCCTCCCTCCCCCTCTCTCCCTCTCTTTCTCTGTTCCTTCCTTCCCTCTTTCCCTCCCTCCTTGGGTAAGGGTAATAAATATGCCCTCAACTTAGACAGTAGTGATAGATGTACAACTCTATAAACATGCTAACACTCACTGAATTGTATGTGCACTTTTAAAAAAAGCAAACAGTATGATGTAAAATTGTCTCATTTTTTAAAACGTACCCACCATTGCACTAGGTTTTCTGGGCAGTTATGATGCCAACTATTTTTCATGTAAGACTGTGCTTTATGCTTTGGCTCACTTGAGTGGGTTTTCTGTAGGATGGATATGGAGCAGAAGTGAGAAGTATCAGAGAAGTGGGGACTGTAACTGTGTGGATCAATTACCTTCCTCAAACCCTTTAACTCCAGAGCTCTGGATGCCCGAGCCAGCTGGTTCATCACTGCCAATCTCACTAGCATCATGGAGAGCACACACTTGCTAGGCATTGAGGGGAAATCCTGGATGAAAAGATGTGTGTAATATTTATCCTAGGAATATCCTTGCAGCAGAAGGAATTATATTCTTATCAGATATGTGAGGACTGTGTGTAGGAATGTAGAGAAGGAGACAGTGTTTGTCTTTCTGCATAGTCGGCTCCTGGAGGCTGCAGTGGATGAGCAGCTGAGAATCTCATACTGAGAGGCCAAGAAGTGCTGATAAAGAGCCTGGAACCTCTTTCCAGTGTGGACTGGAAAGCCATGAGGGTTCTGGCGGTGGAAAGCAGCGTCACTTGATCTGAGCTTTAGAAGGTGATCTTGGAAGAAGTGTGAAGGAGGGGCCAGAAGGAGATGTATAGAAGACAAATTCTAATTAGGAACGGGACAGGACTCCAGGTGAAGAAATAAAGAGGACGAGACAGTGGGGAGCCATCCTGCCCCATGAAGGTTGGCTCGGTGAGAGAACAGAACTGGAAGTAAACTGAACAGGCTTTGACCAATGACTACACATAGGTGAGGGGGAGGGAGCCTCTTAGCTAGATGCTTAGAGGGTGACGGTTCACCTCACCTGTGAGAACTGTCTGCATCCTCTCCACCTCACATGGGCTAGATCTCCTCCCTACAGATGAAATCGCTCTTGAGGGTCTTTAGTCCATGGTCTGTCATCGAAGCCTATCAAGTCATCAGTGGCTGGGGAGACATGCGTTTACTGCACATACATAGCCTTGGCATTTATCTCTGGTCTCACAGAAATAAAGAAAAGGCAATCAGCTTATAAAGAAAGTTGGATTCGTCCTCTAATCTCAGAGCTGCACTTGTCCCAAGGGAGGAAAAGGAGAGCCAGCATTGTCCTCATACTGCGATGTGTGTGTGTGTGTGTGTAGGTGGGGAGCAGCCATGGTCTCATTGCCTGTAAAGATCTTGTCTTGGTTCATGAATCTCTCATGGCCTAGCCTACTTACTCTTAGGAAGTTATCAGAACGCAAAAGACAGACAGAATGAAGACAGAGAAGTCCTTGAATAGAACCCAACCCCCTTCTGTCTCTTTTCCTTTTCTTTGTCTGCCTCGGGCCCCTGTGTGTTTATGTATGTGTGTGTGTGCACAGGTGTGCAGGTGTGTGGAGTTTAGATGACATTTTTAGTGTAGTTCCTCAGGTGCCATCTACCTTTTCCAGGAAGGGAACAAAGTCTTATTGGCCTGGAACTCACTTGGGTAGGCTCGGCTGCTGGCCTGTGATCCCAAGGAGCCTCATGTCTCAACATTTCCAGCGCTGAAATTACAGCCTCACACTACTATACTCAGCGTTATAACACGAGTGCAGGTGCTATGTTAGCGCTTTACAGACTAATCCGATGCCCCTGGCTTACCTGCCTCTTTGTCAGGTTACTACCATGGTCCCCTCTACCCTCACTCATTTTACTTCAGTGAAACTGACCTGGTCACCACTTTTTAGTGGCTGTTTGGAGAGGAGAGGTTATTTGCACACATCATGTACACCAGCATCACACTTGTCCTTTGAGGTGGGCAATTTTTATCCCCATTTTGTAACTGATCCCAGGATGGGTTGATGATTGACCCAAGGAAGGACAATCTGGTGAGCAGCAAGCAAAAGAGTCAGTCTTAGTCCTTTCCGCCAAGCCACCCAGCCACCCGGTTCCTCTGCCTCCACTTAATGAGGTCACCTGGGAACAAAGCCTGGTGACAGCAAATAGGTTTGAAATCTGCTCTGGAGAATAGGAGAGGTGAATGGCCCAAGGGCTATGAGCTGGCAGCTGTCATCGAATCTGGCTTCTGATGTCCTCTTAGCATAGTGTTGGTGACAGATAATGCCAGTGCAATTCTCTGAAGAGGAAGGAAGAGGTGACTGAGATGCCAGCTTTGTGAGCGTGTGACATCATGGCAGTCTTCAGGTCAGGCCTGAGCCTGGTGCTTCTTCAGGGTGGGGAACTGCTACTGTTCTAGGCCTGATAGGAGCAGCAGCATGCACTCCTGTCACCCAGGTCCTTCCAAGGAGCATAGCACTGGGCCATTCCAGCTGCAGTGGGCTCCTGGGCTCCACGGGGAAGCTATGCCCTACGGATGTTGGTGGACACGAGCTAAGAGCTGCAGACACTGCAAGGGCCCCAGTTGTCATGTAAGACCCCTGGCCTTGGGCAGCATTTGTAGAGTTGATGTGGCTGTAGACATTAATGAGGACTCATCTCCCATGGTTCTTTTCTCCAGCTTCCTCAAAGATGGCCAATGGTCCATTTGTTCTTCTGGGCCCCTCAATCAATTAATCAAACAAATAAACAACAACAACCATGTCCCTAAAAATGACTCTACAATGCCTCTCTATGGTATTCTGGAGTTTAAATGAAAGTCTGGGTAGTGCTCAGAATATAGACATGGAGAAGGTGATCATACAACTCTTCCACATATGCCTACACCCAAAGGGAGCTCTTGGTGTCTTTCAGGAGATACCAGGCTATCAGAATCAACTCGAGCAGGAAGGCATTATTTGGACTCATAGTTGAAAGGAGTACATCCCGCCATGGTGAGAAGGCTTGGTGGCTGGGGCTCTGTCCATGGCAGCAGGAACTCAGTGTGTTACATCTTGGTTGATGGAAGCAGAGATCTGGGACAAGAAGCAGGGCTGCCCTATAACTTTCCCACTTCCTCCAGTGAGTCCTTACCTGATGAAGGTTCCATAACCTCCCCAGACAGGGCTACTAGCTTGGCACCATGTGCATGCACACACAAGCCTATAGGGAAGAGTTCACATTCAAACCATAATCCTGGGTGACATGTTTTCTTCTATTAGCACCTTTATATGATACCATGGATCTACTGGAAGACTTAAACATTTGCTGAAAGGTTGTGGCCAGAGTTGTACTTTAGCAATGATTGGAGTCTAAGTTAGGTAGGAGGCATGGATCTTCAGGGGGCCTCTGCCTGACAACATGGGAACCCTGAGCTCAGAGACAATGTTATCATGTCCTTTTCCCTGCAGGTATTTCCACTGTCCAGCAGATAGCTCAGAGCTAGCCTACGACCCACCAGTTGTCATGAATGCCGACACCTTGAGCTACTGCCAGAAGGAGGCCTGGTGTAAGCTGGCCTTCTACCTCCTCTCTTTCTTCTACTACTTGTACTGGTGAGTCCCACTCTCCTTCTGGCTTTAACTTCAGCGGCAAGCAGAAGGGGATTTGAGGCTGGCCTCAGGGAGGTAGCTTTTTGGGAGGTGGCCTATGACAGAACAGGCTAATTGAATCTGATGCCAGTTGCCTGACCCTGACTGAGAGCAAGAGTTTCTGGGAAAGAAAGATTCCTTTATGCACATCCTTTGTAACTCAAGAACATCTAATAACATCTCTTAGGATGCAGCTGAGGGATGGTCACAGGCTTCTAACTAGCAGGGCTTCTAGCCCTTCAGAACTCAGTAGCTCCTCTCATCAGGGTACCAGTGAACAGAGGGCCCAGGATCATTACTCCTTGCCCTCAGCCTGTTTGTGAAGATTCTTGGGTACCATACTAGTGGCCTTTATCCCACCACAGTGGCAGTCATACCCCACAGAGAGGCACATTGGTCATTAAGTGCTTATACTGCGATTCCTCCATGTTTCATAACACCGTCCTAATTGAGCAAATCCTGCCGACGTTGCAGCTTCGCTTCCGGGTCCCTTTCTTCACCTTGTCACTTGAATACCCTTGCTCAGCAGACCGCTGTGAGCTGTCATCCTGTGGTCTGTAATCTGGAGCTGCTTGTTCTGGAAATGTCTTCGGATGCTTTTTGTGCTCATTACTGGGGCCTTTTCCTGGTCACCTTGCTCTCCTGTCCCTATCTTTGCAGGGTCACACATGTCCTCAGACACCCCAGTGCTGTCTCTGCAGAGGCAAGGGAAGTTGGGAGTGCTAACTTTTCATCCATCCCTGGGTATCAGGCAGGGAAGTGGTTACATTGCTGGACATTCAAAACTAAATTCCGTATGCATTGCCGGATTTGTGAGATAAATTCTGCCCTTGTGCACATATTTAAATTGAGGAACCTGAATCTGTGAAGGTCAAAACATTTCCCAAGGTCACAGCTAATGGTCACACCAAGTATACTTCAAAGACTGAACTTCAAACTGCATACAGAACTCCTAGACAAGTCTTTATTAAAGCAAGGGCCAAGGGAATAGAGACGCGTAGCTGATTACAGTAGGGATAGGTTGATTGTCCAGATTCTTACACTTGCCACGAGTAGCTTCATGATGCACCTCAACTGTGAGGAGTTGGGGGGGATCACAGAATTATTCTAGTGCTTTCTTCATGAATTAAGGGTTATTCCACCATCAGAGTTTTATCCTTCACAACGGTCTGGATGCTTCCTTCTCTAAGCTGTAGAAGACTGAGAAGCCGTAAGATGCTCCTTGGAGAAGCTCAGGTGACCAGCAGTTCACCCCAGTCTTTTTGGCTTAAGGCTTTAGCAGCCTTAAGATGGTTGCTCTCCCAGGAGGGTACAGAGGGTGGGAAGAGCTGTCTGAAGGCAGGGGACACTCCTTGGAGAGTTTTCAAGTTTTGTGGGAACAGGACCGTGGATGGGGGTGCACAGCAATGGAGCCTCATCAAGAATCCAGGGAGTCAGACTCCAGAGACCAGCATCATGTAGAGATCTGAGTTTATTGCCCAGTGCATAAACTTAGCATACGTGTTGGAGCCAATCCCAAGCCCTGAAATCCTCAGCCAGTTGTATCTCACCATATCTTCACTGATATGCCCCAAGGAAAACCCTGCCTGATGAGGTTACTCAGAGACTTTGGGTGTGTGTGTGTGATCATTGTCACCTGTTAGGACTTCTGAATCAACAGGGGAAGCAGCCACTGCCCTGGCCTCCGTGAACGTCTTAGATCTAATGCCGTCATGTATGGCAGGTCAGGACTCTTCAAAGAGTCACAGTGAGCCTGTGGTGCCTGATTCTCCATCCCACTTTTCCTTCACGAGGTTGGCCTCCACATCCCCACAGAGTTTCCTCTCTGGAATGAACGCAGCCTCACTTTCTCCATGAGGCTACAGGCCACCTGAAGACAGGCTGAGTGGCCTGTCCCCAGACAGCAGCACCCCTCTTTAAAATCAGTAGAACATGGCTAGGCCTTCCTGGCTCTTGGTCCATTATTCTGTGATCCACCTTAGTTTGGAAAACTGAAACAGGACCCTTCCTTTTGGGTTTGAGCTGTTGAGCCAAACACTGCTCTCTGCCAGGCCATAGAGTAAGAGGGATAGCACAGTCAATGTTGGAGGCTCCAGGCCTCAGTTGGGAATGGTCATTCTATAACTAAGTTCCCTGTAGTCCACTGAACTTCTGTCTTCTAGTTTCAGCTGCAGTTTGCCATGGCATTCATAGCATACCCATAACGTTGTCTTCAAACCAGGTTATGCACAGCACTCCTGAGCTTGCTGTAGCCCACGCACCAGCTCCGTGTGCTTGCATGCTTCATGGAACCCAACATCAGTGTGCCTCTTGTGTCTCCTGGAAGACCCTGCTTCTGCTACCTCAGCTTTCCCAAACCCAGACCCAGAGAGTGCAGAACATTAACCTGGGCTTTGTTAAGGAGGGGAGTTTCATGTCTGCAGAGCAGCCTCTGAGCTGTGTGTAGCACTGGAGACTGGAGTTCTACTGTACTGCGCTAACCACATGACTCTCACCACTGTCTCCATCTCAGAATGTGTTGTGGTGCAGGTGACGTTTATGGGTTGTGTGTGACAGGGATGTATAGTAACCCTGGTGAGTGAGTCCAGTGTGTTTGTCTACTCGGTAGAAGGACCCTTTTTCTTTTCTTTTTCTCTTTCTCCTTCCACTTTCCATACCCCTTTCCTTTGTTCCCCTTTCTCCTGCCTGTTTCCTATTTCTTCCTAATCTCCTCCCCTCCCCTTCCCTTCCTCTTTTCTCTTCCTTTCCCTTCTCTCTTCTTCCATACCCTCCCCTCACCCTCCCTCCTCTCTTCTGTCCTCTTCCCTTGTCCTGGAGAGCAAACCTAGAACCCCATCCATGCTAGACAAGCAATCTACCACCGTGTCACATGCCCTAAGCTCATTTCTACTTCTGATTTTGAGACCTAGTCTTGCTGAATTGCCTGGGCCACCCTTAAGCCTGAACCTTTTGCCTCATCTACGAGGTCTCAAGCTTGTGCCACCAGGCCTGGCTAGAAGGGTTATGCATGTGACCCTGGCCCACGTTATTCAGTGGATGCTGCATCACCCCATCCTGTTGTCCATTACTTTAGGGCACACTGGCCTCTCCTTGTCTGTTTCTCCTCAGTCTATATTTTTTGGGTTTTTTGGGTTACTCCTCTTTAGAGAACTCATCTGTTTCCTGCAACCCTATCTCAGCAGTGCCCTGCACAGCACATAGTAGGCATCCATGGTATTTGTTGTCACAGTTTGGCCAGTGCTCAGCCCACACATTCACCTTTATTTCTCTGCACTGAGAAGTGTGCTTGGTACATAGTAGGTATTCAATTAGTATGGAATAAAAGAATCACAGTGGGTTAGACAGAATTATTGTCTTAGAGTTTTCATTACTGTGAACAGACACCATGACCAAGGCAACTCTTATAAAAAACAACATTTAATTGAGGCTGGCTTACAGGTTCTGAGGTTCAGTCTATTATCATAGTGGGAAGCATGGCAGTGTCCAGGCAGGCATGGTGCAGGAGGAGCTGAGAGTTCTACATCTTGTTCCGAAGGCAAATAGGAGAAGATTGGCATCTGTAGGCAGCTAGGGGGAAGCTCTTTTTTCCCACCCCCTCAGTGACACACTTCCTCCAACAAGGCCACACCTTCCCCATCAAGGCCACACCTACTAATAGTGCTTCTCCCTGGGCCAAGCATATTCAAACCACTATAGTTTTTTTTGTCATTCCCTTTTCCCATTTCCTCTCCCTAGAACCCCCTATTCTATACACCTATACCCCCTCTTCCTTTATGCTTTTATATCATTTTGATTACATGCATGTATTAAGGTCAGTTCTAGGTTGAGGGTCTACAAATACAATAGATGCAAATAGTGGAGGAACAAGCAAAACAATAAAGACAAATAATCAAAGAAAAAGCAAGGTATTAAACCCAGTTATGTGAACCCTCCCATGATCACTGTTTCTAAAGACTTATCAGGATGACTAAAGTATCTGAGCCAACTTCCTAGCCCAAGGTCATATTCATGTCTGAAGCCTACATCCTTGTTCTAGCCTAAAATTTAGATTCCTGTCTGAAATTACTTCTTTGTTCTGGCCTAATATTTAGATTCCTGCCTGAGATTACTTCTTTGTTCTAGTCTAATGTCAGATTCCTGCTTGAAACCTACTTCCTTGTCCTTGGCCAATGTCATATTCCTGCCAAGCAGCCCCTTTCCTTGTCCTTGGCCCATGTCAGCTTTTTGCCAAGCAGCCCCAAAGGCTCTCCACCTCTCCCCCTTTTTTATTTCATTAACAAGACTGAGCCTGTCTTAGGTCATTCTGACAAGAATGCCTTCCTTACCCATCATGGAATATGCATTATCAAAGGCAATGTACTTCTGTCTTAGGTTGGTAAGGCTCCATCAAACCACCATAGTTATCCACAATTAGTCTGTCCACAATGGACAGAGGACTGGCTTTGGAGTTAAAATGTGGTTGACCTGTCATGAGCTATACAGTGAGAATCCATCTGTCTAGCTCTAGACCTAGGCAGTGGGTTCTGGGCACATCTGCTGTGTCTGGCTCTAGAAAGGGGGCTCCAGATCTTAGAGGGACTCACTGGCTTCCCAGCTTTTTAGGGCTGGAAGGAAAATAGTCCAGGTTCTTTTATTTGATTTTGCTCCCTAGACATCTTAGAGTCAGGGGTGGAGTCTCTAATGTCAAAAATTTTGTTTCTTCTTCTAAATAGACAAAGTAGTAGATTGTAGTTCTGGTCAACTAGTCGGTCTTGCAGAATTATCCTGAAGTCCTTGTTAGGCCACGGGAATACAGGTCCCTCTACTTGGTCACTACTAATCCCCTAAAGCAGGAGGTTTGGGGATCTATGCCCAGTTAAGATTCACTTATGTCATTTGCCCCAAGGACCATGTTCATGTACCTTCACTGGTATCAGTGACAATGATCTTCATCCTGACCCTTGGAACTGACACATCATATAGCATCATGGGGGTGGGGGGGATGGTAGGGATACAGCCATTATGTGTCTGCAGATGGTGATATGAAGAATCTTATCCCATAGGCACCTGGTCTATAATTGCAGTAAAAGTGATGAACCACAGTGATCATCCCAATGAGTGTTCTCATAAGCATCCAGAGACAACCTACCTTTCATGGGGGACATAGGATACCATCCTAACAGACATTCATTTCTGTATTGTGGGCTGTAGCAAAGCCTCAGTAGGTGAACTGAGACAGGAATGAGATGAATCCATAGGCTCCAGCCTTGGAAGGGGGCTGTTGAGAGCCACAGGCTTCTGCTGACATCTGTTTTCCTATTCTTGTTTGCATTCAGCATGATTTACACCTTAGTGAGCTCCTAACTCAGACCCTGCTGATGGAGAGGCCGAGGCTGGGAACCACTGCTGCTGTGGCTGGAGGAGCACCAGACAAGGATGCTGGAGAGACCCAGCTGGCAGAGACTGAATGGAAGGAATGGGAGTCACACAGCATACAGGGCCATGCTACCCACTTGTGTGTTTCTGCCTTCGCCTTTCACCTCCTGCGGGGGTTGCAGAGCCCCTCTGAGCATGGAGGTGCCAGTTTGTAGCTGGTGAAACATTCAACCTCTGGAGATGCAGTTATTACTTTCTTCATCCACTTCACTGAGCAGCAGAACCATGCAAGTTCACATGGAGAGCTCATCTGGATGGTAGAAATGAGGCCAGAAGCTGGAAGGTGACAGAATGGCTCAGGGAGATCTTCAGGGATGGCTGAGACCCACAAGGACACCATGAGCTGCCCAAGACTCTTGTCATATTTTTTCCAGAGTTGTGGCCACATGTTTTGCTCAGTGCAAGGCTAAAAACTGTAGGGACTGCCCTGAGCCACCTCTCACATCACTTTTATGCTCTCTCTATGTCCCGGAGCCTGAGCGGTGGCTTCCACACCTGGGTGTGGGCAGCATGTCAGCAGCAAGTTCTGTCCAATGTGAACTGGGGAGGGGAGAAAATGGATTTCTAAAAATGTTTGCAACATGTCCCAGGTGTGAGTTCTTCACTGTCCCAAGATGTATTCTGCCACTATACCAAAAATTCATCAGTCACTACATGCCAGTCAGCTGGCCAGCATGAGCCAAAGGCCAAACAAACAAACAAACAAACAAAACAAAACAAAACGAAACAAAACCACCTCAAAACAGTGTGCAGCCCAGAAACAGAGAGCTGCTCTGTATGTGGGTATGGACAGCAAGGAAGTGAGACAACACAATTATCACTTCGACTGATGCTTCTCAGCCTTTGTGCTGTTCAGTTCGATGTGGGGACATCTGCTTAATTAGAATTTTCCTCTTGGCTTTTGCTCTTTTTCTGGGTGGGAGTTGTAGGACCAGTGTAAATACAAGGCTGTGTTTTTATGATGCTTAAATTGGGCACAATGATTTTAACCTGGTTCCCCAAACTTCCTTGCTTTCTACCATTACACACACACACACACACACACACACACACACACACACACACACACGCTATTTACACATGTACCGGCTCCCATCTGAATTCTGTGACTCAGGTTTGTGAATGGTGTTTGTGTAACACATTGTGTGCTATGTTTAAAATACAGCAACAACTTCAGTGGCTCACCTCACCAATTTCAACTCATCCCCGGCTGCATGTGTATCCATATGGTTGGCAAATTAGTAGGTAGAAAAGCAGTTTCAAAAAGAGACAGTGTTTCTAAAAAAAATTCTACAGAAAACAAAATCGGGAGAAAAAAAATTTCACGAAAGAAGAAAAACAAAGCGTTACTTTCCTGAGGGACCAGGTGTATAACCCACAGCCTTTGCAGGGGTGTCTGGGAGAATGCTTTCCCTTGGCAGGAGCTCTTGCTACTGCCCATTAACTTGTTGAGGCTGCACAGCCTCAGCCGGGTACCATTCCCAGGGATGGCTAGTTACACCAACAAACGGTGGGGTCTGGGTGTCAGGTGCAAAGCTAACTCATTGTCTTGCAAAGTAAGGAAGGGGCTTCTTTCCTCTCATCGTCTGTTTTACATTTCACCCTCTTCTAAAAGGGCTTAACATAGCTTTTGACATGAGACACCAGTATCAGAGATTGTTAATGTGAAATTGGGAAATTCAAACCTACGAAGGAGTCTTCCCAACTTCCTGAGTGATCAACTCAAAATCATCCCTTTGCGGTAAATGGTCCCAGAGAATACTACAGGGCTTTGCATTTTATAAACCACTTTCCTAGCACACCGAACCCTTCACAGGGTCCTGTTGGTTTCTGTTTTAAAGTGGGGGAGTTAATAAGACCTGCCTATGAACCTAGCATCTGACTTTAAGGGAACATGCCCTTTCTGTCACCACCGAAAGCCTTGACTTTTTATGAGAAAAGATTTTAAAGCAGAGAGCTTTAGAGGAAGTGTTTGGGGGCATGGATTTCTTTAAGGGGAATGTGTGTGAGAGAGATTCTTCCCTTAGTCCTTTGAAATCCTTAAGAACTGCGGATGCCTCTTGGGCAGGTCCTACCTTTATGAAAGAAAAACCTTCAAAACTTTTCCTTGCCATCAGTTGTGATTGAAAAATAAGTTCAGTGATCTCATAGAAATAGAACAAGTCCTCAGTTCTCTAAGAGCAGCTCATTTTCCTGATGGTAAAAATAAGCAAGATGGGGCTCTTTGGCAGAGTGCAGATGTGTGCCAGGTGCCACGGTCAATGAGAAGAGCTGCTTGCAGATGTGCACAGCTGGTCCAAGCCGGGGCTTTAAAACCATACAGCTGGACCTCTTCCCACAGGATTTTGCTTGCTTGGCTAATGTTCTTTTGTTGTGCGGCTCATGGAAGGAAGGCGGAAGCAAGGAAGGAGAAATGCCTGAGAGCATCAAGAAACCAAAGGAAGTGTTTTTGTTGAGCAAGTTAGGACCTATGTGCCAAGCGTAGGTCAGGGTACTTGAGGGGCCTAGCATGTGCCAGTACTGGCCTGGAGTATGGGGCTGGTCCCCCTGCTGTGGCCCTGTGTGTCTGTGCTGTGTGTGACCTGGATGGTGGAGAGTTACAAGATCATGTTTCCACTCACTAAGGTTAAAAGAAGAATGACAGGCTCTGCCCCAGCTTGCTACAAAGATGGTGTGACGTTATGTCTGCCGTGCCTGGTAACAGTGAGGACTCTACATTGGGAACTGTGCCTTGCTCTCTACGCACTATCCAGTGCCCGTTTCCTGCCAAGCCCTCAACCGATACACACCGAATTCAATCCTCACAGTAACACGATGAAGCCAGAACTATGACTGTCTTTAAACTATAGTTGAATGTTTTGATACAAACCCTACAGAGGTCAAGGACCCAAGCCAAAGTTACACTTGCCAAGTTGCCAGCCCGAGTCTTCTTGCTTCTAGGACCTTGATGTTTCTGTATTCTTAAAAGAGCAATTCAAGGCAGGGAGGGCAATGGGATGTGAAGAAAAAAGAGGGAATGGAGTGATTATGGACAGGGCAGGGGCTGAGCAGCAGGCCTCTCGTGACTCACAGCAAGCGACTGGGGGGGGGGGCTGGCTGCAATTAGAAAGTCTGGGGCTGGAGAATCCTGTGGTGCTTCATCTTTTCTGAGACTGCTTCTCATCTGTCACATGAGGTGCGTACCACCTCCCACAGCTGTGATAAGTCATAGCAGAGAGCCTGGCTCTACAATCTTGTCCCAGGAAATCTCACTCCATGGTCCTCTCTCCACTGCTCCTCCCTCCTCTGTGCCAGATGGTTACGTCCTCGAGTGGGGGTGGAGGAGAACAAACCTAGTTGTGCCTAACAGGAGCACAGAGCAATGTTCACCAAGTCTCAGCTGTCTTCCTGTCCTCTCCCCTTCCTGGGGGTGGGGGGGGAGTCTCTGTCCCAGCCATGCAACAGGGGTAACAGCTCAAACTCAAGAAAACTACTCCCTTTGCTCCCTATTTTTAGGCTTGGTAATTGCACCAATGTTGAATAAAATTGTCATCGTTATGACAGTTTTATTCTCCCACGTAAGAGATGAATGCAGCCAGCAAAATGCTTTGACAACAACTAATTGTGCTCACACTGTGCTATCATGCAGATAGGTTCTATAGCCCTTTCTTTTGGGGGGTGGGGCTTTGGTCTGTTTTGTTCCACACTGTGCTCTGGCACGTGACTCTTATGCAGACCCTCCCTCTTTCCTCAGAGCCAAACCGACCATCTTTTCCATTGCTTCTGCTCCAAGGTTGAGCCCAAAGTGAAGCATGGGAGCTGGGCAAGGAGGGATGGCTTCTAGGTTGCTTCTATAACAGGACTCCCTCTGTGGGATGGAGAAAGGAGCCAAGCAAGGCAGAGATTCCTCCAGACACTGCCTGGTGAGCATCTCTGGGAAAGGTAGGCTTCTTGTTTGGGAAGAGGAATGTTCCTTCCATATGGAGAGCCACAGATGATGCCAATGTTCAACATATTCTTCACAGCTCTAGTACTGCTGGAAGGGACACCCAGTGACCCAACCTCTAGTTGCTGCTTATGATCCCGAAACAGCCACAACAAATGACAACTTCCAGACCTTGGTCACTCTGTGGCCATCCCTGCCACCTCTCACACCCCATGCAGTTCTTCCCCCACATCCCTGGATGCCCCCAAGAGGCTTTTCTAGGCCTTGACCTTGGACTCTTGGCTACCATATGGCAGCCATGTTTTTCTTCTTTTCCAGTGAGCCGTGTATTTGAAGTGGCCCTTCGGGGCTTACAGGAACCAACTGTTCTGACTTGTAGGGAATTTGCTAGCAGTTGTTAAGTGCAGCCACTGTTAAAACCAAAGTTATGTAAGTGTAGATTAATTACATGGAAGACAAGAGATGTGTAGTTACAAGCCTACTTCCTAACCTGTGCATTTTAATGTTTCCATTTATGTTATGGCTGACATGTTTGTGGTAGAAATATGAATGCCAAGTGATTGTGTGATCCTATTCATTCTTCCTAGTCTCAGTTCACCGATGTCATTAGTACCAGAAAATTGCCCGTGAGAGAAGTGTTTACATCCCAGAAATTGGCAAATGGACCTCCCCCCCCCACCCCCCCACCTGAGTGCCCTTCTTAGTACACCCTGGTCTTAACACAGTTATGTGACCACAGCGTGGGAGTCAGTAACCAAGGCAACTATAGCTGCATCTTGGTGTAAGACTCTAGTGAGTAGAGCCTTAGTTTACCGGAGACCCCCGAGTGAGCCACACAGAGACAAGAGATCGCTGCAAATTGCAAGAGGAATTTTTAATGTTCTAGCATGCTGGGGCCATCCTGCATCCCAAAAGGAGAGATGACCCTGTGCAGCTTGTTCAGCGGACCTTTATACAGTCTCTAGGGGTAGAAGCCATTAGGCACAATGTGATTGGCAGAAACTGATTGGTCTTTAGGGAATGAGGCAGCAGGAACCTCCCTTGTCTGTTTGTGGCCAATGGTTCAGTGTCCATGTGCTCTGGGCCCCTTCCCCAGCCACAGGTCGGTCCCCACCCCCTGTGGTCTGAGGAACGTTAATTAGCCTCTACCTTCTGGAGAGGAGGGGTGCCTAAGCTTTCTATGACCTTTCTTTTCCAGGAGGGGAGGGGTCGGATGTAATTTTCCTCTTCGTTGGCAGCAGTGGGTGTGCAGTGGCTGGTGGCTTTGGGGGTTCTGGGCACCTGATGGCACTGCCTTCATGACCAGGCCTGTCATCAACTGCGACTGTGACAGCAGTGATGCTGCTACTATTGTTCACTAGAAGTCGTGTGGGGCTATCATCCAGCTTTCTGTGGATTTGACAGACCTGGCCTGTCATCAACTCTGACTATGACTTATAACCAGCTTATAAAAAGAACAACTTACTTTTGTCTCCTGGCTATAGAAGTTTCTGCATGTCATTAGTTGGCTCCATGCCTTTGGGCATATGGTGGCACATAATGGAGGTACCACCTTGGAGACTTTGGGGAGATAATTAAAGTCCAACCTACAGGTCAGGCAGGATGTCTCTTGCTTAGTATCCGAGTCACAAGTAGAAGAACCATGAGTTCAAGGCCACCTAGGCTATACAATGAGAACCTGCCTTTAAATAAAAGTCATGTTCAGCAGCAGGAAGGCAGCCATTTAAGGAAGACACCCAATTAAGAAGGCCGCCTTTTAAGGTGCCTGACACTGCACGGGGAGGGACCTGGAGTGTAGGATCAGCTTCAACTTCTCTGCAAAGTATGAATTCACTTTGATCTGCAGACCCTAGTTCCACTTTCCTAAGCTAACTTGGAGCTTTTGTTCTTTTGAAACATGTCACTTCCAGGGCCTTCAGCATCTCCATGCAAGTGGGGTCCATGCCTCCTTCTGGGATATTAGGGTGAATAGAATTTATATTCTGCTGGGTATTGTTGCAAAAATTTCTCCCCAGGGGGAGATGTAAGCAGTATCTACCCTCATCCAAAGGTCTCAGCAAAGTTAACTCTGGGAAAGCAATGAATTCATTGGGCTTCCTGAAGAGCGTAGGTAAAGGTTACTTATAGGGGTATGGGTACCCCACCCACAAAATGCTACACCTGGAAAGCCTTTATCTCTGAGGGATGAGAGCTTCACCACAGCCATGAATGGCAACCTACCCCCAGCATCCTCATCTCAGTTATGCTATCTTAACTCTAGTTCCTTGCCATGGCAAGTGCAGTTAAGGCAGCATGGCATATAATGGGTGTTAAGGAGCAGCTGGATACTCAAGTGAGAGTCTTGCCCCTTACCAACTGTCCACGGGGGTGGGGGGTGTGAGCAGTCAACAAGTCCAGTCGGGATAATCCCTTTGCAAGGGGGCTCAGCTGAATTCCCCAACAAGGCAGTTGCTTTGCTTGGAGGACAGTCACAGTAGGTGTCTGTTTACCTCCTTTGGTGGTCCAAACCAGCAGAAAGAGATCTTTGTAAGGTACCCTACCCAGTCTAGCACTTTGTGCATAAAGTCACCCCAATCGCTGCTCCTCCTCCCCACAAATGGTTCCAGGGCTTTGCTCTCTCCACTCACACAGACCCTTCCATTCAGTCTTCATCCTGTAACCCCAGGTGCCTCAGGGAAGACACCTGCTTTGTGTTTCAGAGACAAGGAGGTCTCAGACAACATTATGTGCTCTGGAATTTGACTATCTGAGACACCAGCAAGACAGGCTTAAATGCCAGCAGAGTCCCTGTTCAAACATCCCCAGAAGTGTGAACAGTCAATTCTCGTCCTTCTCAGAAATGCTTGACTCATCACAAAATATTGTCACCTTTGTGGTGGGATGATGTGTGTCTCTTTCAGTGCAAGAGAAGGAAGGAAAATGGATCCCAGTTGAATGCCAGGCCCACAGTAAACAGTAATTAGACTCAGCTCTCAGCCCAGGCTCAGGATGGTGGCTTTGGATCCTGCAGTGAAGACAGCCCAATGGTGCAAAAGGCTGACGGGAATTCTGCCCAATACTGCCCTTATGGGCAACTCTTAAGATGTTATTTTATTTTCCTATAGCCAAGTGGGAAATGATCCTTAAGTTGAGGTTATTAGTATTCTGTCTAAACTCCACCTCCACAGTTACCTGGCAACAGCCAGGTGTGCTCCTCCCCACAGTTACCTGGCAACAGCCAGGTAGGCCTGCCTGCAATAAAAGGGACTGCTTGGCACCTCCTCTCTCCCTTGATCTCTTGATCTCTTGCCTTTAGCTTCTCTCTGTCCCCTCCCCTTCCCTTCCCTCTCTCTCCACATGTTCATGGCCAGCCTCTACTTCTCTTCTCTTCTCTCTCTCTCTCTCTCTCTCTCTCTCTCTCTCTCTCTCTCTTTCTCTCTCTCTCTGTCTCTACTACCTTCCTGGCTCCCCTCCCCATGCCCTGAATAAACTCTATTCTATGTTATACCGGTGTGTGGTTGGTCCCTCGGGGGGAAGAGATGCCTCGGCATGGGCCCGCTGAGACATCCCCTTCCCCCATACCTCTCCACTCACTCACAGAACATGCTCTCTTTATCTCTTCATCTTTTTATAAACACATCATTGGTGCCGTGACTTGGATATAGAAATCTGCACGTTTGCATCAGACCAGCTACCAAGCTCACTAGCCTAGCCTAGAACTGGTAAGCTCCCCCATCCCCCACTGATCAGAGTAACCATCCACATGGTCCCAGGAGAGATTTCTTGAGCTCAGAGCTAACCCTGTGCTTCCCTGACCCTTGTTCTAGGACTCCTCCCCTTGGGTGAGACATTTCCCCTCTCCTCTCGGGACAGTTTCTTTCTCGTGACTGAGTACCCCAGGCCAGGCCTGGACAGACTGTTCTCTCTGCCTCAGGAGCACCGGCTCCGTGCTCTAGTCCCCAGTGTGTCTCCCCCAGGGGTCAGTCTTTCACATGTTGCCTGCTATCATAGGCTTCTCCCTCTCCTCCTCCGACATTTGCTGCCGGCTGCACTTGCCTAGTTCAGCCAGTTCACCTGAAGCAGCAAATTAAGGACCCTGCTTGCTCCCTTCCCCTCTGTGATTCTTAGCTCTGCTCTGGGTCTACTCCTTACATCCTTCTAGGGACCCTCTCTGAAATTTGCTTCCCCATATGCGCAACCACCCTCAAAAAGGCTTGGCTGCCTGCATATGTGAGAGAGGCTCTTTCTCTCTCCCTCTCTGCCTGGAACCTGTAAAGTGAATGCTAGCGGTGCCTTCTGCCACAAGAACAGCTAACATGAATGTTGCTGTGATATGGGACACACTTGCATTTCCTTGCCCACTGCAGACTCTAGCAGACTCCAGAGGCACTGGGCAGTGACTTCTGGCTGCTAGTAGGAAGTCCTGCCCTGCCACCACCGCCACCATGGACCTGACCGACAGCACCTATGCCCTCAGTTGCAGGCCCATAGCACAACCCCGGGTCATGACCTGTGGCCCACAGCTAAAACGCACCAGCTGTCTGATTGTATGCCACTGTTGCTAGCTTTCTTATTCTAGTCCTAGCCAAATGTTTCTTTGCTGATACAAAAATTGTGCTTTTCTCTGCCTACACAACCTGCCAAAGTTACTAAAGACTCTTTCCTATCCTGTCTTAATAGATTTTTTACTATTGCTATTAAATTCTCGTTGGTTACAACCAATCTTTATGGCTCTCAATCTTGTCAGAAGTCTGCTAATAGTATAAGTTTATGGCTGACAGAATTCCCAAAGCCTCTAACAGTTGACCCAAGATGGTTTCAGAAGATTTGGACACCTAGAAGATACAGCCTGGATTGTATGTGATGATATAGTCACTAACAAACACAATGGACTAAACTGGATACTCTGAGTCAAATGACTTAGCTAAGTCAAACCAAGGTAAGTCATTTCTCATGTCACGCCTATCCGTTCCACAGAAAAAAGCCCTGCGTCTTCTGTGCTTGAAAGCCAAACTGACTTTGCCCAAGAGAGTATGGAGACCATGGGAACTGTTGGCTAGTGGACTCTGTCATTTTTAAAAAATAATATATAACTGGTAAATTATTGTTTACTCTTTCTCGAACTTCTAACTACATTGACAGCTAAGCTTTTACAGATATTATCTGTTACCTCATTATCTAAACTCAGTTGCCATCAATTAAATGTTTCATATTTTCTTTTCTTGCTATCCCACTGTCCTAATATTATCTGAGTTTCTATAAACTTGCCTAACTCTAATAAAACATTCCACTCTACGATCCAGCAAAGGCTCATCTTAAAGACTGCTCGTGTTGTTAACTCATGCTGTTATCTCTTTTGTAAACTTATAAGCTACAGGAAACCCACTCAGATCTACCTCTCACGGACCAAATAGACTCCATCCAGATAAGTACATCTGCCTAAAGTTCCCACTTACTATCTATTCCAGAGGGTGGGATCCCTCTGGGTTTCAAATGTACACCTTAGAAAAAATTTTCTTTCTCCCAAATGTACTTAATCTTATTCCCTACATCTTGTCAAGTCCAGGCACATCCAGAACAGCTCCAGAGAAGCAACCTCCAGATGCTCCATCAGTCACACACACAGCTGCTTCTACTAGACCTGTTCCTTCTGGCCTATCCTCAGATGGCTCCATAGATCCTGGACAGCAGGAAACAGCCAACTCTCCTAAGACCAGACAAACATCCTCCATACCCATTCTTCTAGGTTCCTCCTAAAAACACGTCTTCCCCAGTGCCAGCAGGAAGTAGCCAGATATCACGACGACCCTATTCCTGCTTCGCTGTCACCTCTTTCTAATTTCTTTTTAAATTAAACCAAAACGGGGGGAATGTTAGTATTCTATCTAAACTCCACCTCCACAGTTACCTGGCAACAACCAGGTAGGCCTGCCCACTATAAAAGGGGCTGCTTGCCCCCTCCCCTCTCTCTTGATCTCTTGCCTCTAGCTTCCCTCTGTCCCCTCGCCCCTCCCCCTTCCCTTCCCTCTCTCTCCACATGGTCATGGCCAGCCTCTACTTCTCTGCTCTCTCTCTCTCTCTCTCTCTCTCTCTCTCTCTCTCTCTCTCTCTCTCTCTCTCTCTCTCTCTCTGCCTCTACTACCCTCCTGGCTCCCCTTCCCATGCCCTGAATAAACTCTATTCTATGCTATACCAGTGTGTGACTGGTCCCTCAGGGGGAAGGGATGACTCGACATGGGCCTGCTGAGACATCCCCTTCCCCCATACCTCTCCACTCACCCACAGAACATATTCTCTTTATCTTTTTATGTTTTTATTAAACACATCAGAGGTAACTTCCTAAGCTCCATAAAACAGATCAAGCCCTCTCTGAGAAGTGGAGGTACCCAGCAGGTGGATCAGATCCCCAGAAGATGATGTGTGGAGTATTGTGCCTGAAGTAACCAGCTTTGTTCTTAAGGAATATTTCAAGACTGTATTAAAACAACCAAGCCCTAAGAGCCAGAACTTGCCCATCTGTGTCAAAAATCTTGGGCAAAAAATTACCCATAAGACTCAGCAGTGGCCCTGGCACTAAACCTGTCTAAGAAAAAGAGCACAGATTGTAATTTTGCATTTAAGACACATGTCCTTGCTCTAGGTTAGTGGGAAACTCAACATAAGCTTTTAGTGGCACAGGTGAGGAAGGTGACCCCATGCCAGACTGAGACAGCAACGTTTGGATATTGGCACTGTCTGAGACACTTAGCGAAGACTTGAGAGTGCCATCTCCAAGTGCAGCCTCACCTAAGGTGAATGGTCCTCTTGAGTGGACATAATTGGGCCTTGCACTTGACCTCTTCTGCTCACTGTTTGCATATGAGCACAGCCAATCAGTATAGGACAAGAATTAGATCAGGCCAGGAAAAGGGGTTGGGGAATAAGAAAAATGTCAGAAGCTCAGACATACTTGAAGAAATAGGACACTGTAAACAGACAGTCTGAAGACTGGGCTTAAAGCAAGTAGCAACATACAAAGTCTGAGGACTAAAGTACGCTGGAGTGGTGATCAGGTTGATTGGGGAGTGTTGATAGCCACACAGCTCAAACACTTAGCAGTGCCATCTGCCTTCCTCAGAGTACCTCAGAGTCTCACACACACACACACACACACACACTATTAAAAGGTTGGAAAGAGTCCCTGGGGAGCTTTGCTTCACTAGCTCACTGTGAGGAGCTTGTTTAACTCAAGCTTTGTGCTTGAGAAGAGACAGTGAGAATGTGTGCTATCTGGAGCTCAGAATGCTGAGAATTGTGAACTGTCCAGAGCTTGGTATCTCTATTTCATGAGACCAAGCAGAGAAGCATCTAGAAGACAGGTTTCAAAACAAATGTTCCAAGAGGGCAGAAAATAGAAGTTGGACTCCACTTTCCTCTCTGTAAGAGAGCAGGGCAATTGCTTCCTGTTGAAAGTTCTGCAAACAGTTAAGAAAAGCAGGTGACTGTTGGAGGGCTGGACCACACCCACAGCAGCTGTCCCAGCCTCTCAGCAGGGTCCCATCACAAGCATGGAGAGGGACAATGTGAAGGACAACTTGTAGGACCTTTCTCCAAGAATAGATGCCTAGTGGGGACAGGCTAGAGACAGAACTTCTGGGAGTGGATAGCAGAGCAAAGGGCTAGCATGTGCTATGGAAGAATTCCATGGGTGAAACCCAGAATCAGGAGTACCATAATGACAGACAAGACCAACACTGGACAACAGTGCTCCTGATGGCCACACTGCCAAGTTTAGGGCATAAATCAATAGAAAGGGCTGATTTCTGGGTTCAAGGAGTTAGAGACCATTTGAGGACAGATATTTATGTGTATTAGGAGCTGGCCTTTGTCCTCATGAGGCCCAACAGGTTGAATTGGACTAAGTTTTGTATTGCTCTGAGAACCTTAGGAGGCTGATAATTCTTAGTGTCCATTAGCATTTAGGGACCAGTGCAGAGGTCCACCTGTGGCCTGCACACCAGAACATTCTGGGTTCAGTAGCACATAGCAGAGGTATATGGAAAAGACTGCTCCATCAGTGCAACCTTCTAGAATCTTCCAGTCACAGGAACATGGAGTCTTAGACCTAAGGGAGCAGACATCTGGCCATTTAGACCCAGAGTGACTAACGGGAATTCTGTCATTATCTTTCAGGTGCAGAAGAATTTAGGAAAGCTTGGTCTAAGGCAGATGTTTATTGGCCTGAGAGAGTCTGGCTGGTGGTCATACAATACTTTTTGAGGAGTAACATAAAGTATCTTAATTCCCCACCAAGTGGCCTGGAGTCATTCGGGAGCTGGCTCTTGTGGGAAGTAACAAGCTCAGTGGCTCCCACAGTGGCAGTTCTCTGATATAGAGATCCTGGAAGGGAAGACAGTGGTGGGGCAGTTCTAGAGACTGACTTTAGCCTCCTCTATAACTGTCTTTGTGCATGTTCAGCGTTTGGGGGATGGATTGGCTTGGCTGATCAATTAAATCAGGGAGATAGGAGAAACGGTAGGCTGGAGGTATGCAATGAGAAGAAGCTTGGGTTCATTCAAACACAAGTCCTCTTCACCTGCAGTGCTCCAGAACAGCCAGAGGTGAGGATTAACATCTGAGGATTTGGATTAACACCAGGACAAAAGGCAACCAGGAGTGATGAGGACCCTGGCTTCATGACCAGATACTTTATGCTTACTTTTCAACCAGGGCTGTGTGGTTTATTGGGCAATCTAAAAACTTTTATATGATTGAATGAGTGCTGTTCTTGATGTAGGAAGGACCTGACTCCTCCTCTTGTTGGCTGTGTGATGTTGATCACATCTCTTAGCCTTTCTGAGCCTTTGTTCACTCAGCTGTGGTGGGGGGGCACTAATGAATGGTTTTTAAAAATTGTCATGAATAAAATTATTTACATGAAATCAATGTATAGAGTGGACTATGCAATACAGATATGAGGGATTAATATAGTAGTCACTGCAGGAGTTTTTCTACAATGATTTTCAATCATAAATTATAAATAAGGGCTGGAAACCTGGCTCAGTAGTCAAATGCTTGGCTTGCATGGGCAAGGCTCTGTCTTCTTCCTCAGCATTGCCAAAAAGTTAATGCATAATTTTTATACTCATTTTTTTGTTGGAACAAAGTAGAGATGTCAGAGTCAGGATAAGGAAGAGCTGGAATGTCCCAGTGTGACTGAATCGTTAGAAGATAGCCAGAAACCTGGTAGACCTGTATGGTCAAGTCTACTCTTGCTTTGGGGAGGCAGCTGGGTTGGGAGATAGTCACAGTACAGCAGAGACTCAGGTGATAGCACGTTACAAAGGCTTCTAGTTCAATACATTAAATATATAATAATAAACTAGACAGATTATTAGAAGGAAAGGCTGAAAGGATTGACCAGAGAAAGACAAAAAGGTTGTCCCAGGCATGTAGCCTATCCCATTGTCTGTAAGGCAATGGGGACACAGATATTTCTGACACTGTAGTTTGACATTACCCCCAAGGTAAGTGTTCTACCCATGTCTAAAAATATGAGTCCTTAAATGAGAGCCTTGTCCATGTTGATGACTTTACTGAGAAAGCTATTTCTGTGGTGGATTCTGCTCAGCTGGTTTAATTCATAGCTTCATTAAGGCAGTCCCAAATCTTTTCATTATCAGTTTCCTAAGATTATTTTCACTGAGATCAATTATCTTGTATGCAAAATTCATGAAGATTAGTCAGGTTTCTAAAATTATAGCTTCTGCCACTGTGAGTTTTATGTGGAGCCACTAATTTTACTAGGTTCAAATTTCCTGAGTCAGACGTTGCAATTCCAAATTCTTATAGTGATGCTAGACAATAACAGATTTGTTATGGGGTGCTTCTTCAGTCTGCCGACCTTTTGTTCAAGGGTGAATTCCTTACCAATTCTATTTTTGGGTGGCAATCCATATCAAATTCTATAGTTTCCATGGTTATCACACAGAAGTAATTCTTGAGTAAATTTATAACTCACATGTCTTATCATGGGAGACAGTTTTAAACATTGTCAAGATTATTTTATTCTAGCTGCATCTACCAGGAAGATCACTCATCATTGGATTTGGTAATGACCACTTGCTTTTATTTCATGTATTTTGTTTTATGTATGGATAGCATTAGCTGCTGTGTATAGACAGCACTAGTCATTGTGTTTGGGTGTTTCTCAATGGCTGCTAGGCTGGGATCTGCTGCATCTTTGCTGTTATTGTACCAGGCCATTTGTTGGAATAATGTAGAGATGTCAGAATCAGTGTAAGGGATGGCCAGAGTGTCCTAATGACAAAAACATTGGAAGAAGGTCAAAAACATGGTAGCTCTAGATACCCAAAAGCCTATCCAAAAATCTACTCAGGCTCTAGAGTGGCTGCTGGGTTGGGAGATCACAAGTGTAGCAGACTTGGGTGAGAGACTCATTACAAAGGTTCGTGTATAGGCTGAGCATTTACAGAGCACTTAGTGTGCACCAAGCAGTAGGCTGGACATTTTCTGAATTTCATCATCTCTTCACTGTCACTCCATGGAGTAGGCACTGTCCTTTTCCCATACTTAACAAATGAACTGAGATGGCAGAGACTTAAATTACTCTCCTAGATGACAAGCTAGTAGTAGGTAGGCTTGTGTCCAGGATTCAACTTCAGGGAGGAGGCTTTGGGCTTAAGCTGTGGCTCCTGGGTGTTTATCTGACCCAGGGAAGAAGGGTAGAAAGGCTAATTTTGAAGGTTGCTACAAAAAGGTAGAAGCTGTGAGACTTGACTTGAAAAGGGATGTTGTGTGGATTTGGGAGCTCTTTTTGTTTAATATTTTTTATTTTTTGAAAATGTACATTTATACAGATATATTTTGGTCATATCCACCTACCACTGCCTCCCTATAGCTCCCCCTACTGCTCATCACCTTTCTCCCTCCCAACTTCATGGCCACCAGTTTTTGGTTACCAATAACCAAGTCATACGCTAGGAGGCAACTTCACACAGAGCTAAAGTCTCAACTGAAGAACTACCTTGATCAGGTTGACCCCTGCCCTTGTCTTTGAGGCATTTTTCTGAATTGCTAATTGACATAGGAAGTCCCAGCCTCTGAGGGTGGTGCCATTCCTATACAGGTTGGTCTGGGTTATATAAGAGAGGTAGCTGAGGGAAGCTAACCAGCAAACAGCCTTCTCTGTGGTCTCTGCTGTTCCTGCCTCTATGATTCTTCCTTCAGTTCCTGCCCTGACTTCCCTTGGTGATGGATTGTGAGCTGGCAATTGTAAGATTAAATAAATGCTTTCCTCCTGAAGTTGCTTTTGGTCATGGTCTTTATCATTGCTACAGAAAACAAACTAGAACACATCCTGAGTTCAGTTAATGCTACCTATATGTTCATGGGTTTGGGGCATGGAAACCACTAGTGACCATGTGAGGACTATTTCTTGAGAAAGATAAGTTGTTTAGGGCAGTGGCTTTCAACCAGTAGGTTGTGACTCCTTCAGAGGTCAAACAACCTTTTCATAGGGGTTGCCTAAAACCATCAGAAAATATAGATATTTGCATTATGATTTATAACACTTGCAAATCAGTTATGAAGTAGCAATGAAAATAATTTTATTGTTGTGGGGTCACCACAACTTGAAGAACTATATTAAAGGGTCACAGCATTAGGAAGGTTGAGAACCACTGGAAAAAAATAACGGGTTAAGTTCTGATGCTAAATATGGATGTCCTAGCTTTCGAGTAAGAGAGAATTTGACTCCATGTTTGATGATTGACAGCTTTCAAGCCCCATTACTCTCACTACCTTCTCTCTCTTTTCTCCTGTACCATCTGGAAGTTCAAACCACAGAACTTCTTCTGGTTGTGTGTGGGAATCCATCTGTGCCTGGCTCTACCCACTAAGCACAAGAAAAGGAGACTCCAGCATCATCTTGCTTTCTGAGCCATCTTCAAACCTGCCTGAAGCTCTGCCCTGCCCTCTGGGGACCATCTATCTGAGCAGTGAACCTCTCTCATATACCCATGGTGTAGGAATGGTCTCCTTAGTTTCAGCAGAATATGGATTCAGGATTGGATCAGCCTCACTTGAGGCCATGGAGGCCAAGCATGGTACCAGGCAAACCCCAAACTAAGTAGAGGTTTATCTGTAACTTAAGTGTGAGTTTCCAGTTGAGCAGAGACCCAGGCTCCTCCCATCTCATAGTCCTCTCTGTCCTCAAGGTCTATAGAATTCTCTCAGTTCAGCAACAGGAAGTAGAGTTAGCAGATCCTATGGCAGGGTTTGGATGAGCTGAGCATAGATAGGGTATTTCATCTCTCTCTCCTCCACCTCCCTCCCTTCCTCTCACTCCCCTCTCTCTCCTTTTCCCCATCTCCCCCACCCTCATCTCTTTCTCTCTGAGATTTCAGTTGTGTGACCATGACCACTCACACAGCAGGCTGGGAAATGTAGTCCAGGTGGGATTTGGTGACTGTGTAGCAGTTCCTGACACAGACACATTGATTTTGATTGTCATTTGGTTACTGAGATGTGTAGAAGGTAGGGGAGGGTTTTGAGAAGAAGGCTGGAATACAGCTATGGATCATCTTCTAGATATAAATGGAAAGAAAGGGGGAAGGCAGACAGTAAACCCAGTGCCATAATAGATTTTCTTTTAGTTTAGAAGGATTGGTTTCCAGAATGTCACCATCAGTAGTGGACACTGAAAGAGAGACTGAGCAGGAAGATATTACGTACTATTCCCTTAGACTTGAAGAAGTCAATTGTTAGCTGGGCATGGAGGTTCATGCCTGAAACCCAAGCACAAGGGAAGCCAAGGCATGAGGATTGCCATGAGTTTCAGGTCAGCTAAAACTACTCAGTAAGTTCCAAGCCAGCCTGGAATAAAAAGGGAAATTTTCTTTTAATCCCTTTACCCTCCCAAATCCAGATAAACTAAATTTCCACTCAACTTCTGAACCAAAATAGTTTTGAGTCTCCCTTAAGTTGTGAGATGTTTTGTCACAATGATTAAAAAAGAAACCAGTGCAATATATATGCATGTGCACACACATGTACATGTACCCATGAAACATGTATGTATATGCACATGCATGTGCACACAATACAAGTATACACAAACACATAAACATTCATATGCATACAATGAATGCATGCATGCATATATGTATACACATAAACATGCACACACAAGCACACATATACATGTATATACATATGCATGCATATACATGCATGCTCAGACATGTACATGTGTATGTACTCATAAACATGTACACACCTCTAATAGGATGGCTCCTCCAGTTTGCTGTCCTTCTGAGACTCCAGTGAGAAGGGAAAGGAAGGGTAACTGGAGACCTGGGTAAGAGAAAGTCTACTATTTTAAGGATGTGAGAATCTTTGCCTAATGGTCTTCTTGCTGGTTAATTCATTTCAAATGTAGTTGAAAAGTATTCTGATAGCCTTCATTATCTCTGCAAATAATTTATAAATTCAAATGGACTCAGCACTGAGCTGGATTGCAGGAGGATTTCAAGGTCTGTCAAGGTGGTAATTTCCAGGACTGCACCAGAGTTGACAGCTACTGTTGGATGATCTCCTTTTATTGGAATTCTCTACATGATTAGGAAGAGAAAGGCAGTCAGCTTGAGTTCCTCTGCAGCAGCCAGTGCCCCGTGAAGCAGTCTTTGTGACTGATGTGGAAAAAGGCTCAAACCAATGACGACCAAATAGACCAAATAGTTCAGATACACAGAGCTGAGTGGCCTGTTTGGTTCCAGCATCCTGGAGCAATACTGGAAGGACATTACAATGCATTAATTGCACAAAGATCCTTTGTAGCCTCTGAGCTCTGCTTTCCTGGAGACGAACACATGCATTTGTTTATGACACCCAAACAAATGGGTGTTTCTGCAGCCTGCCCCATTCAGGGCCCCTCGATGGATGACAGGAAATGAGAACAGAATGCAAATGTTTATCTGGTGGGCCAGGAGGAGAGATTATGTCTTTTGTAAGCTGTAAGGCATTGCATTATGGACAGTGTGTAAGCCAATAGATACTATGTAATGATAAAGTGTGTAATAAGCCCAGGATATAAAGCCTCCCACTTCAGACTCACCACAGCTTGAGTGGATAGTTACGTACATAAGATTGTTACATGTAAATTAATTGATCTGGTTATTTATCTGTATTGTTATTCACTCATTCATTGATTCCATAAATACTTAAAAACTCTTCTGCCATGGATAAGCTTGAACATACATAGATTAAGAGAGGGCTATTGCTAGCCCCTAAGGAGCTCACATCTGTTTCTCTGCTTCCTTTGCCTGTTCCCTCCTCTTGTTCCTCCCCATCCCATCCTTCTTCCCATTCATCGTTTAATCTATGCAGGATGTCCATGGGACATCGATGGCCTCCCTCTTCTATATTACACCTCTGTGAAATACCATAGCTCCTGCATGGGATTCCACTCTCTGTGCTTTAGAGTTGCTAGGCCATCTTTATGCCAATACATAAGAGTTGGCGCAAAGTCTTATCACTTCATCAGTTTCTTTTCTCCAGTACATGTGTCTCGCCTGTCCTGTAGGGTTGGGGCAGGAGGGGCAAAGGGAAGAGTCACTTTATGGGGACTTTGGCCTTTACCCTCTTCCCTCTCTTCTCATGCCTGCTGTGTTTCTTCTCCAGAGACACAAATACCAATGTGTGCTCACACTCTTCCCCCCACCACATTTGTGCCCCCACCCTGTACTGAATGAACAGGCTCTGGAGACTAGTCTTGCCCTCTAACTTAGTGAGTTAAGTTTTCTGAGGAAACTTTTCCAAAAGGAGAAGTGGAAAGAAAATACAGACTTTCCCTGTGCAGAATTTACCTGTGCTAAAGCCCGAGTCTCAAGGCACACATGTAGAGATGGGACAGTGGCCAAGGATAGGTGACTGACAGAGGACACTGTAGCACACAAAAGCTTGGGGCCAGTCTTTATAAACCTGAGGGAAGAAGAAACACTTTAGACATTAGAATTCTATTTGCATATCCTTCCTTTGCCTTTGTGTGGCTGTGAGGCGAAAGTTATGTGTGTGCAGTACTCAGGGATGGATCCCTGGGCTGGGCAGTGCTAGGCAAGTGTCCTACCACTGAGCCTCATCTCCAGTTCTTTTGTGATTTTCATCTTGAAACAGGCTCTTTCTAAGTTTCAGTGCCTGCCACAAACTCATTATGTAGCCCCTTTAATCCTTCTGCTTCAGCCTCCCTAGTAACCAGAATTATAGGCCTGTGCTTGGGTCTCCTTTCTCTATCTTATGCTAATGTGTTTTAGAGTAAGTATCCTCTTACTTACTCCTGCTTGCATGGACTGCAGACTGCAGAATACTGTCAATCAAGGTTTACCAAAGAGACATACATTAGAAACTATTGCTGTGCAGTAAGTTATACTACAACACAGTTGTGTGCCACAGTGAACATTCATGGTGCCAGTTTCTGTGTCAAGAATCTGGAGCTGCTTCCCTGGGAGCTTCTGGCATAGGTCCACTCTTGAGGTCACAGATGCTGGCCAGCCATAAGCATCTGACATCTTGACTGGGATAGTATTGCCTCCATGGTGGCCCCTTTCACAGGTGTTGGTTCATGATGTGGCTTATTGCTTCCACCAGAAAAGATCCAAGTGAGGGAGGGAGAAATCATGATGCACTTTGTGATCTAGTCCTGGAAGTGGGATGATTGTGTGATGTCCAGGAAGAGAATGTCACTGCAGGACATGTCTTGGAGGCTGCATATGACAGGACATCAATTCTATGAACACCAGAGAGCAAACTCCAGAGCAACCAGTAGTGGGAAGGCAAAGATGTATGGTTTCTTTGGTCTCTATCTTTCCACCAGTGTTCATGGTCTAATACAGCCATGTTGTGTTTCACCCAGTACCATAACATATATTAGAATGTGGTATATCTCACAACCATGAGCATTTGTTGAGCCGCCGTTCATCTACAAATGTGCTAATGCTCTATGCAAACAAGCACACTCAATTGCAGCATTGGCTGCCAGCCTGCTTGCCCCTTTTGCAAATGAGATAGAAGAGGTAGTGTGTGACTGTTTCATGTGGCAGTCATTTCAGGCATCAACTAGAGTTTCAGTGATCACTGCCAAGCAGGGTTTTGGATGTGACCAGGAAGAGGGAGGTCTTTAGGGTTATGCCACATTCAGCAGATTAAAGCTAGAATCAAAAGTTATGTATGGCAGGAAAATTGATTAGCATACCTGCTAGGGTAAGCAGTAACTTTTTGAAGCCTAAAACTTCACCTTAATTGCTGCCATTAGCAAACAGAAATCTACTTTGCAGGGTGCAGCTCACAGTTAAAAGAGTTTTATGTATGGTGCAAGATTTGCCTCTCTGAGCACCAGTGGTTTGAGTGTGTGCTTCAGGTTTTTGTATTAAAAGCTGCCATCCCATGGCTTGTTTCACAGCTACTGCAGAAGCAGGGTGTGTGAAAGGAGATGGAAGTGCAAGTCCCAGAGCCTGGGCATTTGGGATGTGTCTTCTAAATGTGGGCCTCGCTCCCTGCCAGCGAAGGAGAGCACAAGGAGCCAGGAGTCTCCTAGAAGTGGAGCTATCACTACCAAGTGAAGTCGTCTCACTTTGTTATATTTTTGTCTCCTTCTGTCATTTTATATTTTGGGACCGTGAAAGGATAGCTATGGCCAGAGACCCACAGGTATCCCTGCAAAGATGGTATACATTTCCCATGCTCCCAGACTCCAGGCTCCTGACAGGAGGCCAAAGACTTCCATTGATCCATGCCTTTCAGTCACAGGTAGAGGGCGTGACTACAGGCCGCAGAGCCTCAAGAGATCGCCATATTAATCAGGTACCTAAAGGCCAGAGGGTGTAGCCAATTAAACATTCCTTCCCAGACCCTCCCCCTTACAAATGGTATTTAACCTCAGGTCTGCCCTGAGGGTACAGGGTACAGCTTCATTCACTTTCCGCCATGACAATAAACCTTTTAAAACCATGGACTTCTTCATGCCCTTGGGGAACTGTGGAGGGGACCTTCGACACCAAGCCACCATCTAATCTCCTGCCTGGAGGACTTTTCTACTTCCTGCCACGGAGGTCTGCCAATTCAAGCAAGCTAGCTGAGCCAGCCATGACCCAGCCAAACAAGTCGCTGTGACCAAGAATCTCTACCTGCAGGGCGCTGCCGGAGCTTCTCCCTCTTGTCCCTTTCAGCTGAGGGCCAGTCCAGCCTGTATGCCCCCTCTGTCTCCATCCTTCTGTGGCTCCTGGCGTCTGGGAGCCCAATAACAGAGACCAGCCAGTCTCATCTAGCCCGGAGGCCCCCAACCCAGGAGCTCTGCCCCCAGGGGACTTCAGGCTGAGACCTCTCCACTCCTGGGCATAGCTTGGTGGCTTCTCATAGCCTAGCATCCACCCAGCACCACATAGAATGAACTCACTCAAATTCCCGAACTTCTGCCTCTCTGAGCCGTGACAGTCACTCGGGATCCACAACTCAGCCCAACAGGACCCACGCCCATGCGTGGGCACCACAGACCCGCACTACATTTTTGTTTCTCAGAAAAATCATCTGGTGAATAAGAGTAATACAGTAATGAAGTAGGTGACAGAGGGATGTTCATTTGTTCATTCATTCATTCACTCATCCAACCAAAGTGTGGAGCTTTGATATGCAAGCTTTGCGCTGGATGATAGCCCACCCAGAACACACTTGTTGTCCTCCAATGGTATTTATGGAGTACTTTCAGCTCTCTGACACCCTGACAGCTGCTGTGAAGCATTTGTTAAATGTAGGCTTATTCCTAAAAGATTTGGAAGTGTTGTTAGGAAAAGAAAATTCACACCTAAAAAGGAACAAGAGAGCCACTAAGTGTAAGATTTTGTGGTGTGATCATTGAATGTGCCAGGAGCTGTTGGAGTGGCTCGTGCATGAGGCACCCAGAGGGCTGGAAAGGCTTCTGAGAAGAGCCTGGTTCTGACCATCCAGGACTACTGTGCAACCTCAGGGGTATGTAAGGAGGACGGGATGAGGAGGGGCTCTTCAGAAATCCCCCCAACCACTCTGACATGGTGGTATGTAGGGAGCATGGATAGGGAGGAGGGTGATGATGAGGAGCTCTGCAGGAAATCCCACCACCATCACCACTCTGACTTGGCTTCACTTCATGCTGGACATTTTCTGCCTTACATCCCACCTTCCCACCCTTTGAGGAGCCCAGAGTTAAACTGGAGGTGCATGCTGAGGGCTTGGGCTCAGCCAAGGTGAGATGAGAACCTTGTGGCTCTGACCCCAAAGACCACACTCCCACCTGGTCCAGACAGAAACTCCACCTGGCAAGGGAGTGAAAACCTCTGGAATCTCTGTTTCCAAACTGGGGCCAGGAGATCCAAGTGGAACGGGACTGTGGTGTGGGGCTCAGAGGAAGGCGAGCATGTAATCTGCAGAAAACAGGGAGGAATGAAAGGCTCCTAGTGAACCTCAAAGCCCTTACACAGCCACAGGCTTTAAGTAAGTAACAAGGGCTGGGCTGGGCTGAACCGTTGGACTGTTCCTTACTCCCGACTTCTCCTGATACCACTGTACCCACCACCTCTGTGAGGTCCAGCAGGTTTCCCCTGGGGTAGCAGGCTTGCTGCTAAGACTGAGGGTTTCCTTGGAAAACAGGGACCCAGAAGACCTTGTCTGGAGACTTGCTGATTTTGGTTCCAAGGTTCATTCTAGCCCAGACATGTCTCCTGCATCTCTGCCCAGATAAGGGTCCATAGCCCCAGGCAGGTGCAGTCTTAGAAATGAGTAGACCCATGAGAGTTTATCTAAGTCATATCTGTATCACAGTACCACCAGGGCTGAGGTCATTTCAGGAACAAAGGAGGGGAGAGAATGAGAGGTGTGAGCCTGGAGCCTGGGAGAAGGAAGCAGCAGTAGAATAGGGAAGCTTACACTGGGTGCCCTGGGAGGCCACTCGGACAACAAGGGCAGGCCCAAACCCGTCTTGTCCATTTATACACAGCAGACTGACAGTTGATCTTTCAGATCCATGGGCTCTGCATCCCTAGGTTTAACAAACTCTGAACAGAAATGTTTAGTTAAAAAAAAAAAGAATTGTACTGAACATATACAAACTTCTTGTTATGAATCTTAAGCAATATAGTGTGATACAACTCTTAATGTGCATTTGTGTTCTGTTAGGGATTGTAAGACATCTAGAGATTGTGTGTGTGTGTGGTGTGTGTGTGTGTGTGTGTGTGTGTGTGCGTGTGTGTGTAGATGAACAGCTTATAAGCAGATGCTTTGCCATTTTATTTATTTGTATTTTCCATGTATGTATTTGTATTTTCTATGTATTATTGTATGTTCTAGGATCCTATGCAGACTTGAGCATTCAAGATTTGGGTATCTGCTGGGGTCTTGCAACACTTTCCCCTATCCAAGAGAAGTCTGTAGTTCCACACCTCCCTGCCTCAGCAAGGCTGGTCACGCCCACTCTGACCGCTAAGGAGGCTGATTCCACATGGACAGAACTTTCTTTTGCAGGAGCAAATCTCTTTGGAGTGATTTTTTTAATTGGCTGGTTTTGATTCCACTTACACATTTCTGCCTGCTTGACACCAGGCCTACTGCTTCAGCTGGGTTATTTTACTACATCTCACAACAGTCCTGCAGGCAAGCTGTTGTGTAGGCAAGCTGGCTCCTGTATGGCTGCAGGTAAGGAAGCACAGGGCAGAGGAGTACAGCCACACCACGGATGAGTCTGGCTCTTGGGCATATCTGAATCCTGGACTGGGTTAATACACCAGCAAAGATTAGTTATATTTATTTTATTTATATGAAGGTTTTTGTTACTTGTGCATATCGTGTGCACATGTGTGTGGGTGCATGTGCATGTGGATATGAACTCGTGTGGAGGCCATATGTCAATGTCAGGTATGTCTATTCTTCTTCATCTTCTTCTCTGAGACAGAAATCTCACTGAACTTGGAGCACAACTTGCCAAGGCTATTTGAGCAGTGCATCCTCCTATTCTACCTTGTTTTACATGGTGCTGGGGATTCTAACCCAGGTCTTCATGTTTGTACACCAAGTAATTTACTGGCTTGACAACATCTTTAGCCTTTATTTATTCATTTTTTATTATTTTAAAACCAGAGTCTGTCTCACATAGCTCAGGCTAACCTCAAACTCCCTTTGTAGACAGAGATAGCCTTGAACTCTTGGTCTTCCTGATTCTACCTCCCAAATGGTGGGATGGCAGATGTTTGCTCCTGAGCCTGGCTTGAAATGAGTTTTAGAGACTCTGAATTTTATGATGGTGTCTAGTTGCCACATGTAGCTGGACTAATTATAAAATAACACATATTTATATTTATACTTATATTTTACTAGAAATTACTTTTTAAAAAATCTAGCTGGTAGAGATGCTGGTCCTTAGTTTTTTAAGATAAGGCATGACGGTAGAGGCAGACCTGTGATTCTACTTAAAGGATTCTTACTCTGGCTCTGAATAATTTACAACTACACTGGGGACTAACATTTAATACTTTAAATGCTATTTTCATGCACATACTTAAGGAAGCAGCCTCAGGCTGTCACAAGCATGAGAGCCATGTGTGCCCGAGCTGCTCACTCAGGGTTAATGTATGGAATTCATACCTTCCATTTCAAGACTCTGGGTTTCCAGAGAGTCCTAAGGCAAATGACTCTGGTCTGCTTATGGCTTTATACTGAAATTTTAAAAATGGTCTAAGCCAAACCAAGCACATTGGGTGATACTGTAGTTGAGCAAATGACTGGTTTGTACAAAGCCAGCTGGGCTGGAAGACAAGTGTGGATTCCTGGTGTCAGTGCAGAGGAGGGATAGGTGAGCTGGGTGTCAGGTGGGCATCAGAAGGAAGTGTTCGGGGCCTGCAATGACTTAGTTGGTAAAGTACGTGCCATGCAAGCGTAAGTCCCTGAGTTCATATCCCTAGTACGCTGAGTCCATCTGCATACACCTGTAATTTCAGGACTGGGAAGTAGAGACGAGAGGATCCCTGGGGCTTATTGACCAGCAAGTCTACCTAAATTAAGTGTCAGTAACAGACTATGTTGCAAAATAAGGTAAAAATGATGGAGGAGGACATCTGATGTCAGATTCTGGTCTGTGGGGCTGAGGCTCACGCTCAGCTCTGCCATTGTTACCTGTGTGATGTTGTGAATTCCGTATCCTCCTTAGCCTTCGGTTTCAACATAGTCGTTCTCTTAAGGCTCTTGTAGTAAAGGGTTAGTCCCTCGGGCAGGAGATGCAGTGGACCTTCAGAAGATCCTCAGGCACACAGAACCGCCTCTTCCTCTTCCTTATTGCTTCCTGGCCCGTGATATAACAGTTGTGAGCTACCACAGGCTTCCGTCATGATGGCTTCCCTCAGCAGAGGCACAGAGAGTAATGGGACCACCTGAAAATGGGCAAAATTAAGCCAACTTTCATAGGAGTTTGGAAATGATTTAAAAAAAAAAAAAAAAGTCTAGCATTTAACGAATCTCCCTCTTTGTGGCTTCAAGTCACCAGGACACAGAACCACGTAAAACCTTTCTGTTTCTTGTCAGTGTTTCTAATGGGAGATCTGTCTCTCACCGTGACAGACTGCTTAAGGAGCATCTCCTTTTCCACAACGTGGTAACAGCCTGGATGTCTCACATCAATGGCAGGGCACCATCCAGTTTTGTTTTAGACAAAATTTAGGTGTGTATTTTTTCTGACTAGAGTCCACAATTTATTAAAGTTGACAGTTGGTTCATCTTGAAGTGATAAGACCTCTCACTCATGTGACCCAGCAGGCAGGGGCTATAGCGTGTTGATGTTGTATATGTGTGTATGTGGGAGGGGATCTGTTTCCTGCGTGGCATCTGAGCTATGATTTCATGTAAGTCTGGGCTGCCACAGCCCTTGAGAGCACCTGGCCTCCTTGGGGCCATCAACACAGGTTTCTGTTTCACTATCATGAGCATCAACCTCTAAGTCATTTGGGAAGAGGTGGCTTCAGCAAAGAAATCAACTCTAGGCTCCTCCCTTAGAGCAGGGTCAACAGTGAAGGGTGAAAGAGGTGAAGGACACAAAGCCCCAGGCTCTGTCCCATGGGTTCACCCTGGTGTGTGGCTGGTGGCAGTGTGGCTGGTGGCAGGGAAGTTCCAGAGGAGGGCAGCATGACTCACAGGGTAGCCAAGGTGGTCTGTTCTCCAATAGACTACTAATTCTTGGTCCCAAGACCCTACAGACTTGCCCAGTGGCCCCTCAGGTGGAAGTGTGGTCAGATTCATCTTGCTGTGTCTTCAGCCAAGCTCATTTCTGTTTTTGCAAAGCTAGAGCTCAATGTTGTCAGGACATACTGGGGACATAGTGACTGTGCAGCTAAAGCTGCTGCAGCTAACAGAACCCTGGAGGATATGGTGACAAAGGGCCTGAGCAGGATGTGGGTCTCACAGATAGAAGCCTTGCATGTTGATTTCTCCAATGTATGTAATATTCTCTCTTTGTATGTCTTCTACTTCAATAAAGCATATTCTTTGCCTACCAGACTTTATATCGTGCAGTGAACTCCACTGAAATGATCAGTGAATCTAGACTTGCAGCTGAACCAAGGAGATTCTGTTTCTAGAATGATACTTGTCCAGTGACAGCCATTCCTGACTACACTACTACCTCAGCTGGTTCTCAGCCCCGGCCTTCTGTATAGTTCTGCCTACCCCTTCACTGGGAGCCAGTTGCCTCATGCCCTTTGAGGTCAAGTGAAGTTATATAATTTGCACACTGTGGGTGACCAGGGGCCATACATGAAGGACTGACTTGTGTTTTAGAAAAATAAATAAGGAGGTGAGGGATATGTTGGTGGAGGCACAGTATGTGTGGAGGTAGGGGGTGTCTCTGTGGGCCAATGCTGAGCCATCCCTTCCTCCTGAGATACCAGCCACACCACAGGTATAGTATAGAATAATTTATTTAGGGCTTGGGGAGGAGAATTGTGGGGGTAGAAGAGACAGAGAAAGGCACAGAAAGAGAGAGAGTAGAGGAGTAGAGGCCAGCCATGAGCACATGGAGAGAGATGGGGGAGGGAAATGGGGAGAGAGAGGAAAGAGGGTTAAGGGGCAAAAGGAGAAGAGAAGAGAGCAAGCGAGTGAGGAGGGGGCAAGTAGTCCCTTTTATAGTGAGTCAGGTACACCTGGCTGTTGCCAGGTAACTGTGGGGTGGAGCCTAGACAAATGCCCGCACTGACCTGTATCAAAACAGCAACATTTCAAATGTAAAGGTGGTAGGTAAAAAGAATTTGTACTTGTTAGATAGCTCACTGCCCCATATAGCTTTCTGAAGCCTAAATTGTGTTTTGTTCAAGTGTAAACAGTCTGCCCATTTAGTACAGTGGCAAGCAAACGAGTCAGTTAGGAGAGACCAGTCCAAACTCACATTGAGAATCTTAAGGACACTGGATGTGAAAGATCTTGAGAGCCAGGCTGTGCACTAGGACTTCACATACATTATCTTACTTAAGCCTCCCACAGCTGTGTGAGGCTTTACAGACGGGGAAGTAGCATTTCAGGGTCATACAGCAGCTGGGAACCAAACACTGACCTCTCTGCCCCAAAGGCCAATTTTTTTTTTGCTCCAGTCTTTACTGCTAAGGGCTGCCAGGAAGAGAGGTTGTCAGCTATGTGTTAAGACGTTGTCCTTTGTAATTGTCGAGTGATTCTGGATCTGTTCTTAGCTGAGAGGGACTTTTCAGATAGACCACTGAGGAAAGATGGAGCTGAACTGGTTCTCTTCTGGCAGTGGCTGAGTCCACCCTGGCTCCCCTGACTTTATCCCCTGACAGGGTCCTGTGCTGAGCTAACCAGTGGAAGTGTGCTGTATGTATCCTGTGCCTTCTCTAGACTTCCTGATCAGAACAGCTATTGAGGTTTCAAAGTGCTACAGTAGATGGTACACCATCTCTTGTCAGTATTCTGAATCAGGTAGAGTCTAGAAGGTGTAAGCCAGTCTCATCCTAGCTCCAGACAAGAGCTGCAGACAGGAGATTGTCACTTATGGTGGTAGTGAAGTGGAATCCTGACTCGAGTTGCTGGGCAGCAAAGCCCAGGGTGAGGCTCCACCACACGGGTTCTTTTGGCATCTGTACCATCAGGTGAGGGTGGAGAGAAGCTAGCTGTTGGTAGAGGGAGAAGATAAGAACTGGTTGAGCTTTTTAAAAGCCCCAGAAGATTCCAAGGAACATAAGGCTATGCCTTCATGGTGTAGGGGTTAGTCCACTGAGCTCAGGCTGCTCAGGTTTGGGAGGTGGTGAGCTTCTGTCCAAAGCAGCTCTCAGAGAGGGACGCAGGCTCAGGACCTTAGCAAGCAGTGTTCTGAGAAGAGCTCCCAGCCTGCTTCTCCAGGGAGAGCCTTGTTGGCTTGACCACTCGCCATCAGTATCGTCAGTGTGGTACCAAGATGTGCCAAGTGGATTATCGAGCCAGATTTCTCTGCTCTTGTTATTCTAGGAGTCCTCCCCACAAATGCTGCCAGTGTCAGTTCCCCCACCAAAATGATGGCTCTGCTTCTCACAGTATTCCTTGGTGCCAGCTCCACATGCCGCAGTAGCATCTATATCTTCAATAATCCTTTAGCCATATCCTCTGGTGGGAGTATTCATCCTCTGAACCTGGACTGTAAATCTAAGAAGCCCAGGATCAATGCAATGAGAGGGACAGGGTCCCAGGGGTCTCTGGCAATGGCAGCAAATCGCCTCGTGCTACTGATCTGAATTAGATGCCACGATTTGGGAGGTGACAGAGCTAGGGTGGTCACAGTGACACCATCTTTCTACACTGACCCCTCCTGTATCATCTTACAAGATCCAAGAAGGAGTTGGTATCTGGGGGATAAGTAAGGAGCTGTGCTCTGTGGGGGAGGCTTTAGTCTTAGAGGGGAAGGAAGCAGCCATTTGCTCTTCCCAGACCCAGCCGTGAGGTGCCATTCTTTCTGAGGTTGTAGGGACATGTTAGAAGTGGACAGGGACAGCGACTTCCAGGCAATGCTGTGGTGTGACTCTTCCTTCATGCTCTGTTCTGGTCTCCGCGCTTCCCACTCCCTCAACTGTCTTCAGTGCAGGAGACTAACTTCCCCCCAAGGTTATTGAGGGCGAAGGGAAGCACAGAGAAATAACTCAGGACTTTTAAACCCAGGCTGTTCTCCAGGTCCCAGCTCTGAGGATATCCTGCTTCACCCCAACTTTCTTTTTTCCCTACCTCAATAAACTGACCCCTTGTCCCCAACCCCATTTTGTAAGCTACTTTCTCAGAGGATTTAAAATCATGTATGTTCCATGATGCCTGACACCATCATCTATACCAAGTGCTGCCTTCCAGAGGATGTGTATTTTCACACAGACCCAGTCCCAGCCCAAAGAAATGTCTCTGATTTACGATTTTCCACATTGGGCCTGGTAGGTCAGTACAGAGGAGCTTGGGAGAGTTTGTTCCAGAATCCTTCAGAGTATTCCAGAGAGGCTTGTCTGGTCTCTTGGCTAAGTTGCCTGCGAGCAGGAAGCTTCAGTCAGAAGTCTGCCTGGGGTAAGTTGCTCCAACTCTCTGAGACTTGCTTCTACTGATTGTAAACTGGAGAAGGCATGTCCACACTTAAGTCTCCCAATCACTTCTAAGAAATAAGGGAAAGAGAAGGTCCTTTGAGAACCCAAACCCATGTTTTCCTTCCAGGCCTGGGGATGCTCTGAAGGGCTGGGCCAAAAGGCTAGGAGTCCGGGAGGGTCCTGGAGGGAGAAGCAGTAGAAGCAAAAGTTGTGGAGCAGTGGCTCTCAGCCTTCCTGATGCTGCAACCCCGTGATGCAGCTCCTCATGCTGTGCTGACCCTCAACCAGGAAATTATTTCCTTGCTACTTCATAACAGTAATTTTGCTGCTGTCATGAATTATAGTGTAAATATCTGATATGTAGATGGTCTTAGGTGACCCCTGTGAAAAGGTCATTCAAGCTCTAAAGGGGTGGTGACCCACAGGTTGAGACCCACTGCAAGGAAGGTGGGCCCCTTCCTCACACTTGGTTCAGTCAGCACACAGTTCTCCATCAGGCACCCTCCTGTCCTTTCAGTTGACTGAGAAGTCAAGACTGAGCAAAGAAGGGACAGTTCTGTGGGAGTGACAGGGTGGTTTTTATATTTCTGCCTCACTTGGTCTTACTGAAAAGACAGCAAACAAATCTCTAAAGAAAATTATTGTGAGTAAAGGGGGCTCAGTTCACCCCATGGATAGTGAGGCCATGTGAGGAAGATGCCAGGGTACACGGGGAGTGGGAGGCTCTGCTGCCCTGGAGACCCTGGGCAACTCCTCTGTTGGGTTGAGCTTGGCAGAGTGGGCAGCCTGGAAACCCTTCAGAGACTATCAAGCATGGATTGTTTTCAGATTGATTAGTCCAGAAGAATGAACTGAGTGGACCCTTAACACAATGGGAGGCTGGGGGATATTATGAGTGGAATTAGTTAGACCTTCTGATAAATTCATGAGCACTCTTAGCAAATAATTGCATGTAATTATGACTGTGATGGCTGGAGGGAGCTGCTAGCGGTCTTCACACGAGCAAGCCTCAGGCCCCAGGATGTGGAGTTGGCATCAAGCACACACAGCGCTTCTCAGATCCCATGGTAGGCTAAGGAGGTGGGAAAGGGTAGATCAGAAAAGCAGCAAGCCAGAAAGAAAGACGTTGGCATAGCACCACCCCTTCCTCTAGAAACTGGAATTTAGGAGAGATGCATAAAACCCAGCCCGGTTTGCAAAGCTGAGCAGACAGTGAAGACCACAGCCCAATGACTTGAGCAAAACTTTCATCACCACGGACGCGAAGCAACTTCAGCCTTCCTTCTTCTTCACCACAGTTGAAGGAGCCAAGCTTCATAAACACCTGGCATGACACGCAGATGCCTTACTGTGCTGGCCCCGGGCTTCCAGGAATCTTGCCTCTATTGTTTTCAGAGGATTGCAGGTTCCATGTTGAGGCTGGAGAGAGAAGGTCTTCAGCAGGATGCCAGCTACAGTTGGGAAGTGCCAAGGGTGATTGCAATACGACATCTCATTTAAGGCTGTACAGAACCCAAAGACAAGGACGGATAACCTACAACACATGGTTATAAAACTACTCCAGGGTCTCCAGCATGGGCATTATGACATATTAATGTTTTTAATTTATGAGGAGTTTCTCCCTAGGGAGTTTTGCAGAGCTTGTGGTTTTTCCATTTGGCTCTCCCTGGGAGTTTAAGAACTACCAGTGCTCTACAATCCCATGCCTCCAAGGTTTTGATGAAATCATCTAGGGTGGGCCCTGGCTGCGGGTACTTTTTAATTTCCCTGGGTGAGTCTTATCACATGGTGGATGTAGAGCAGATCTGTGTTTTACCTGACTGTGGTTTCTTACTGTAGGTTCATCCTTGGACTTTGATTTTCAGTAAATATGGGGCACAGTCTAAGCATCAGCGCTTCTAACTGGTCCTCGGGGTCACCAGCTGGACAGCAGGACACTACTCTGAGCCCTACAGGGCATCTTTTATGAGTCTCAAGGTTTCAGCTTTCTGGTGGTTTACCAGCTAGGATCCTCCTTGATTTCTCTAAATTAGCATCTTTTCTGCTCTGGATTCTTCCTGGTTCTTGACCAATTGCTTCCTTTCTTACCCATGAGTGGCCCTGGCTTTGGGGTTATCCTACTGATACCCTGGTTCTGACACTTGGCACATTCTCAGCTCTTGGCACGGTCTTCTCCTTCTGGCTCTTTATACTCCTGGCAACAGGAGCAGACACATAGCCCAAGCCACTGTCCCTGACACTACCCTCCTGTGTAGTCCTGCTTGGACCCTTCTAAGTGCTAAAAGGAGAAAGATGGTGATGGTATAAGCAGCAAGGATGCTGGGATATTTCCCAGCAACCTTTGTTAACAATAACAAGTGTACTACTGCCAACTAATGCCCTTCACACAAATAATAATCTCTTGTGTTTTTCTTGCATGTCTGAATAATCTCTTGTGGTTTTTCTTAGATGTCCAGCTCTGCTAAAAGGCACCTGGGACCCAGGATGATGTCTTACACAGGTTGCCAATCTAGCAAGCTAGTAGTCTTGTGTGGCTTTTCTCAGTTGCTTTTTTTTTTAATTATTTATTTATTATGTATACAGCATTCTGCCTGCATGTATGTCTGCAGGCCAAAAGAGGGCACGAGACCTCATTATAGATGGTTGTGAGCCACCATGAGGTTGCTGGGAATTGAACTCAGGACTTCTGGAAGTGCAGTCAGTGCTCTTAACCTCTGAATCATCTCTCCAGCTCTTGGCGGGCCACAGCGGCAGCTCCGGACCCACGCGGCAGCAGGCCCCAGGCCCAGGCAGCAGCCGGGGCCTGTGAGGCGGAGACTGCCTGGAGGCTTCCAGGCAGCCTGTGTCACATACGGGAGGAAGGTCCCTGGTTCCAGTGGCTGGAGGCTTCGGTGGCGGCAGGCCCGGCAGGCCCAATGACACGAGGAAGTCCTTGGTTCCAAAAGGGTTTATTGCCATGGCGGATGGTAGATGGATCTGGAAGTACCCCCCAAACTCAGGACAGACCTGAGTTAAGTAGGGAGGGAGAAAGAGGGAGGTTCTGGGGAGGGAGGAATGCTTAATTGGCTCCGCCCTCTGACCTTCATTAGTATGTAAATCCCTAGGGCCTGAGGCCTGTAGTTACACCCTGTGCACTTTGGGAGGGGCTGTAATGACCTTCGTGACTGAATAATGTAGGTCTATGGAGATTAGACTGCTTTTCAGGACCCTGAGTTCTGGGGACGTAGCCGAACTCCTGCCGTTTCTCCCTTGGAGTCTCGGGGTTCTAGGCCCATGCCCAGCCAAGAACCAGGATACCCTTACGCAATCCCACAAGACTCTTAGATTGCTGTGCAGTCAAAGGTTCCGAAATCATCACCAACTCTTAGGGTAGCAAACAGTGAACAAAATCCCCATATGACATCAAGTTCTCTCTTATAGTGAGTTCAGAGTCTTGTGAGAGTGGTTTCTGAAGGGTTTTCTTCTAAAAATATTTTATTATATTTAAAGAAGAAATCACAATGCAGGTTAATAAGTTTTAATCAAAACTGAAAAAGGAGTACATGTGTGGACAAAGAGAGGAGTGTATAACAGAAGAATATTTGATTGTTCTGTTAGCCTAAAGCAGAAACGACTCTTTCTGGCTAAAGAATATTGGACTCAGCATGTGCAGGGAGGACTTTGATGGGGCCCCATTCAGTTTTGTTTTATCCCATTAAGAGATAAAGTAGGAGTGAGGGCAGGTAGACCGACACACACCTTTAATCCCAGCACTTGGAAGCAGAGGCAGGTAGATCTCTGAGTTCAAGGTCAGCCTGATCTACAAGAGTGAGTTCCAGGCCAGCCAGGGCTACACAAAAGTTCCTGCCTAAAATAAAACAAAAGAAGGGAATCCTGGGACAGAGAGGCCAGTGCCCTGCCTCAGGCTGACCAGGATCCTAGGAAGAAATATCATTCCTTCTCTTTTCTCAGGCTATCAGCATGACCCATCTGCTGAGCATGGGATTACCATCTGGTAGCCGGGGCAGAAGTGCATATCAAACTATGTCCTGAGCATCTGGGATCTGGATCTCAGGGAGGAATGAGTATGGGACAGAAGGAGCTTTTAAATCAGTTTTAATAGTTGATGTTGGTTAGGCTAAGTGGACATACAAAACAGGAAACAAGGCAAGCATAATTCTTAGACTTTCTCTGTGAGGCTTTCAACTATTGCCTAATGTTTACCACGCTTTACCACATTAGGACACCATGAAACTAAGCACTCCATATACTGCCTGCCTCTGTCTACCATTTGTCTTCAAGCTTTCAAGACCTGGGAGATTTTCATGCTATCCCAGTTTTCTGAGCTACAGATGATTCAAAGACCAATCTATACCACGAAACAAAGGCAAAAATAACACAGAGAGTACAGGAGCAGCTTACTCTTGAATTTAGCTGAAGATAGCCCACATACAGTATAAAAACTGTCTGCAACCTAAGCCCTCGGCACACAGTGGAGAGGACCCAGGCAGAACAGGAATAGCTACTATTTGCAAATCTATTATCAACAGAGTAGCAGCTGGGTTCAGGGGTGTGAGAAAGCACTGAGTACTCCAAGGTGATGTGGTAAGTGATCTAACACACAGGATCCTGCAGTTGCAGAGTGAGGAGGAGATTAAAGCCAAGCAAGGGTAGGAACAAGCTGGGAGGCATGGCAGGCAAAGCAATGGCCTCCCAAAGATACTTTTAGAAAGTTCAGAAATGCTATTTCACACAACAAGGAGGAATTAAAGTTGCAGATGGAGTTGTCGTGGATTAGCTGTTCCTAAGATGCAGAAACAATTCTTGGTTCCCCCAAGGGGAACCTGAGGTCATCACAAGAGTTCTTTAAGGGAGAGAACGGGGTTGTCGGGGAGGCAAGGGAAGCAGAGGTGGGAAGGCCTCCTCTGCCCTTTTGGACTTTAAGATGGCAAAGGCAGGCAGTATATGTAGATAGGAAAAGACAGGAAGTGGATCTTTCTCTGGAGCTTCCAGAAGGAACCAGCCCTGTTAGCTTGACTTTAGCTCAGTGAGATCCATCTAAAATTTTTTGAATGAAGAGTTCAAAGATATTAGTGTTGCTTTAAGCTACTCAGGTATCAGCAGTTTTTTTTTTTTTTTAGTTTAAAATTGCTGCCATGGAAACAGCCGAGTGGGGGAGATGGCTCATGGCTTGGCTTATGGTGGTGCAGCAGAAGTACCAGGGCGTGGTTGAACTCAACATGCGAGACAGTCAACAGCATTTACCAGTCAACTAAGAAAAGGCGTGAGAATGCGAACCAGTGGAGGAGACTCAGGTTCCATGAAGAGGAGAGGCAGGCCGGATGTGGAAAGACCCCTGCTGATGGGCGGACAGACAGACAGAGGATGGACAGACAACTTTGCCCTTCTGCCGCCTCCTCCTCCGAGCTCCCGTCTCCACCATGACCAAGAACTCAGGTCTGGACCAAAAGTGTGCGGATGATTTTGCAGTTCATCTTTTTTTAGTCCTATCTTGATTAAATATTCTACATTGATGACAAGTCACAAAGAAAAAGTTAAATCTTTGATTTATAGCCTCTTCCATACTCCCTGACCATGGAGAAGATCCCTCACTACCCCTCCTCGCATACACCCTCTAGATCTTCTGGCCAGTGCATAGGAAAGGCTAGAACATTTTCATCAGAGAGGAAAATGAATGCAGAGTAAGAAAAAAAGAGAAGAAAAAGGAGTGGGGATGGAGGAGTCTCCAGGACAAAACAAATTATCAGAGGAACAATGGTTACAAGCTAGAAATAAGACAGGCTTGGTCAGCAAGATGTATGATCACGACAGCAAAGGGAAGAAGGGATAGGCGGGGCTTGAAACATGTTGCCACGGTTTAGAACTGGCTGTTCTGTGATATTCTTTGAGAACATGTGTAACAAAATAGGATTGCTTTTAAGTACAGAGATAAAAACATTTCATGCCCTACAACTCATTAATTAATACTTTATGCTATTCTTTCTCTTACAAAATTGTAAGTATTCAGATTCTTAGCCTATTCAATTTCCCCAGATGCTGAAAATGAAATTATATTGCTTAGTTGGGAAATGATGCAGCCTGTCGATTGCTGGTGTAAATAATCTCACAAGATAAAAATAAAATTCTTCCACTTTCTCAATGGTATTCTGAATTATAAAGATGCCATTTTAGTTAGATGGGGCCTCCAAATGCACAAGACTTGTAAAAAAAAAAAAGGGGGGGTGCTATGATTCCATTGGTTTTCTCCTTGAACCTTAGTTCTCCTGGTAATGGAGTGAAATGGAGTTTGGTCTCTGTTTTTTAAATGACATCAGTGTTAGGAGTTTTAAATAAGCCAGAAGAAAATCTTAATATTTCCTTAATCTATAGGAATAGAGATAAATAAAAGCTAGGAGTTTGCTAATCTCTTTTCTCTCATCCTGAAGATGCAACCAGGGCCTTGCATATGCCAGGCTTGTGCCTTACACCGAGCCAAATTCCCTGTCCTGGAGGTCGTATTTTGAACAAAAGGCTGGAGCTTTTCTTTACAAATTTCCCCCAAACAAGCAAGCAAAAAAACCCCACCCTTGTTGAGCCATCTCTCCTAGGCTATTTGTGGAGCAGATCCTGGGGTATGTGATCAACTGAGGAACTAGTAAAAAAAAAAAAAAAAAAAAACATAACAGTTTTCTGTAAAATGTAAAGCGTGTGGACCTGACTGGTTCCTCTTTAGCTCTTGGGTTAGGTGGAAAGAAGTCAGCCAAGAGAGACTTCCACGTCCTCGTCCCCTGAGCCCCAGGGAGGAGGACTGCAGGGCTCCAAGCCAGCTAAAGGATCGCACTTGTCTCCTGCAGGCCTGCTCATGTATTCTCTCTGGGGGTTCCTCCTCAAGTAAATGGGAATCCCATGTTCTGTTCTTAACACCTCTTTGTTCTCGAGCTTCAGGTCAGGGAATGAGTAGAAGAATGGAAGTCAAGCACATGCTATTCTCTCAGAAATTACAAAATAGCATTGCCTTTCCTATTAGGATCCTCTACAGAATGAGTGAATGTGTGTGTGTGTGTGTGTTGTGTGTGTGTGTGTGTGTGTGTGTGTGTTCAGGTCACAAGGCTAGATATCCCAGGTGGAATACACCAGAATCCAGAAGAAGGAGGATCAAATGCCAGTGAGTGGATGGGCTTATCAGCAAGAGCTAGAGTAAGCAGGCAAAGACTAAAAACTTCTTCTGTGTTCTTTATATAGACTGCAAGCAGACAACTTCAAGAACTTAACAAGTGGTCCTTTGCTGTACCATTAATATGTTATCAGAGGATTTTCCCAATGTCTCCATGAAATGCTATCTCTGATCCTTCTTGTGGCTTTCTGCATGTTACTGATTATATGTCCCAGGTATTAATCATGTCTTTTTATTTTCTAATTTTTTACCTCATCTCTGGTCCTAGAGCAATTGTTCCTTGGCAGGTAATGAGTAAAAGATCCATAGCCTCTGTACCTTTTGTGTCATGGCTGACAACCCAAGGCCCTCACCCCCAGCCTCTTTCTTCACAAAGCTTCCACAGATAGCCATCCTCTAGGCCAGCTGTACCCTTGTCCTAATCATTGGGGATGGCAGTAGACAGTCTCAGATCCAGCTGAGACTACTCAGCCTAACTAAGGTCTAAACCCTCTGCCCTTGCCCATTCATTTCCACAGACCACATACAGCTACCACCCACAGTTCCTCCTCTTCCTCCCCCACTGCCCAGGGATGTCACTGAGCAGGGTGCCCTGTCCTCGCCTCTCAAGAACAGGGGTATCAACTATCTTCTCACTGATCTTCTGTGCTTACTGTACTGCATTCTGAAACATTCCAGCACAGTGCTGGACACATAAGAAGTGTGCACTTAAGCATTTGTTGCATGTTAGGCAATGGAATAGGCAAATGGACAAGTGAGTCGAGCTCATGGATGCTGCTGTTAGAAGATCTGAGTCCGAGCAGGACATTATTTGAAGGAACCTCTCCTCCAAGTTCACTATCACCAGGGCAAAAGTTACGGTGAGTTTATTTCACATCTCAGGCAATGTTTGCCTTGTCCTCTTACCAAGCTCACTTTGTTCTACAGAGGTCCAGGTCCTAGGCCAGCATTCCAGGAGAAGAATGTATTCCAGACCAATAGTTCTTCCCTTATCAGCTCCATTACTCATCTTAGAATAATGGACATCCTCTCAAAGTACCGAACATTTTACAGTAGTCTTAGGTTGCCTGCTGGGGACGCAAATTCTTTTGTGGGTCTAGAGTCCTACAAGCAGTGTCCACTTGAGATGTACATATGCATGTATGCATTTGCATGCACACAAAGGCCAGAGAAAAGCATCAGGTGTCCTCCTCCATCACCCCATGCCTGTCCTTTGAGTCAGTATCTCTCCCTGCAGCTATGGTATGCATGTTCTTGGCTAGTCTAGAAGCCAGGATAGTCTTGTTTCTATCCTACCCAGGGAAGGAGTTACGGGTGTTTTGCAGTGAAGCCTGGATTGTTCCATGAGGTCTAGGATCTAAACTCTGGTCCTTATGGTTGTGGATCAAATGCCTCAAACCCCTGAGCTATCTCTCTAGCTCCCTCCCACTGGTTTTCAAAACTCTGTTTCTGTTCTTCTCATCCAAGGCTGCTGGATACAACTAGGGGGCAGGGAATATTATTGCAGCATTAAGAAGAAAGAACCCACAAATGCCAGGACCAAATGTGACCATTGCTGTAGCTAATAACCTTAAGAAATAATGATCTTATGTAAGAAACCATTAAGGAAACACATAAGGGATTGCAGAAATGATAAAAATTCAACACCTGTTCCTAATAAAACTCCTTTAAAATTAGGAATACATGGCAATTTTCTTAACCTGATTAAAAAATATCATACTTAAGCATGAGCCAACAGATGAAACATGGTGATGATAAACACATTTTCATTAAATTGTGTCTAGTCAAGGCACTCATAACAGCCGTTATTATTTAGTTTCCTAGATAGTCTGTCCAGCTTGATAAAAATAGAATAGAAAGAAACCAAGATAATGCTACAGAGAAGAGAGCTATTAACTTTTCAGATGAGATTATATCTAAAGAGTAACACTGAAAAAATAAAAGAATTAATGAGCTCTATAAAAGTAGTTAGATATCTAGGTACTTAAATAATGATCACTAGCCTGCTTTCCTAACATTAAAAACAGGTTATAAAATTTAGTAAAACCTGGGGCCAGATTACATTAGCCAGAATGCTGTGAAATGACTACAAATAACCTTAACAATGGGAATTGAACAATGTATTTATAGAAAACTACTAAATTATCACAGAGTTATAAAACAAGACTCAGAGTTACCAGATAGACTTCAGTCTCCCCCTCGTGTGTGGGGTGTGTGTGTGTGTGTGTGTGTGTCTGTGTGTGTGTCTGTGTGTGTCTGTGTGTGTGTGTCTGTGTGTGTGTGTCTGTGTGTGTCTGTGTGTGTATGTCTGTGTGTGTGTGTGTGTGTGGAGAGAGAGAGAGAGAGACAGAGACAGAGACAAGAGAGACAAAGTGGCAAAGATAAATTTGGGGGTTTTGAGACAAAAATCTTTATCCCAGGCTTGTCTTGACCTCGAGATCCTCTTTTCTCAGCTGGTGCTAGGCTGGAGATGTCACATTTGGCTGAAGACATTAATTCTTTGAAATTCAATTGTTCTATTTAATTGAGCAATATGTTATGTTATTTTCTTATGGTACTAAACATCATTTCTATTTTTACTTGAGCTATGAATCTTCATAAACCTCCCTATTTTCTTCATAACAGTTAGGAATTATAATTTTCAAATGTTTTAATTTGGATGAATATCTGTCTTGCAGCAGGCACTAAATTAATATAAACATGCTATCACATGTAAAAAAAAAAATCTGATATTTGTCCATCCTCCAAGAATTTAAGGTGAGTGGATGTAAGGTGATTGGTCAGGAATTTGAGAAGAAATTTATTATTATTACACTTATTAAATTTAATATATTAAAGAACATTTTTATAAAATAAGAAGTTACATGCTTTTAAAAGACAAACAATAGAAAAAAATTTGAAGAGAAAAAGTCAAGGATATTTTCCAACCTAAGAACAGAGAGAAAGACTAGCATATGGCAATTATAAGTTACAACTCCAATAGACATATATCCACACAATTAAAACCTCCCAAATGGAGGGCAGTATAGCAGAAGTAATGAGATACATCGTGTGTCAAGACACTTAAGTTTTTGTTCTCCTTGATGCAATGTGATACTCTTACTGTTTGAAGAAAATGTAGGGTGTTCTTTGAACAGTGGGGTTCTAGGTCAAATCCTTGGGTTTATTTTGCATCTTAAAGAAAATGAATCTCTATGGCTCTCAGTTCCCTCATCTAATAGATGGGAATACTATTTGCCTTGAAGAGTTGTGAATTGTTGTGTAATACATGCAAAGGTATTGAGGAAAGTAAACAGTTGTAATTAGCTATCACTGTTTTATATCTAAAAACCTGGTGAGCCAGAGGCACCTATGAAACTAGCTTTTTTCATAAAGGCATAGTTTGTTTATAGAGGAAACGTTTCCAGTGGCCTTAAGAGGAAGGCTACAGAGATTCGGATTAGCACTTGAAGTAGAGTTTTGCTAGTCTTAGAGTATATCTACAGCCATTTAGAAGGGGGAAAAAAGCCACATTGTAAGGGCAGTGCTGATGCTGAGGTCCTGTTCCTCAATTGGTTCTTGATCTGTCAGTAAAGAAAGATATGGGCTAATTGCTGGGTGGACGGTACAGGCGGGACTTCCAGGTCCCAGGAGAAAAAGGGAGACACAAGGAAAGAGAGGAGAGTTGGCTATGCTGTGGAGAGAGGCGAACCAAGCAACCGTGGGAGGTCTCAGGAGGAGCTGTAGGCTGTGGCCGTTCCTATAGGCGGGTGGTCAGAGATATTTAGCAGGGACTAGATTCAATGGACAGACTAAAGTTAGGACAGGTGGAAGGAGCAGAGCTGAGAGGATGATAAGGGCATGTTTTCCAGGCAGGAGATGGTAGTACCCAACAATTGTGCCAAGAAGGCAAGTTGAAAACGAACAACTATATGTGTGTCTCTTATCCATGGATTCAAGGAAAGCTGAGAAGGGGCTGGTAGCACAGCCCTTTCCCAGAGCAAAGGTGGGGAGCAAAAGCTACTCGTAACACTACATATGTGAAGAAAAACCTGGAAGGGAAAGAACATTGCTAATGGATGTTTTTGTGAAGACTCGGTTTGGCTTATTGCTACCATTATTTTAACCTACCTCCAATGTTTGGATGTACAGCATGGGAAATTTTAAAATAAAATGATATAAATTTAGGGAAGAAAAAATGAGGAAAGCCTGTGACGTTTGTAATTTGAAAATTATCTGACTGATTTTAGGCAATATGACAGATGTTATGATGTCTCACCTTTTCAAAAGAGGAAAAGAAAACCCTTTGAGCTTCTCAAACTGAAGGCTTCTCTTGTGACTTCCCATATTGTTAGACTCTCTGAGAATTCAGATGGGAACCCTGAGGGGGAACAGTCTACTCTCCATCACTGCTGAGCTTGCCGAGATAATTAAACACAACAGTTTGATTTGGCTCAGAGTTCTAAAGGTTCATGATGGAGTGGCAGCGAAGCATTAGCTCTCTGGAGAAGCATCATGGGGAAGCACACTGAAATAGAACTGCTTTTGTCAACTAGGAAGTAAAGAGAAAAAGAGGAAGAGAGTGGAATCCCACAATCCCCTTTGAGGATAGATCCACATTGACCTAATAACCTCCTTTTAAGCCCCTCCTCCACTTAAAATTGCCACCTCCTCTCAGTAGCACCATCCTGTTGGGCACCAAGACTTTGGCACACAGGCTTTGGGGTACACGTATTCAAGTCCAGGCAGCCATAGTGGGTGACTCGGAAGCACTGGTTAGTGGGCCTGGGAACCAAGTGTATAAAGCTGGCCAGCACCTTCCATGACAGTGCTGTAGAGAAACAGGGTTCAGGGGTTGTACTGAGTAACAGCTGTATGCTGTCTACTGTGTTCCTGTCCCTGTCTACTCCTCCTCACCTCTGCATTCTACCCTTCTCTCTCTTACCATCTGCCTCTCCACAGTCTGTGCAGATCATAAAATAGCACAGTACTTTCAGAGGGCAGCTCAGCAATATATTTATACCCTCTAATTTAATAATCTTGTGGTTATCAATCAATCATAATGAAATGAACAGAGAAATGTGAGGAAAGAAGTGTGAGTCACGTGCTGATCACAAAGCTACTTATCATAATGAAATTAAAACCACGAGATAAGAAGAGCTGGCTGAGTAAATTAGTATGTATGTATATAATATATATATGTACATATATGTATTCATATAATAAACCAATGTGTAGCCATTAAAATTGCTTTGTGGGCTGGAGAGATGGCTCAGTGGCTAAGAGCACTCACTGGCTACTCTTCCAGAGGTCATGAGTTCAATTCTCAGTAACCACATGATGGCTCACAACTATCTGTAACTGGATCCAGTGCCCTCTTCTGGTGTATCAGGGACAGCATGCTCATATACATAAAATAAATAAATAAATCTTTAAAAATTGTTTTTGTGTTACTATAAATGTTCAGTGGAAAAGTTCAGCAAATCACATTCCATCCACACCAGGACTGCGATTAAGTAAAAGAAAGCTGCACAAAACTCCCACAGATGTGTTGTAACTATTAGTTCACAAGAAGAAAACGGCAGAAAGCAGTGATTTAGTCGGGGCTATACAGTGATGGTTTGTGCTAGTGCTGGTCTGCTTGGCATTACCAAGATACATACCTGAGTTGATCAGCCTTTAGAAAGAAAGAGGTATTTGGTCACAGTGTGGGAGATTCCAGGACACAATCAATTGGTCTCCTTTCTTTGTTGCCAGTTGCAAGAGCATATCATGGCAAGAGAACATGGATTGGCCAAACTGCTCACATCACACCAGGAAGGGGAAAATAGAGAATGTGAACCTACAAATCTCCTTTGAAAGACACACTTGCCAATGACCCAAAGGCTTTCTGGTAGATCTGCATTAGATAATTTTCTGTTGCTGGGGTAAAACAGTGACCAAGGTAACTTATAGAAGGAAGGGTTTATTTGGGCTTACTGTTCAATCTAGCAACACATGATGGAGATGCTGGGATCTCTAGCACTAGTGCAGGAGCAGCAGGTGGAGGAGCCCATATTTTAAAACCACAAGCAGGAAGTAGGAGAGCTGGAACTCAGAATGGTACGTGGCTTTTGCAACCCCAAAGCTCACCCCAAGGGATGCCCTGGAATGCACTTCTCCAGCAAGGCCATGCCTTCTAACCCTACCCAAACAGTTGCACTATTGGGGATCAAGTGTTCAAATACCCAAAAATGTAGGCAACATTGGATTCAAACTACTACAAAGATGAGTGGGCCAATAATATATATATATTACAATATTATATATATATTCAGAGACAAATTATATATAGTTTGTCTCTGAATGCTGAGATGACAGGCATGTGTCACCTTACCTGGCTGACTAGGTTCCACTTCTTAAAGGCCCCACTACCTCCCAATGGTGCTTTTGTGGTGACAAATGGGTCTTTGAAGGCCGGTCACCCAAACTATAGCAGTAATTAACTCCTTTAAAAACATTTACATGAGTTCAAAGAGTTTTACAGTGAAACATATATCATTTAATAAACAGCAAAACATTCGACATTGTTTAGTAAAGGAACACGCTTGGTAATTGTCACAGGAATGAAAGCGTCTTTGTGCCTGAGGTCATCCATTTTCTAAGGAGAAATCTTCAGGCTCTCACATCCTTCCACAGAGCAGCATCTATTCACTTGAAAGACTCCTCTGGTGGGGACCGGAGCCTCTGATGATTTTCTTTTTAGCCAGTGAATTAATTTTGAATGAGCACATAAATGAGAAGATATGTGTTTAATGATGGCAGAGAAGACAAACAAGGTGGCGTATTACCTTCTCGTTGTGGCTTGGGACAGTCTGCTCCGAGTCTCTCGTTTATTCACATATAATACCAAGTCTACTTAAATTCATTTACATTCCAAGAGTCAAGACAGGCAGGACAGGAAAGACACCCCTCTCCCTGCTTAGGAAGACTTCTTTACCTTTTAGAGTAATGATCGCATGGCTTCTTGAAGGGAGGATGGAAAGTTCCCAGTGGTGCCTTAGAACAAGCAGGAGGTTACTGAAGCACAGCGGTTGTCAGAGATGCTCCGCCCATCTGTGTGGCTTCAGAGGTGCTCCGCCCACCAACGTGGTGTTCACCTCTGTTTCCTCTCCCCCACCATGGGTCTTGGAGGACAAGAGGATCAGATGCCACACGAACCTTACACTCTCTGTTGTACTGTAACAGCCTCTAAATACATAGGACTCATGTGTCCTTACTGCTAAGGTTCAGGAAATGGGGACAGGCAACCAGACAGTTGCTATTGCTTCTGCTTGGCGGCCAGTTACGCTTTGCCACCCCATTTTTTCTTGCATAACATTTACAACCCAGACAAACAAGAGAAGTTGTGAATGTAGTTTGAGTGTGAGTTTCATGTTTGGCAGACTTCTACTATGGAATGCTATCTATTAATATCCCTTAGCTTCTTGTTCCCGTGTCAGCAAAATGACATTTTTACTGAGCATGGTAAAACTTGAACACAAAACATTTAACCTAATGGCAGTTCTGCAGGGAAGAAGGCAGGCGCAGGGCCTTACAAAAACCAGTTTACTTCCATCTCTGTAAGCCCAGAAGTCAAATACTATCAGTTGCTTAGTCATAATAAAATCTCTTTTGATAGCTTTTATAGCTTCTATGCTTTCCATTTAAAATGAAAGTTCTTTGTAACAAAACAATTTCATTTAAGATTCTTATTAAGTATAGATGCTTTTTCATAGCAATATTTAAAAGGCTTGCATAAAAGTTAATATGTAAAATTGTACCTATATATATACAAGCTAGCTCATTGCACAAATAGGAATCTTATTCATATTAATTCCATAGAGGGAAGAGGAAGCAGGACATCTATTGAGCAGCAATTTGCCTGCCACTTTACATGTATTATCTTATTTAATTCTGAGCAATTTTGCAAATAAGAGAACAGAGTCTTGGAAATATTAAGTAATTTATACAAGATTTAGTGTGGAAGGACCAAACGTGTCCCCCAAGTCTGTTCAATTTGAAAATGTGAACTTGGCCCCTGACAGATTCTAGGAACCCAGTGATGAAAGCGTGAACTCTCCCCAGCTTGGCCTTGAGCTGTTACCTCCTCACCTTTCCTTACCTTAGTTCAGAATGGTAACTAGGCTTCATTCTTGGAGTCCCCTAGTGTGTGAGGTTTCCTCCAAGTTTTGGATTGCATAATTTAATGTGCAAATTACATTTAACTTTTTCTTTTACTCTCAAGAGGACATAGCAAAGAGCTCGGATGAGAGTATCTGTAAATGGTCACATGGTGTCCTGATGGACATTTGATTTGTCTGATTTTTCAAAAATTCTGTCTTCTGAATCATCTTGATTCAGAGGGACACCCAGCCGTAAGAAGCCCCTGCAGCGCAGCCGCTCTCCCAGACTTCCTGCACTCTGGTGTGGCACCTGACCAAAACTGAACAACAGACAATTTCTATGGGGACTCGAATATATATATATATAATAATATATTATTAGGGGGGGTGCTGTCTTAGTACTCTGCTCCCTGTCACAGCTTTGTCCTTGTCTCTGCCACCCCAGGGACTCGTGGGTATGCAGGAAAGAGGGCCTGTGTCTTCGGTATGTTCTAGTATCTTCCTCCAGATACCAAAGACAGAGGGTGTTGCAGGAGCTTCTAGTCACATGCAGGGCACATTTACTGGATGTGTGTAGAGGGGGATAGGGTACTGGGCAGGTCCCAAATATGCCTCAACCATGCCTGGATGACTGCTCCAGTGTTTCCCTCCCTCTTAGAGCTCTCTATTTCTATTGACACTACAGTTTATAAAACAAAACCAAAAATCTTAATAGATTTTCAATTAAATCATGAGGAAAAATGTTACTTAAAAGTAAAACCAAAGATTTGCTTTTGAGTTGAGAAGAGAGTGGTTTCAGGCATATGAGACATGAGACCAAGCTGCCCCCTTTTCTCCTCTAGCAGCTTGGGGTTTGGGATGGGATGAGGAGAAGGCAGTGCATCTCCCAGCAACCGTGCAAAGAGAAAGCACAGGAATGCTTTGAGATGATGGTTCTGCCTAACAAGGTGATAAAAATTAAGAGAAGACAGGAAGCCAAGCAGTATGGTGGGAGAGTAGAACTTAAAGAAGCCAAAGGAATTCTGAGAATGGAGACCATGTGTTTAATATGAAGTAGCTTGAGTTGTTTTGGTGTAAGCCCAGAATTCATTTTTCTTGAAAGGTATCTGCCTCACATGTTTCTTGTATGATTGGATGTGTGTGTGTGTGTGTGTGTGTGTGTGTGTGTGTGTGTGTGTTTGCGTGCGTGCTGCATGAGTGCTCACCATTAGGGAATGGGCGTTAGGATCTGTCTGGTCACTGTAGAACACGGATGGGGAAAAGCAGAGCGGCAGGCTCCTTAACTAGCCAACTGGAATAGAGGCAGCACCTTCACTTCCCAAGAGGCTTGCCTGGAGATGTGGCTTCACTTTAGCCCCAATACTTTTGCTAGCATCTGGCTTGCATGGTTGCATATTCACAGTCACATTTTGATGGTGCAGGAAGGCAAGGATTGGCAAATTGCCACTGTTCCTGTAAATAAAATCTTACTATAACAGGACTGACTTATCCTTTATGTTTTTGTGGCTGTTTTACCCTGTGAGGCTGGACTGATAATCCATGGAATCTATAGGACGCACAAGACCTTATATTTGTATTCTCCAGGCCTATAGGAATAGATTGCCTCTCTCAGCGCTAGAAGCAAGAAGCAACCTGTAGCCGTCCATCAAGTCTGCCCATTGGTTAGACAACATAAAAATGGCTTCAGACACAAAGCGAAAAGATCCATAGTTAGCCTTGAAGCTCAAGGTGAGCTTATAATACTTATTCCACAAGATAAGAAACGGAGTGTAGGAATGCTTTAAAAGCAGCCTTTGGTCTGTGGACTTCTCCTTTACCAACAGCAGGCAGAGGTGGGCCTGGACTGGCGCTGTAACAACTCCACTTATCCATGGCTCCCTTTCTACCTGTCAGTTATCTGTATTCAATTTCATCCAAAATCAAATGAAGAATTCTGGAGAGAAGCAAGTCATACATTTGTGTGTCTGAGTAGTGTGGTGAGACCTTGTGCCGTGTGCCTGCTGGCATCACACAAGGGTCACACATCATCCTTGGCCCATGCTTCATACACCACCCATCTGCTAGCCAGGGGTGCAATGGCCTGACCCCGAGTCATGATGCTTGCATTATCTGCCTGTTGCACCTCATCACATGCATGTTCTGTCACTTCAGAAGGTGGCAATAGTATAATAAAATATTGAGCGATATAGTATTTTTATTACATTTATAAATCTGGGAGTATTAAGAACTAATTACAGGTAAATTTTGTTTTTAATAACACTGCTTAATGGATATATATATGAGTGTGTGTGTGTGTGTGTGTGTGTATGTGTGTGTGTATTTTTTCACCAGTAATGTTAAAAAGTAGATGATAAGGCACATTGGAAAGTTAATTCACCTTTTAATCCTATTTAAAAAGAATCTATTTTACATATAAATAAAGCTGAAAATTCTGAACAGTTATCTCGAAGTTTTCATTGCCAATAATTTCTGATTAACATGAAGCTGGCTATGTTTTTTTCCCATGCAGGGGCATCACCAAAATACAAGACTACTCTTTCAGACCAGAACCCATAGTTCAACAAAACAGTTCATCACAAATGCAAACATGCAACCCCTCTAAACAAACAAACCCCTACAATTTAAAATAAGATTCCTATTTGCTTCAAATGGCCCAAAATACATAGAACATACAAGTTATACAATGTACTTTGTGGACTGTAGAGTACACACTAAGAAAAAAGTAAGTGTGGTAAAATACATGCCCTAACTAGGTTCTCTGAGAATTTCAAATGCTACTATAAATATGGGTGGTATAACCCATTAAAAAGTTTTCCAAGTGTTCTAAATCTCTGGAATCTACAACAGCCCAGGGATGCAGACAGCCAGGATGTAGGTTCCCAGACTAGGAGCACAACACCATGCTGCAAGCAACTGCCCTTCCTGAAAGTATGCTTCTATTCTTCACGAAGGATACTTTTTGGATTGTAGATTATTCCCTGGGCTCCAATTCAGTTGTAGTAGCCGGTACTTTGAACTTGTTCTTGATTTGTGCTCAGCATGGTCTTTGAAGCTCTCTGTTCCTTGAGGCATGGATTATGACCACGATGATGGCGCTCGCGTTCTGCCTGCAGCCGCTGCCGCCCTCTGGTCAAGGCTTCTAGGTACCACTGCTGCTCCTTCACCAGCTGCCGGTGCTTTTCCAGCTGGCTCCTCACAGCATCCAACCTGGCGTACTCCTGGCTCAGTTGCTCAAACTCCTTGCGTAGCTGCTGGTTCTCCCTGTAGAGGCTGCCACAGAACTCAGAGTGGGCCTGCTTGGCTGCTACCGCCAAGGCCTTGTACTTCCTCGTAAGCCCGGTGGTGTTGACCTGCCCCAGCTCCATCAGGTGCCATTCTTCCAGCTCCTTCTCCATCAGTGCCTTTTTCCGCAGGAACCGGAAGTGTGCCTCCTGGTCCTTGGCCGCAGTCTCATCTCGGATTTTCTCTTGTTCCTTCTTTAAGGTCTGTATTTTCGTGTCCTGCCTCTCCTTTACCTTGTAAACTGGCTCCAGTGCCTGCAGCTGCTGCTTCAAATCCTTCTGGGTCTTTCTGCCCTGCAGGAGCTGGTCTTGAAGAGCCGCATTTCTCCGGTTATATCTGGATGCCAATTCTTGTCTCCTTTGTTCTATCTCGACACATTCTTGGACGTACTGCTTCCATACAGCTTCCTGTTTCTTTTCACACTGTTCCTTATTTTTACGCAGGTATTCCATGAAAAGCTGGTTTTCAGCCTGCACGCGGTATTTTTCCTCTAGTAGCTGCCTGCTCTCCTTCAGCAGCCTGTCCCGCCGGCGTTTATTTTCTTGGAGTTGCTGGCTCAGCTCCTCCATCGCCACCGCTGTCTTCCTTTTTACCCGTTTCTCCAACCTCGTTAGCAACTTTGGCTTGAGATATGTATTTAGAATAGTAAGGTGTGCTGTTGGCGGGGGTGCACCTCTAGGGCTCTGGGCAAGCATGCTCCCAGAATCCCCAGGTCAAAGAGAGTGACTGCAGGAGAGCAAGGCCTGGCTGGTGGTTTGTTGTTTCAGAGCACAGCGTCCTGAGCAAATGTTCCCACGGTTTCTCCCTCTGGTGGTCAAGGCGACCAAGCTACACCCAGCCTGCCAGGAAGTTGCAGAGCTCACTCAGGGCAGCATCAGAGTCAGTCAGCTCAGGTCTGGCCTGATCTCTGGGTATTCACTAGGAGACCAGAGCTCTTGTTCCAAGCTGGCGAGCCCTGTCCTGGGGACCTCTCTGGCCTTGCTCTCCTGGGACCAGCGCTTCTCCCGGTTCACATCTCAGCGCCCCCTTCAGTTCTCCGCACGCTAGCAGAGGTATAGCCAGACTCATGTCTGCAGTGCTGGGGGTGTGAGTCTTCAGGATAAATGGCGACACCTAGGGCTGGGGTGGGTTGTTTGCGGATCCTCAAGTTCCCTTCAAGGCCCCTTGGTCTAGTAGGCTGCCTCAAGTGCGTCCACACGGCATGCTGGGTACTACTGATCAGTGGTCACCGCTGATGATAGTGCGTTGAAGGCGAAATTACTGGTTCTTGAAACCTAGAGCTTATAAGTAACTACGGCGTGTGACTTTGGGCTATTTGTTTAACTGAGGCACATGCCTCCCCTCACACTTGGGATCGTGGTCTATGAGCTGCACAATGCTTCATCTGATCTTTTCAAAAATGCTAGGTGGAGAGTAAATTATTTCCCCACTTTAGCCATTAAAGAAACCCCACAACACACAGATGCTAATCCCCAAAGGCTACATCCTAAGGGAAAGAAAGACGAAGAATCAGAACTTCTTGGGTTAGGATGGGTACGTTTTAATCTAGTCATTCTTTTTTCAAAAGGATGAGGAAGCCCTGCCCCATTTTTCTTACTTGAAAGAATTTTAACTTTTTACAAGACTTTAAGGTAGATTTTATTGTCGTGATATGTACAGAGTTACTATGTTTGTGTACAGTATGTGTGCATGCAGTATGTATGTGTGTGCAGTATGTGTATGTTGAAGTGTGTGTTTGTGTACAGTGTGTGTGTGCAGTGTGTGTGTGTGGGTCATACTCAGCCACATGTGCTTTTCTGACTATCTTTCTTTTCTGTTAAACAGTCACACTGTTTGTTGTCCAAACCAGTGCCAGAAAGTTCAGACAGGTGACAGCACAGTGTTTGTCCTCATGTTGTTCCAAGGAAGGTGGAGAAAACAAACCTGCCTGACTTTTAGTGTTTGCCAACATAGTCAGCTCAGATTCCAAGTCCAGGCCTCACTGGAGGTGAGGTGGCTGAAGCTGAGAGGGGTGTTAGGCCAGGCCTGCACAAGCACCAATGACCTGGCACCAGCAAAGTCCATATAGAGCATCTAAGATGATTTAGGACAAACATTCACGATTTCTGAACCAGGTGTAAGATTCCAGAGAATTGGTTCTGTGGCTACATGACTACTGTTCTAAGGACCACCCTCTAATTACCTTCCCTCCCCCTCACAAAGAAACCATCTGCCCAATCCTCAAAAAGCTCTGAGAGGGGATCCTTCAGATGCTAATATGGCTTAAAGACCTGCCGAGCCTCTGGCAGTCTGTGCATGGAATGCCCATGTCTTCTGCTTTCTCTCGCTGTGAGCTGGAAATGTACAGTCTACACCAGGGGCCTCTTTTTTTGCAGACCCAGTTCCTAGTGGTGCCAAAGTGAAGGGAGACTGCAGAGTCTCCTGTATGCTGCTCAGTGTCTCCATCCTTGAATACAAACAAGACCTCTTAGAGTGCACGAAGATCATTGCCACAATAATGCTGAAGTCCACTACTGGCTGAGCTCGCGCTAAGCACTGTTTCCATATATTAATTTGCAGTCTTCAGCACAGGGTGGAGAAGTGGAACCTATTATCCCATTTTACAGACAAGGATGTGGAGGGTCTAAGAAATAACGTCTTCATCCAAGACTATAGGTAGTTGGATCTGTCGGGTTCCATGACCCCTGACCCCATTGGCTCCCTTGGCAGGACTGTTATACCCTCACAGAGAGCTAAGTCAGTGATTCCCTAACTGCCCAAGGATTCTTCCAGCTATGGCTTCCTAGACTGCTCCCTTAAGATTCTGATTTGGGTGTTGTAGAGAGGAAAGAGGGATCTGGGGTTAATGCAATGATTCTTGCTATCAGAGTTTGACAAACACAGTGGTCATATCACCCCACCCCACAGCCCCAACTGGAACTAAGCTTGTGCCGGATGTGTTGATATGAAACCACATGGCTTCTAGAGTCACTGTCCCCATGGAATCTAAATATAAGAAGACACAAAGCCCACATTGGGTAATAGCTCTGCTTCCGACAGTCTCTGCCCTGATTTCCTGGAGATTCAGGATGTGAGACACAGACGAATGCCCTTCACTGGTGTAATTGTGCTAACTCATCTGTTGGAGATGAGATTTAGCAGATGCCAGCTGTGAAAAAGTCCAAGTAAACCAAACGAGCCCCAGCTCACAGAGAGTGCAAGTGAGTTCTCTGGCCGCCAGACTCACAGGCTAGCGATTAGCCAGAAACAGACAAGGTAAGGCAGCAATGAGCAAGGATGGGCTGGGCACATCGCAGGTGCATAGGCCGTCTCCCTTAGAGCAGCTCCCAGGTCATGAACACCACACAGAACACTGAGGCAGATGATTTAAAAAGCCTCCAACTTAAATTTAGAGAGAAAACTATGAGAAGCAGTGCTTCATGCTGAGGCAATTAAGAGGTTTAAAGGAAAACCGCAAAGCGAATCCGTGCCAGGCCAGAGCAAACCTTTTTCTGAATTACAATAGAAGGGGGTGGGAATTATATCTAATGTTCTGAATGGGCATACAGACATTGAAGATTTCATTCCTCGCTGTCTGGGATGAAATGTTTGGTCTTACAGTTACCCTGAGAGTCCTTTCTGTTGGAGTTGGTTTGCTCTAATAATTCTTCTTAATGATTCCAGTTCTTCTTATGTAGAAGATACATCTGTTAGAAGTATCTGATTCAAATGTGTATGATAAAGATACATAAATAATAAAACTGGCTTTAAAAAGGAAGAAGCCCCCAGCTGGGGAGATGGCCCCGTGGGCTTGCTTCCTGTGGGAGCATGAGGGTTGAGTTTGGGCCCCGGAACCTGCATAAAAGCCTGGTATAATCACACACCTGTGTAACCTTGGTGCTGGGGCTACACTGGGCAGGTGCAGGTGTAGACAGGCAGCTTCTGGAAGCTTTGTTGAGCCCCAATCTGGCTGAAACAGTGAGCTGTGTGTTCAGTGAAAAGCCATGTCTCTAAATAAGATACACAATAATAGTGTAAAACACCTGACATCAACCTCTGGCCTCCATATCTCCACACGTGTACACATACATGTCACAGACAGATACATTCATATATACATAGACACACATGCGCACACACATGTCATATTCACACACACACATGTCATATTCACGCACACACACACACGTCATATTCACACACACACACACACACACACACACACACACACACACACACACGCAGTTCTGAAGGGATGATCCAGAGCAAACAAGGCCATTCATAGTTTCAAGGACTCAGGCTCTTGTGCATCTTCTGCCCCCCTGTTCTCCCGCTACCATGCTCACCCATCCCAAAAGATGGGGAGAAAGTGGCCAGGGACACTTGCCTGTCATCTTCTAAGGGCATTGCCTGGAAGATGCTATGGGACACATCTGACTCCCTCTATTTGGCCAGCACATCATATGGCTACATGGCAAGGAAAGATGGACATACACATACATCGCTAGAGAGCCATGATCCTGACAAGACGGATGGCTTTGAGCTACATCCCCAAATTCACATGAGGGAAGGAGGTAACCAACCCCTGAAAGTTGTCCTCTAACCTCCACACATGTGCTATGGTATATATGTGAGACACACACACAAATCACACACACACACAGTAAATACATAGTTAAAAGATTGGTGATCTTATTAATAATGCAGAAGGGAGGAATGGTTGGTGAAGTCAGCAGGCAGGCTTTTTCCCATAAATCATTGCGTCCTACCCAACAGAAGCAGGTCATGGGTGATTGTATTGCTCTGAGACTATGTGAGGTAGGACTGGGTGACCACATGGATCTTGGGGTAAACCTTCCTTTTCTGTCTTCTCTGACTTGGGGCACATGAGAGTGAAATGTTCTTACCTAACCTCATTCAGTCGTTGTACTCCGATGCCACCTCCCCCCAGGTATCATGGAAAAGCTGTGCCCAGTGCTCAGTGAGACTGCAAGTCTTTCCTGGATCCCACAAACGTGTTACTCACTGATTCAGGAAGGAAGCACACACTTGCACACTGTCAGGAATGTTCTAGAAGGTGGATATTTCCTGGTACCCCAACCAGGAGCTCTGTTGGTGATTCTGCTATTGAGTTCCACCACATGAACATTTCCCATCATGCTATGGATCCTACACTCCCAATGAGAGACATTGTTCCACTCATCATCTTTGGTCCAGAGTTCAAATTTGATCATCTAACTACTGTCAGTGGCGTTAAGGAGGCACTATGATGGGAATACATTCAGTATGTATATATACGTCAGTCAATACATTCAGTAGGGATTTGTTCCATGTCCTTTGGGAAGGGGATGGACTTTCATATCCATTTTTTAGATGAAGAGACAAAGACTTGAGGCAGCCACTTGCTCAATGTGAATCCATAAAAAGTGATACCATCAGGTTTTAGGTGTCAGACCCTTCTCACTCCAGAGAGGGCTCACACTCCCTACTCTGTACCCTCTGAGCTTCCTAGGAATTTCCCAGAAAACCCATCAGGCCAACACACTTCTTGATGCTCTTCACAGCTAGGTGAAGCCAGAGCTTGTGGCAGAGTGTGTGACTGTGAGCACCGCCAAGAGCAGTGAGCTTCCTTTTGCTCTGCCTATGGGAATTGAGCAAGGCAGAGGACTTCTATGCCACATGGATCCTGGCGAATTGCTCCAAAGCAGGGTCTGCCAAGTGGCAACCTGCAAGCAGCAACGAGGTCTTTCACTTTAGAGCCCTGCCACTCTCTGTGCTTTTACACAGTTACCAGTGGTGCCAAGGAGCTAGCAAGTGTCAGAACCAGGACCCTTGCCCCTTACCCTCAGCCCCTACCTTTCCCCACCTGCACAAAGTCCCCTGCAGCTTCTTCTGCTTGGCAACCACAAGATCCTGCTTGGCAGCTACAGATGGATTCAAGGCAGTGTACCGTGTCCTCTGAGAAAAACCAGTAGACCACAAAATGTTGCAGGGCACAAGCCGAGAAGATTCTGTACTTTCCCACCACCTGGCCCCTCTTACCCTTCCCCTTGTAAAACATATTATAAAAAGGCACTTCGCGCTCAAATACACGGCTCTTGACAAGCAATTGCTTCTTTGAGTCCTTTCTCTCTCTCACCGATTCTTTTTTCAGGATTGCAGTCCTCCTCGCTCTCACAAATTACTAGGGCCCGCAGGTCGGGCCAAGCAAGAGTGCCAAGTAAGAACTTATTTATTCCCTTCTCCAGAAGCTGAGGCTAGCACCCCCTCAGTGAACAATCTCTTCCCACAGGGATGAATTGCAAAACTCAGCATCCTAGTGAGTGGCCTGCCAGGGCATCATTACTAATGCTTGTCTTGTGAAGCCAGGGTAAAGGTCTTATTCTCAGACACAGTCCCCAAGGCTGGGTCCCTGGGTCCACCAACCACCCAGCTACCTAGAAATATTTTTCTGGAGCTGTCAGAAAAGGGTTGGCTTGGAAAATCACATGGAACGTTGTCTACTTTTCTGTATTTTAATTTTTGACATCTGGGTTATATAGCCATTTGGCGCATTGTCTCTGCACCACCTTTGGGCAGCTCCACCACATTTAGAGCAGCGCAGTACATTCAATCAGAATGAGAGCTTTTGATGATGGTTCTTTCATCTGGATCAACTTCTCTGCAAGTTTCAGATTGTTTAGAAGGGGGAAAATTTCATTGCTCAGGAGATAACACATTTCATCCTGGAATAAGACGCTAATTTCTCCACTGTTTGCACAGTGGCCTCTGTAATATAATAAGCAAAATATTGAGTATCACATATTCCTATGATTTATGGGTGTCAGATTGAGCAAATAAAAATACATAACATTAGCTCAATTTGAATTTCAAATCAGTGTTTATTTTTAATAAAGCCATATTATATGCAATGTTTAGCATATAACCTCCTTAAAAACTACTTGATATTTATAAAATTCAAGGTTCAGCTACACAAGGAACAGCTCAGTAGCAGAATAGTTGCATAGCAGGTGTGAGACTCTGGATTCGCTCTCTCTCTCTCTCTCTCTCTCTCTCTCTTTCTTGCACACACACACACACACACACACACAAAGAGAGAGAGAGAGAGCTCTCAAATTTAAACAGGACTTCTGTATTTTATCTAGCACCCTGACTTATGATTAGAAACAACACCAAGACTCATATGCCTGCTTTTGTTTGCTTAACAGGTTTTTTTAAGCCATGTTCTATATGCATAAAACTGAGGCAGTCAAATAGTTCCATGCAGCTTGCTTTAAAACTCCACTTCTGTGATTTCCTTGCTTTTTTTCCCAGTCCCAAAGCAGCCATTTTTAGCTTTTCTGATGTATTTGTTTCTGGCAAGGGGGTGTTTAGCTCGAGTTTTCTAAGTGTCACACGTATGCAGTGCTATTGGCTCAGAGCGTCAGATATTCTGTGTTGATCTCCTTCTGCGGGGCTGGACAAGCGTTGGAACCGTTTTTGCTTTGGCCTCCCTCCTCTACAACCTCTGAGTATATTGGTAGAATATTGATCTGTTCTCTACCTGAGGCTGACATTGTCATTATAATGTTTCCAGCTGAGCTGTTCATAGCTCCTTTGGGATATAACTTTTTGTGGGTTTTTGTTTTTAAGCTGATCGTTCTGTTTTGCTTGCTTTTTAAGGAGGTTTTTTTGTTTTGTTTTGGTTTTTGTTTTTTGAATTGGCTTGTCTATAAACTCTCTCCCAGTTGTGTATCTCATTGAATATTCAAAACACATAGGCTCCTCTTTCTTACTGTCTCCAGTTTCAGTCACTTGATCTGCCGGCCACCTGCATCTGGGGTCTCTCTTCTTCACTGTACCCATCTGCTTTCTATTAGTGTAACAAATACATGAAACAAACTTTACTTTAAAAGATGGAAGGCTTGTTTGGTTTCACAGTTGTAGAAGTTTTTGGTCCCTGATAATTGGCTCTGTTCCAGCCAATTATCATATGTGCTAGGATACCATGGGAATGGGGGAATGGTGAGATAGGGGGTGGGAATGTGGGAGTGGGGGGAATAGAGGGTGGCAGAGTAGGAATGTTGGGGTCGAGGGAATAGGGAGTGGGGGAATAAGGGGTGGGAGAGTGGGAATGTGGGGGGTCGGGGGAATAGGGGGTGGCAGGGTAGGAATGTGGGGGTGGGAAGCATGATGGAGCAGGACTGTTCACTAAATAGTTCAGTGACAAAGAAGGTGAAAAAGGAGAAGCCAAAGCCCAGTAGTTCCATTGAGGACCTCCCATTAGACTCCACACCCAGGTTCTCCCATCTCCCAGCGGAGTCTCAAGCTGGGGACCACGCCTTTAACCCATGGGCCTTTAGGAGCGCTTTAAGGTTCACGCTGTAACAACCACCATTCATTCTTGTAGCCTTTCTTCCTAGACCGCCTGTTCTCTGAAGCACTGGCCCCATTTTGGGCTCTTGCTCCCATCTTGATGTAGTATATCTTCTGCTAAGGCTCAGATCACTACTTGTTGAGATAAGAATGAACGAACTGATGAAAACCAGCCATGTGTGGACTGAGGCTGTAGCCCTGCCATGGGCTTTCACCTTGTCCTGCACATCACCAACCCTTCTGGTCTCCCAGAGTTGCTGTCAAGTCAAGATGCCATCATTTCCTCTGTGCAATGACAGAGCAAACAGCACTCGTGAGGGTGGCAAGCAGGAGGCCTGAAGGTCTGGAGAGACCCTCAGCCCCTCCTGTCTTCCTGAAACCCTGTGGAATCTCACCCCATTACAGAACTGACTGACTTCCACTATTCCAAACAAAATCATCTGAATGGAGAACCACTGAAGTGTCATTAGAAGCAGCAGACACTAGATGCTTTAGCAAGCCGCTCCAACGTGATGAGTAACAGAGCAAGAGGATGCTCGCTTTTGAAATTTGTTTTCTCATCTCCTTCTTCAGGAGTGATTAAATAAAGCGCTTAGTGATTTAGTGGATTGATTCACTCCTAATGAGTGTGGATTGCTGTAAAGAGGATGCATTCATTCTCTCTGTCCAGATTGTAGTTTGGCAGAGGATGCTTTCTGCTTCCTGAATCAAAGTCTCAATTTTTTTCATTCATTTTTTTCTGTACTCAAAAGAATAACCTGGTACAGAATGGGAGTCTGACTGCAACATTTTTTTTCTGGCACACCACAAGTGTGCCCTAGACATCACCAGGTCTGGCTAGAAACATTTGCTGCAGCTGTCATCGAATGAATGAATGAATGAAATGTGGTTTGTCTTCAAGGTGACTATCAATCTCTCTCTCCCTTTCTCTGTCTCTGTATATGTGTCTGTCTGTCTCTTCTGTTCCCTCCCTCTCTCTCGTTCCCTCACTTTACTCAAATAATATCATTTATTCTGTACTTTCATAATAAGAGTGAGGACTGGTTCTGCCTGTTTCATGGATGGAGAGAATGACAGAGAATTCACACATGGCTTGAAGGGAAGAGAAGCAAGGAGAATTTCCTCTGAACACATGGTTGACATGAACCTGAGGTTGTATAACTGAGAAACCATGAGCTGAAGACATGTGGTCATGATGAATACCAAAAGATTCTACCTAGTTAAGGAGAAATTAAATTGTTATTGTGGATTTTAAAAAGGATTCTAAAAAGTGTGTGTATGTATGTGTGTGCCTGCATGGGTGTATATACACCAAGTGCGTGGAGGTGCCTAAGGAGGCCAGAAGAGGGCGCTGGAGTCCCTGGACTGCCTGACAAGTGGTCATTAGCCACCTGATATGGGTGCTGAGAACTGAACCTGGGTCCTCTGCAGGAACAGTGCGTGTTCTTAACTTCTGAGCCATCTCTCCAGACCTGAAAATTTAAAAAAAGAAAAAACCGTAATATAGTTGCTCATATATTTCTTTGTCCTACTTTGAGGACAGAATTCTATATGAAGCTAATATTATTTAAGAATGCACAGTCTAGAAGGCTCTCACTTGGATTGATAATATAATTTTGAAGGCAACAATTGCTAGGGGAAGTATGCTTTCTCTTTGCTAAGTTTCCAAAACTGGGTCTTTCTGTTCCAGACAACTAGATAAAGTGGTTATGATTTCTGACAAAAGAGAAGGGGAAATTGGAAATTGAGTGAGGAAAGAAGTGAAAGAAAGATATATGATATCAAATGTCAGGCGACAGAGACTATTTAGCCATATATTCTTCAAAATAGCAGCAAATCCAATAAAGACCAAGAAACTGAGAATGATGGGTATGAATGTGCTGTAGAAAGATGGAGAAGTCAGCCATCAGGAAGGCACTTGGAAATCTCAGGGGCTTACCAGCATTCTCTCTGTCTGCTCAGGCACATTCTTTCCCCCTGTTCCATCTGACAGTACAGCACCCGTTCTTGGAGGCTTGTCTGAAATACCCTCCTCTTCTGGGGAACCTGCTCGCAGGATGATGGGTGGGCTGTGATACACATAGCTGCTAACCTCCTGTTGTCGGAATGGTTTACATAGTCTGTTGGCACTGCTTTAGAAACCGTGCTGTTTCTGTAGCCCTTGCAAATGCCTTGATGCTTGAAAACAGTATTTATTTTATAAATAATTGTTGGATGGCTTGGTAAATGGGTTTAATTGTTGTTTAATAATCTTATCAGCTTGCTTTTGAGTTGTAATTTTTAAAGGGCATGACACACATTATCTCATTTGCTCAACGGATCCCATTATAAGCAGGCAGAGCAAGTGATAGCATTTAATAGAGTTGGGAAAGAAACTTCAGTCATTTTCTTTTAAGGCTTTTCAGAAGGAGTGATTCAACTCAACATCATTGACTGTTTTCGGTGAGAAAAAAAAGAGTGGAATCAGAATCCCTTTTGTGAGATTCTAGAAAAAAATCCTAGGTTACATTTCTATTTCTTCTAGTTATCTTTAATTATGAGCAGATGGTCTTGCTTCCTGAGTCACAAACTATAAAGCCCATGTACAATAAATGGGACTATCTCTCAAAGTTATAAACCAAACCCACTACAGTAACATGATAGTACAAACCGTAACAGTAACATGATGTACAACCCAGTAACAGTAACATGATAGTACAAACCAGTAACAGTACTGATAGTACAAACAGTAACGTAACATGATAGTACAAACTCACTAACATAACATGATAGCCAAACCACTATAGTAACAGATAGTACAAACTCACTAACAGTAACATGATAGTACAAACTCACTAACAGTAACATGATAGCACAAACCCACTAAGTAACATGATAGTAGAAACTCACTAACAGTAACATGATAGTACAAACTCACTAACAGTAACGTGATAGCACAAACCCACTATAGTAACATGATAGCATAAACCCACTAACAGAAAATTGATACTATAAACCTGTTTACAGTAGTATGAAATTGGCAAATGCATCTGTGTTCTTGTTTCTACTGTGGGCTATTTCCATTGTTAAAAGAGACTCCCATTATATCATTAGCCCTCTGAGACATGCTTGACAGGAGATAGGGCTAATGCTGGAAGAGGGCCTGTACTGGGATCTAAGTTGCTGCCTCTGCTTTGGGGTGTCAAAAGCTGTCGCAAAACTAAAATTCCAGGAAGAAAATGGAGGAAAACAAAATAGCAGTTAAAACTGAGAGCTGCTCTGCTTTTCAGTGCATACTCTTATCCCTGCTCCGGACAGGAGGTCTGATGCTTTGCTGAGGAGCCACCTCTCACTCCACATAGTTCTAGTTGGTGGATGGAGCTCCCAGAATAGTCAGTTGTACTGGACAAGTTCCCAGGTACCCGTGTGACCTCTGCCTGACCAGTGAATACCCTTGCTCTCTCCAGCCACAGTGATTGGCTCTGGGCTGCATGTAAGACTTCCATTTCTCTAACCGTTGGAGCGGAGAGGTGGTGGCCCTGGTAAGATTGCTAAATGGTGAATATGAACCAGATGAGGGAGGAGGTCAACACTGGTTCTGTCTGAATAAGGAGATTCGGGAGAAGGAGAGCTGACTATGGTCTGGATGCCCTAGTTTGAGTCCCTGAGTGGAGTCCTATCTAACATTGCTTCTACTCCGTGGAACTGTTTCAGTTTTATAAGCCGATACTTAGGCAATAAGCTAGCAAGTCTCTCTTTCAAGTCAATTGGAGTTCTATTTCTGTTTCTTATTTACTTTAGTGACTCAGAATCCTGACCAAAGCATGCAGCTCAGGGTGGTGTGGGAGAAGGCTATTTGAGACTTGGAAAAGGGCGGCTGAGAAGTTGTTTTGGTTTTGATGTCACAGTGTCAAGGAGTGAAATAGGAAAGGAAGAGAGATTAGAATCCAGCACTTGGCTTAAGAGGATGATGTGGGTGGCAAGCACAGAGGCAGCAGCAATTGATACAGTTTAACAATTCACCGAGACACTGTTTGCTGCCACTGCAGGTGGGCATGATGCTTTCAGGGGTGTGCAGACATAGTTTATGAAGACAGGTGCCTGCTGCCGTCAATTGGAAATCAGACTCAAAGCATAATTGCTGTTGCTTTGCTTGTATCCGAGGAGCATTTTGCTCCAGTCAGGGTATAAGGCGTGTCACTGGTATAGGAACACAGGTTTACATTGTGCAAAACCTCATGACTCACTTCCCTGTGCCTTTCATATGTAAGAGGGGTGGAGAGAAGCGGAGCTAGCAAGCAACAACAACCAAACTAAACTCTTCTAACCAATCTTTACCCTGGGGTCCATGGCTTAAGCTTATGCTTTAGACTCTTATGTTAGCCCCTTGGAATTACATGCATAAATTGCACTTAATCTGTCTGCTGAGAGGGTCCAGTTTGGAGAACAAAAAGAGTTTACTGGCCCTGAGGTAGCCACCTGAGCCAAGTAGTTGCTGCCTTATGTAATTTAAGAATAAACAACTTCCCATCAGTCTCTGAGAAAGACAGCCCTTGGGGAGCAGAACCCCAGGATCTGAGAGGTTGCCATAACGAGGAGCAAGACCCCAAGACACATGACCTCAGAGACAGACTGCACTGCTCTCTGGGTCACAATATCATGGCTTGGTTCAGGGGGTGTGTGATGCTATGAAGTCTTATTGTATCCCCTCTTGCCATCTGTGATAGGCGTCTAGATGTTTGCAGGGCCCTGTACCCTTTGTAGTTGTTGTTTAATAAGCTGTAGTTGGTGTCAATTATTTGTAAGTGAGAGTCCAGAAGGACTCTTACAGCAAAAGAAGCTGCATTAGTTGTTCTGAGTCCCTTTCAGCAGCGAGTATTGATGATTCTTTGATTGACAGGAGAATTTTATGGTTTATTTTCAAGAATTTTTTAAGATGTCAAAATGGTGCAGAGTAAAGCACATTATACCCTAGTTCTAAAGCCCTGTGATATTTGTCAGTTTAGAAACTGCATTGCAACAGTTTGAATGGAAAATTTTTAAAGGTGCCTTCATTGTTAATGTGAGCCACTAATGCTATGTTTTAAAATAATTTCAGACTTAAATCGCATAGCACAAAGAATTCTCTCGTGTACCCTCCACTTAGATTTCTATCCTCATTTAATCATACTCTCTGTGTTCACATGTACTCCACACGTGCCTGGACACACAGTTACTTCTGAAATGCTTGGGAATGAGTATTGACCTCAACTGAATTCAAGTCCACACCTTCCCAAAGCAGACCACAGGGTACACACCAGCCCTTCACTTACTGTAAGTGTCATCGCCTACTGTGAGAGAGATGACTTTCTTATTTTCTGCAATTCCTGTCCTTATCTGGTCAGTCTAAGGCAGTGCTAACATTGGAAACAACTTCAGAAGCATGGCCACAGCTGATAGTCTATTACAGCGGTTCTCAACCTTCCTAATGCTGCGACCCTTTAGTACAACTGTTGAGGTGACCCCCAACCCTAAAATTATTTCCTTGTAATTCATACCTGTAATTTTGCTTCTGTTATGAATCGTAATATAAATATCTGATATGCAGGGTATCTGATATGTGAGACCCACAGGCTGAGAAACCACTGGTCTACTACCTATCTGCATTTCTTTAAAACAGATAATCTTGTTTGCTTTGCACCCTGCTCTTTTAACTGTAGTCATTCTTTTAGCCGTTTGTCTCTGTTTCTATCCCATTTTGAAGTGCCTCCCCCACCACAAGCTGACTCTTGCCCTTGACAATTTCACTTATAATGATGATGGTGGTGGTGGTGGTGGTGATGATGATGAAATGCTCTGAAATTCCAAACTACACAAATAGTAGACTCAGTAAAGGGTCTTTCTTCCCTATAGTCTTTCTACCCACCTGACAGCTCAGGTGTTCCACCCCAACACACCCACCTTGTTAATAAATTGTTTTTCCAGCTGTCCTTCCTGTAGCTTCTCTTGCAGGGAAGGCCGAGTCTGGGCCTTTTTCATCTATAAAAGGCTCCGCTTTATCTACTTTGTTGCCCTTTGCCCTTTTTTCTCCTCTGGTACTATGACCTTGGAAGTGCTCTGTCCAGTTTTGTAAGATGTTCCCTAGTCTTTCTTTATAGCTGCATTCTGTTCCATTGTCTTCTTTGTATGGCCACTGTCTCACCCAGGGCATTGAGGGAGCTACTGAGCCTGCAGTAGCTCACTGCAGGGCTCCCGACCCACGGGCTAGCCACACTCAACTGTCACCTCTCAGTCTGTTCTCACCCAGAAAGGCCTTGGCACAGAGGAGGTCCTATTGGCCCTCTGGTGGCTTCAGGGCTTGCCAGCCTAACGCAGGCCAAGACAAGATGGCCAGAGTGAACAGTAACACACAGATGCGAAGACAAGGGGTTGAGGATTGGGAGTGTAGAAAAGAGGCCACAGGGAAAGACAAGAGGAAAGGAGGGGAGGGGGGAAGAGAAAAGGAAGGGTCAGAAACTAGAGAGACTGCCCCCTTGGAATAAGTCCAGCAGCTATGGACCTGGAGCTTGAGGCTGTTTGCACACTGTACTGTGTGGAATCTGTGCCTGACAGCATGTGCTCAGGTCACCTAGACTGGAGCAACATCTACAGCTCTGCTCCTCTACCGTTAGGGACACCGTGGTCTGCTGTGGCAGGTGTCTGGGGACAAACCTGGCCAACCTGAGCCCCTTCTAGAAAGAAGAATGTCCTTGTTGCTTCTGACTCACCCCGGAGAGCTGGCCTTGTGCCCATTCGGATGTCCTGCTTTGCTGGAAGCTGAGCAGGGCAGCAGGTTCCCATGTCCTGTCCCCACCGGCTGAGGAGCAAGCAGCAGCTCCATACATGAGCAGGTAGGCTCACGCTTCAGGCTGCCTCACTAGAACGTGAGAGACAGCAGGCTTCTCTGTCAGCTGTGGTACTTTCTGAGGACCACAGAAGTACTGTCTTTTTCACTTCTTTTAAAATCAAAAGGAAAGGTCAAGTGTGGTGGTACATAACTCTATCTCAGCACTTGGGAGGTAAAGGCAGGAGGCTAATTCATAGTGAAACTTTGTCTCAGAAATAAGAGGAGGAAATATTAGTGTTATATTTATAATATCAGTAAAATATATATAATTATGTATTATATAAATATAAATAAATTTATAATAATAAATGTATTACAATAAACCTCGGTATGTATTTATCTTTGTATAATCACAGTGGTTAAGTATATCGGTTACAGTGTTTGCTTGGAGGCCAACAGAGACAAAGGACTGCAGTGACAGAGCTGGGACCAGAGGGTCTTCCTGTGTGCAGTGTTCTTCTGGCCTAAACCAGGTGAACATAGAGATGCTGGAGCTAGAGATGGCTCAGTGGTTAAGAGCATGGTGTTCTCCTCTCTCTCTCTCTCTCTCTCTCTCTCTCTCTCTCTCTCTCTCACTCACACACACCACACACACACACACACACACACACACACCGCACACGCATCTCTATTTAATCTGTGTGTCTCTCCTCTCCCCTCCTCTCTCCTCCTCTCATTCTCTTCATTACCCTTTCTCTATCTCTCCATCTCCATAATTCCCCTCTCTCATCTCTATCTATATATATATATCTCCTTCCTTCTCTCTTCTCCCCTCTCCCTCTACCACTCTGCTGTCCTCCCTTCCCTTGTTCCCTCCATCCTGTCTTAGAAATAGCTACATTAAAGTTGTACTGCTTTGGCTAGTAGAATTCAAGAACACTGAATGAAGAATTGACCTTAGATTGTGAGAACTTACTGGAATGTTTTTCAAGTCTCTTGCCTTTCCCCTAGTGCTCTGTTATTGAAACATCTTTCTTCGACAACACCAAAGACAACCTGAGGAGCAGGCACTCATTTGCTGCAAAGTCCAAATCACCATGTCAGGCAGGGGCTGGAGATTCTGACTAGGCTGGAAGCAGGCCTGTTGGGTGGGGAAGTGTGAAGGGCAATATGAACATGCACTCACATGGCTGGAAGCCGTTCCTAGCATCTCATTTATTTTTGTGACAAAGCAAACCTGAAGTTAGCTCTATGTGGAGGGGTCCTTTCTCCTGCCTCCATGCCTATGTAAACGAGATATGATAGCTGCCTTGGGCTGGCCCACATGGAGCTCAGGCAAGCATGCTATTTTTTTTTCACGTTCCTCCCGGGTGATCCCCACACATGGTGTGCTGTTTGAGGGCCTTGGGAGATGGAACTTTTCTTGCCTCTAAAAACTAGAGTTTGGAGGAAACACTTACATTAAATATTCTACAAGGCAAAATGACTGATTAAAATTCTCTGTCTTGATTGTAGAAGGTTAGAATGTGGCAGACCCAGAGCCGAATTATCTTGGGCTGTCCTTAGCCCCTTTATAGCAACCCTGTGTCTGACCTGATTATCTCTTTGATTATCAGTCAAACTTTTGTAATGTATTCTTAGCAGATCATTAATTGCTGCCCATACCAAAAGCGATGTCAATCAGTTAGCATCTGAGTCTACAGCAGATGTTTTCTCTGCTTAGCTATAACTCACCTACTTGTGGCCTCCACCAATCTATTTGGTAACCTGCCTTGATTTATTGCTTCCTTTTGTTGTGTAACCACTGAGAGCTCATGCAATCACTCGAGTGGTGGAATATTGTAATTAGCATCCTGAATGCATGTCTCACATGGCAGCCATCCTATTTGGCTCAAGAATAAGCTATCTTCGTTCTACTTGAAGTGAAACTGTGTTTGACAGTTGTGCCCTCAGTATTAAATCAGTAGGTTTTTTTCCTAAAGATTATTCCCCACCCTCACTGAGATGATGATAAATTGCAGCATTTAAGAGAAACTTCAGTTGAAAACTTTTTATTTTTAGAAACTTCTCAAAGGAAGACACATGAACTCAGTGGAAGGTGAGTATATGAATTCTCATTCAGGATTAGGAAACGGAGTAATGAACGGAAGGCAACTCATGGAGTTAGAAAGAGGGCTGGACTCCTTGGAAAACTACTAAACAGCTTCTGGGACACACAAACCAAGTGCTTGTTGTGTTTAATTAAAAACAATGTTTTTACATTGCTGGGTCTGAAGCAGAACTGTGTTAGGTCCTGTGGGCCAGCAAAAGAACTAAATGGTCACCAAAGGCACACATAGTAAATCATAATGTGCTCGTGGAGGGGGGGTCTGTGACCCTGCTTTCCCTCATGGAGGGGGTCTGTGACCCTGCTTTCCCTCATGGAGGGGGGCTGTGACCCTGCTTTCCTCATAGGGGGGAGCTGTGACCCTGCTTTCCCTCATGGAGGGGGGGGCTGTGACCCTGCTTTCCCTCATGGAGGGGGGCTGTGACCCTGCTTTCCTCATGGAGGGGGGCTGTGACCCTGCTTTCCCTCATGGAGGGGGGCTGTGACCCTGCTTTCCCTATGGAGGGGGGCTGTGACCCTGCTTTCCCTCATGGAGGGGGGGCTGTGACCCTGCTTTCCCTCATGGAGTGGGGCTGTGACCCTGCTTTCCCTCATGGAGGGAGGGGCTGTGACCCTGCTTTCCCTCATGGAGGGGGGCTGTGACCCTGCTTTCCCTCATGGAGGGGGGCTGTGACCCTGCTTTCCCTCATGGAGGAGGGGCTGTGACCCTGCTTTCCCTCATGAAGGGGGCTGTGACCCTGCTTTCCCTCATGGAGGGAGGCTGTGACCCTGCTTTCCCTCATGGAGGGAGGGGAGCTGTGACCCTGCTTTCCCTCATGGAGGGAGGGCTGTGACCCTGCTTTCCCTCATGGAGGGAGGGGAGCTGTGACCCTGCTTTCCCTCATGGAGGGGGGTCTGTGACCCTGCTTTCCCTCATGGAGGGGGGGGAGCTGTGACCCTGCTTTCCCTCATGGAGGGGGTCTGTGACCCTGCTTCCCTCATGGAGGGAGGGGCTGTGACCCTGCTTTCCCTCATGGAGGGGGGCTGTGACCCTGCTTCCCTCATGGAGGGGGGGCTGTGACCCTGCTTTCCCTCATGGAGGGGGGCTGTGACCCTGCTTTCCCTCATGGAGGGGGGCTGTGACCCTGCTTTCCCTCATGGAGGGGGGCTGTGACCCTGCTTTCCCTCATGGAGGGGGGGCTGTGACCCTGCTTTCCCTCATGAAGGGGGCTGTGACCCTGCTTTCCCTCATGGAGGGGGCTGTGACCCTGCTTTCCTCATGGAGGGAGGGGAGCTGTGACCCTGCTTTCCCTCATGGAGGGAGGGGCTGTGACCCTGCTTTCCTCATGGAGGGAGGGGCTGTGACCCTGCTTTCCCTCATGGAGGGGGGTCTGTGACCCTGCTTTCCCTCATGGAGGGGGGCTGTGACCCTGCTTTCCCTCATGGAGGGGGGCTTGTGACCCTGCTTTCCCTCATGGAGGGGGCTGTGACCCTGTTTCCCTCATGGAGGGGGGGCTGTGACCCTGCTTTCCCTCATGGAGGGGGGGCTGTGACCCTGCTTTCCCTCATGGAGGGGGGCTGTGACCCTGCTTTCCCTCATGGAGGGGGGGGCTGTGACCCTGCTTTCCCTCATGGAGGGGGGCTGTGACCCTGCTTTCCCTCATGGAGGGGGGCTGTGACCCTGCTTTCCCTCATGGAGGGGGGCTGTGACCCTGCTTTCCCTCATGGAGGGGGGGCTGTGACCCTGCTTTCCCTCATGGAGGGGGGCTGTGACCCTGCTTTCCCTCATGGAGGGGGGCTGTGACTCTGCTTTCCCTCATGGAGGGGGGCTATGACTCTGCTTTCCCTCATGGAGGGGGGTGTGACCCTGCTTTCCCTCATAGGAGGGGGGCTGTGACCCTGTTTTCCCTCATGGAGGGGGGGCTGTGACCCTGCTTTCCCTCATGGAGGGGGGGAGCTGTGACCCTGCTTTCCCTCATGGAGGGGGGCTGTGACCCTGCTTTCCCTCATGGGGGGGGGCTGTGACCCTGCTTTCCCTCATGGAGGGGGGCTGTGACCCTGCTTTCCCTCATGGAGGGGGGGCTGTGACCCTGCTTTCCCTCATGGAGGGGGGCTGTGACCCTGCTTTCCCTCATGGAGGAGGGGGGCTGTGACCCTGCTTTCCCTCATGGAGGGGGGGGCTTGACCCTGCTTTCCCTCATGGAGGGGAGCTGTGACCCTGCTTTCCCTCATGGAGGGAGGGGCTGTGACCCTGCTTTCCCTCATGGAGGGAGGGGGCTGTGACCCTGCTTTCCTCCCAGGGCTTTTCCTCATCATTGCTGTTCTTCTACATGAGAAGTGTGGTTAGAGCTCCTTACATAGAGTGTGTATGTGCACAGAAGTGTGTGTGTATGTGTGTCAGTGTGTGTGTCAGCCAGTGTTGTTGGGTCATGTGTGTGTCACTCAGTGTGTGTGTGTGTCAGTGTGTTGTGTGTGTGTCTATGTCAGTAGTGTGTGTGTGTGTGTCAGTGTGTTGTGTGTTGTCAGTGTTGTGTCAGTGTCTGTGTGTGTCTGTGTGTCAGTGTGTGTTAGCCAGTGTTAGTGTGTCAGTGTGTGTCACTCAGTGTGTGTGTGTGTGTTGTGTGTCGTGTGTCAGTTAGTTGTGTGTGTGTGTCAGTGTGTATGTGTATATGTCAGTGTGTGTGTCTGTGTGTCAGTGTGTTTTAGCAGTGTTTAGTGTGTCAGTGTGTGTCACTCAGTGTGTCAGTGTGTGTCTGTGTGTCAGTGTGTACATGTGTGTGTCTATGTTAATAGTGTGTGTCAGTGTGTATGTGTCAGAGTGTGTGTGTCTATGTTAGTAGTGTGTATGTGTAATGGGCACATGTGAGTTTAGATGCTTGAGGAGTGCAAGGATGTTGGATCCTCTGGAGCTGGAGTTATAGGGAGTGGTAAGCTGTCATGTGGATACTAGAAGCAAACCTCAGGTTTTCTGCAAGACCAGCCAGTGTTCTTAGCGGCTCAGCCATCTCGCCAGCCCCTCATGTGAATGACTTACAGAAATGTAATGTGTTTGTCTGATAAGAAAATGCAGCTGTGCCGTGTAAGATGGCCATCTGGAAAGTTCTGAATCTCCCCACCCCTGCAAGGATTCCCCACCTATCTTCTCTCTGTGACTCTCTCCGTAGCCCCAAATACCCTGCACTCCAAGATGGAGCTTAGAGACAAGAAAGGCTCTGCTATCTGAAAGGCTAGCCTTAAGTAAACACATTCCTACCTGTTTCTATGTCAGTTCAGTTCACCAGCTGGAGCGGGCACCCAGCTGTGCGGTAGGCAGTCTGGTGGGAGAGGGTGCACATCACACTCACACCTCAGTGAAAGGTATTGGTGATACATGTGCTTGCTCTTCAAATAAGCTTCCGTGTCATACTTATGAAAACCAGAACACTCACATCAGCGTGACGCTATATCAGTCCATGGGACTCATTTATATTTTGCAAATTGCAGCGTGTGTGTGTGTGTGTGTGTGTGTGTGTGTGTGTGTCTGTGTGTGTCACCACAGTCTAGGATCCTACACTGCATTAAGTTGTCCTGGCTTCTTGGTCTCATCCAGTCTGCATCTCAAGGCAGTCTGATATGATCGGTTTAGAGTAGCCTGGGAGGTGTGTCTTTTAAAAGTGTCACAAAGGCATGTTCCCCTCAATGTCACAAAGGATGTCCCTGCTATGACGTGTAGACAAATATTATTAATACTGGGAAGACTATGATTTCTAAGTAGTTAATATTTATCAAGTGCTATCTGTGTGGGAGATGCTTTTTAATGGGGCATAATTTTTAACCTGTTTGTCAAAGGTTTTATTTTTATCTATTTTTTAATGACATGACTTACAGGTTTGGGCGTGGGTTCATTCGCAGGCGTGTAGGCGCCTGTGGAAGACAACACGTTGCATCACCCTGGAACTGGAGTTGCAGAGGTTTGTGAGCTGCCCGACATGGGTGCTGGGAACTGAATTCTGGTCCTCTTCAAAAGCAGAGAGCACACACTCTTAACCACCAAGCCTTCTCTCGAGCCCTCAACCCACTTTTAACCCTCTCACAAACCTTCTGAGTTAGGTTTTTGTATCGATCATTTCAAGAGGGGAAAGTGGGCACAGTGGCCGCAGCCTAGATGCTGCGGATGATATTTGGACTCTGTCCAGCTCCAGACTCGTGCACTGTTTAGGGATGGGTGCAAGTGTGAAGCCGTGGGAGTGGAATCCAGTCTAGGACATGCTTGCTGCATACAGTGAGCCGTTTTCCATCTGGTACCTCCCCAATAGTGAAGCAGCTTCCCCTTGACGGGCGTGGCGTTTCCGAGGGGTGCCTTTTCAGGTAGCAAAAATTTAAGACAGGAGACACAAGGAACACAGTCTGGCTGGCTGCAACAGAGCTGCATTTGTGGAAGAAAAGTCCTATCTCTGGCCCACGGGGCTAGCAGATGCTTCTTTGAGCTCCAGTTCAATAGTCTCAAACAGGGTGTTTACCTTCTCCAGGATAAAGGATGTGGGAGAACGTCCTTCAAACTAGAATGGGCAGTGTAGAGGGGTACAGGAGAGAAAGCCTTCTTGTCCCCACAGACAGAGGGATACACAGGGAAGGGTATGGAGGGAGACCTTACTCGGAGCCTGGCCTATGTCCCACGGGTACAGCGGGGATTTGGGGGTGGGGGACCAAGGCTGGAGCTTTATAAAAATTAATCTTTAGGGGAGAGAAGCTCCAAGCAGGAAGTGGGAACAGAGAGCTGTACAGTGTAGGTTGTATGCCAGACATGGAAGATGGAGAAGGTTCGATATCAAGTAGACACTCACATTGCTTGTCAGTGAGGAAGACAGGAAAATCTGCCTTTGTGTTAAACTGGACTGAGGGTATTATTCCCTCCTAGGATTTATTTCCCAGGAGATGGACCATGTCACTGACCTGTAAGTCCTAGTTCACAGCCTGCTCCAGAGTGTGCCCAGAGTCAGTGATTCATAGCACATAATTGACTGGGAGAAGCAGAGGACTTCAGGAGGAGAGGTGGGAGGGCATGGGATGGGAAGAGAGAGCAGCTCACAGATGGTAGGCCCATGTTACCTCTGGGGGCCCCGAAGCTCCATTCCCAGGAAACTCTGGCTAACTGTATAAGTCATTCTCTGAGCAAGCCTGAGAGGTTTGTGGCTGGCTGAGGGCAGCTCTGCAGCTGCCCTGATCCATCCCTGTTGCTCTCTACATGCCCCCCCACCAGGCAAAGAAACGAGCATCGTGTCCAGGAACCTGGCAGAGTTCCCCCATGGGAGAGTGTCAAGGAAAAGGGAGAGGCCGTCAAAGAGTCTCCTCAGCAAGTTGACCATTGTAGCAAATGTACCACGGTGACTGGAAATGGGGTTTATGAGAAAGAACCAAATATATATTTAGAAATGGTTTATTAAAATCATATACTTTAATAATCTTATTCATAAAAGTTGAACTTGTTAGTCATCGACTATAGTAAAATTAATAAAGACTGCTTCCTACAAACTCATTTTGAAATCCTAAACACAGGAAAGAGTGGACCCAAGAACCCTTAGAGATGAGCTCTGGTGAGTAGACCCAAGGTCTACTCAGGACACAGAATGTGGCCCAGGACTAAAGTGGGTTGAGACTCCTCAGGGCAAAGATGGAAGGTGGAGGTTATGTGGTTGACGTGGCAAGAATGAAATCAAGACGGAAAGCTTGGGACTTGGAAGGCTTTCTAATGTCCAGTCAGGCTGTGCAAACAAGGGGAGGACCACCATGGGAGGACCACCAGAGTCATCCACGCTCCTGAGAAAGGAGGACACTCACATGGGGATTCTGTTGTGACTCTGAGCTGCTGCTTTTTTGGTCAGGTGAATTTGATGTGTGTGAGAGAGAAATGTTGAAGTGCCCCATAAAAACTCAGGCCATAATAAGACGGAGCCGGAAGTGGCTCTGGGGTGGGGAATGGATGTAACTTTAAATAGGTATGGAGATTGGCACAAGAAAACTGAACAGGAAGGAGTCTGGGCTTGAGGGTGGGGTGGGAAGGTGGTGCTCTGACCTGGAAAGAAAGTGACTTCATTAATAGAATGCAGAAGTCAAATGGACGAAGCTGGAGGGATGCAGATAAATGTGCATGTGATACATTTTGAATTTGAGCCTCAGCTGTCAAATGCTTACTAGATACTTTGTCGATTTCAAAGACAAATCAACCTTTGATCCATAAAGAGGCAGAGGCAGATCAATTTCTGTGAGTTGAAAGCCATCCTAGTCTGTATAGTGACTTCTGGGATAGACAGAGCTACATAGTGAGACCACGGGGGAGAGAGGAGCGGGGAGAAGGAGAAAGAAGGCATGCATGCACATACCCTCTATCCATGGGAAACTCCCGGTCCAAGGAGAAAATTAGGACAGTCTTAAATAACAGTGATCCAAGGCAGAAAGTAGAAGCTTGGGTACAAAACAGGTAGTGGTAATGGGTTCCGAGAATGCAGAGCACGGATAAGTCCCATCAGGCACGGGATTAGGGGAGGCCGCATGGAGCAATTGAGTTAGATCCTGAAAAATAGGTAGGATTTAAACAGGCTGGCAAGAGGGTACTCGGGGACTCTGTCAGAGGATCTCATTAGCTCACTTCGAAGGGAAGTTTACATGAAGTCGCAGGACGATGACGTTAAACCAGGCTGGGGCAGGATGGAAAAATATAAATGTAACCCACAGCCATTGAAGGCTCTTGAACTAGACACCATTATTTCTAGAGGGCAGGTTGGAAAGAGGAGTCAGAAAGTCCAATCCTTGATTTCCTGTGCAGGACAGGAGGCCTCACCAGGGTGGATGAGATGCTGAAGTGGGAACAGTCAGTAAGATGAGTTAGTAAGCTGAGGACATCCGTGTGAGCCAGACAGTCCTCTTCCAATTTCATACTGAACCTTCGAGGCAGAGAAAAGTTTTGGCTTTTTTTTTTTTTTTTAAGGCAAATGCTATGGTACTGGCCAATCATTAATCTGTTGCTTAGGTTAATTAGCTTGGATTTCCTTGCTGTCCAAAGTGTTCCTTCTGTGCTGGGGAGGGAGCCATGGCCACTGGGCTCCGAGGTCACTGAATCCCAAGGTTTCCTTTTCTCCAGGGCAGCTCTGAGCCTGATAGAGGGCTTCTACTGCCTTTCTCAGCCACTTTGCCAGCTAAAAGGTGAGGAACCCTTCCGTCTGGTTACTCTGCCTGGAGGCTGCAAATGAAGCATGAAATCTTATCTGTTTCTGTTCTAGCTCCCAAGTAATTGACACAAAGACCTATTAAGTTTATTAACAAGCTGCAAGCATAGACTGAGCAGGTTCTGAACTATTCTAAGGCTCTGGTTCTGAGTTATTTTAACCCTCTAAGGCTGCTAATACCCAGACAAATGTTCCGTGATATGCCAGTCTGGTCTTGCCTAGGCTTGCTCTGCGTCTCTGCTCTCTCATCTTGACCTCATCTTGACCTCATGGCGAATCATCCTGGTCTCTCCATGTTGTTGTCTACCTTCTTTCCTCCTAGTCCTTCTCTTACTTCTCTCTCCCTGGTCCCCTGGCTGGGATTGGAAATTCAGCCTTCTCATCTCCTCTGCTCAGTCATAGGCTAATCAGCTCTTAATTAACCAATCAGAGATACCTGGGGAGCATTTCTTAAACAACACTGATACAGAGATGGTTCAGTAATCATACAGTGCTAGCGTCTGGACCAGATCTCTGGGCACAGAAATCAGCACTGATGGTGTACAAGTGAACTCTCAACATCTGCCATTTTATCCAGTAAGAGCCTTTACCACGGTACACAGACTTTGCTTTTCAGTGACCTCAAAGAGGGCGGGCTGTCACCCTGTCAACTACAAATGGATGTGCGTACAGGAGATGAGAAGGATTTATTTTGAAAACACTTGAAAGAGTATCCTGCCAGTCTAAGATCCTGTTCACCTGTGGCTAAAATAATAAGAAACTAATGTTATCCCCAACAAATAATCATTTTTGTGAAATCACAAGAATTTGTTCTGTTTTCTGCATACATTAAGAGCTTTGGTTGTAATTTTGAACATACATGTCAAAGAGCAAGCAAAGTGAGGTTTGGGACTAGAGCTTGTCTTGTGTATTATCCTGACAGTGAGAGAGAAAAAGAAGAAAATCTCCATTGAGAGATTTCACAACATTAATAGTATCCCTGTGGCTGGATTGTCCCCTGGTTCCAGAAACACACACACACACACACACACACATCACACACAATACACGTGTGTACATATGTGCACATGGGAACATATGCATACATGTGTTCCCAACCATCACCGTGTGCCCTAACTCCCTAACCAAGAGATGGAGTCTGAGCTTCCTCCTGTTGCAGCTGGAGATGGGGTCACATTACATTTGCTCCAGCTAGTAGAGTGTTGTAGACAGACTAAGGAACTTCCAAGGCTGATGAGTTTTGCACTCATCTCTATCTTGTTATTGACAGGTGGGAAGTGTGTGATGCTGGACTGATGCAGACAGGAGACACCAAAGTAGTACTGATCTCCAGGGACTGAGGCTGCATTGTCTCCTGAGAGATGGCAGCATATGCTAAGAGCACATGAGAGAGAGCAGAGGACAGAGACAGAGAGAGAGATCACAAGGTGAGAAAGAAAACCAGAGAGCGTGAGGCAAAGAAGCCAGATTTACCTTGTAACAACTACATAAGTAACCAGTTCAGCCTTAGAGACCTAACCTACCCCTTCAGGAAGCACATTAGTCTCTTCCAAGGGTGACACCCCTAATAACTTAATTACCCCTCACTAGGACCCACTTCTTTAAAGGTTCCATCACCTCTTAATACCAATTAACAGGGACCAACCTTCTAGTACACAACAAACCTTTAGGTTGAAAACCATATCCAAGCTGTAACCTGTTGTGGTAGATATTTAAAAATGGCGGCACCCCTTCTGGCTTGTAGCTATGGAGCTGTCACGTTCCCCACTAGCCTAGGCCTGAGGCCATGAGTGGTGACTGTGTTGCCACTCAGCTCAGGCCAGCTGCTCAGGTGACCAAAGACACTGGCCCTGCCACTCATGAGACGCCAGCGTGGGAGATGGCTCTACCAATCTTCCACACTGTCTCCACAAGGCTGGGCTGAGCCCAGACCATCCTCCATCCATGGGTACCCAGTAGAAATGAGACTCTAATGCTTAAAGATTAATCAAAGGCTTTATATGTTTGGTAATGCTCAATAACAATATGCCCACACAATCAGAGGTGTAACCCAATACCCAACTTAGATATATCAACTACCTTTGACTGCTAAAGACACATGCACATCTGCTTCCATGTTCCTTCTCTCTCTCTCTCTCTCTCTATCCTCTCTCTCTCTCTCTCCTTACTCTCTCTCTTGCTCCTCCTTTCCTCTCCTACTCCTCACTAGCTCCTCCCAATTTTCGGGAAAATATGCCACTCCAGTAACCAGGATTAAAAGCAGAACACCCACTTAGACTCAAAGCACAGACACTCAAGCTACTGTATTAGTAGCAGCCCTTCTGGGAGAGAAAGCTTGGGAAGGAGCTGATGAAAAAAGACACTGAGCCTGAGGTGGGGGCCAGGTAACCTCTGTCAAGTAATGTCTCCTCTCTCTGGGCCTCAGCTTCCTCATGTGTGGGTGGAGAATATCGGGCTTGCAGTTCACTGATCTCCACATCTTGTGCATTCCACCCTCATTATCTTTAGCTGGGTTATCCCTAGACTGACTCCCTGAAGACAGACTCTGTATCTTTTATCCCTAGCACTGAGTGGGAGTTCGCTTGCTGCAAAGAGCATGCTTTCCCTCTTCTTTCTATTTGCACACCCACCCCATGGCCTAAGGTTCATTATGCCATCCAGGGTTGGCCATGGCACTGGAAACGGACTTGATGTTTGCCTCTTATGATGCTAAGCTCATCTCAGCAGGGTCCCATTTGACTAAATAAGCTATGAAGCTAGAACTTCTGGTACTTGGTAGCCACTGGATTACGCTAGGCTTTCTAGCTCACGCTTGAAAAGGCCCTGTTCTAGGCCTCAGTCACTCATCTAGAAAGAGATGAACATTGTTTTCCATTTATATCTTAATTAAAAACACCTGATCATTGATCCTGAAGCCCAAGCCTCCTTTCTTCTGCTTGCCAACTCCACTTACACACCTAGGGTTTGAAGTAATAAAACCAAGGCCATCATGGGGCTGAACCAAAGATTAACTATTTGTAGTGTCTAGGTGGTTCGCCTGTTCATGTGTGTGCTCCTTCCTCACAGGAGCAGAATCCTCAGGCAGAATATGAAAGAACAGAAGAGTAAAGGATGTATTTTTGTATTGTGAGTGGCCATGATTTCATGAGGCTAATTTACCTAGTGGAGAATGTGTGCTGCCCTTGACAGGGATCAGGGCCCAGCCTCCAGGTCTTTGGGATCTTGATGTTTTATTCTTTCCTGGGTCAAAACATAATACTCAAACTCAAAGCTGTTCAAGACAACATTTTCTTCCAGATGGAGAACTGACCAGTGATGTAGAAGAACTTCTCAGAACTACTGACAGCTTTCCTCCCCAGTTCTTATCCAAAACAGTATTTATACACACTGAGTCAACTGGGTTAACATATCTCCTGCAAATTAAAATGCTCCCACACGCTTCTTACCCGTGACTGCTACAGGGTGCCATCGCATGGATCCAGGTGCTAGCCATTGCAGTGTCTCCTCCGTGTGTGCCCTCTCCCTGCTCCCCACCCCACCCTCCTCTTTTACACATAGGAAACAGGAAGTCTGATCATTAGGCAAAGCCATGCATGGGGCCGTAACATTTGCTACTACATAATTCATGTGAATGGCAAGGGCAGCAGGGCTTTGAGGGTTTATTTTGGGAGGGTGGTTTTCTGCAATTCAAATGCAAGAGTAAATGTCAACTCTAATAAAATAAAAATTCTTACAGCAGAGACTGTGTTTCTAACTACAAATCAGGTGGAGAGGTAGGCTGGCTTCTCCAAGCTTACCACAACTTACTTCCTGCCTCATAAATGGCTCAATTTCTGAAAGGCAAACACACACTGAGATAAGAAGAACAAACTGGTAAGCCAGCAGGAGAAGTAATTTAAACCAGATCGGTGTCTTTCTCCATAAAATGAGTAGGTTTCAGGTGTGTCTTGTAACAAAAACTAGCAATACTGAGGGTCACATAACCACAGCATGTTGGTCAGGGACGTGAAATATCCCATTGTTGTGATGTCACTGTGAGGCTGGCAGAGAGTCAGTGTATGGAAGGAGTTCTGGGAAGGTCACAGTGTTCTGTAATTTTTGTGATGATGTCTGAGTTCTATCCAGCACAAGGCAATACATATACATACACATACATATACATTATACATATACAATCAGTCTCCCTCTTGCCATGTGGCTTTATAATTCTTTGTTCCATGATTGGGCTGGCTAAACTCAGGCCTGCTAAGTTTGCTCTGTGGCCCGATGCCAGACAACTGGATGGTTCAGGGACTAAGGAACTTACCGTGAGTTTTCACATTAACTGTCAGCCAAGTACGTCCAGTCCCTGCTGGAAACACCACCGTGCACATGGACAGAGGTCAGTTGCAGTGTGCTCATCCAGGAGGCTTCTCTGCACTAGTGAGAATGAGTCGTTGCTCCCACGGTCAGTGTGAGGAGTACTCCGTGCGTGTTGCTGAGCCAAAGAGAATAGACCACACTGGTCTATTTATACACGCAGAATAGGAAAACATAAGGCTGTGCTTAGGTAGCATTTTACTGCTGTGAAGAGACACCATAACCAAGGCAACTCTTACAAGGACAACATTTAATTGGGGCTGGCTTACAGGTTCAAAGGTTCAGTCCATTATCATCAAGGCAGGAGCATGGCAGTGTCCAGGCAGGCATGGTGCAGGAGGAGCTGAGAATTCTACATCTTGTTCTTGAGGCAAACAGGAGAAGACTGGCTCCCATGTGGTTAGGAGGAGGGTCTTAAAGCCCATGCCACGGTGACACACCTCCTTCAACAAGGTCCACACCTTGAAATAGTGCCATTTCTGGGCCACTCCTTGGGCCAAGCATATTCAAACCACCGCAAGTTGATTCCCCTTGTTAGAAATGAGCCCATTGCGAAGGGAGCACCCTGGTGCTATGTACATTTCATTCCTAGATTTGGGTGCTAGTCACCCAGCTTGTAAAAGTCCATTGAGCTGTCTATTGTGGTATGTGCTTATGCATACATGTATGTTTGCATGTGTATGTGTGTGTGTGTGTGTGTGGCATGTAAATAGACACATGTGTTTGACAAAGTTGACATCGGGTGTCTTTCTTGATAGCTAACCACTTAATACAGTGAGACAGGATTTCTCAACTGAACTGAACTTGCCAATTCTGGATTCTGGCTACTGTAGCTAGCCAACTTGTCCAAGGGATCCCTAGTCTCTGTTTCACCAATGTTGGGGTTACAGGTGAACACCGCATATGCCAACCCTTTATATATTTTCTCAAACTCAATCTTCATAACTCTGTTACAAGTGCTATAGCCACTGAGCCATCTCTCCAGCCTATAATATTATTACTATTATTAATTACTATTATTGATGATACTATATCTCAGGTAGCAAAAATGGCCTCGCACTCACTACATAGCTGAAGCTGACTTTGAGCTCTTGATTGTCCTGCCTCCACCTTCAAACACTGGGATTATAAGCATATGATATGAAGCCTGGTTCTTAAATTATTTAAAATTCTTTTGCAGGGTGTATGTGTGTGTGTGTATATGTGTGTGTGCGTATGTATATGTGTTGTATGTGTATGGTGCGTATGTGTCTCTGGATGGGTATATGTGTGTGTGTTGTGTATATATGTGTGTATGTATGTGTGTGTGTTATGTGTGTGTTATGTGTGTGTATGTGTATATGTGTGCATACATGTGTGTGTTGTGTATATATGGTATCTGTATGTATGGTGTGTGTGTATATGTGTGTGTGTATGTGTGTGTGGTGTATGTGTGTATGTATATATGTGTGCATGTTCTACCTCAGTCACGTTGAAATTCATTTCTTTATCTAGTTATAAGTAAAAATCCAAAGCTCCCCTGAGTAGTTCTTTTTAGATGGTAACTTTTATAAGTGAACTTAGCAAATTATAACCTATGTACATCTGGAGCCCCAAGAGGATCAGTCAGGGCGCAAATACAATCCAACACCAAACAACCAAGAGTAAGGAAGATGCACTTGTCCTAGCGCCACCTTCCCCACCCTGGCTCTTCTTCTGAGCCTCCAGTTTGTTTGATCTTGGCTGCTTCTTCCTCCACTTCTCAGCCCTAGTTAAGCCCTGGGCCCTGGAGCTGCCCCTACCTCTGTCCAGTCCTACATCAATACTTTCTGCCTCTTGTAGTCTGACACTCCTGCCGCTGTGGAATGCTGCCTTTTTAAAAACAGAGTTAGATGTGCTAAAGTCAGTGCACCGAGCTACTAGAAGGAAACATCCCGGAGGTTGAGTCGGGAAGCAAAGGCAGCAAAGTGACCCCACACTGTTAAGGCCTCTTGTGAGTGTGAACATGGAGCTTGTGTCATGTGGCCTTGGGTGGAGGACACTTACCTGTAGTACATTGAACATTTGAAAAGTCACCAGGGAAGGAAAGGGATTAAAGGGACAGGATGGAGTCAGTCTCTAGAATGGAAGGAACCCAGTTCAGCACTCTAAGAATGAGGTTAAAATGAGATGAATACCCCTGTGACTGGATAGGAGCAGATGCCAAGGCTGGCTTGTTGTGTCTGTACTCGGCCCCAATAACAGCAACCCACAGTGGAAATGTGATCTTCACGCTCCTCCCCGGTGGGTTCCCAGGGTAAGTTATCCACTGGGCACAGCTCACACTACCCACCTGTGGTCTTGACCCTCTGCCGTCTTCTCCAGGTTGGCACCTATTGCCTTTCTTGCCTAGGACTTGGTTTCCTCTGGGAAGGCCGTCCTTTTCCCCTGACTTACTCAGTTAACTATAAGCTTTAGTATTCACGTAACTACCTCTGGCCACATTGATGTGTTCAGGATGGGTACCTGACCAATGAAGGACTAGTAGTCCATTTCCTGAATCACACCTCCTACCATGGGGCTGGCCCATCACATCTCCCACTGTGGGGCTGACCCATCCAGAAAGGAGCACCAGGCCAAAGGAGAAAATGGCAGTCCTCCAGCACAAGAACTAGAAAAGGGAAGTGAGTTTTCAGGAGTTGGAGCTGCCATAGTTAAGGGGAGGCCCTTAGCAGCCATGTTCCTGGATAGCCGACACAGAGATGCTATTGAGAGAGAAAGAGGAGGTGGGGGAAGAGGACAAAACAAAGAAAACACAAACAAAAATTGACGTAGAGTCAGAAAAAAGCAGAACTGGAAGCCAGCAATCTGGGCAGTGTCCAAGTCCTTGGCTGTGTTCCTCCCTGATGCCCTGATCTATCTCTCCGTGGATACCAGGAGAGTCCAGCAACCTCAGCACAAAGTCCTGGTACTTGTGACTAAGAGCCCATTTCCTTTGAAATCAACAAGTTGATTTTGGTTCTTCATATACAAGGTCCAGAGCTATGCAAGGTCAACTGGTCCTCCATTAAATTCAAAACCCCAATGTGTAACATTGGCCAATTCCTGTAGCATAATAAATACTCCTAAAGTAGCCCAGTCTTAAGCTATCAAAGATTTAAGAACTAGAAATTCCCAAGAACATGACAATCACTGTAACAAAGAACCAGCAGGGGCACAAGAGCCAGCAGAGCATCCCACTGCCACATCCCCTGCACCACCCCCAACTACAACTATTGAGACCTTGGCCCTGTCTTAGCCCATTCAACTCTCTCTTTTCCTAGTGCCTAGTGTAGTTTACATTGCAAAGTCCCATGTCCAGAAGTTTGGTCCCTAGGTGCATTACCTCGTAGTCAGGCATATTATGATGAAACACCAAATGAAAAAGAACCTGGGGCAGAAAGTGTCTCTTTGGCTTACATATCCTGGAACACAGTCCACTGAAGGAAACCAAGGCAGGAACTCAAACTGGGCAGGAACCTGGAGGCAGGAGCTGATGCAGAGGCCACAGAAGGGAACTCTTTATTGGCTTGGTCATCATGGCTTGAATGTTCAGCCTGCTTTCCTATAGGACCCAGGACCAGCACAGGGGTCCCACCCTCTCGCATCAAACACTAATTAAGAAAATGCCCAACAGACATGTCTACAGCCACATCTTATGGAAGCCTTTCCTCAGCTAAGGCTTCCTCCTCTCTGAGGACTCCAGCTTGTCTCAAGTTCATATAAAAACAGTCATCACAGTAACCCACGGAACCTATGGGATGGGGACTCTAACGGGAAGAGTTAAGGTCACTGGAGACGTGTCCCTGAAGGGACTGGGACACCACCCCCTTCCTACCTTCTTTTGCTTCCTACCGTGAAATGATCAGGTCTGAGCCATATGCCCCTGCCACATGTGCTGTGCCACCATAGACCCAGAGACACAGGACCAAGGGCCATGGTCTGAATCTTCTGAAACTGAGACAGAGAGAAACTTTCCTTCCTTGTCAATGGAAGATCCCAGCTATTTGTCACAGGGATGGAAAACTGAGTAAGATTCTCATCTGTTCCTCCCTTCGTCTGCCTCTCAAGGCTCATTCCCACCACTACCTCATCCTAGAAGCCACCTCCAACCTTCCACACCCCGGTTCCTTCTGTCTGCTCCCATTCTCACACTGACCACACTGAGCTGGACTTAGTGTGGCTGGGCACCTCCAGGACACCGAGTTCTATCTTAATCACCCCAAAGACGATTGACACACTTCGGCCCAGGGCTGAATGAGAAGATGGGGGTGACTCTGGGTGCTGTTTGGTAATGGAGTCTGAGTGGCCTTAGGAGATGACCAGGTAGGATGCAGGCTCAGTTAACCATGGCCCTGTAGCCTTCGGGGCCGGGCAGCTCTACTGAAGGTGATGGGGCACAGAAGATTCCAGAAAATGTCAGAGTGAGTGTGGTTTCTGATCATAATTCTAGCCAGGATCATAATTTGAGCAGCACAGAACTGTGGAGTAGTCAGATCCCAGGTACCAAGGCAGCCTTTAGGACTATACATGAGAAGAAGCAGCAATGCTCGTCAGGCCCGCCCACAGGGTGCCCATCACTTGTCTCTGGTCTGTGAGCCAAGCCAGTTTCCTCCACAGCTCTCCTTCCTAAAGCCTTCAGGCTCCTTATCTGCAGCATCTCGTTGCTAATCCATCATTCACTGATTATTACTAGTTAGGAAATTTGTTTGTGCATATTTAATAATTGTTTTACAAACATGATTTCATCCTAGGAACTCCTTTTAAGAGGGGCTCCCATATTGGTGTGGATTCTTTTTAAAGATGGGAATGAATATTGGGCTCATTACTCGGTCCTACCCAAGGTGACACAGAAGGGCTTGCTTGCTCTTTATGTGGGGTGGACAGCTGGAGCTCTGGCTGCCACAGCTAAAAACCTTTCGGGTTCATCTGTACTTCAGTGTGGCTAAAGTCTTTGAAATCCGAGTTGGTTCTTTACTTGTATCTGAGCTGAATGTTATATGAGAGTTCTGTACACACTGTAGGCCAGATCATTAATTCTCCATGGGAGTGCAAGATCACATTAGGGGAAGTAGTTTAACCTCTGGCTTCCAGTACTGCAGTGTGTCTCAGGAGGAAGAGCATGAGGCTCTCCGGTCATGTGGATGTTGAAAGGCATCTATGTTAGGTGAGGGAACTTGGTGCGGCTGGGCTTCTGGGAGAACCTGCTTCATTGCCTGGGAGATGGGCATCTGAAAAGGGAGCGAACGGGCAGAAGAGTGTAGTCACTGTGTGAGGCACTACTGAGGCTCTCCATAGATCTAAAGTGGAACTACGGTGTGAGCCAGCAATCCCACTGCTGAGTACAGGTTAAAGAGCAGACATTGGTATGCTGAAGAGACCTCTGCACTCCAGGTCATTGCCGCCATGCTTTAGAATCAACCTTGGTGTCCACCCACAGGAGAATGGGCCAGAGGAAATACCCTTTGTATCCACAGTGGCATGCCAGTCACACTGAAGGTGGAGACTCTGTCCTTCATGACAACGTGGAGGAATCTGGAAGACATGCTCAGAGAATTTAGCTAGATACAGATGGACACATGCTATAAAGTCTTACTTGGCAGAATCTAAAATGCTGTACTTTCAATAACAGTGGAAGGACAGTTTGCTGATGGCTTTGGGGCATGGTGGCTGAAGAGACAAACTTTCAATTGGCAGGACAGGGTCCCTGTTGTACACCTTGGTGACAACAGACAGTACCGAAGTGTTTAATACCTGAAAATGTTTAAGAGCAGATTTTTTTTGGTGTTAATACCCCTCCCAAAATTATGTAGGAGTATTTAACCCACAAGCCTGATTTTAGGTACCATGCAATGTATGCACATGGCAAAGTATCTTGGTGCACACAACTGTTTTGAGTTAAGTAAATCAGTAAGACTAATGGTCACTGTCTGAAGAAACTTCCTGTGCATATTTTCTGCAGTGAATGACAGCAAGAGGTGCACAGCCAGCCCAACAAACCAACACCTTGTCAACCAGCGTGAGGCGGAAGGGCAGTCCTGAAGCATTTATCTGGCTTTTCTGTCTGTCTTTCTGTCTTCCTTCCTTCATTCCTCCCTCCCTTTTTTCCTTTTATTCTTTTTGGGCAGGGACAACAATGACAAATTTACTTAACATTGTTTTGCATGACATGAGTTTTCATATTTAAATCCCAGAGATCTATAATAAACTAAGTTTTATCATTGGTTTTGGTGAAGATACATGATTGAAGAAAAAGAGTATAATCTAACAGTAATTGGCTGAGGTGGGCTAACTCAGGGAGGTTGTCTGTCCAGGCCATTCATGACCTCTCTGGACAGTGCTCCTTCCTTTGGAGTGGGACGCAAGACTATTCTAGAATGGGAGGTCTTGAAACCTACAGTCAAGCACAGTATGTCAGAGAAATGTATTACAGATTCAGAAAGCCAGAGAACATCCTCATGATTTAATTTTTCACATTATATATATATAATATATATATACATACATATATATCACATTCAGTATACACACACACACACACACATATATATATAGATACACTCAACATACATATATATATGTATATATATGTGTGTGTATATCTATATATATATAGTGTGTGTGTGTGTGTGTGTGCACTTAAATGAATCACTTCTCTCCTTTAACCCTTTAGATCCCAGAGACTGATCAGGCCAAGTGACAAACAGCTTTTACCTACTAGGACTTCCCACTCAATATTCTTAGTTTTATGATTGGCTTTGCAAAAAAAAAAAAAAAGTTTTTTCTATGCCCTGAGCTGGGATCTGTGGGCCCTTCGGCCCATTGCCTTCCTAGAGCTTGTGTGTGGTACTGAGGGAAGAACAGTTCATTGTTCTTCCTGCATGCACCTGAGGGGCTATGCTACTGAAGGTCACACTTGTGGAGTTTATGATTTATATTTGGGCCACTTTCAGCCTCAGGGTGAAAATAAGAGGTGAGGGCTTCCTCTTTTGTTTGCATGCATGTTCCTTTGCTTGGGCAGTGTTTATTGCATGGCTGGCTGTGTAGGTGCTTCAGGGAGCCAGCGTGAGTTGAGCACAAAGCAGATGGGAAACAGAGCAGTGTCCGGTGCCGTAAGCAACATTGTCCCAGTGACACTGCTCATTGTCCCTTCCACCTTGGACTGATCTCCAGGGAAACCTTATCATGCACTCCAGCAGCTGATGCAGTAATGATAACCAAGAAGTTCATGAAGCAGACTGACAATTCTGTAATCTAATGGCAGTGTCTACCAGAAGCCTCCTGCCCCAGCACAGGGCTTGGAGTCACTCTAGCTATCTGCCAGGTTCAGCTCCTAGAAGTGGTCACTGGAGATGCAGCTTACTAAGACATTGAGATTAGACCACTAGCTGCCCTTCTGGGTGACATCCCCTCCCTCCTGACTACTCTGGAGGGGATGCTGTGGGTGGTAGTGGTTACCAAAGTGACCCATTGTACCAGGCAGGCAGCCTGTCCTTGCACTGGGGGTTGTTACAAAGTGTCACTGGTCAGAGCGCTTGCTCCCAGACTGGCTGAGGGATTAGAAAGGCTGATGCATAGAGAGTTCTGAGTGCTGACGTGCAGGTTGGCCACAGCTGTCTAGGCAAGGGGTTAGTGACCCAGAAGACGTCAGCCTACAGCTTAATTTAATTTGAATGTTCCAGAGTAAGTCACTGACAAAAGAAAAAAACTTAAAGTCCAGAATTTTCCAAAAGTGGATGTCTACTGACCTCCAGGCCCAGCAGCACCCCCTGCTGCTGGGGGAAGAAAAGTAGGTTAAGACTGCTTTGAGATCCCTCTCAGGCCACTGCAGGGTATTTAATTATCATTGGGTTTTAAAACAAGAAGAGTGATCTTTGGCCATCACTTGGGATCCCAATAAAGAAGGGAGCTGGGAGGTGTTGTGGTGTTGGAGTTGCCTCCTGGGCTCCTGCCCCACGAGCTTTCTCTGCTTAGGCACAGAAAGTCTCTGTCTCCTGCGCAGGAGCTCAGAGGAGAGCACAACTCTTACTCCTCTCTGCATTTGGGGGATAAACATCTGAGGAAAGACCCACGAGCTGGTGAAAATGCCACTTTCTCCATGATCTGGTGCTCAGAGAACAGACCTGAAGGTGAGTGGTACGGGGCTGAGTGTCTGAGTCCCTCTTGTTCTGGGTTGTCTTGATGGGAAAGTTCAGCTGGACCCTAAGGCTCACGGGACAGAGGAGATCCACAGATCAGGGAAGCTGAGTGACCTCGGGTCCCAGGACCTCCTGGGTCAGCTTCCATGGGTAGTCCTGGTTGAGCAGCATGGTGGGGTGGACAGTGAACAGGAAACAAACATCTTCCTGCTTCCCTCAGATCCCCAGTCTCAGAGTGTCTGTTTGCACGTCTGAGGGTAAGAATATGAGAAAACATGGCTTTCCTGAGGCTTGCAGAGGTTTGGGTTCAAAGCATTACTTACACATAATAGGCACTTAAAGCTGTTTGCTGGTGTTGGCCATAGGGCCACACCTACGCCCTTCCTAGAAATGTGGACAATTCAGTCAGCTCAGAAATGTGCCTTCTAACACAGCGACACTTGTAATCTTTCTGTTTTTAGTTCTTTAAGTTTTACTTTCCTGTTTTATTTTTTTTTAACTCACAAATGATTATATGTATTGATTGTGTGCGGCACAGTGTTTTGGTGTATGTCTACATTATGAAATAACCAGATCAAGCCAGTTAATATACCCCATACTCATTTTCTGAGGCCTATTCTCCCAGCAGTTTACAAAAGACAGTGTGCCATTATTAATCCTGGTCTCGGAGTTGTGGGATAGACCAATTGTCTTAGAGATAATTATGACATAGGTTTAAGGGAGTGCAATAAAATGATTTCAAGACTTCCTAAGTACCTTCAACATGTCACTTCTCATCCTTGTGTTTGGTCTCTCCCTGGAAAAACTGACGGTGACAAGATCGCACTTTGTGGGAGATCATGGAACAATCAAATACAGACAATTCCCTACTAATATGCACCTCATACGCTCACTCAGCTCAGCATCAACATGCATTCCAGCCGCGGGGCTTGTTATCCTGGTGTACGAGCCAATCTTCTTCATTAGAGTGTTGGTTTCTCAGGAACACAGCAGTGTTTCAGCTTCCCATTGCAATATCGCCACCTAGTGGTCATAAGTACCAATTGCAAGACCTTTCTTAGAACAGGGACAGTGTGGATGACTTCTGATGGAGTTCAAAGTTTGAGGTGTAAGATGGGTCTTGATGAGAGATAACAAACACTGAAGGAGAGCCATTGGGTGCGGAGTGTTCCCTCCTTCCACAGACTGCCCTGAGGAAATAAGGTTGGCACCTGGACCAAGAAAGCAGTTGTTTTGGGGGAGAGCAGGTCTCTACTCAGAAGTTTGTGGGTTACTCGAGTCATAAGGGCCCTGGGATGGGAACAGAAGAGTTTAGGGTTTAGTATTATCAGGACGTTTCTAGGACACTGGGTAGGTGTGGTGTAAAGCACGGCAGAAGAGGTTCACGGTTACTTTCCTAAATGCACCGTGGACCCCACCTTGTCTGTGGGCCTGGAAAAACAGGAGCTTCCCTCAGTGGACCTCCTGGGTGGTGTTTCTCTCTCATCTTTCTCTCTGTGTTATGGGTCCCTGTACAGGCTGGCAACCCCATGAGCCACCTTGTGTTCTTACAGATGATTAAAAGACCAGGGTGCCCAATGCTAACAGGGAGGCCACACTCCCACCAAGGGCCCGTGGGAGCATTAGGTGATCTTCCTGATAAACAGCAGCTGTCAGCGGCTTCCTTTCCAGGGGTCACCTGGTTTCCCTCTCTGGTGTAGCTGTGAGTTGCTTGTTCTAATAAGAGTCTCCTTTGGGTCAGGTCGGGTGACTGGGATGCTGAACTGGCTTTATCCCGTGTCCTCAGACTTCCAAGGAAGCTCTAGGGTCCAGGAACAGTGCGCTCAGCTCTAATATCAAGGTCAGGAAGCAGATGTGCCTTTGACACACCAGATGCTTACCAGCTACTAAGGAAAGGCCCGCTGGAAGGGTTAAGGTTCAGCACAGGAATACAGATGTGTGCTTGGCATGCACCGGGCTTTGGAGTTGAGCCCCAATAACTACCACACAAAGAAGGAAGTGGAGAGCTACCAGAATGCTGGGTATCACCTCTGCCCAACCTAGAGCATGGTGGGAGGGGTTTTCCTATAGTGGAGAAAGGAGAGGGAGGGGAGGGGAGAGAGACAGACAGACAGATTGGTTGAGATTGAAATTGCCAAGTCTACATGATGAGCTTGATACAGGTCCATTATCCAAGAAGGTCCCGATGGCAGGAACAAACTGGGACAGCCATCAGGAGGCAGAATCCAGTGGAGTAGGAGGCAAGTTACCAGTATACAGTTAGTTGGGAACTTGCTGCACCCAGAAAAAAGGAGAAAAGTTCATAAAAGCAGTCACACCAGAAGATGTCCCTTACCTCTGCTCCAGAGCCTGTAACTACCCCGAAAAGGCCCTACTGGGGTAGACAGTGAGCAAACGGAAGTCTGCTAATGAGGGAGACCCAGGCTGGAGAAACCAGAATAGGAGTCTGGCATGTTGATGCTAGATTGGACATTTCGTGCCCAGAAAGTAAGGAAACAATCCTCAATAGAGGTCTCATCGTATGAAGAAAGGCTGGAGTAGCCATGATCCCAGCTCAAGATTCTATCCAAATGATGGGGTGGGTGACCCTTAGAGATGACGTCAAAGAGAGCCTAGATTTTGGTACAATTTTGATCTGAAATACCCAAAAGCTCACACTTAATCCCCAGTGTGACACAACTGGGAGGTGGTGGGCCCTTTAAGAGAGGGGTGCTAGTGGGTGGAAGCTGGGTGTTATATCATGGCTAGAGTGGGGCTTTCTCTGACCCATCAGCAGTATAAATAGTGGCATGGCGTCTTCTATATAGTTTAAAGCCTAGGCCTTTTGCTTGGGCAGTCTCCCGGCTATTCTACACCTAACCTGACTAATTAGCCTACGACTAGCCCCATGACTGGCTCTATAGCTCACTCTGCTCATCTGTGGTCCTTGTCTGTTCCCTCTCAGTCTGCTCTCCCTTTGCAGCAATCTCCATGCCCAGAAGTCCCACCCTCCATTTCCTGTTCCAGCTATTGGCTGCTAGATCTTTATTCACAACCAATCAGCAGTGAGACAATCTCTGAGACAATTCTAGAATGCCTCTGGCATAGAGGATGTCTGACCTTCAAGTATCAGTTGTGTAAGGACAAATATTTACAAACATAAGGCTGGTGATGGGCTATAGATGTAACAATACCACTGTGAGCATTTAACTCTCTGCCCATACAGAGTCAACAATTGAAAATACAGAGACACACCTTCACACACACACACACACACACAAGTTATCCCAATACATGGTCATGAACCTTGAGTTAGAAAGCAGGCCTCTTCTCCTCTTCCCTGCTTCCAGGTACTGTGAGGTGAGCATGTTCCTCTACTAGGTGCTCTCACCAGGATGCCCCCTCCCCAGTTGATTGTTTCAGATATTTCATGACAGTAATAGAAAGCTGCCGGGCAGAGCCAGTGGCAGACATATAAGCCCATTGCTATGAGTTTTGCCCTGAGGTTAGCAGTTGACTTTTATTTCTGCAAGTACATGTTAGCATGACTCTATTATAAAATAAGTCTTCCTGTATCAAGGCTATGCACACACGATCCTGCCTGGAAATGCTAAGATTAAGTAGACATTTATTCATTGACATTTACTGTGAACTTGCACAGTGATAAGACTATTATTGTAACAGAAAGGTTTGGGGTATAGAGAACTCAGCTCAAACTAGCTTGTCATTCCCATTCTCTGTCCTTGTGTGCATGACACTTAGCTTCCCTGACCTTGGCTCCCTCACCGATGCCGAGGTTGTTATCAATGGGCTAGCCTTGAAGAGTTGATAGAGTTCAGGATGTCAGATGAGTACCAACAATACTGCAGTGAGTTATTTGCACCCTTTAACAGATGCTCCTACAAGGCAGAGGGCAGTGATACCATCCCTGGATGAGAAGGGCTTATGATCTGGGGTATGGTGGATAAGATGCAGACATGTAATGTAGTGTGAGTTTTAGATAAGGATTATATATTTTGGTAGATGAGATAGATAATTGAGGTTATTCTTTTTTTAATTTTATTTCTTTAAACAGGATATCTCGTTGAGACCAAGATGGCTTCAAAACTACAGAGCCCACAGAAACCTGTGTCTGCCTCTCAAATGCTGTACTTAAAGGCATGCTCCACATGGATGTCATTATTCTTACGTGGACGTCCAGATGAACAATCAGTAACCCCAAGGAATCCTTATGTAAATGGTTAGCTTTAATTTTCAACTTGACCTAGTCTAAAACCACCTGAGAAGAGTCTTAATGGCAGTTGTCTACACTGGTTTGGCCCATAAGCAAGTCTGTGGGGATTGTCTTGGATTAATTGTTGTGGGAAGACCCAGCCCACTGTCGGCGGCACTATTCCCTAGGCAGGGGGTCCTGACCTGTGTAAGAGCTGGAGAAACTGAGCTAAGCACAAACACACACATGAGCAGGTAACCATGTGTACAATCATTTCTCTATGCTCTTGACAAGGGTGTGAGGTCCCCTTTGAAGTCCCCACCTTGACTCCCCCACAATAGTGGACAATAACCTAGAATTGTAAGCTGAAATAAAAACTCCTTTTTCCCCTAAGTTGCTTTTTTCCAGGTGCTTTACCACAGCAACAGAAATGGAGATGACCCCCAGGAAGCCCCTCTAGGTTATCTGGACAGCATGCTAGTTGGGTTTGGAAGATCTCTTTGCTCAGTAGTATATATCCATGGCATCCTCCCTAGAGCAAAAGCATTACCTAGAGTGTAAAGTCATGCTATGCAAGAAGGATCAGAAAGATGCAAAGAACTTACATGTCTGACAACGGCTGCTGGTTGGTATGCGCACTGGCTGCTTCCTGTGTTGAGCGCTCGGTAAGGTAAGCAGTGTCCGCCTCCTCGACTTTATGCTGGTGAGAGCATGAAGGAAGACTGCTGAGTTGAGGGAATCTGTGGTAGGCAGTGTTTGTGAGTATGAAATGGCGTCCTCTGGTGCTCTATAAAGAGTGGCCTGGTCAAGGGTTCTCCTGTGTTTGTTCAGTTGCTGTTTGGACAGGAACATTGATATTTCAGGATGGCATGATACTCCCCAACATTACTCAGAGATGCAGGTCAAACGTGTCTGAGCAAGTCTGCTTTCCTAAGCATCTCTTCACCTGTCTGGGGCTAGGGTGTTAGGAGACAGACAGGAGGAGAGCCGAGAAAAGAAAATGATGGAAACAGACAGGAGGAGGATGTGATAGGGGAACAAGGAAGATGTCTGTCTTTCTGGGGAGCTGAGGACTGGCAGGTGACAGGACAGTGGCCATCAGTGACCTTCAAGGTGTAAACGGCAGATTCTCTCAGCTGAAGAGCCTCTTAAACATGCGTCCTTTCCTTCCTTTTCTCCCAGGTTTACAAAAGTCCTTCATTTTCATATGTATGTCATTGAGATTTATGTTAAAAATAGATTTCGGCAGCTGTTGAGTGGTATAATTATCCACATGACATCAGTGCCACATCAGTGATGACTTCTTTTGTTGCACTCACCAAATGCCACCAAGAATCACATACTGCTGAGTGGTGACAGCTGCTTGTGGGCATTCAAGTATAGAACTGTGGTCTTCACAGGCAGCTTCTTCAGTCCACATGCACGGCCTCAAAGTTGTCATGCGAAGCTGACAGGCAACATTGTCAGAGACACCAGACAGGCGCACAGTCCCATTTATTTTGTGAGGGGTGGATTTTGTGTTCCTTTAAAAAAAAATGTTTTTCCTCTCTCTGATTTGTTATTAAAACTCAGAGGAAAAATTACTCTTCTGATTGTCAAGGATCTGTAGCAACTGATCAACATCCTGAGAGACTAAAGTTTCGAAGGGTAGTTGTTTAAAAGCTTGGAGTTTGGAAGCTGAGATGAAAGGCATCCCAGAGAATTCCATGACTTTTCTGTTATGCTGTCTCGGTCCACTTTCCGTCTTGTAAGAGATTATCTGAGACTGAGGAGTTTATAGAGAACAGGGTTTCCTTTTGATTCATGATTCAGGAGGTCCAAGAACATAGCTCTGACAAGGGGCTAGCACTGCTTCGACATGGCTGACAGGAGAAAGACATGGCGCGTGTGGTGTGTGAGGCAAGCCAGGCGGGAAGTGTGATCTCACTTTGTAACACCAATGCTCGAAGGAGCAAACCACTCCCAAGAGAAAACATTTCTATCGCTTATATCTTAAAAGTCCCTGTGACTCACGTGCTAAGCCTTGGTTATTAGCTGTGTGGCTCTCGGAGGCAGCAGAACCTTTAGGAGGTAGAACCGAGTGGGAAGAGGTCAGGTCACCAGGGCCATGTCCCTGAGAGGAATATTGAGACCATAGCTCTGCCTCTTTAGTCCACTTCCTACTGCCATAGGATGAACAGTGAGCATACTGCATGCACCCAGTATGCTGTTTATCCCACCCAGGACCCAAAGTAACGGAATCAGGTGATCACAGACTAAGAACTCAAATGTTGCTGCTTAAGCATAAGTTGTTCTCATTCATGCATGTTCTACACCACCACAGGCACTAATCCCTCTTCCTGCTCAAGCTTGCCTCCCAGTGCTACCAAGATGGCAAACAAATCTCAGCAGGGGATTTAGAGAAAACAAACCACCTTGAACATTAGCTCCCTTTGTCCTCCCTCTCTGCCTCACCTCTGCATGGCCACCCTGTCCAGCAGCTCTGCTTGCTTTTGCCCTTGGAAAGCAGAGTCTTTAGACAGCAGGGGTAAACCCACATGGTTCTTCTTGGAAGACAAACCCTAAGGAGCTGTGGGTTTGATGGACAGGGAGCAGGGGAGAGTCAACACGGGAGATTGTGTGTGGATAACTGTAGAGACCTCTCGCTTCCTCCCTGCAAGGCTGGTGATAGAGCTGGGTCTATTCACGGCCAGAGGATGGATCTGGTTTCTGGCTCCAGGTTTCACAGCAACGCCAAGGCTGTGGTTGCCGCTCTGACCTGGAGCCACAAGAAGTCAAAAGCACTTTTGAATTTGAGGTGAAATGTTTCCTTCCTTCCTTCCTTCCTTCCTTCCTTCCTTCCTTCCTTCCTTCCTTCTTTCCTTCCTTCCTTCTCCCTCCTTCTTTCCCTTCTTCCCTTTCTCTTTCCCTCCCTCCCTCCCTTCCTTCCTTGTTTCCTTGCTTCCTTGTTTCTTGGTTGCTTTTAAAAGTTTATTTTCTTTTTTCAGTTTCAGCTAGTAAGTTCCACTCTCTCTTATGCTAGCACAGAGGAAATGAACAGTAAAGTGCTCGCTGGCTGATGCCCTGCTCTCTGTGCAGGGCAATGGGGCCCTTCACCAGAGAGGCAGCTTTGGGAGAGGAAGACAAGGAATTGTCCTGTGGCCTCTGCAGCTTGACTCTTAACCCCTGACTCACTGTTGCCACCTCTCTAAAGTCATTATTACCTCCTCCATCCTGAGAATAGTGCCTGGGAGTCCGGTGCGAAATGTCCCACAGTAACTGCTATTGGAGGTGAGCCAGAAGGTGAGTCTAGCTTGCTTTTCCTCCTGGTTTTTTGACATGTTCTTTTGTGGGGCCAATTCTTGTACTGCCATAGGAGAAGGGAGTTAAGTAATGGTTGAGGCCTTCTAGGTGACACCCAAAGCCAGAATCTTAGTAACTTTATCTGTACATTAGAAACCTCCTCCACCACCACCACCACCACCACCACCGCCACCCCAGCCCAGCCCTGTGCAGCTCAGAGGACATGGAAATTCAAGTCCCACCAGTGTACTGCTAGAACTGAGGGACTGAAACAGAAACAGCAGGACAGCAGAAGCCTAGGAGCTGTGTAAGGAGGGGCAGGAAGAGTCACAGCCTAGTTAGCTGCCAGAGCAGCAAGGAGAAGACAGCCAGAGAACTGGGCTGACAAATGAGGGCACTCCAGACTTTGGCAGATGGCAGAGAAGCCACACCAGCTGCTTTTTCTCAGGGCTGCCTGGTCCATTTGCCAGCCATGTCATGTTTACCCTTAGGACATAAAGGGACGTTCGCTGGAAGACGATGACTTCAAGTTTCTCATTCATACCTGGAGAGCTCCATCCAGTTGAGCAGCCTTGGCACATGTGCCACACTGTGCTGCCCTGGCAGAGCAGTCCCCTGACAGGCGTCACCATCAACACTTAAGCAAGTCAACTCTGGTTTGACATAACTTCTTATGCACTGTGACTCAGGGTTGAAGAACTCCTTGGTAATGTCCTTCAGACAATTCAGGATTCCTTAATCATTTCATCCTTTTCAGCCCTTAGTCATCATGGAAGATTTGACTGATGAATTCTAAGTTCATCACTCCTCGCTCCCCGGAGAGTACTTTGTTATTATGCTGCAGGGGACACCAACAATCAAAGTCCGTGAAGGAACTCTACCCCACCCAGAAGAAAAGCAGAGGGTTTGAGGATGCCTGGCATCTGGGCCTCTGTGTCCCTGGATGGATGACAACTTACACTGCTGGCTGGAGAACTGGGAAAGTCCAGAACTGCCTTCAGAAGGTCAACACCCACTAAGCACCCTGATGAACACCCACTAATGTGAAGGCCAAGGCTAAGAAAAGGAGGGTGCAGCCATAGTCCAGGGTTTCTGTGACCCAGCGTGACCATTTCTCTTGGCTAAATCTAATATCTGCTCCCCCTTGAGGGACTTTGGAGTTCCAAAGAGGAATCTATTTATTTCTACATTGGGGGACTTTGCATGTTGGCTGAATTGTGTCTTTTAAATGACATTGCAAGCCAGGCATGGTTGCATGTGCCTTATAGTTTCTAGTACTCAGAAAACTGAGGCAGGAGGATAGACAGTTCTGGGTCAGGATGTGCTACACAGGGAGATTATCTCAAAACAAAACAAAAATACCTTGAGAAATTGATTTTAATTCCCCTCTCTGTTTCCCTCCCTCCTTCTCTTTTTCCTTCCTCTCCCCTCCCTCTCTTCCCATTTGTAGGTTACTGAAATGTTACAGTAACCAATAAGAACAACTTGATTTCTCCTCTCAGCAGTATAGTTTCAAGTTTCCAGTTGAGACTGGCAGTGGCCCAGTTAGTTGAGTGTGGATGCAGCCCATTCCCTTTATAGCTATTGGTTGTCGTTCATTGTAGTTCCTTGTATGAATACAGTATTTTTTTACGTACTTCACCTGCTGAACATTTAGATTTGTTTCTAGATTTTTCTGCTGATACTAACTATATAATAATCCATCTCCCTGCATGGATTCCCGAGGATGTTTGCATTATGAGGTGGCAATTATTCATGCCCTGATTTATGGCTGAACTGCATGCTAAATGACGTTGTGCATGGCCACATGACCCTCTGTGGCCAGTGGATTGTTTGCTTTCCTGAGCAAAAGTTCCTGTGTGTAGTAGAAATATTTAATCCTAATCCAGGGTTTCTACCCCACCTTTGACCATTTAATTCCCAGATAAAAGACACACAGAACCTTTATATTTATAACAAGCCTTAATCAACACAAGAGCTGGGCAGGTATCTACCTTGTATGTAATTATATCTATTTCCCAGCCAATAATCCCATTATCAATTTTCTGTGTTTTGTCTGGGCTGCTCTTAACTCCAATTAGCCAATCCACATGGCCATTATTTTAGGATTCTTACCCCATGAAGACTTTTCCATTCAACTTCTTTTCCATCTCTCTTATGGTTCAGACTCCAAGCCAGGGAACCTAAACCCCGCCTATATCTCTTCTACCTAGCCATTGGCTCTTGCCATCTTTATTCACCAATCAGAAAGAACTTGGGGGCAAGGTCACATAGTGGACGCTCTTGTCTCTGGGACAATCAGATCTTAGGGGCCTGCACTTAAAATACATAACAAAAGTTCAAACCTCAACTCTATGTTTTTGAGTATTTTGGTTTCTGTTGAGGTGTTTGTACTCAGACATTAGGGCTATACTATGTCTCAGACAGTGGCTGCTCCTTTGCCCTAGGAGATGAATGAGAAGATTCAGAGAGCCAAACCAGTCTAGATTAGCCCAACCAATCAATTGAGCCATAGGCAAGGGCAGCAAAAGGGCAGCAGATGCTCAGCAAATGCAGCCCCAGCCAAACTTGGCTTATGTAGGAAAAAAATGTCTAAGGCGCCAACACTGAGCCATCTCAACAGCCACTTCATTGTTTCCTTTGGTTCCTTTGGTTTGGGGTTTGTGCAGGAAGATAGCCTCTGGGTCCTGACATGCTAGGTGAGCACTCTCTCATCTCAGAGTCACATCACACAGAAACCTGCGTGGAGATCAGGCATCTGGAGTTCTTTGGTGACTGATGTTTCTCCTCTGAGAACATGGTTCAACTTCAGCCTCTTTGCTTTCACATGAAAATGTCAAGTAACAATGACAGGGTTGGATGCGTGTGAATTCATCTGACAAAATACTTAGGTTTCCACACGCATCAAAGAGAGGGAGAAGAAACGGCATCTGGGTGAGCTGAGACATGGAAGAAAGGAGAAACACATTTAGTTTCTGTGAAGTAAGTTGCCCTGAAACTTAGCAGTTTAAAACATCCAGCATTCCCCAGCTTCTGTGCCTGCGGCAGCTTAGCTGGGTGGGCTTAGGTGGGTGGGCGGTGCTTCATGGGACCCAGGAGCCACTTCAGGCTCTAAGTGTGATTGTTGTAGGCTTCACGGCTTCTAACGCTATTCTTTGCTTGCTTCCTTTTTTATTGAAAATAGATTTTTTTCAAACAATATGTTCTTATGATTTCACCTCCCCCAACTCCTTCCGGGTCCTCCCTACTCACAAAAATCCACTCTTTCTCTCTCACTAGAAAAAAAATATCTAAAAAAATAATAAAATAAGATTAAAACCAAACAAACAGAAAAACAAAATAGGGCAAAACAAACAGAAAAAGATAGAGCCAAAGGGAAAGCACAAGAAACCCATACAGACACAGAGACACACACATTTGCACACACAGAAATCCCACAAAAATATAAACTAGGAATCCATAATCTACAAGCAAGAGACCTGTAAGATTAAAAAAAATCCAAAGCATTAGAAATAAAACATACAAAACAACAAAACCAAACAAACAAAAATGCAAAAAACACCTCTAAAAATAGCGTGGAGTTTATTTTCTGTTAGCCATCTACTGGGGGACATGGGCTGCCCTTAAGAGAGGTTTGTATAACCAGTGAGACGGTTGGAGAAGACTAATCTTTCCCTTTTAAGCAGTTGTCACTGGAAATAGTTTCTGGTTAGGGATGGGGACTCACGTCCACTTTCCTTCTCAGCAGTAGGACCTCATCCCGCTTGCAGCCGTGCAGACCTTGCGCATGCTCCACCGCACATGCTACACTGCGCATGCTCTACTGCACATTCCCACCACGTCTGCGCATTCACCGCACGTTGGTCCTGCTCTATCTAGGAGGCCTTGGTTCCTTGGTGTCTTCCATCTCCACTGGCTCTTACAATCTTTTTACCACGTCCTCAGAGGGGTTTCCTGAGCTGTGCTGGAAGAGATTTGATGGAGACAACCCATTTAGAGTGTTTCAAATTTCTTAATGGCCGAATAATATTCCGTTGTATAAGCCTATCATGTTTTCATTATCCATTTTCAGCTGTTTCCATGTCCTATCTATTAGGAATAGAGCAGCTATGAACACATGAACAGGTGTTTCTATAGCAGAGTCAGTCTTTTGAGTATATGCTCAGAGAAGTCTAGCTGGGACATATGGTAAGTCCGTTCCTAGTGGTTTGCACAGCTGCCACACTGATTTCCATAGTGCGAGAGTGTGGGGCTTAGGTCCCATCCCAAGTACTAAGTACATTGTATACACATATAAAACTTTCAGTGAGTGAATTAAAACTCTTACTATGAAATGACACCTCTGTCTGGCATTTGGGGAATTTGAGATTTTTAACATGACAACATTTAGCAAAATTTAAAGTTCAAATTGAGTAACTAGGAGAGACTTCCACACTGTTTAGTTCATATTAGAAGTGATACATTTGAGCCAAATGGATAACACACCTGTAGCCCCTAGCAGAGAGAGACAGGAGAATGGCTTGAGCCAAAGAGTTCAAAGCCAGCAATACAGAGAGACCCTCATCTGAACACAATAAGTGACAACCAAACAAAATGCTCCAAGTGCTCAGCGAATGACCTGCTGCTGCCTGTATACAGTGATCTGTTTACTAATGTTGAATATAAACAGTGACGCAAGCCGCAGTGAGTGGTCATCTTACCTTTTGCAGTAGTTTTTCATTCAGAGCAAGTAGCAAATGGTCCCTCCCCCAGGCTAAATAACTGGAAACTAAATAACTGGGAGTAAGGTGGATCAATGAGTGGTTCCCTCCTGCTGCCTTGGCTGCGCTGTTGGATTACATGCCCAACTGTAACCCCAGGGGAAGGCAGACAGTAACTGTGGTCCAGGCTGCATTAATCTGGTTAATCTGAAGGTGTCTGTTCACTGCAGAGACAGGTTTTTGTTGTTGTTAAAGATTCCCCACTTGTTACAGGAAGACATCAACTTTCTGGGTGAGTCAGTCTGGCTTTCGGTGTGGGCTAGAAAAGCAGACCTGAGCAGGGTCCACAGCAAGCACTGACTTAGCCAGGTAGCCCGGGACACTGGTCAGAGGAACAAGCTGGGAGCATTTGCTCTAAGTTTATGAAGATGCTAGTTACTTTGGCAAGTGATTCATTTTATGGCCCCATAAAGGCAGTTGTGAATGGATTGTGAACAAATGACAACCCATAATTCATTAAGAACAAACGTATGGGAACATCTTTAAGGAAAGCTTTCAGAATTTTAGGTATGCCATAGAGGACCAGATATCTTAAGTTCCTGAACCTTCTTGGAATTAATTTTTTACAAAATCTACTGTAAGCCTGGGAGCCATGTATACAAGGTTTCAACCTTAAAATTATCTATTAAAAATTCCACTGGACACTTTGGAGGCAGAGTCAGGAGGCTGGAAGATATAAGCCTGGCAGGCTACCTCCCAAGAGCTTGTCTTAACAAATACATTTTGTTAAAAGCCTCGCTTATCTACCCAGCATTTGTAGCATGTCCTGTTATAGAGAACAGTTTTTATTAATGATATGTAAATAATTATATTGCCATAATAAAAAAAACTGTCTATGAATGTCAGTGGCTGCTTGGAGAAGGGTGACAGAGAACTGAGAAGGCCATACAGTGGTCAGACACAGGGTGGACAAGCAGCCACGGGGCAGAAGGAGTGCTTTGGAAAAAGAGCAAAGCTCAAGGTGTTATGGAAAGGATGCTTAAAAATACATACAAAGAAGAATGATAGATCAACTTATGCTCTGGAATTTTAGGTCTTTACCCTGGGCCTTCACAGAGCTCCCATCAAGGCTACTCGGAAACCATGTGACCAATTCCTGGCTGCTTCTTCCTGGCTAGTGTTAGAATCCAGAGCAGACTGCATCTTGCAAGCTCGCAGCAGCCCCTCCCCTTTCACGGATACCGACAGGCACTGATTGTCTCACTAACAGACTTCCAGGTGCCCGATTTCTTACGTGGGAGATTGCCTTTACAGGCTCAGTCCCTGTAACGGCTCATCATGGTTGTCAAATTGACTGTGTCTGGAATCAGCTAAGAGCCAAGCAACTGGAATTAAAACCCACTTCTGGATTCCAGTGTAGACTGAAGACCAGCAACTCTCCAAGGATCTTCTCAGATTCCAGCACCAGAATGGAACTGTTGGGGTATCCAGCATTACAAACCGAGCATCTTTTGGATTCTCCGTCTTTCCGTTGTGACAGCAGTTGTTGGAGCACTGTATGATTGTGTGTGTATGTGTGTGTGAGTGTGTGTGTGTGTGTGTGTGTGTATGTATGTTCCTTACAGATCCTGACTAATATAGGCATATCAAAATCAAAACAAAATACCTTTTGCTTATTTTCTTTTTCTTTTCTCTCCCTCTAGTGAGTCCCTTAAAAGGCAACAGAAGCCTGGCCCAGTATGCTATGATAAGTGCTACTGGGGAAATTTGGGCATATTATTTTGCTTTCATCTTTTGAAACAGGTACTTGAAATGTAGCCCAGGTTGGCTTTGATCTCTCTCTTCCTCAAAGTGCTGGGATCAAAGGTGTGCACTACTGTGTCTGTCTGGCTCAACATTTCTTCCTAATGTATCAGAAGCCCTTGGAGCTGGGGTTCCTGCAAGAAATGCTATGCTAGAAATGGAAACGGCATGACCCAGGAGAGAGACTGTCTCCCAGTTAGGGAGGAAGGACACAGTTAAATCCACATAGGCAAGGCTTCCTGCCTTCGTTGTGTCTTTTTACATGTTGTTAACACTGCTGTGTGCAAGGCAGGGGAGGCTGAGAATGTCTCTTTCCCTAGTTTTGATCAATTCTGTAAATAAATTAATTTATTTTTCATTTATATAGTATATCACTTTTTTTGCTTAGGTGGCAAGCATTTGGTGACCCTGAACAAGGCTTTTATGACCCAGAGTTTAGTAACAATACATGTTTTCTGTTTTACTTTCCCTCTTTACAGTAATTGGTATGAGCAGCTAGATTTAATTCAAGTAATTAAATGTATGTGCTTCTTGGGAATCATTTCAGATTTCACAAGTGCTATGCGGTTTTTAAAAACCATGCAGATGAAATTTCCAGCTGTCTCTAGATTTATAGTCTTCACAGTTTAGAGCTTTGCGGCTGGCATTTTTACTGAGCTGGCACACTCTCCAGAGAACATTTTATCTTCTAAAAACAAAGATGATTATAACCATTACTATTGTAACTTCTTAGACACAATGGACCCATGACCATAGATGCTGGGCATATGGAGCTGGGCCCAGGACTGCAGCCGCCTCATCTACATTGAGCTTCACCTGACAGCGGATCTCCCACTAGAGATTCAGACAAGGTCATTTTCTCTGTGTTTCACAGACAGGTTCCCAACTCTATAGCTGTGTTTGAACCCTACTGCATGTTAAAATCACCCAGAGAGTTCTGAAATTTTCTGGTGCCTAAGCTGTACCAGAGAGAGTAGTTCCAGAGGTGGTTTTCAAAGCTGATGTTAGAGGGAGAATTATTTAATGACCCTTGTTAAAGCACAGTGCTAAAAACTGCAAGGCAGATCACCATGATAGGTATAGGGACCATGGCAATGGGGTTTTGCAGTAAAGGGGAGAAACTGGGTTCAGCCCTGATCAGAACAGTGATGCAAGGTAAGTCAGAGTCCTCTCTTAGGGTTCTTGGACTCATTGGTAAAATAATTTAAGAATAGACTCAAATGATTTGCGTTTAAAAGGAAAAAAATAAAAGAGACCACAGGGAGGGCAAGCTATAAATCTCAGCAGCTGCCCAAAGAAAGAACAGAGGAGAGCAGAGAAAAGGCCGTGCCGTGTAAGCCAGCATGGTGGGCAGCAGACACACAGTGGGCAAGCATCTGCTGGTGGGGGAGGCATGGGGTGAGGGGCTTGAGAGAAAGTGTAAGGAAGCCCAGGGTATCAGAAATTCCATACTTAGTTCTGGCTAGCATCTGAAAAAAGAGACAGAAGAAAGAAAAAGAAGAAAGGAAGTGGGCAGAGGGAGGGAGGGACAGAAAGCTATGTCTTTCTAACTCTGACCTCAGAAAGGTAGGCAGACCCTGCAGACTCCCAGGGTGTCTCAGAAAGATTGTTCTGGGTAGTGGGACTTCTGGGAAGGAAAAGCATAGCATTTCATTAATGGAATAATTATTCTGCCAGTATCTTTAGTGTGGCTTAAGGTGAGCCTGCCTTCCAAGGTAGTCTCTTGCCAGATGATTGACAGGCCAGATACACAAGGAGGTTTTTCTTCTCCTTCCTTTTTTCTCCATTGATTAATTTATTTATTCACTTTAGATATTGACTGATGCCCCCCTCCTCTTGGTTTTCCCCTCCCCCCTCACACAGTCCCTCTCCTCCATCTCCTCTCCCCTTCTCCTCTGAGAGGGTGGAGACTCCTCCCTGGGTATCCCCTCACCCTGGCACATCAAGACTCTCCGGGGCTAAAGAGCCTTTCTTGCTACTCTAACAGCAGGGCTGGTGGGGAATGTGTAACCCGAGAATGTGCCAGGATTATTACTGAACCCCCAAATCGGATCTATGTACCTGATTTGCAACATTCATCAGTTACTGGATACCAGAGCTTTGAGTCGTGAAAGTTAAATCGAGAAGGTTCCAACCCAGAAGACAGGTGTGTACCTTAAGTCCACCTCATCCAGCAAATGTGGTTATGAGTTTTATCAAAGAAAAGGATACAAAGGTGAAGCTGGTATTTTCCCAAAGTTTAATATAAAAAAATAAAATAATAATAATAATAAAAAACAGAGTTTTCAGACTTCTTGGGGCTTGTGGACACCTGGGCAAGTTACACCCTGCCCAACCAGTGCACCAGGTCAGTAGCTGGTGGTCACAGAAATGGCAATGGGGACTCTACTTGGCTTGACAAGAGGGAGGAAAGCAAGCACTCCAGCAATTGTCCTGGGTGTGACTGGATAGCCAGGAATGGCTATGTTCTAAAAGGCACTGTGTCCCTCTCTTTGGCTTTTAGACTATTGAGCAGTGATCCCCAAGGAATTAGAATGTCTCCAGAAGTCTCATGCTGGGAGAAGGACCAGGCTGAAGCCTTGTGCCAGTCAGAGGCAATGGTCTCCAGGGAGACTTACAACTTGCCAGACAGCCTTCTGGGAGGGACTGCAGCGAGGCTAACAGATGGGGCCACACCTCACCAGGCGCTTGTTCTCAAAGCAACCTTGGGTTTGTTGTTGCTAAGTTATCCTCCTTGCAGCCTCTAGATAAAGATGTAGAACTCTCAGCTCTTCCTAAAACATGCCTTCCTGGATGCTGCCATGCTCCCGACTTGATGATAATGGACTGAATCTCTGAACCTGTAAGCCAGCCTCAATTAAATGTTGTCCTTATAAGAGTTGATTTGGTCATGGTGTCTCTTCACAGCAATCCAAATCCTAAATGCAAACTCACTCTCTGTCACATGTGATCCAATGAGAAGGCCCATACAAACATATGCCAGAGTCCAAGTATATGCCAGGTCTTGAACATCCAGAACTATGGTTTAAATTTTTTAACATTATTATTTTATGTATATGAGCATTTTGTCTGTATGTATGTCTGTGTACCATGTGTGTGCCTGGTACCCATGGAGGCTAAAAGAGGGCGCCCGATTCCTCAGAACTGCAGTTACAAATGAGTGCAAGCTGAAATGTGGGTGCTGGGAATTGAACCTGGGTCCTCTAGAATAGAACCCAGTTCCCTTAATCACTGAGCCATCTCTCTAGCCCAATTATTTTCAAAAGAAAAAAAAAAAGAATACATATTTGGGGGAGGGGATATAGGGGTTTTTCCTCAAAGTGTAACACAAGGGCACAAAATCCTATTTACCAATTTCACGAGGTCTTTTCATTTTATTGAGTCAGCGTAGTGAAGGCTACCTCAAACTTGCTATGTAGTTAAGGCTAGCATTAAAACTCCTGATCTTCCTGCCCTCACTTCCCAGGTGCCAGAATTGCAGGTGCATGTCACCATGACTATCAAGATCTCTCCATCACCTGTTTTGTAGACACACAGCTTCAGAGAATGTCTTTGGTTGGTTTAGTGTCTGCTGTTTGATATGTGAAAAATAAACCTCAGGAGAGCTCCCCCTGAACTTGAAGAGGAACTGCAGGAGCCTCCCTATTTTCTGATCCCCATATCAAGTTAGGACAACCTGTAATTATGTGCAGCCTAGCTCCAGGGCTGTGACTTGCCTTAGATCCATTAATCATCCTGTCTTTCCCTTCTCTCACCTCAAGGTTACATTTACATAAAAGGTATCCAAGGCAGGACAGCATTTTATGGCCAGTCTGGCTTCTGCCCTTCCTGTTAAAACCACAAGCTATAACAGAAGGGGATGAATCCGAGGCTCTCATTGACCCTGGATGTGAGCTTCTGCAAGGTCCTGATTGATAGCTCTGCCGATGAGGTGCTTGCTATGCAAGCATTAGGACCTGACTTGAATCCTGTCTTGGGTTTTACTGCTGTGAACAGACACCATGGCCAAGGCAACTCTTATAAGGACAACATTTAATTAGGGCTGGCTTACAGATTCAGAAATTCAGTCCATTATCATCAAGGTGGAAACATGGCAGCATCCAGGTAGGCATGGTGCAGGAGGGGTTGAGAGTTCTACATCTTCATCTGAAGGCTGCTAGCAGAACACTGGCTTCCAGGTAGCTAGGATGAGGGTCTTAAGGCCCACACCCCCAGTGGCACACCCACTCCAACAAGGCCACACCTTTCAATAGTGCCACTCCCTGGGCTGGGCATATGCAAACCATAACAAATCCCCAGAACCTACATAATAAGAGTTGGGCACAGTGCCACACTTTTAACCCCAATGCAGGGAGGAGACAGGTGAATCCTTGGGGTTTGCTGAGCTAAAATAAAATAGCCCAGTTGATGAGCCTCAGACACCATCGAGAGACCATTTCTCAAAAAACAAGGCTTACGATGCTTAAGATACCCAAGGTTGTCTCCTCTGCCTCCACATCTGCATTCACACGAACACACAAACACACAAAGACCCGAATTTCACAATCTCCATGCATTGCCAGCTTTCAGACTTCCTGTCAATACAGACTTTTGTGTCTTTACCAAACCTAAGGGCTTTCTCTCCATCCTCCTCCCTTCTTCCCTCTCCCCCTCCTTCCTTCCCTTCCAGCAAAAATCACTCTACAAATCTTACTTTGAGCCTAAGAAGTTGTACTCATGGTGTGTGTGTGTGTGTGTGTGCGTGTGTGTGTGTGTGTGAGAGATCCAAGTGATCCAGCCTAGAGCTTTTCACATTCTGGGCACTCTACTGCAGAGCCAATGCTTCTATTCAGAAAGTGTCCAAGGTGCTTTGTTTTTTTCCTTTGCTTTCTCCCCCACCTCCTTCCTTCTTTCCTTTCTTCTTCCCTCTCTTCCTCCTTCCCTCCTTCCCTCCCTCCCTCCTTCCTTCCCTCTCTCTTTCTTTCCTTCCTTCCTTCCTTCTTTCTTCCTTTCCTTTTTTTCTTCTTTTCATACTTTCTTTTTTAGTAAGGATAATGCTATATAACTCAAGCTGATCCACGTTGCAATGAAGTTCAAGTTGGTCTGGAATCCTGTCTGTCTCGTCACCTTGATCTTGAGTGCTGGGATTACACGTGTGCACCACCATACCTAGCGTTCCCCAGTGATTTTCTGGGAGCCAGGATTCTAAAGCAATACCCTACTCAACCGTGGAGTACAAACTATGCTGGATCTTCACCGACGGGAGGGACTCATGATGATGTGGTCACAGATGAGATTCCAGAACCCAAGGACTTCCAAACATAAACAGCTCCTCCCTTCCTCTTTTCCTTTCCTTCTCTCCTTCCTCTCCCTCCTCCTTTCCCTCTTCTCCCCTCCTCTCTCTCCCTCCTCCTCACTCATCTCCCCATCTTCTTTCTCTCTGCCTCCTCTTCTTGTTTACCCTCAGTTAGATTCACACTGAGAGAAAACTGCTTCTTCATTCTCTAGGCCCCTTGAGGTATAACTCTAACCTTGTTTCATGGCTAGGGAGTAACAGAGATGGTAATGGAGAAGGAAGGCATCCTCCCCTTAGTTAGAATGACAGCCAACACTTCAACACGTTTTGTGTATTTACATTTCCCTTTTGATCCAAGTTTGTGTCTCCATAAACTTGGATCCTAAGTCAAAGGATTAATAGAGAGGGACAAAGAGCAGGCTGTGTCACTGAGTAGGTCATCTATGTAAGCAGCTGGGATCAGTCTCCCCAGACCTTTAAAGAACAATGTATACCCACAAGTTTCTATTGTTGGACCAGGAGGTAAGAGCATTGACCTACCAGCAGCAGTGGAATACTACCAAAGGGGCATCCAAGGAACCTGTTTGGAGGATGCTGAGCCCTGGTCCAGACAAGCTCCTGCAGTACCTGAAGAAGCCTTAGAAAGAGAAGTGGAGGTGAGTCCCTGAGCCTAGAGGCTGCTGGATGCACAGAAGCTGCCTATGACCTCTGCAGGTGACCTCAGAGCAGGCCGAGAGGATATGGGCAGAGCACTGAACATCCGCACCAGTGCTTAAGCCTGCACTGGGAGATATTTGCAGCTGGGTGTTGCCTGGGTTTCTGTAGAAGGCTCTGATGTTATAGAAACAAGGCTGGCTAACTTAGGATATAGCCACCAAGAAAGAACAGAGAAAGCTAAGATGGGGACATTTGCTATTGTCACAGCCATGAATTGTGTCTAAGCAGGGACATTGGGAAGTATTCAGTCACTGGTCTGTGTGCTGCCTTCCCTCTCTTATATTGCAAAGAACCCTTCCCTCAGTTGTCTTTCCAATCCTCTTTTGGAACAGGTTTAGCACTGTCCGAGATGGAGAGAGAGCAGAAATGGAGACTAGGCATTTCTCTACCTTTTCCTGTGTGAGAACAGTATCTTGATTCTCCCTGTGCCAGTGGACAGTCTCTCATTCCCTGGCCTTGCCTCCAGCCCCTGTGGGGAAGACTGTCTCAAGCTCTGGGATCCCACTCTCTGCCTCTTCTTCTTGGTCTAGGGAACAGAAGTCCAGTGTGAACCCCACTGGGCTGAAACTGAAGGCTTGGTCTGGCTGCCTGCTCAGGAAGCTCTAGGGCTGAGTTCACTTCCTTGCCTTTCCCAGACTTCTCTGGGCAGTCTTCAGTCTGTGGCTCATAGGTCCCCTGGGATTAGGTGAGGCTACTTGAGGTTGTTAGGAAGTGTCAGGAAGACTCAGGAATGGAGCTGGGAGATGGCTGCTGCAGATGGTCTCTGTATCCCACCTCTCTTTTTTCCTCCTTCCCTCCCTCCCCATCCCCCATCCAAAGCCCATCAGTAGGAGACCTTCAAAATGTGTGGACTGTGGAAGTCTGGTGTCAAGGGTTATTGTTAGGCTGAGGGTTTCAAGGTCAGAGTGGAGTCTGCCTGGGGAAATTTCTGCTGAAATTTCATCCTCGTGCCTTCACATGGGGACAGCGTGTTCTCCTCTCCACAATGATCTGTGTTCTCTACTGGAGGTGGCACGTGTGCGCACGTGTGTGTGTGTGTGTGTGTGTGTGTGTGTGTGTGTGTGTGTGTGAGTGCTTGTGCGTGCCTAGCACATGGTCTCAGGCAGTTGAGTCTAGCCCTAAGACTCACTATGCTGATGAGCCTGGCTTTGAACTCCTGACCATCTCACCTCTACCTTCCAAGTGCTAACATTACAGTCATAAGCCACCACACTCGGTTCATGATGCTATGGAGGTGTTTGTTTATTATTTTTTAAAGGTTTATTAATTTTTTAATAGTTAAGAATTTTATTAAAAATCTGAACAAACAAAAATAAAATTAAATTCTAGATAGAAATTGATACTGTCATAGTCTTACTGGGAGTACTTACTGCAAGAAAAATGGCTGACTCTATTATGGTGGTCAGAAAAATCAAACACATAATCTTTAGGTAACTCTTTTTTTTTTAAATTTTCTATTTTATGATGTACAGTGCTTTTTCAAAAGGTCAATTATTTCTGAATTAATTAATTAAAATTCAAAAACATTTTTGTAAAAGAAATACAAACCTTTAAATATTAATTATGATTGTCAGGATTTGAATAATTTACCTTTGTATTTGTATGTAAATGTGTTCCATTAATGTCATTTTTCTGTTACATGTGTAATTGATGACCATATGGGAAAGGAGAATAAAGAAAACCCCTCATTAAGAATAGAAAGCGTAAGTTCTACAGGAGAATCTAATTGTAGGTCTGTAACTACACTAGCCATCCGTAGTTGGCTGGGTCTCCAGTACCCCTAGTACCCGGCTTGAATCCCCTCCTATTGAGCAGGCCTTAAGTATAATTAACTGTTGGTGACTCCCAAATAAAACTGCCACCATGCAACCCTGTTGTGATTCTCAGGGCTTACATCTGGGTAGGATTATTGATCGCTTTCTCCCTTGACAGTTCAAATAGCACCTGCAGATATTACGAGAGCTAGTCCCCAGGCAGAAGGCTTCATGTCGGCGCCAGCTCAATCCCTCCAAGTCCTGTATGTGAAGTGTGTGGTGTCTTCAGCAATAGGTTCTTACCTTCAGGTTCTGGGAGACAACCAAGGACAACAGAGGTAGCCTGTAGTGTCTGCAGAGTCTCTTAGCCAGTCCTGACCATCAACCCAAAGGAAGGTTTCCCATACCCAGCACTGGAGCTTTGCTAGTCTATGGCTCTTGAGGAGGAGCATACTGTCTCCTCAGTTAAAGCCCCCTCCCCTCCATTTTCCCATTTTCTTCCTTCATAAGATCTGTGTCCATGAATCCTCTTCAATACAGTTTCTTCTCTTGCTCCTCCCATGGTCTCTCTGCGCTCCTAGCTTTTGCAGTTACTTTAGGTTACATGCTCACATCTAAAGATTCAGAACTAGGATCCACTGAGAGAGAGCGTGTGGCTTTCTGGCTCTGGGTTAAACTCACTCCATATAATACTTTCTAGTTCCATCCATTCACCTGCAGATTTCATTTTTCTTTACAGCCGAACAGAACTTCATTGCATAGCTTTTCACTGCGTAACTTCTATTGTACAGCATAGAAACCACGTCTCAGTACATCCAGATCCAGGGGCTCACAGTACTTCTAAGATGTAACAATGCTGTGCACCCTAATCTATGTCACAGTGGCAGTCTCTGAGTGGGTCTATGTGGACATGGAAAGAGGTCATCAACTGTCTGAAGCAGAAAAGGATTCTGGTTCAGGATTTGAATAATTGCATGACTTCCTAGACAGGCTGCCCTGCAGAGCAAGCCTCTCCCTGACTTTGGGCATCATATTTCCTCTTTGGTTTTAGAAGGTGGGATGCTGTGGTGCTCAGGGACATACATTTCGACCCCAATTCACATTCCATTGTCAGTAAAACAGTGCAGGAAACTCTGGTTTCTACAGTTGTAGCCAGCGCTTGATGATTATACATATGTGTGTGTGTGTATGTGTATATGTATAGATATAGTGTGTGCAATATTAAATATATTAAATATAATATTGAAAAAAATGAGAATTTAAAAATATTAAAAAAAAAAAAAAAAAGCACTGGCCCTTATATTCTATGAGACCAAAGGCAGAAAGGACAGACCTAGAGCAGATATGGAGGACCCCTGCCCCCCCCTCCCGTCTCTGACAAAGCACCAAGCAAGGGCAAGTAGAACCACACTTTGAGTCAAGTACTGACAAAATGTTTGGGGCAGTGGTTTCTTCTATCTAGAATGCACCTGGCTCATGTTAGGGTTGCTTTAAAGGCCTCAAGCATCTTTCCCATGTAGTTTTTGTCTACAAAACACTGGAAAACCACGTGGAGGAAACTGATGAGGGTCATTCAGGGACAATCATGGCTCAGGATGTCTGTCACAAACAAAGCTGAGTCTACACAGCATATTTGAACCCTAACAAATAGAAAGCCCTAAATGTATTCACGTGCTCATGAGACAGAGGCAGAGAAATTTAACAGACAGAAAGGTAGGGTGTGGTGTGACCACAGGGACAGAGACTGGAGTAATGTAGCCACAAGCCAAGGGATCTCAACAGGCACCAGAAGCTGGAAGAGAGAAAGGAAGGCTCCACCTCTTCAGAAGCTTTGATTAAAACTCTGGGAAATTCGGCTTCCTAGGCCTGGCATTCACCATTCTGTCCACAGAGTATAATGAGAACCTTTAATCCAATGTTCCCTTCAAAACCAAAGCAATGTTGTGCTAAGATTCTCCCTTTTTAGGCAATTACACCCAAAAGTGCTCAGTTAGATTTCTTAGACTGCCTTTAAATTTTTTGAGTTTCTGCAACTACTTATTCAAGATATTCAGTATTAGTGAGCTTGTCTCAGGAAAGGAAAGAGGAAAAGGAGGAAACAAAAACCCAGGTGCTCACTGTTGGTCACAGAATATAAAAATATTCAGTAGTTTTCTGGAAGTTGTTGATGTTTCTCTTTGAGTAATGCTTTTCAGTTGGGTATTAGTGCTGACTATGAACGACTGTGCAAAGGATGCTTGAAGTCCATCCCCATTAGCCTGAAGCACAGGCTAGAAAGGCAGCCGGCTCCAGAGCACAGCCTCCTGTTAACTTCAGGTCTGAGTGGGCAGGAGAGCCTGAAGTCTGCTGTCAGTGAACTCATCCCAATTTGCATTTAAGCAATTAAGATTTAAAACATATTCCAGGTTCAGGCATTCCTCACATTTTTGAAATTCAAATTAGAATTAACCATGAATGGATTAGTCAATTAAAAATAGACTTCTGGGCACCTGTCAGGGTTTTGGCCATGTGTGCATTGTGATAACCTAAAAATACCTAAGTTTTAGTTCATAATACCTTTTTAAAGTGGCAAGGAGCCAGCAGCACATGTGCAAAGGCCCAGAACAATGTTTTTTAACTTTCAAGCTTATGTTTTGAAGATTATTTCCTTTGGAGAAATAATTTCTTTATATATTTGTATCTCTCTCTCTCTCTCTCTCTCTCTCTCTCTCTCTTGTGTGTGTATGTGTGTGGGTGTGTGTGTGTGTGTGTGTGTGTGTGCTTGGCACATGCTACGTGAATCCCCACTGAACTCTATACCCCAAGCTCCAGAGAAATAATTTTTAACAGTGACTAATTTTACTTTAGGATAATATAATTATTGTTGTTGGAGGGTAGGGATTATGCTTGCAACAATGTAAACATTCTATCAAGCTGAAAATGGAAGGAACACCTTGATTTTTCAGATTTTGCTCAGCTATAGAAACAGTGAAGGTATAGGGACAGATAGCTAGAGTTACAGAGTGTGACCTGGGTTTTTGTCCTGAGCATTTAACTTCTGTTTTGTAGGCTAACTAGAGTACTGACTAGGAGAGAGGTACTCATTTTAAAAGAGCTAACACACACACACACACACACACACACACACACACACACACACACACACAAAAAAAAAAAAAAAAAACAGAGAGAAAGGGGGGAAGGAGAGGGAGAGAGAGAGGGAAGGGGAAGGGGAGAGGGAGAGGGAGAGGAGAGGTTTAGTTTCCAGCACCACACTGGGTGCTCACAACTGAGCATAACCCCGTCTCCAGGGAGTCTGGCTCCTCTTCTTGTCCCCTTGGGTACCTGTATGTTCACATGCGTTCATGCATGAGTGCAGTGCGCACACACACATCATTCAGCTAAAGACAAGTAAAATCAAGACTGAACATGGTGGCACATGCCACAGTGCTCAGGATACTGAAACAGGATGATCACAAGTTCAAGACTACCCTGGACTGCATATTAAGTTCCTGACAGAGTGCAGACTGAAACTGAAACTCTGCCTTTAAAACCCAAGCAAACACATAACTCCCCTAAACACAAACAGAGAAACAAAAGAAACTGTAATATCCGCAGGGAGGTAGGATGAGAGGAAGACACTACACCAGGCAGTAAAAGCTGGACTCAGAAAGATAACTGCTACACGTCCTCCCCTGACATGAGTAAAAAGATGGCCTGAAAGTAGACTTGTTGGAGGAGAGGAACGTGATTGGAGAAGAGAGGGTAACAAGGTTTGCATCCACTTCGCCCCATCTTCCGTTTGTGACACCCAACCGAGGATGCTTGCTTTATGTGAACTGTCAATAAGGTCACGTGCCTCCGTGGCTCCCAGACTTATGACATGCTTATTTGAAAACATCACACAAAACACGTTGTTCAGTTAATATGTACTAGTGAAAAGAATAATAAAAAAGATTACTGTTTCTGTTTCACACTGGGAAAAAAGATCCACCACAAAAACGTGCAAAAGAGTGACCAGACCGACAAGCAGGTTCAGTGTGGACAGGCAAGGTAAGTCCATGAGATTGCTGGCACCCAGGCATTTAAGGTCAACCTGAGTAGCATAGGGATCTCATCTTCCTTAAAAAAAAAAAAAAAAGGCATGTGTTGAAACCCTGCCTCCAACACCTGCTATTAGGAATTGAGCACCTCGGGGCGTGATTAGGCTTTAATGATACGGGAGGGTTGAGCTCCCGTGAAGGGATCGAGGGATCGGTAGCCTGTAAGAAGAGGAGAAGGGTGTGGATATAGCTCAGCTTGGGGAGTTCTCTCCCAGTCTGTGTGAAGCCTTGTGCTGAATCCCAAGTATTGCACTAAATAGCAGACACCCAGCACCGCGCTGGGAGAGATGGGAGCAGGAGGGTCTGAGAGTCAAGGTTATCTTTGGCTAAATAAGTCAAAGATGTTGGAGTCACCTTTTTCTATCAAAACTGCAGTGGCAGACAAAACAGAAGAGAGATCAGAGCTTTATTTAGATGCCCAGGGAAGAAAGGCCATCTAAGTCCAGTTACAAAGGTGACCATCCATATACAGTGAAGTGATCCTTGCCAGACATAAAATTTGCTAGCACCTTGACTGAGAACTTCTAAGCTTTCAGAGTTGTGTGTATGTATGGGGTGCTTGGCTGAAATGACTGAAGGGACCACACTGGGAGCAAGCCATTCCTAGGACTATGGGTCTCAGCTAAGATACTTCCGTAAGATACAGCCATGTGATGCTATTGACACTGCCTGTAGACTAAGCCTCCTAGGGCCATGGGTGACAAAACAGAAGAACAAGTGTCTGCAGAAGAACAAGTCACAATTGCTTGAAGACATTGTAGAAGCCTGAGAAATAAAGGAACCAACAAAATTTCAACTTTCTTAAGTATTTACAAATAATCAGAAAACTTATCTATCCCTTAATATATCTTTTAATATTATTTATATATTTGTTTAGTTAGTTAGTTAGTTATTACCTGGTTTTTCAAGACAGAGTTTCTCTGTGTAACCCTGGCTGTACTGAAACTCACCCTGTAGACCAGGCTGTCCTTGAACTCAGCGATCTGCCTACCTCTGCCTCCTGAGTGCTGGGGTTAAAGGCGTATGCCACCATGGCCTAACTTATTTATTATTATTTTAAATATGATTCTACATATATTTTTTTCTGCATATAAGTGCCAATGCCTGTAGAAGCCAGAACAGGGCATCTGATCTCCTAGAACTGGAGTTAAAGATGGTTGTGAGCTGCCATGGGTGCTAGAAACTGAACCCAGGTCCTCTGCAAGAGCAGTCAGGGCTCTTAACCATGGAGCCATCTTTTCTATACTGTACAGCTTGTCGTTAATGTCTATCACTTCTGTGTCCTATAGTTAGTTAGTTCAGACACTGAGTTGGAGACTTTGGCATTTTAAATGAGTTTAATGGGAATCTGAGCACCATATAATGTAATACTACCGCTATACTATTAATTTTAATGTAAAACTACTGCTACACTATTAATTTTAAAATTTTGGGAACAAGTCCTTCAACTATGGAAAGCTTATATCATTTCTTTTTCTTCCATGCCATAGTCCCTAAGAGTTTCATTTTAATTCATTGTATTATCATGCATTTATTGGTTGACCTATTACATCTCTCTGCAACAAAGGCATGTACAAATTACCCAAAAGATCGAAATCTACTGCAACTTGAGTTGGTTGCTCTCACACTTATTATTAGTATATAGTGGGTCAAAATGACACAAATCTAATAGAGTTTTTAAAATAAATATTAGCAAATAAGACAATATTGATTTAGACATCAGTTTTGCTAAATAAATAGGGTGCTTATTCGAGTGGTTCCTGTCTCTGGAAGAATGTGATTTTCTGGGTCACTTATAGACTGAGGAAGGGCTCATCAGAAATTCTCCTAGTTTTTATTTTATATAGATAAAGGGTGTAAAACTACATTCACATAGGCACAACAGGTAAAAGTAAAAAGGTTTTATTGTGCCGATTGTTTAAGCCATATGAAAAATCCAAATCATTTTTATCATAAAATATTTTGTTACTCAACCACCTGATAATTCTGCTAGGTCTCCCTGCAATGTTTTAAGAGTGAGGAATTGGGAAAGGCTGGCATACAACCCTTCAGGTCCTAATATTTGCAGAGAACAAAGGAAACTCAATCCCACATGTTTGCCTCTGTAGATCATTGGTTCTTACATGAAATTATCTGTAAAGTCAGAGCACACACTGAGTTAGTGATGCTGAACCATTATTCCTGGAATATTCATAATTAAGTTCCCGTGGGCTTTTGGTCAACACATTTGAGTGACCTGATCAATACATATTTGTTTTAGGTGTGCTTCTGCTTAACCGCACTTTACCTGTATGTCTGATTTATTACCTTTGAACTCACTGACAACAGTGCTATAACGCGTCTATGAAAATTATAAATGAAAGAATGGTGCCCTCTTTCAAACTCTCAGATCCTCCTCTTCATACCCATGGGTATCTCCCCCTCGGACCCTGCCGGGCAGGTTGCAGGGAGGGCCGCTGGAGGTCTGCTCTGCACTGAGCAGTACAGTGCTTGAGCACTTCCGGTACCCAGTCCCACCTTTGTCCTAGCTCCTGCCCCTAGCAACCGCTGCATGAACGGCCTCCAGGCCTGCGGCTGCCTAGGCCTTGGCTCTCTGAGGCACGAGGCGCTTGACCGTTATGGAGATGGGGCTGGAGCTGTAGGCTCTAAACCCTGCGCCTGTGGATGCTCCTGGAGTATACAGTGCTGAGGCAGGAAGAGGAAGAGGAGAAGGAGGAGAACTTGACCGCCACAGCATACCAGGTAAATGAGATAAACGAGCATCTGACTTGGGCCTCTGCTGTACCCGGGTCCTTGGGGATGCTCTCACAGGTGTCCCAGAGCCCTGTCCTTACTCCTCAGGGCAGCAGTTCCTAGTTGCTACTGATCAACCGGGCCGCGGTGAACCATTCCCAGACTATGAGATTTTAAAGTTTGCTTTTTTCCAGTCATAAATAAGTGGTGTTTGTTGCTCTTTGCAAAACCTTGCTGCTGTTTAGCATGATCATGCACCTGCTTCTTTGTTCTAGTTTGTGTCCCTGTGGCTGTGATTCACCTACCAAAAGTAACTTGGAGAAGGAAAGGGTTTATTTGACTTACCCTGATGGAGAGACACCAAGGCAGGAACCTTCAGGCAGGAACTGAAACAGGGACCGTGAAGAATTCCTGCCTTGCCCCTCAGGACTTGTTCATCTTCCTGTCTTACACAGGTCCTAGTGATGTCTCTGCTCACAGTGATTACCATTCTGTTACCGTCTTCCTACATCCTTAGGGCCCAATTGTATCAATTGTCAGTCAAGAACATGCCCTACACATAAGTCCACAGGACATTCCAATGGGAGCAGTCCCTCATGTGAGAATTCCTCTCCCCATGTGGGACAAGCTGCAGCTAACTGTGACAGGGTTTATGTGCACACATGGCATATGGTTCCCAAGAGGATTGGTTCCCAGACACCACCTCTCTCAAATCCATAAGGCCCAACTCTAAATATTGTTGTCTTTACATATAACCCATCATCCTCTGGAAAACTTTGGGCTATTTAGATGACTGGCACTATCTACCCAATACCCTGTGACACAGTAGCACTGCGGTGATAAAGGCAGCAGACACATGGAATAATCGTCTGCATATGCTCAGCAAAGACGGCCGTTGTAGGCTTGCTTAGTGTTCTTTGGCAGGTGAAAAGTTCAAATTTTGCTTTGGGGAATGTTCTGGAATGTTTTTTGCTTGGTTCTCAAGTGCTGGAATTACAGGTTTGTAGCACAGCACAGTAACAGTCCTGACCCCATCAGGTTCCCCTCACACTTTTCTCTTCCCACCTCCCCCTGTGTTCTCTCCTACTCTCTTCTATCTCTTTCCATACTGGAGGTTTTTCCAGGGCTTTCCACATGCTAGGTAGATACTCTACCATTGGGCCATATTTCCAGCCCTCAATTTTTAAAATTTTCTTTCAGATAATGCAGAGATCTTTAAAAAACAATAACAACAACAACAACAAAAACCTTTAGCTCAGATAATTTTTTCCTGACATCTATTGAAATAATATGGCTTTGTACTTTGACCACATTTTCCTTCCTTCCCCTCCTCCTCCCCTTTCTCTCCACTCCCTTCCCCTACCCCTCCTCCAGTTTTGCTACATAACCAAGGTTGGTCTTTAATTCCCAGTCTTCCCTCCTCAGCCTTCTGAGTGCTAGTGTACAAGCCTGCACCCCAGTGCCCAAGTACATCTCACTTGTGTGTGTGTGTTTTGATGTTCCTAGAGGAGTATGGAGGGGTGGGGGTGGTGCATGTCTGTACTTGCATGTGGAGCTCAGAGAACTGTCTCGGGTGTTGCTCAGTCCCATGTACTGTTTTCTTTAAGATAAGCCTTCTCTCAGGCTGGAGAGATGACTCAGTGGTTAAGAGCACTGACTGCTCTTCCAGAGGTCCTGAGTTCAATTCCCAGCACCCACATGGTGGCTCACAACCATCTGTAATGGGATCTGATGTCCTCTTTCTGGTGTGTCTGAAGACAGGTATAGTGTATATATATATATATATATATATATATATATTATATATATATAATATAGTCTTTAAAGGGAGAGAGAGAGACTCATTGGTTTGGAAGTTGACCAAGGCAAGACTAGCTGTCCAATGGCTCCAGGGAGGGATCCACCTGCTTCTACCTCCTACCTTTCTATCATTGGAATTTTAAGTGTGGGCCACCACGCATAGCTTTTTAAAATGTAGGTTTCTGGGGATCCAAATTCAGGTCCTTGCACTTCTGAGGCAAATGCTTTACCAATTTCCCCAGCACCTCACTTGTACTCCTATAAGAAATAGTTGTATTCTGCTTGCAGTATTGTTTCCTCTGCCTTCACGCCCATTACATCCGTATGTGCGCATGAACTGTTACACACTTGGGAGCACACCCAGTTACTCACATGTGTGAGGTGCACTCTACACCTCCAGTTGTATCTCCAGCCCTCTTGCCACTTTTTATTTTGAGACAGGTCTCACTAAGTTGTCCAAGCTGACCTTGAATTTTCGCTGTACCCTAGGCTATCCTCCTATCTCACTCTCCCAAGTAGCTGGGATTACATACCCTATGCCACTAGGACTGCTCATTATATTTTTTGCTCATAATTCTTCCTTGTATCTTGGAATTCTCACCTGGGATTATTGCTGCTAATGAAATTTTGGAGGAATACTTTTCTTTTATGTGTGTGCTGGTTCTGTTTGTATGAAGATGTGTTTACTATGTCTTCTCTTTCCCATCACTTCCTCCTTCTTCCCTCCATTTTCTTTCTGATGGGAATCGAACCCAAGGTCTTGTGCACACTGGTCAGGCCATTAGCACAGAGCATCATCTCAGTCCTCTGCCTTCACATTTTCTGTTGTTTGTTTGCTTTGGATTTGTTTGGTTTGTTTGTTTTGGGGTTGTTTTGTTTTGGTTTCTTGGATTTTGTTGTTTTTGTTTTGTTTTGGTGTTGGTTTTGTTTTTCTGAGACAGGATTTCTCTGTGTAGCCCTGACTGTCCTGAACTCTCTCTCTGTAGAGCAGGCTAGCCTCAAATTCAGAAATCAGCCTTCCTCTGCCTCCCCGGTGATGGGTATCAAAGGTGTGTGCCATCACTGCCTCGCCTCTGCCTTCACTTTTGAAACTTGGTGGTGGTGGTGGTTTTTACCAGGTATAGGATTCTCAAGTTAAGGGGTTTTGTTTTCTTAGCACATTAAAGATACCACTATACTATTGTTTTTGTTTACATTTTCTAGTTTTAATCTGTCTCTGATAATCTTGCAGTCCCTTCCTGGTTTTGGTACTTTGCATTTTCTCATGTTGTGTTAGTATGAGTGCACAGTTACATGTGTGTATGCATTCATGTGAATGTATCCTTCTTGATTAGAATTCATTGAGCTTCTATACAATCAAATTTAGTGTTTGATTAAGTTTCAGTCATTGTATCCCCCATCTCTCCTCCCAAAGTCCTGACTGGCTTCTGTGTCAGATCTGCCACCTTCTCCTCTGTGCTGTTTGCCCCCATGTCCCCCTCTCTCTATTTCTTCTTGGTAATTTGTTCAGATACACCTTAATAAAAATCAGAGTACTGTTGAGACTGGGAAAGGAATGGAAACTGTAGGCAACTGCTGTGAGCCGGTTGCTGCCCTCCTTTGCCATCCACCTATTTCCAGGGCTCAGGTCTTTCTGATGGACACGCAGTTCCCGTCACTTACTGTGCTGTCTCGCTTTATTACACTCCAACGTTTATGTCACGATCTGTGCGTTGGAGCTTGCCTCTCCAGATTGCTCATTAGAAAGCTGATTATAATTTATGCATTCACATCTCACCTGATGCTCCCTCCTCCCAAGGTTCCATTCCCAGTGGAATCATTTTGGTTCTGTTAATGGATTCCATAATATATATACATACACACACACACCCAACGTTGTGTGTATGGTCTGGGAATTGAAGCCAGGGTCTTGTGTGTGTTAGACAAGTGCAATACTATTGAACTGTATACCCAGCCTCTTAATGTACTGAAACTTGTTATTTTCTTTATGAGCCTTTGATGGTGTTTATGGACCTCTACACATGGAAAATGAATGTATGCTTCACTTATGCATCTTTCATGTCTTCTACCTTCCTTTCTCCATTTCTTGATTATTTTGTTCATGTTTATACTATACTTTCTATACTATTTAGATTTTTGGTATTGAAGTAGATGCATAGAAATAAGGTTCAGCTCTGCAATCATAAGGTCCAGGGTTGTTTGACTTTGTTCTGTATTTAAATACACTTAGTATTCTATTACTTCCTTCATTCCCAAGTTTCCCCCCTTCTGGTTTCTGCTGACAGGAATTATTATCCTCTCTCTCTCTCTCTCTCTCTCTCTCTCTCTCTCTCTCTCACACACACACACACACACACACACACACACACACACATACACACACACACATAATTAGTTATATTTTTTACAAGAAAGACTCATGGGTGATATCTTTCCTGAGCTTTACTTGTTTGAAAATGTTACAATATTTCTTAAATGAAAATTTGGCTTTGTATAAAATTCTTAAGCTGTTTTTCCCTGAAGAAATGTTCTGACATTTAAATGATGTAAATGTTGCTATGGAGATGTGTGAGGTTTCCTTGATATGTTTTATACTTGTCTGATTAAAAGGCAAGGGAAAATATCATTTTACACTTTAATTAATACCAAGACTAAGCAACACTTCTTTTGCTTATTAAGTATTTAGTGATTTTAATTATAGCATAAATAGATGTCACTCCAAAGTCAAAGCCTTTGGGAGAGGCACACTAGTCTCTTAAAGAAGTTGACAAACAATATCCCACTGGAGTTTAGCCAGTGATAGCCCACAGGCTGGCTCTAGCATGCACCTATGTTTATATGGCACTCTACAAAGTGACAGTGAGTATTTTGCAGCCCATTTGGTGACTGGTGTCACTACTTTGAGTCTCAGTGAAGTGAAGTGTTATCCCCTTTAGATGAACAGAACCATATAAAATATTGTAAAATAATAACAGAAGCTGGGAGTGCTGGTGCATGCCATTAACCCCGGCACTCAGGGGAAGATTTTTGTGAGTTCAAGACCAACCAGGACAACATAGTGAGGCCCCATATCAAAAAAAAAAAAAAAAAAACCACCCTCAATCCTTATCACTTATTATATTTTTTATCAATAAGACATTTACAGAAACTTCTTTTCTTCTATGAACTTACTCAGTTTGTTGTTCCGCCCACAAAGCTGAGCATATTCCCTTTGGTTTGTTACTAGAAAACTTAGCAACTTCTGCTCTGTCACAGGCATCAGAGGCTTTGGTTAGTGATGGTTTTGGCCCAGTTCCTGACTCTCAGGGTCTCTTCACCTATTTCCAGGTGTGGCCCCGACATTGCATCCTTGAGTTCCTGGCTGCAGAGAATGGCCCTTCTGTGGTGGATCTTGATACTTACTTCTTAGGTCTCAACTGAACGTTTTGTGTCCCTATGTCCAGTCACCACATAGACTGTCAGGTGTTGACACTGTCAAGGTCAGCCTCAGGCTCAGCGTTTCAGGCTCAGTGCTGGCATCGCTCTCATTTCTGTTCCAGCTTGGACTTTCCTTGCTTTGCTCGATTCATCAGACGCATAGCTTCTTGTTAGCTAAAGCCTTTTCTATCTCACATTGCTTTCTAGGCTTAAATTCTTGACTGTAGTTAACAGATATTTCTATGATTCATCCCTGTCTGTGACATATTAGACCTCCCTCTCTGCTCCTTCCCTTCACCAACTGTGTGTATGCGTGTGTGCGTGTGTGTGTGTGTGTGTGTGTGTGTGTGTGTGACCTTTCGGTCTTTCATATATTCTGACGTTATTTCTGTAGCTTGAGCACCATTGTGCTGATTTTCCTAAGTTCTTTTCAATGGTCTTCAGAAAGGAAGCGGTCCTAACACTGATAATCATTGCAAGTGTTATTATATAACATGCTATACATTATATAGCATCAATGTATTGAAAACTAAAGTTAGGGTGTAAATAAACCCATCAGTTTAAGAAAAGAGGCTTGGTCTTTCTTAGATGTACATGCTAAATCTGGAGATTCTTCTCAAAGGGTCACTGTTTAGTGCACATCTGGACACTGGGCTGTATTCAAGAAATGGTCACTATTATGTGAAGCTTCCTGGGAAGTGGGCAGATTAGAATATCAGCAGATTTGAATATCAGTTCTAATAGTTGTCAACTTGTCTTATATTAAGAACCCAGCATGACTATGTGTTTTAGAGTCCATCACTTCACAGTTATACTTGGAAACTAGATGGAGACATTTATACCCATTGACCTGACAGTTCAGAATCCAGATGTCAACAAGAAGGAACACAAGTCAAAAAGGTAAAAATATATATGGTAAAATGAGGTGGGTTCCCCCCATAGTAAAATTTTAACAACATAGAGCTTCCGGATGAAGCTTTCTGATGAAGTTGTAGCTCAGTTAACTGGGTGCTTGTATACTGTACATGAAACCCTGGGCGAGCCTGATGGTGGCACAGGCCCATTCATTCGAATGCTCTGGAGGTAGAGGCAGAGGGATCAGAACTTCAAGATTCTTTTTGGTTGCATATTGAGCTCAAGTCCAGTCTAGGCTACATGAGACTCTACCTTAACAAACAAACAACATTGACGTTCATGAGTGGGGAGGACAGTGTGGGAAAGGAGACCAAGATATAATGGCACATATGTATGAAAATGGCACCGTGAAATCCATCAGCTTTGTACCCTAACCTAGAAGCTAACTGTAAAATGCCTTGTGAAGACTTATTGGGGGTCCGGAATTGGTAACCTTGCTTTCTCGGGGCACTCTGAAGTGAGCCATCTTGTGCTGACCTTACTCTTATCCCATCTGTGTCTGCTCAGCTCACTCCTGAATCACTACATTATTAAAGATAAGCAGTGCGTGGCCACAAGGAAGGTTTCATAACATGAAGGAAATGCAAACAAAGAAACGCAGAAGAAACAGACAACAGGAACATAAAAGTTCAGCATCAGCCTCAAAGCTCTCATGAGACAACCAGAAAAAGAGAAAAAGAGTCAGCTTTTAGAAATTAACAATACAGAACAGTTGTAGAAAAAGAAATTGCTCTTGGAAATTAAAAGCATGATATCAAGCTGGGTATGGTGGTTCACACCTTTAATCTCAGCACTCAGGAGGCAGAAGCAGGAGGATCTAAATAAATAAGTAAAATAAAAACATAATATCAGAAATACAGCCAAGATAGAAAACAGGAGAGAACCGGGTGATGCATAGTTAACAAAATAAAATGGTATATGTTAGTCTGAAGTATGTTTCTAATAACAATAAATAAAAAATAAGTTCTTAGTAAAAGGCAAAAGATGTGTTCAATCTGAAGAGAAAATGGTTTAAAGTAACTTTTGAAAATGTCAAACTGGATATAGGTAAAGTGCATCCTGAGGTATCAGAGCATACCAGTAGATGAGGAAGAAAATGATAGAACACATGTAGGCAAAGACATTATTGTAGTCTCAAAAAAAATGTCATCTGCCAGGTCAAGTTTGTAAAGGAAAAGCATGCGTGAAGATGAAGACGCTGTGATTTTATGGTTAAAAGGTTCACTTGGGTGCCAGGCACAGTGGTGCATGTTGGGAATTGGTTCTTGCTTTGTCTTAATCTTCCAGACTCTGAGGGGCCCTGCCCCACCTGGCTTTGATTGGTAATAAAGAATTGCCGTACAGCCAGTGGCTGAGCAGAGAGACAGAGGCGGGACTTTTAATCACAAGGGCAAGGTACCAAGAGGGGAGAAGAATAAACAGGATTGCCGGGAAGCAAAGAGAGCAGATGTAGAGGCCCGCTGGCATGTAAGAATCCGGGAAAGTGGCCCTAGGAACCACTCCCGGATTGAGTTTGGGGTAGCAGAAATGAAATACAGATTTTACAAGCTGTTAACTCAGGAATACCAAAGGGAGTGTGTGCTAGCCTTGGGAGCTGTAGAAGTGTCCAGCCGTTTAGCTAGCAGGGCATATCGACATTAGCTGGCATGTGTGTCTGTCATTCTCAAATTCAGAGCTCTTGGGTGGGTGCACACCCCACGGTGAGCCTAGAGCAGCTTTAAACTATTCATTGCTACAGGTGCACACCTGTAATCCCAGTGCTTGGGAGGCAGAGGCAGGAGGATCTCCCAAAATTGAGGCCAGCCTGGTTTGCATAGCACGACTCTGTCTCAGCCCCTCACCCTTGGTCTTTTTGTGGACAAGAACAGTTCCAAATTCAAATAGGTCTATTTGAAGAAAAAAAAAATGGCAAAGTAAGGGGACAATCAACCATTTGAATTAGTCACTCTAATTACTTGACAGATCAGGTATCAAAGTTAATAATACCAAATTATCATCCTGATTTTAAAGCAGGCGGAGATACAGAGACAGTCAGCTGTCGCCCCCAGAGATGCCGGACACAAATTCTCTACCACATTATGTGGAACAATTAACAAATGAGCACAGAAAGTCATGAAATCATTTTAACAAAGCTTTAAAAATTTAGTAGACATGCTCTACTATTTACATTGTAAGTCAGTAGAAAGTTAACTGGAAAACCCATTTTAGAAAGTAACCATTTAAAGACTTCTCTGAAAGCAAAACCCAAAAGTCTCGTTGGGAGGGAAGGGTGGAGGCACTAACTCCTGGCGTCGTGACACCTGTGCTTCATGTGGCAGGGGTGGGGGGTGGGACTTGAGTCTGCCCCATAAACTACTCCTTCAAACTAAAGATTTAAGAATGAAGGCATGAGTAAAAAGCCTTAAAAGTAAAGCTTTAAAAATGTTAGGAAAACATAAGAATTTTATAATCACCTCAGATAAAGACAGATTTCTTAAAAGTTCATAATATAAACTATAATGGCCAAGATTATTAAAGGCAATTTTATTAAAGCTAAGAACATTATTACAGAATTTAAAATGTGAAAGTCCAAGTTAAATCTATAAAGTGACTAAGGATTACTGCCTAAAGTTCATAAATAACAGAAGAAAGATTACAGATAGACACTCCAACAAACAGGAAACATTTAAAGATACTTATTACAAAATGAGACCCACAAAGTGCTCAGAGGGAATGGCTATAAAAATGCCTAATAATGTGTCCATAAGTAAGTCTACAGAGGCTGTGCTTGTGGGTTTTTTTCTTTCTCATGATATTGGTTTTGTTTAATGTAGCAGTAGACCCATCGTCCTCTGACTTGAAAAATACATTTAAAGCTTTACAGAATCCCAAACTTCTTCTTCTGCCTTATAAGTTTGTCTACTGCAAACGTCAGTTGTAGTCACCGGGTTTTGATTCTATGTTCCTATGAGTCTTTCCCAACATTTATAACCAATACAGATGGACTATTTGCTGTTCTCTTCATGAAGAATGGCAATATAGGAGTATAGAATTTCAGTAACTTCATCTGCCACTAAGTTAACGGCAGGAATTAACTAACTTAATTCCTTATCTTCAGAAAGGAAGTCAGGCTTTAAACTTTCACAGTGTTTATTATTTTATGCTAAAACCTGTTAGACTCATTTAGCATTTCATTATTTCTATTTAAGTGTTTCAGTTTTGCTCTACAGATAGCTATCAAAACACTTTTTGAAAGGATTAATGTGATTTTGTGCTACAAAGCAGAGAGAAGATACTAACTTTATAGCATTAGCCATGTCGTACAGTAAATAGAGAGTCTGTGTTCCTTACAGCTGGAAGCCTGAGATCCTGTGCAGTCATCTGTTTCCTTACGATTACTTTTCTTTTGTTTGTCATCTTAGACATTCAACATATAAAGCCCAGTGGTGCAAAGATGGCAAACCAGCTAAGACTGTGAGGAGAACGTCCTCCGGATCCTTGAGATCAGAGGGAACAGAAGACGACCAAGATTACTATCCAGGCATGGTGTTTCTGTGTTTTCAACTGTAGCACTTTCCTTCAAAATGCCATCTGTGATGTCCAACCAATCCCATGAGTTGCAGCAGGTGGAAATGCCTCCAACCATGAAACTTGCTTCTTAAGACCATCATGATCTAATACTGATACAGATAATAATTACAGGCATGCCACCAGCATCACCACGATGCCTGCTACTCTCTTTATAGTATGGTCACCATGAACTAGACCTTACAATGCACACACACACACACACACACACACACACACATGCACGCGCACGGTCCATCCATAACTACTAGTGTCCTAATCCCTCCTCCACACACCTCCCTTTCTAAGTCTTCCTTTGTCTTTGTTCAAATTCCACCCTGCCCAGTACGTCAAGTTTTAACCGCTGGGTTCTCGATGTGTTGCTCTTTCATGTCCCTGCTTTATAAACACTGGTGTCTGCTGTGCTGACCTCCAGATAGTGTCCGTGTAGAGCGCCTCCCAGGATGTGCTCTGTGCCTTCTTTAAAAACCCAATCAGAAGCACCTGGAGGCCTGTGCTCCCTTCCAGCAGTGTCCACTACAGGGTCATTACTCTTGACAGAGTAACCTGGATTTTCTACCTCTCCCTGTCTGTGATTTACTCCTCACCTGCTCCGCCCTCCTCCGTTCTAATGATAAGACTCTTCCAAGGTCAATGGATGCTTCCTCATGGGTAAATCCTCAGAAATGATTGAAAAACAGAATAATCTGTTTCACTCCACCATTCTGCAGAATTTTTTCTTTTGATAACTTTCTTTCATTTCTCGTGTGTGTGTGTGTGTGTGTGTGTATTGGGGGAGGGGTGTGTGTGTGCCCGGTGTCCTCATGCCTGCATTCCTACATGCTCATATGGTATGGGGCATATGTGCATATGAGAACACATACATAAAAGGCCAATAGGCAACATTCGGTGTCATTTCTCAGATGCTACCTACCTTGCTGTGTGAGACAAGGTCTCTCTCACTGGCCTGACTCTGGCTAAGTAGGCTTGACTGAGTGGCCAGTCCCCAGGGATCTTCCTGTCTCCTCTTCCTCAGAGGGTTACAAGTGTCATCACATGTTGCTCTTCTTTCATGGGTTCTGGAGAAGGAACTTGGGTCTTCACACTTTGGCATCGAGCACCTCACCAGCTGATCTGTTTCCCTAGCCCTCCCAACCCCTTTTTAGTTTCTTAGATGAAATTTTTCTCTGCTTTCTACATCATTTCTTGAGTGTTTTTTCAGTCTCAAAATTAGTGGTCCTTTCCTGTCTGAACTAGACCAAACTTTGATATCCTTGTTTGTCACCTAAACAAGCTACTCAATGCTTAGGCCACTCCAACTTATGCCACCTCCACCTGAGGATCAGTGGTTGGTTCCCTGAAGGGATCTTAGTGCCAGAATTCCAGGCGTTATCTGGGCACACTGTTTGAATTTTATCTTTTTGCTGTTTTCCTCAAGAGAAACAGGACAGGAAAATGAGCTGCATAGGAACGCAAGGGCTGGGAAATGAGGACTTGGCATCCAGGTTAGAGTGCTTGAAGATACAAACCTACAAACCAAGGAAGACTTTTTAAAGTGTGTGTGTGTGTGTGTGTGTGTGTGTGTGTGTGTGTTACCTTTAATTATGTGTATGGTTTAGGTGTGGGTATGTGGTTGTTAGTACAGGAGGTCAGAGCTGTGGTAATGCCCCTGGGAGCTGTAGGTACAGGCAGTTGTGAGTTACAAGATATGGGTGCTGGAAATCAAACCCAGGCCCTTTGCTAGAGCAGTGTGTGCTCTTAACTGCTAAGCCACCTCTCCAGGGCACCTCCCAACCCCATATCTTGCTTTTTAAAGGCAGTCGCAACTAGGTAGCTTTGGCTAGCCTGGGCCTTGCTGTATAGATCAAGATGGCCTCACACTGAAAGAAATCTGCCTGCCTTGCCTTCAAAGTGATGGAATTAAAGGTGTGCCCCACCATACCCAGCATCCATGACAAACAAGGAGCTAATATGCTCCCTTTTCTGTTGTGAAAACTACAGATTAAATAATCAGAACTGACCCCAGAGACCAGTTAGCAGACTTTAGATGTCACGAAGGTAGTCTTAATCATTCATGCTGATGGACTGGAGAGAATAGGAAGTGTTAAAGATGATGCCTGGGCTTCTGGGGTCTTTTAATGAAATGAATAGTAGTGCCATACACTAAAATATGAAACCTCACACAAGGATCTGTGGGTCTGGGGAGTGAGTGTGAATTTGGATCTTGGATATATTGAGTTAAGAATACCTTTGGATCATGCCAGTCGAGATGCTGAAGAGACAGCTGAACATAATTCAGGAGATTTGGAATGTCAGGCCTAAGATGTATTTGGGAGTAGTCTAAGACTGGAAGTTTATGTCATGGTCACAATGAGAATACTTAGGGAAAGTGTCTATCAATTATGAGCCAGAAAAAGGTCAGATATAATAGACATGGAATTTTTCAGCTTGAGACTGGACAGGATGATGAAGAAATGAATATGTGATATCACAGAAATCAATGGAAAGTAACTGTATGAGAAAGGATTGAAGGTAGGAATGGTGGCTTACTCTTGTACTCCTAGTATTAGGGAGGCAGAATATGATTGTTGCAAGTTTGAGACTAACCTGATCCATGTAGTTAGTTCTTGTCTAGCCAGGGTACAAAATGTGACCTTGTCTCAATCTTCCTTCTGAAAAAAAAAATGTAGTCTAAAGTATGAAACATCATTAATACACTCATAAAATCAGGACTGAACAATGCCTGTTACATGTACTGACCTCAAAAGTGTAGTCATTTGAGAGCCATTTGGGGGTAATCCCAAGACTGCTGTGGATTCAGATCTGGATGATAGAGAAATAAAACATTTACAACTCTTCAGGGAAGTTCATCTTTGAAGAGACAATGTGTGGTAATAACTGGAGTGTAGTCAAAGAGTGGATGCAGATATGGAAATAAAAGATGGAAAGATCCTTCTGGTATCAGGAAAGGCAGGCATCCTTTACTAAATCAGGACGAGAGGGAACTATGGGTACAGATGAGGGAACTGGGTTTGTGTGTCAGTTGCAAGTTGAGGAAATTTCCATCTGATAACCCTCCTTGTTACCTAAGAAGAAGCAAGTAAGTCAAAGGACAGAGGCCAGAAGATAACATTTGTTTGAAAGTTCAAAGAGCTTGGAGAAAAATTAAAAATAGCCATTGAAAGGAAGAAGGACAAGTAGATAAAAGATCAATAGAATCTGTGGTTTGTCTTCAGGGTCCACATACAGTTAATTACAGTGAATTTGTGGGGTTTCCAAAGCCCACTTTGCTGTGAATCTTTATCTGATAGCACTGAGATAGGCAAATCTGAAAAGAGGCAGTCTAAGATATTGACAAGAGTATGTGTAAAGAAGTGGATAAAAAGAAACGGTGGAAAAAATGGAAGGATGGTGGACTGTAAGAGAGTTGTGAAACAATAGGTGGACACACTGTAACAATGAGGTGGACACACTGTAACAATGGGGTAGACACACTGTAACAATGGGGTAGACACACTGTAACAATGGAGTGGACACACTGTAACAATGGGGTAGACACACTGTAACAATGAGGTGAATGAGGTGGACACACTGTAACAATGGGTAGAAACACTGTAACAATGGGGTAGACACACTGTAACAATGGGGTAGATACACTGTAACAATGAGGTGAATGAGGTGGACACACTGTAACAATGGGGTAGAAACACTGTAACAATGGGGTAGACACACTGTAACAATGGGATAGACACACTGTAACAATGAGGTGGACACACTGTAACAATGGGGTAGACACACTGTAACAATGGGGTAGACACACTGTAACAATGGGGTAGACACACTGTAACAATGAGGTGGACACACTGTAACAATGGGGTAGACACACTGTAACAATGGGGTAGAAACACTGTAACAATGGGGTAGACACACTGTAACAATGGGGTAGAAACACTGTAACAATGGGGTGGATAGATTTGTGAGGTGAAAGGCAGCCGTGTTGCAGGGTACAAAAGCAATCTGAAAGAACAGAGGCAAAGGATGCTACCCAGTGTGCTGTAACAGTAGCCACTCATAGGACAATTATACACTGTTGAATTATATTTCTTATAAGATAATCTGTAAAAACAAACAACAAAACCCTTTATAAGACTGTGTCATAGATGTGGCCTATAGTTGTGTACATTGTTAGTGATCGAGAAGTCGGGATTTGAGGAGATCTGGGATGTAGCAGAAGGGCTTAGCAGCAAATGGATCTCAGTTTGTGAGCATTAAATGAAAAGTGAGCCTTCTGTGGAGCCAAAGCTACAAGCTAACTGAGTGACCCAGACCCAGCAACTGGATTCCTGTGAAACAGTGGAGCGTGTGTATGGTGTAACAGAAAGCCAGGAACTTCAAAGGAGTAGGACTTTATTTCTAAAGGGTACAGATTGTTTTAGAAGTGGGGAGTGTGAAGGAAAACCTGCTTTCCAGACTGGGCTATGTGGAGCATGACACCAATAAACAGCTGCCAATAGAGAGAGCCCTCAGGGAATAACCTCATTTTACAGCTCTTTCTCCTAATGGGAGAATGAGGGAAAACTCACATTCTCTGGCCATCCATCTCCTGAGTGATGCTTTTCCTGTCTTATGGTTCCCTCCTCCTTCGCTTCTCTTCCTACTCCAAAACTCAAAACCTTGCCATCTCTCAACATGCGATTCCTTGGAAAGGATGAACCTGTGAGTCTGCTTGGAGCTCACAAGTCCCCTGAAGAGGAGAAATGGGACGTGACGAGACTTATGGGGCTCCTGCTTGTTTATAGTTACACTAATTTTTTTTACCTATTAAGTTGTAGCTCAGTGCCTTTGCTATATATGTATTTGTTAAATGTGAGAGAACAATCACTTCTATAAATTCCTACCATCAATAACTTCCCCCAGTCTTCTATATGTAACCTACCAGTTAAGTAAGCCATGCAAGAAATATGAGCAGTACCCTGTCTGCTCTTCTGCATGCATATTTAAATATATTCTGTACTCAGTCCCATGTTAAAGTTAGTTATTTCCTATGAGTATTCACCCATACTCTAAAGATATATTCTAATAATAAAATTATTCAGCAAAGTGACTGACCTTTACCTTAGCAAGGACTGTAACAGTATTAACTAACGTAATCCTTGGCAGTGTCTGAGATCCTTACTGTAACAATAGGTGAGGTACGGAAGATGAAAAAGATCAGTATGAGAAGTTGCCACTGTCATTAACTTCTATTCCAAGAGGCTCTGGCTCCTCCCTGCACTTCACTGCAGCCTAGTTGTCAAGGACACCCCTGGGCAAGGGCAGTGGCTATTTACAGGGCAATCTTTACCTCCTCATTTCAAAGGTAGGGAAGGTGAGGCAGGCATGTAACTTGCAAAGGAAAACAGCCAGAATACTAACACTTGTTCCTGTGAACCTGGCGGTTGGCTCAGCATGAGTTCCTAGCACCTCATCTGATGGCTGACTCTATTGTTTGGTATGTGAAGTTACTAATGATTCTCACAGTAGATACTCAGTTCTTAATGTTTTTCTTCACAGATTACCTTGACCAAAGGTTCAGTCGGCAATGTGTAGGGGTTTCAAAACCATTTTTCCCCGATATAAGGAAGGCAAAAGAAAAGCCGAAGCAGACTGCCCATACAAATGGCAAGAAGTACCGAATTCAACCATATGACACAGCAGGTACGCCGCAGCCCTGTCCAGCTTGTAGGAAGCGCTGCACACTGCCTCGGAAACATGGTTCTGCTGCTTTGTTGGACACACTTTATGGAAAAGAAAAAGTCTTACTGAGTCTTGCAGGTTTTGCACCGTAAAGAATTGCTACATTTTCAATTATTTTTGAAACTTACAATATCGCTAAAATTGGCAAAATATTTAGGGATTATGTTCTTACTGAAGATATTCTCTGACTGTTGTTTTAGAACTCCATGTAAGACAAATTATAGTTTTGTTTTATGCTTCTAGTAAAACGTGGGGGGGTGTATGTGGGGGGGGGGAATGTGCCTGAGTGTGTGTGGGGGGGGGTTGGGGGAAGGTGGAACTGTGTGGAGGTATGGGGATGTGGGTGTAGATGTGTGTGTATGTGTGTGTATGAGCGTGTGTGGTGTTGTGTGTATATGTGTAGTGTATGTGTGGTGTGTATGTGTGGTGTATGTATGTGTATATGTATAGTGTATGTGTGGTGTGTATGTGTATGTGTGGTACATGTGTGTGTATGTGTGTCTGTGGGGGGGTGTATGTGTATAGCATGTGTGTGTATGGTGTGTGTATGTGTGTGTGTATGTATGTGTGGTGTATGTGTGTGTGTGTGTGGTGTATGTATGCATGGTATATGTGTGTGGGGTGTGTACGTGTGTGTGTGTCTGTGTGTGTATCTCAGGACCATGAACATGCTAGGCAAGTGCTCTACCACCTGGCTATAGACAGCCTACCACCTACACAGCCTTTGGCTGTCTTAGAGACTCACTATGTCACTCAGGGTGGCTTTGAAATTGAGATCCCCTTGCCTCAGTCTCTGCACTACCATACCTGGTACAAAGATTAAATACAAAGATTAAATGTCCAAATAATTAAGCACTCTTTTCCCACTAAAATTTTTGATACTTTTTTATATTTGAAATCATTATTTTAATATCATAAATTTTATAAAGGAAACTTTCCTGTTTCTTACTAGAATACCATAGTCCAGAGATGGAATTATCATTAAGTTGTCATCCAAACCCCTTATCCATACAGGAACATTCAGGTTTTTCAATATCTCAGCAGAAAACCCTCATCTGGACAGAATTCAGCCTCCCTTGAGTGCCCCAGGGTCCTGTAACTTTTGCTATTTAGTAGAGTGTGGCTCAGGTGCTAGGCCATCCTCTCCTGGGGGACAGATCACTGCATTAGAGGCCATCTTGCTACCATAATTATTCTAGTCCCTCCTTTGCTGGTTTTGAGGAACAGAGAAGATTTCTGGTGCTGTTTTATAAAATTTCACTTCTCCACAAAGAAATGGTTTTGTTCAGCTGAGGTGCATGATTTTTGGAGGGCCTGAGATATAGAATGACTTGTTAGAGTCAGTGTCGCCATTGGCATGCCTTGTATGATTCTTAAAGACTCCTGTGACTTGTTCTGTTGTTTAATAAGAAATGTCATCGTAGCAGTCACTGGAGAGAAGAGACAGCTCACAGGATGGGAGAAAATAGTTTCAAACTGTTGACCCCACAGAGGACCAATTTCCAGAATGCATAAGGAAAAAAAAAACCCTCAAGTTAACTCCCAGTTAGTAAACGGGGCAGGGTGTCTGAAAGTCACAATGTAAGGTATAAAACACAAATGTGTGTGGAAACTGTTACACAGTGTTAATTATCAGAGAAATTTAAATAAGAAACACAGTGAGAGACCTTCTTACACCAGTCAGAAGAGTGAAAAACAGTTACAACACTGGTAAGGATGGGGAGGGAAGGAAACAGGCCATGTTCTGCTGATGGGAGCGTAACCCCCACAGCCATAATGAAGACAGCACAGAGGAGGGACCACTGATGAGATTGTGGTCTGGTTATGGTAATCACATGTCTGATATGCCACATACATGTACTGAGCAATCACATCTGCCCCTGTGAATATGTACACTTTGAAACTTAATTTAAAAACTGGTGGGGAAAGGTATAAAATGAAGTTTACAGTACAGTCTGCATAACATGGGAAATAGAAGCAAAAAAGGAAAAGGTTGTGTTGAGAAGCATGAAATCAGGATCAAGAAATATGATTTGCAAGAATATATGGAGTAAGCAGCCGTCCTTGGGAAGGACGTCTCCGACCCACACTGCTTCCTCTTTTCTTCTGATGCTAAAGCTTCCAGTCCTGTTAGGCCTTAACAAGGAAAGGCTTTTGACTGGGTCCTGAGCCAATGTTTCCTGTGGCTTATGATCTGTGATTATATAATAAAACCCTTTGTTCTGTCTGTCTGTCTGTCTGCCTGCCTGCCTGCCTGCCTTTTTCTTGATATTACCCGTATCTTACAATTATTATCCACAAATCTATTTCAGTTTTGGAATACATTTCAAACAAAATAAGTGATAAGTACATGTAGCTGTTAGTTACGCTATCCCTAAAGATCTAGCATACTGGCCGCTAGCAAGAACGTCATGTTCACATAGGGTTATTTTCCACCTTGTTTGCTGTCTGTGTTTGTGGTGTATGTATATGTGTGCTTATGTGGGTGTACACATGTGTGCAAACAGGTACATGTGCACATGTATATGCAAGTCGTGATGTCTAAAGTAAGGAATTGGGTTTTCGTTTGAGCTCCCGTTAAAGCTTAATTTCAAGCTGTTTCTTCTTTTATTACTATTTAATTTTTTCTGTTTATGGAAATATTTATAAATGATGCCTATACTTGCATTTATACTGAACTCTAAAAACCTCTTTCTACCAGACCCAGAAGAGACTGATGCTGTGAAACATATTCTTAGGCTGAGAGAAAAGCTTAACTGGGAAACGCCGTCATTTCCACGTTCTCTGAAGTATCACCCTAAGGCCGTGGCTCCAAAGCGCAAGCTAAAGGTACAATTCTATTTTATGCAATTTCAACTATTCAAAATTAAAATTTGAAACTATATTAACTTTTATTTAATTCATTGTAGATATCACATCTATGCTCATTAATAGCATTAATTACAATAAATTCTGGCAAATATACAAGAATCCCAATATAATTTATATTATAAATTCCATAGTTTTGAATCTCTGTCTTGAGCAAGCATCTCTGCACTCTGAGGTTTATAATTCTTTGACCTTGGAATTGAGATAACGGGAACTTCTCAGTGGAAAAGATGTGCTATAATATCAGGTAGATTGTGGACATCGTGTTTGAAAGTGTAAAACAGAGCTCTTACTGTCCATGGCTGCTTTGGATCCTTGAGTAAATTATACTTAATTTGTATGCAAAAAAAGACTTGTGTATTCTATGTACACCAAGTTTCTAGTTACCTTAGAAAATAGAATTAGAACAAAGCTGGCATAACTGGGCAAACAGCTACCATAAGGCTTGTCACTGCCGACTTGCATACTTTACCCACTGCCTGTTGCCTCTTATTTTCGGGGTTGAAATTTATTTTTTAAAGGTCTCTTAGTACAGATTATAACTGGACCCAAAATAAGAAAACAAATAGCTACAACAATGGAAATACTCTTCAAGAAAGAAAAACAACGTGAAGACTATAAAACTGAGCCTAAAGCTATGCGCCTCAGTAACTGGAAACAGTTTAGTGCACTTGATTCAGCAGTTTCTAAGAGTGCCAGCAATTACTAAATTATGCTTTTAATAAAATTACTCCAAGATGATTCAATTCAATTTTTGTATGATTTAAAAAAAAATTGTTGATAAAAGTGCATGTTTCAAAACTAAAAGAAAGTAGCTTTGGAATTTACACTTTACATTTCCTTAATGGGTGGTGGTCAGTTCTTCAATACTGCCGAGCAAATGAGACTGACAGTTTGTCACACACTGGAGAAGCTTCGAGGGTAAATTTAAAGTCACGCTTGGACTCCAGTTTCTACTGTTACTTCATGAGTCTGTGACTCAAGTTAGGTGATCTACAAAAACTTTACTTTCTGCATCTGCTTAATTATACTGAAAAGCATGAAGCCTCAGTCTCTTTAAAGTTGTCAGAGGCATCATTGTTCAGACAATACATATAAGGCACCCACCGCTTACTGCACATCGCCTACTTAGCAATGCTACCTACAGCTGTTAGAATACCTTCTCCTGTCAACATCAGCACAAATGTTCGTTCAGCCTGTGCGTCCAGAATGGAAGATGGCGCTTGTTCAAGGTCTACCATTAAGTTCGGAATAAGGATGTGGATAAATATTTCTAGATGTCTTATCACTTTGTATGTCTAGGATGGAAATGAAATGCCTTAACCCTTTCATAAGATTGGGCCTACTGAAATGAATTAGCTATGATTTGAGGTTAATTTTCCTCGCTGATACTATTTCAATTTTAATTCTGTCTTAACATTGTTTCCACTGGATCTATTTAGCCATTTAATTAATTAAAGTTGTGTCAAAGTAAGCTTCTTCTTTTTCTGAGGAATGCTTGGAAGATGATGGTGAATTCGTGTACTGCCTTCCTCAGGAGAACACCAGAGGCATGTTTAATGAGTATGATCTTCAAGCAGTCTCTACCTACAAAGCTAAAAACTGCAAAGAATTTTGGATGGTCACTGCTTCGTTTGTCTCAAAGGTAATGTAAAATACATAGGCTCTGCTTTATGAATTACATCAGGAAGTGTTAGCCGGTCGGGCAAGTGTGATGGGGCACATTGGTGATCCCAGGAGTGGGAGACAAGTGGGAGAAGTGAGTGTGAGGCCAATCTGGGGTATGCATAGAGACCCTGACAACAAAATGAAAGGAGAGGAACATAAGAGTAACCAATTTAGAAACTTTTTTAAAGTAGCATTTTTTTTTTTACTTATTTAAAATTAAAATACAGTTTTATCGTTCCCCCCTTTTGCCCCTCCAACCCCTTCCATGATCCTTCCCTCCAACACACTTCCCTCTCAAATCCATGGCTTCTTTTTCTTTATTATCCCACAAGCCCCCCTCACTACATAGTTGTTAGGCACCTGGGGGTCTTTGTTTAGGGGTAAGGCCTGATGAGAATCCCCCTCCCATGTTCATTTGTCTATTGGTGATGTCCTTGTTGCAATATCAGGCCTGTAGCTTCCCTGTCCTTCCCAGGACTCTCAGCAGACTTCCTGGTCTTCTGGCTTTTACAGTCTTTCCAGCTCCTCCTTTGCCATGTCCCCTGAGCCTCAGGTTACGTGCAGGCGTTGTGCTGTAGATGTATCCATTGGGGCTGGGCACCCCACAATCTGCCGTCTCTGCATTTTGACCAGTTGAGGTTTTCTGTAACTGTCTCCATCTGCTGCAAAGAGAAACATCTTTGATGTATGTGCTGTGAGGGCTACGCTTACCTATGGATGTTAGGAGAAGCATTTAGAATGCAGCTGGGAATTGGGCCAATCTCACAAAGTGGCTGTAACAGCTTCTCTTCTATTCATGGCCTCACTAGCCCTAGATCGTTGGCAAGGTTTCCAGTGTCGGGCATCTTTTCTCTCCTGTTGAACAGGCCCTATGTCTCATTTGAGAGCTGTTGGTTGTCACCAAGATAGGAATGCCACTACCTCAGCTTTAGGGATATTGTGCCATGTTAGTCATTGTTGTGGTTTGTAGGCACTACAGCTGAGCAGGGCTGTTGATTGGTTCTCTCCTTTTATGGCTTGCATAGCTTGTAGTACTATACAGGCCAGTCCTGTGGGAGGAGGCTCTCAGGCCAGACTGGGCTCCAGTCTTCTGCATCCTGCACCTCAGCCACGGGGACACGTCTCCCACCTTTGGGAGGCAACCAAGGGCAACAACAACAGCCTATTTATTTGGAGAGTCTCTTGACCAACAACTGGAAAGGTTTCTCATATATAATGTTGGTGGTTTTGTTAGGTAGCCTATGTCTCTTGGAGGGAGCATTATCAGTCCAAGTGGCATACATTTCATTTCTATATGTATGTATGTATACACATACAGTTGTATGTAATTTATCTAATTTTAGGTAAATGAAACAATGTGATTTCTGTCTTTGTGGTTTAGATAAACTCAGTCCATTTAGGAAATCAAAGTTTAAGAAACAGCTTGGGAGAAAATTACTTAATAATAATGTTTCCTTCCTCTTTGGTACAGATTAAGGCTTAAAATTTCAATTGGAAGGAGTTTTTCACCTATTAAATACTTTTTTATTTTACATGATCTTTTAAAGTGAAAACTAGAAAACAAGCATTTGTTGGCATAATAGGAATAATAAATATTTCTTTTGAGTGTAGGTGTGCATGTGTGAGAGAGAGTGTATGTGTGTATGTGTGTGTGTGTGTGTGTGTGTGTGTTGTTTGTATGTATTCACTGCCCTAGAGCTCACCAAATAAGTAGGCTGACTAGCCAGCAAGACCCAGGGATCCACTCATCTCCAGCTCTGTAGGGATTCCGCTGCATCCAGCTCTTTTGGGTAGGTTCTAGGGAATGAACTCAGGTCCTCATGGTTGTACACCAAGCACTTTACCAGCGAAGCAATCTTTCCAGCTCCACAAGGCATACTTCTATTGGTATATTGGTCAGAAACTTCCCCAGATGTAGAAATTCTCCCATTATGTACTTAGCACTATGACCGCAGACTGTAATTAGCCAATTGTGCTCCTTTGTTTAATAGTTATCTGTTTTCTTCTGCTGTCTCAACTGTCAAACTAAAACCAACTCAACAGTATATTGGAGCAGGACCACAAACCTGGGACTTGACATGTGCGAGACAGGCATCCTGGCACTGAGCGCCATCCTCAGCCACGCCATAATTTATACAAAACATGAAAATTGTGAGGCAGAAAACTTGTCGAGATTTTTTGTAAAAGTATCTCTGGATAGAGAGGAAGTTTTTCCTATTCTTTCTGTAGGAGCACAGGAAAGCAAGCTAGAGAAAATGCCACGGGTAGCAGCTGTGTGGAGGGAAGTCAGATTCGGGTGTGGATGAAGTGGATGAAGAACTGGGGTGTAACGGTAAATACGGGTCTTTTCAGCCTCTTGAAACTAGAAGTGAAGTCAATCACACGTTGTGTTTTGTAATCATAGGTCACTAAAACGGGCGGCAACACGGAGGACGTGGAACTTATGCCTACTCTGGACTGGCTTTCAGAAAGACATTACTTCTATTTACTGCAGAAGTTTAAGATATTTTACAACTTCCGGTGAGATGGACACAAAGGAAACTCACGTTTGGTAGTTTCTGTAGTAAGAGCAATTGCCCTGTGGCATCTGATGCCACCAGAAGGACGCTGCTCGTGTGTCCGTGAGTGCGTGGGTGCATGGGTGCGTGCATGCGTGGGTGCTTGCAGCATTATAGGGGGTGGGGTGTTCTGTAAATGTGTTTTAGACTAACGAACTTTGTCCACTTCAGAACAAAATTTTTTAATTTCATTTTTTCTGGATAAATGTTACAAAAAATGATGTCAAACATTACTGAATAATCACTAATAAGTCATTACCTTTTCTTTATGCCCTTCTTATTGAAATCCTAAAATCCTGCCTCCGTCCTCTCCACTATGGCTGCTGGCATTTTTATTTACCAATCAGAACCAACTGGGGGCAGGGTTCCAAAAAGCTATGTGCAGACCCTCTCGTGTAAACAGATTTTTGGGGAACATGATTAGCATTTCATTCATAATACAAGCAGCTATATCTATCACTCTACCTACCTATATCTATAGATAATATATATAATCTAAGATAGTTATATCTATAATCTAACTCCTTCCTAGTTGGATGCCTCTATCCATTGTTTCCATTTTGTTCATATTGCAAGCTAATTAATGTATAGAACACATTTCATAGTTCGTGATAATGCATACATATATTTAAATGTATATGATTATAAATAAATAGTAAGAATCCTTGAGGCTTTCTCAAACAATGTGCTGTTATTTATCCCTCCTCCCTCTTCTGTACTGACCTCTCCCCTCCTTAGCTGGATTCTCCTCTCCATTGTTTCCATATCACAACATATAAATTGTGTATTTGTATAATTGTATACACATTTATAACATGTATTATATATGTATATATAGTATGTATATTATAATATATATGTATAATACACACACACACATATATATATATATATTTAATGTCTAAAAACACATTTCATTTTAAAAAATATTTATTTGGATGTTGCAGCCAAGCAAGTTCTATATCTATAGGAAATGTAATAACTTTCCCTTACATTTGCCTTTTGCTTTATGTTTTGTTGTTGATTTTGGAGAAAATTTTGATGTCTGAGCATTTATTTTTGGTGGTGAAAGACAAAATATAATCTAAGGAATTTCCTAACATTACTTACCTGCTAACAAATGTGTTCCATGTAATTATAGGACTTGGAAGACTTCAAGAAGTATTTTTTTCTTTTCAGGATAAATAAAGCCTTTGTTACTTGGAAACTGAATGTTAAAAGATGTAAGACAGAGGCTAGCAGGTAAGTCTTAATATACAATGCATATGAATTCCAAAAGCAAAACGATTTCAAATGTAGTATGAGTTGGAGACACTTGAATTTTAATTCACATTGGGAAGTCACATTGTGCTGATATTCTGATGCTACAGGAAGAATGTTGAACCCTGTGCATGCTAGGCAAGTGCTCTGCCCCTGAGATCTATCCCCAGGCCAGCAGTTTTACCCACCTCTGTCCTATGAAGCTAGTTAAATGCTTCTAACATGTCACAGGCTGCCATTCTGTGGCCACACTGCTGTGAGTTCCTGCCAAGTTTCTATGGTCTCTTCATCTTTTTTGTTTGTTTTTGTTTTCTGTTTTTCTTTCCCCAAACAGAAATGAAGTCATCAGAAATAGCGGTTGATCTTGTTTTGTGCAATTTCAAGCAGCTGGGTGTTTCTCTTGTCCTTAGTAAACGTTTTATTGTTATAATTGTGACTTGAAATGCAGTTGTAAGACGCAACACAGAGAAATCTTCTGTGCTCTTTACCTACCCCCGCATCCCCCAGGTTCTACAGCTCACAATATTATGGAATATTATGATTGCCAGAATGTTGACATTAATTAGTATGCAGGATATTACTGTCACCATAGTATATCACACTTGTCTTCATGGCTGCCATCACTTCTTGCCCAGTGCCTCTCCTCACTCTGTGGTAACAGCTGATCTATGCTCTGGTTCTATAGTCTTGTCTTTGAAGGAGTGTTCTTATCAGAAACAGTCATAAAGATGCGAGGCTAGTTCCCAGACTCAAGATGGTGGTTCTCAGATGTACACTCGGCTCCAAATAGGTCAGATTGTATATCATCTATCTATCTATCCATCTATCATCTATCTATCTATCTATCTATCTATCTATCTATCTATCTATCTCAGTCTTTACCCTGTTCATCATATTTCATTAAAGAGGTTTCCAAAAAAAAAAATATTATGTACAGAGAATCCTATATCAATAGTTTTTTGGTTAGCGCTCAATGGTGTTCTTACATTCAGCTGTACTGTAGTTTGTTAAACCCATTTCTCTATCGATGTACACTTGCATATTTTCTAGAGTTTTGTCTGTCATGGAAAGCTGCTGTAAATATTTGTATATGTTTCCATTTCTCTGGGGTAAACACCCAAAGTTAAAAGTCTGAGTCATATGGTCATTGGATGTTTGAGTGGTTTTATTGTTTGTTGATTTCATTGTTTGAGACAGGGACTTACTGTATACCCAGGCTGACCTGGCACCTTCCTGCCTCAGCCTCCTGGGCACTGGGATTATAGGCAAAGGCAATCCAGCTAGCCTGTATTTAGTTTTTGAAATAGTTGACAAAATAATTTCTAGAGCAGTTGTGCTTTTTGTCATTCCCACGATCAGTTCAGTTTTCTTCGCATCCTTGATATCATTTGTGTTGTAACTAATTTTTATTTCTGACATTCTGATGGGCATAGTAGCATCTCAGCATGTTTTAATCAGTATTTTCTTAATGCCATGACTCTAATTTTCATTCCTTTAATGGTGACTGTCTCTTCATGCACATATTTGCCATCTCTCTGTTTTCGTGGCCATACGAGGACTGTGGAAGGCACAAGGACCTGCTCTCCACAGAAGCAAGCTTTGCTCTGACTGGTTTAGGTCTTAAGGAATCTTCTCTCTTCCATTCTGACTTTTCTCCTGCTCCCATTCTGCCCTTCCTATTTCCAATGCCACTGGCTGTGGTTTGTCCTACCTTTGTGATCAAGATACATAGAAAAAGAGGATCAAAAAGAAGAAAAAAAACCCCTTTTTTTTTTTACTTTAGAATACAGATAGGAGTTTTCAAGAATTATTATCCAAGTTGTCCCTTATCCATTGAACATTCTTCTTGTTACTTGGAGAAAATTATTTAGGTTTGACCTGGACTCAGTTCCTGGCAGCCACATGGCAGCTCACAATTGTGTGCATCTCTAATTCCAAGGGATCCAACGCCCTCACACGGACAAAACAAAACAGGCAAAACCGCCAATGCACAGAGAAATAAAAGAAAACAAAAATATATCTTAAAATTTTACTAAGTTGATGGTACATATAATTAATTTTTCATAACACTGCTTGATACATCAAAACTCCTAGGACTCGGTGGAGTGATACCACCTGTTTTATTGGTTTGGAATGAGCTAAGTCATCTTCACCTTTCAGATCATACCTGTACAACCACCTTTTTTGTGCTGATGAGTTATTTCAAACTTGTTTGCTTTATGTGAGAGGACTCTGTGAAGATGCCCTGACTCTCAAAAAGAATAACAAAGACAATCCATCTGCCATCTGCCTTATCAAGGTGAGTAGATGCAGTCCCTGTAAACCAGTACAGGTACATGGGGTCTGGAAAGGCTGCACATGCAGTTCTGGGCAAAAGAAACAATTTCTAGATCCACAAGTGAGTCACTGTGGATGGCGTGATAAGCGGCAGAGAAGAATGTGGGAAATGATGACAGTCAGTTGTAGGAGTTAACGTTTCTTATAAATTCTGGCTGATGCTTTAACAGAAATGACTGAAGCCATTGTCACATGTCTCTTGGAAGTGCAACCTTACTTGTAATTAATAGTTTCTAACACATGGTGGTTCGTATCGTCTCATCCCTTGGTATTCCATGTCAAGAATTCATCACAAGATGCAATTCAGCAGTCTTGGTTTAATGAACGAGATTTCCTGTTTGAAGATTTTAGGAAAGATGAGCTTAATAGTGACCTGATATAATTAGCTTTTTGTAAGCTTTTCTTTGAAAAATATTAAACACATAGAACTATAAGTCTTAAGTGTCCCATAGAGAGTTAAAAAGGATTCCAGCAGATTTTACTTCACTGTCCCAGCGTGTAGGGAGATGCTGGAAGGTGAAATAGTCTCTACATCAAGAAAGAAAAATGTAAAGGGATTGGACAAGTTAGGACTTTGATAATCTCAGAAATGTTTCTGTGTTGAATATGCACATGTAATAAGATCAATGTCAGCGTCTGGCGGTGGCGCTGCGCTCTCGGCTCCGTGCTCTGGAGTCGCCCTCTCTCTGTCTCTCTCTGGTTTGAATCCCATGCTCGTCCCACAGTTCTCTGTGAGAAAAAAAGAAAAAAGAAAAAAATCAATGTCTAACAAAATACCTAAGTCAATGTAAGTTTAGAATCAAATCAACATAACTTAGAATCAAGGTTATATAGTAATTATTCCATATTCTTTGAGCGAATGAAAATTCAGGAGGATGAATTAATCCTTACATATAGAATATATTTTGTTTTCGTTTGTGTGTTTGTTTTTGTTTGGTTTGATGTGGGTTTTGGTTTTTGATCCAGGGTTTCTTAGTGTAGCCCTGGCTGTCCTGGAATATGCTATGTAGCTCTCTGGCCTAGAACTCAGGAGATCCTCCTGCCTCTGCCTCCACTACCACCCAGCTGCATTTTATATATCTACATTGAGGATATTGGCATCAGTGTTTCCTCTTCTTTTTTTCTCTTAGTTTTACAAGACAGGATCGATCTGTGTTCATCAGTTGGCCTAAAGCTTGCTGTGGAGTCCAGACTGGCCTCCAATTTATGATCCTCCTGCCTTAGCTTTTCCGATGCTAAGATTATAAGACTATGCTACCATGATCGACTGTATTATTTCAAAAGTATAAAATTCAATTCATCTCAGAGACAGATGAGGGAAGAAATATCTTTATATGGTTTCTGTGTAGGAGGAAATGCCTGTTTTAAGTTGTCTTATGAATAAGCTAAATAACAAAAATTTTAAACGATGAATAGGGGGCCAGGTATGGTGGTGCACACCTTTAATCCCAGTACCTGGGAGGCAGAAGCAGACAAGTCTCTGTGAGTTCAAGGCCAGCCAGAGCTACATAGTGAGACCTGTCTCAAAAAACAAACAAAAGGAGAAAAGGAGGAGGAAGAAAAAAAGAGAAAAAGGAAGAAAGGAAGGAAGGAAGGAAGGAAGCAAGAAAGACAGAAAGACAGAAAGGAAGAAAGGAAGGAAGGAAGGAAGAAAGGAAGAAAGGAAAAGAAAGAAGAGAGGAAATTGATGAGCAGGACTGCTAAGCAGTCCAGGAAACCCATGTCTGTGCCTAAGACACCAGTGGGTAGCAGTGCTCACAATGACAGAGAAAGGATGTTAGGGTTTCCTGGAGACTTCTGGTTCTCTGCGCTTTCCTCAGAGCATCAAGAACCTTCCAAAATTTTACTTTCAAATGGCAGAACTGAAAGAGATCATGGTTTGTCCATGTTCACAGAATAAGGCAGAAACTTCAGATGTTTCAAATTTAGGAGTAGATTGTCTTAGTTAGGGTTTGTATTCCTGTACATCATGATCAAGAAGCAAGTTGGGGAGAAAAGGGTTTATTCAGCTTACACTTCCACATTGCTGTTTATCACCCAAGGAAGTCAGGACTGGAACTCAAGCAGGTCAGGAAGCAGGAGCTGATGCAGAGGCCACGGAGGGATGTTACTTACTGGCTTGCTTCCTCTGGCTTGCTCAGTTTGCTTTCTTATAGAAACCCAGAGGATGGCGCCACCCACAATGGGCTAGGCCCTCCCACCCTTGATCCCTAATTGAGAAAATGCCTTACAGCTGGATCTCATGGAGGCATTTCCACAAGGGAGGCTCCTTTCTCTGTGATAACTCCAGCTTGTGTCAAATTAATACATAAAACCAGCCAGTACCTAGACTTTTGAAAAACTAAAGTTACAGTCCTTCGTATCTATTGATGAACGATGTTATGGCAAGAATTAACACACCATAGAAAAATAAGAAAATATTGAAAGATGGGTGATTTATACCATGTACTCAAATGGATTATACCTTCTGTATTACCAACAAAATTGGTTGTATAGTTCCTGGAAATTTCTCCCTGGGAGACCTTCAATAATGTATTGTAGTTATTTAATTTTTAACTTGTGTGTGTTCATGCTACTCAGTGTCATCCCAGATAAGGGCAGGGCAGGGAGGAAAGTGCATGTGTGTGTGGAGGCCAAAAACAGATGTCGTATGTCTTCTACTGCTCCCCTTAGCTTTTGAGGAGATGTCTTTCACTGAAGTGGACAGTCGCTAATTGACTGGACTGGCTGGCTGGCAAGTCCTCGGGCCTGACTCTCTCATGCCTCCCCAACACTAGAGTTACAGACGTGCAGCAGCACACTGGCTTTGTGTGTGTGCTGCCCTCCGACCATAGCTCCTCATGCCTTGTTGAAGCCAACTTCCAAACCCAGGTTGATCCTGTACAACATGCTCGTGGTTTTATGTTAACAGATAACTGTGATCTGAAAGGCAAAGGTAAGTGATCCCAGGTTTCATAGATGATACCTTCACTTTCTTAATTTTAAGAAAATATAATTTAAAAAAAAAATTCAACCCAAGTAAAAGCAGACCAAAATAAAAACAAAAAAACAAACAAACAAAAAATAAAATATAATTTAACAATCTTCTGCTCCACATTAATTTTAGTTGTTTTAACTTAAACTGTAGTTTTAAATAATAAGTATTTTTTCCTTTTATTAAGACTTAGCCATGGTGTGGTACATGGCTTTAATCCTGGCACTTGGGAGGTAGAGGCAGGCAGATATCTATGAGTCTGAGGCCAGCCTGGTCTACAGAGTGAGTTCTAGGCCAGCTAAGAAGGCATAACTGAGACCCTGACTCAAAAAGACATAAACATTTAGTTACATTTATCTATGAGGATTTAAATTTGAGTAACATTGAAGCCATAGTATGTAAAGCATAAAAAAATATATAAAGAAGAATTTATGAGCTGTGCTCTACCGCATGCCATGGAGAGGTGATCATAGGCCTTTTCTCTTGTTCTTTGTAACTGATTTTTTTCAAACATGTGACATTTATTGCCATTTAACTAGGTGGACACTTCCCGAACGTACGTCCTGGAGAAGTTCTGTGAGGAACAGTTACAGCAAGCCACCCAGGCAGTGGCGAAACTTGAGGAGATCAGGAGTAAAGCAATAGTGGAGATAAAGAATACAGCCTTAAAGGTAATTCTGCAATTGCGCCTGTCCTGTTTCTATGTAATGAGTGATTATTCCAAATTGCATTCCTAAATAAAGAAAGTATTGGAAATCAGCAGTTGAGTCAAAGGTGGTTAAGTAACCAACCAACTGGTATTGTATTTACTATGAAATTTTCCAGGCATGATGCAAAATACAAAAAAAAACTGTAGGTATGTATTTGTAGATGTGTATCTGTGAGTGCATGAACTATAAATATCTCTGTAACTTCAAGGTGCTTCCTATCTAGCCTGCGCTGACATATGAAGGGAACCTGATTAGTTGCAAAGGTCTTAGTGTTCATAAGATTAAGAACTTAGGAGAAACACCTAGATGAAATACAACTTCACCAAGGATTTTGGAAAGGGAATTCAGTAATACAGTGATCCCTGTCTGCAAGGAACCCTGTGCCACTCAAGATCCCTCTGTGAGTACGTGGAATCACTTGCTTGCCCCTGCATTCCTGTCCGACTTCTAAACTGATCTGCTTCTAAGATTCTGAACCCAAAATTTGGCTTCAGAACATGTAACAGGTTCTTCTTGTCAGATGTCCAAACACAGTGGAAATAGGGGTAAAATATTGATGAAAGTTGATGATAAAATTTATTTTTAATGTGTCATTCAGGCTAGTTATGATACTATACACTACAGCTCATCTGCACTAGCATAGGACAAGGCCCTAACATAGGGCGTTTCCCAACTGCCTTATGAATTATAGGTTGCAGAAAAGAAAGATGTTAAGGAATACTTTGAGTCAAAACCATCGGAAGTCGACACGACACATTTCAAGCTGCCCCAGTATCGATGTCTGTTAGAAACCAATGTGAAGTTTTTGAAGCTGATTGACTACCTGTTTCAAGAACTCATTCGGCAGCTGATGAACTCTGCCCTCAGCCAACTGCTCGACATCTTCACCGGGTCTGCTAGGATGCCATTTTCAAAGGAAAGAAAGAATGAAAATCTCATGAGGTAAGTGACAGTTTTTGACAAATGATGGGAAGTTGTATTCTTGCAATATATCACTGTTTATGGAAAAAACATCCAAGAATTAAAGTTAGACTTTGAAAATCTTCCATGTAGTAGATAGCACATACTTGGTTTTGCAGATCTTTTTATCAATAATAGCTTTAAAATGTCATGAATTGAAGAAAGGCTTCTATTTTTCTTTTCATTAAATTCTGAGCAGATTTTGTTCCTGTATAAAATGCAAAATGCTCAATGAAATTTGAATTTCAGAAAAACAACAAATAATCTTTGCATGTAAGTATTTCCCAAGTACCTATATTAAATTTTATTTGGTGCTGATCTGAAATTCAAATTTTCATTTGTTGTCTGACAGTGTAGATTTACTGTGACTTTCATGAGATGTGAGAACAATTCTGGAAGAGGACGCAGTTTCTATTGGAATTTGGATCAATTCCAAGAAGCATCTACTAGATGTTTTGTTCATCTGAAAAAACAAAAGCACTTGGAAAATGTCCGATATGTTATTAAAAACAAATATCTGCAGATAATTAGGTTGTGAAGCAAGGAAAAATCTAGAAAAGTTTCATGATTATACCTAGAAACCTAAAAATATCCATTCATAAAATTTTGAAGACTATGAAAGAAAGAAGGATAGTTTATTTTACTTCTCTACATTACTAAAGCAGAACAATTCTCAGTGTTAGGACTTAAGAGCAAGCTGCTTAGTGACAATTTTATAAGTTTTTATGTTTTTCTAAATCAATCTTTCTGTGTCTCTATCTGTCCCTCCCTCCCTCTCCCTTTTCTTCTTCCTCTTTTCACCCCCTTCCCCTTCCCTCTCTTTTTCTCCCCACCCTGTATAGGTACACTAAATATAGTTAAACATAGTTTTTATTAAAGAGAGATTGCTAAAGCTAATTCATCTTATAAAAGTATAAAAAATGAAAAATCACCCTTTTATTTCTTAAATGAATGCCTTATTATTCTGTTATCACTATATAGACATTTTCTCATCCTTGTAATTTTAGCGTATTGTTTTGCAGTGCATTTTTAAAGCACATGGGTCTTGTGTGCACTTTTATGGTCTGAGAGGAATGCATAGGTAGCAGTTCAAGTGAATCTACTGTTTGTGGATCTGACCAATAGGCTAATATGTTTGTCTCCAGGGAGTTGTGTGAGTTATCCTGACAAAGTTTAATACATTGTTTAATTTCCTAATGTATAAAATAAAGGTAGTAAGAATGCCTGCATCATCATATTAAGAATAAGCACAGAATAAGTGCTTGGTACTTGGTAACGCCAATCATTGAATCTGTATCCATCTATATTTAAACAATATTGGTTTCTATTTCTGTAATTACTAGTGATGTTGAACATTTTTTTTTCATGTGCTTGTTGGCTGTTTGTTTTCCTTGGGGAAATGTCTGTTCAGACTTACCTTTCACTTTTAAAACCAGGTTAACTGCCTCCTCACACTGGGCTATGAGCCGAGTGAACATCCATCTCTACGCACCAATTCTGGCTTCCAGGTCCCTCCTTTCACTTTCTTCATGGTGCTTTAATATTTACTTTTCAAGACTCAACTAAGAGTCAAGTTCTTTGACACCCCCCCCAGCCCGTGTAATCAATTACAGTATACAAGAACAGTAATTCACATTTGAAACACACAATTCAACACGGCTGAAGCTGCAATATCCTTTTTCATCTCAAGCAAACCTTCACAGCGACAGTCCCAGTGACTCAGTGTGCTGTCAGATTTCTCTCACTGGGGACCATCAGAAAACCAGAAGTTGCCACAGAAAGTTTTAAGTCAACTGCTTGTTTAAAAATAGATAATCCAGCATTTCAGAAATTTTCCATTTGGGTCTAAAAGCATTCAGGTTTCCAACAGCCAGAAAATATTCATGCAATTTGAGACATATAAAGAGGCTAATAAACTGGAGAGAATTTCTACTCGGGAAACAAAACGAAACTGTGGAGCACAGGGAAAGCGCTCAAGACAATGCAGTGTGTACAAAAGTAAGCCATGTGAAAAGCGTTTTGTGACAGAACCATTTGTTGAGAAGGTTTTACTGGCTAACTTGGCCTAACCCTCAAAAGAAAGACAACTCTCTACTTGTGAGTTACTCTACTTTCTTTTATCAGAATGCTAAATTAGTAAGATTCTCATGCTATTATTCTAAAGTGCAAAAACAAGTTAAGATCCCAACTTTTCAGTTCCAGGAAACAAGACTGCTTTTAGGTTCATGGTGCTTTTTATAGCACAAGTGTTCTACATCTTAGTTTGGGATTGGCGGTGCATCTCTGTATTCTCAGTACTCCAAAGGCTAATGCAGGAGGGTCACCAAGCCCAAGCAGACAGTTCCAGGCTAGCCCACAAGGGAGTGAGACCCTAGGAGAAAAAGAAAGGAAAGGAGGAGGAAGGAAGGGAGGAAAAAGAAGGAGGGAGGAAGAACTTTGATTTCTATGAAATCTACTGTGTTCCCTTCAATTGTGCTTTTGTATATCTCAGAAATGACTGCCTAGTCCATGGTCAAATGCTTAATAATGTAGCTTTTGAGCCAAATCCTAGATACACTGAGAATTAACTTTATAGAGAGTATAGCAGGGGTCCAAGGTCATTCGCATATATGATCCTTCAATGGTCCCAGCAGTATTGTTGAAAAGAAAAATGTTTGTTCCTTCATTGATTTCTCTTGGCAGTTGACAATCCAGCCTGCGTAAGTCTGTGGCTTTCTGTCTCAGCTTTATTTGTTCCAGTCTGTCTGTATGCCTGCCTTTATGTGGGTACCGTACTGTCCTGACGACTCTCCTTTCTATCAGGAAATTGTCGGTCTTCCAACACTGCCCTTTTTCTCCCCAGCATTGTTTTGGCCATTCCACATTGTAACCATTAGCTTTTCCTCCCATACCCCAGTTCCTGCATAATGACTCAGAGGACTAGGCATATTAATACATGCCTAGCCTTAAGCTAGGGCTGTTCTCCAACCAGCTTGTAATTCACTTAACCTGTTTATACTATTCTATGTCTGCCATGTGGCTGGTTACCTCTCCTCAGTTTCATGTGTCCAACTTCTTCCCAGTCTGGGAGAAATCCGCTACCTCTGCCTCCCAAGTGCTGGGATTAAAGGTGTGAGCCACCACTGTCCGACTGCATTTTTTTTTTTTTTTACTTTTAAAATTTGTAATGATATCATTTCCTCCTACTCTTCCATCCCTTAAGCCTCTCTGACACACTTCTTGCTCTCTCTCAAATTTCTGACCTCTTTTTCCATAATTATTGTGGAGTGTGTTTTTATATGTAACAAAGTACATAAATACAACCTGCTCAGTTCATATAATGTTACCTGTGTATATTGGCTGACCACTTGGTATTGGAAAAACAACTGGGGAAAGACCTGGGGAAGGCCATTTCTCCAACTGAGTGTTACCCAGTGCCCTTAGTTCTTTGTCTAGGGTTGAGAGCCTAAGAGCTTTCCTCTTTCTGTGCTAACAAGTCCAATGTTTCCACTCTGGTCTTGTTTACACAGCTGAGACTTCATGGGCATGGCCCATATCTCTGACATTTCCAGAAGACACAATCTCACAGCAAAACTTTCTGTTCTTTTGGCTCTTAAGATCTTTCTACCCTTTTGTCCACAACGATCCCTGAGTCTTAGGTGCCAGAATTGTGTTGTGGTTTTTCGGTTGGGACTGGACACGACATATTCTCTTGTTCTCTGAACTTTAATTAGTTGTGGTTTTCCATAATGGTCTCTATCTGTTGCAAGAGAATTTTCTTTGATGATGCATGAGAACTACACTTATCTGTGGGTATAAAGATATTTAGAATGTAGTAAGGGATTGAATTAGTAAAGAAAAGTGATAGTTTATAGGTTTACCTCCAAGATCCATGACTTCACTAAAGTTGGCTCGATTTCCAGTACTGAGCATGGTTTCTTGTGGAGTAGGCCTTAGGTTCAATTATTGAGTTGTTGGTTACCAGCAAAGTATGTATGCTACTACTGCACTCGAAAGGTTAGTGTGCCATGCTCATTATTGTGGTTCCTGGGCCTCACAGGTGGCTAGGACTGTTGGTTGCTTCCCTCTCTTGAAAGCTTGCCTGAGAGATGAGACTTTCTGGTCAATTCCAGCTCAGGTCCTCTGGGTCCTGTGTTCTTCATCAATAGGGACTAAACTTTAGCTTCTGCCTGTGGGAGGCAGCCAAGGGCAACAAACAGTCTACGTTTTAAGAGTCTCTTGGACAGTCCTGACCCACAACTCAAAAGGGAGCCTCTTGTGCCTGATGTTGGAGTTTTTGTCACGTGGTCTGTGACTCTTAAAGGGAGCTTTATCAGAAAAGATGGGAAATCTTCATTTAAACTATATATATATATGTATTTATCCTCCCCATTTCACCTCTCCAATCACTTCTTCTGCCCTGTGGTTGCCCTCTCTGTCGCCCTCCCACACCCTGGCTCTCCTTTGCTTTTCTGGTTTCTGCAGTTACTCAGGGCTATATACTCCCATCTAAAGACTTGGAGCTAGAAGCAACAGATGAAGTAGAACAAGCAATACTTGCTTTTGTTTCTGGACCTAAGTTACCTCACTCAGTATATTCTCTAGTCCATCCAGTTGCCTGCAAATTTCACAATTTTATTTTTCATGACAACTAAATAATATTTCACAGTGCATATGTACTACATTTTCATTGCCCATTTGCTGAAGGACATTTAGGTTGTTTCATGGAGCAGCCGTGAATGTGGCTGAGCAAGCATCTGGGGAGTAGAATGTTAAACCCCTGGGGTGGATTCTGAAGAATGATATAGCTATAGCTGGATCATATATCTGGTAGATTTATTTTTAGCTTTCTGAGAATTTTTCACACTGATCTTCAAAGTAGCTGGACCGATTTGCAATCCATCAAGAGTGAATGAGGTCCCTTTACCCCACATCCCCTCCAGCATTTGTTGCCAGTTATTTTGTTGATCTTTGCCATTCTGACTTGGGTAAGATGAAATCTCAAAGTTGTTTTGATTCATTTTCCTAGCTGCTAGGGGTAATGAACATTTTTTTAAAAATGTTTCTTAGCTATTTTTCTTTCTTCTTCTGAGAATTCTCTTTTCAGATCCCAAGGTCATTTTTTAAATGGGTTATTTTATTTGTTCTTGTTTGTTTTGCTTTAGGAATTTTTTTTAAAATCCAGAATGAATGTAAAAGAACCGTCATCAAAGATAGAGGTTCCAGACACAGGTTACCCAGAGGCTAGCTCTAAAGGTGTGCCTGAGGCCCATGAGGGACTTAACCTCTCCTGCTTTGTTTTAAGCTATGGCCACCATACCCGTTCCCCATTGGCCTAGCTTCTGCAGCCACTAAGCACAGATGACTTAGTCCTGCAAGGCCTCAGTTTAAGGACCAATCCAGGCATACATGGTCATTGTTTTATAGCAGGTACCATTGGCCAGCGAGGAGCAACATGTGGCCTCCATTCAAAGTCCACAAAATTCCTTCACTGTGTGTGCAATGAGTTTCACCCCTTGAAAACATGGCCGCTTCAGTACAAACCAGTTGTACTTTAATAATGATGGGCATACAGCCGCATCCCACCCCTTTACAGGCAGCTGAAACTACCAGGTTGGTGACGGAGAAGTACAGATTTGCTACTACTGGGTCTGTGGTCCATCAAATGAGGTAGTTAGTTGTCACTCTGCTTACATATCAAGGAAATTATATAAAGACTACAGCAAGAACACAGCAAAACAAGTGGAGTTGGACCTTTTCTGTTCCAGTCTCTCTCTTTGTTATGAATCTCTTCAGGTTGCTGGCCTCCTCTTCATGTCATTTTGGTGGTTTGGCTAAACTTAGAAATTTGTCCATTGCCTTTAAATATTTTTGGTTTAATAGAGCACAGGTTGTTTTTAATTTCTCTTATAATATTTTAAGTTTTATTGGTGTCTGTTGTTAGATTTCCGTGTTTATTTCTGATTCTGTTAATTGTCTTGTCCCCTCTTTATTTTGATTAATTGGGCCAAGAGTCTATCAGTCTCGTTTGTTCTCTCAAAGAGTCAGCTTTCAGATTAGTTGACACTTTGTACTGTTTTCTTCGTTTCTATTCCTTTTGGCTCTGATTCTTGTCATTCATTACTATCTAGCGGGTTTGAGTTTGATTTGTTCTTGTTTAAGCAACTCCTTTGTTTGTGCCTTCTGATTGTTTCTAATGTAGACACTTAAGCTGTAAATCTCCCCAATAGAGGATATTGCCACTTAATATAGAGTCTAGATGATTAAATGTGAAACTCTTGAAATGTTTTATTTTTCTAATACCATTGCTCAGAGGGACCCCACTAGTCGATAGTTTAGGATTCAATAATATTTCTTTCTCTTTAGTCATTTCTTTTTTTTAAAATTACTTTGAGAAAAGGTCTCACTGTGTGCTACAAGGTTTATTTTAAACTCACTGTGTAGCCTAACCTGGCCTCAAACTCATGGTCCCCCTGCATCATTGCCCTGCATCGCTGCAGCAGTTGCTGGCACATACTATCAGAGCCATGCACAGTCTTTGAACACCATGCTATATGCCGCAAGGCTTCCTGAAGCTTCTCTGTGTGCTCTCTGCATTCCCTCAGGCCTGCACTATTGAATAGTTTCTGGTGTCTGCCTCTTCCTGCCTTCCTCCCCATCCATCCTCAGCATCTGAATTTCTCTTATTATTTTCTTTTCTTTTTTATTTTTTTAGGTAGATACTTGGATCTACAAAATTCCCTCATAGGACTGATTTTAATGTGCCTCAGGCTCCCATTCTCTCCTCTCTCTCTCTTTCTCTCTCTCTCTCTCTGTGTGTGTGTGTGTGGTATGTTTGGGGTGTGGAGTGTGTGGTATCGGGTGTGTGTGTGTGTCTGTGGTATGTGGAGTGGGTGGGTGGTGTGTGTGTGGTGTTTTTGTGTGTGCTGTGTGGTATTTGTTGTGTGTAAATGTGTGTGGTGTGTGCTGTGTGGTATGTGGTATGTGGTATGTGGTGTGTATGTGTGTGTGTGTGGTGTGTGTGTGGTGTGTGTGTGGTGTGTGTGCATGCATGTACGGTGGTCTCATTTTCATTTACTTTCATTCTTACCTGTTGATTCTCAGACTACACAATACAGATCTCCTCCCCTGTGATGTTTCTGTGGTCGATGGTATTTTCCAGTGAGAGATAATTTGTTGGAGATATTTCGAATCTCTTAACACATTCTGAATTCTCCTGTTTCCCAAGTCCTTGTTCTCTCTATACACCAAAATTGTGATTGCGAGGGCCTGGGCCAGTCTCTAAGACCCTGGCTCTGCTGGGCTTCCACTCACACAGGCCTTTTCAAGGGCGAGCATATGTTGGCAACGTCTGCAGGTCCTGCGGCTGTTGGATGATTTGGATCTTACTTGTATCTGTCTTGGATTTGGCTCTTCTGTTAGGTTTTTCTGAGGAAATTCAGAATCATGATTTGATTTTGATTTTTAAGCCAGCCAGAGAATTTCTGTCTCTTGAGACAGAAATACAGGTGGTTTATATGCTTGATTTCATGCCTTAAATTACATTTATACTTATGTTAATTTTATTTTGTCAGTAGCTCTGATCTTTCTTCTTTGTCCATTTTTTCTGTTTTTCTAACTTGTTGCCTCTTTAGATAGGATCAAAAGCGTCTGGGTGTTCTTGTCTCTATTTCCCATGAACCTTCATGGGCTGGAATTACCTTTTGGGTTTGTTTATGAGTTTTCCATCTTTCTGATTGCAGTGGTTCAAGTCGTTACCTCCAGGGCCAGAGAGTGTAGTTTATCATGGGCACATGAGAGGGTGAATGAGCTCTGGATTCAATCCTCACCCTGTGTTGACAGGCATTCCCTAGAACATACTCAGCGTGGCTCTGGTTCAGACTTGTTAACAGTGCAGATGTGCTGCAGCCATCCCTGGATGCTTACGTGGGTTCTGATGGCTCAAATTCAGCTCTTCACACTTACAAGCTGAACACTGCTGACTGAGCCTCATCCCAGCCTTTTTCCCATTGTTAACTTACTTGTTTGTGTGTGTGTGTGTGTGTGTGTGTGTATAGAGAGAGATCATATATCTATATATCATATATAGATAGATAGATAGATATCTTATATACACACACACATAGAGAGAGAGATAATAGATATATAAATATATAGATATATAGATATCTTATATAGAGAGACATACATAAGAGATAAAGATATATATATACTAAGTTATATGAGTTCTTTATATATTTTCATATTAAATAGTAAAATAAATGATTTCAAAAATAAATTTTTCTCCCATTTCTTATTCTAGAGTCAGGAAGATCTTTTCCAGAAAGGTATCAGATGATGATGAATTTGTTCATTCAAGGTTAACTGCTCTTTCTGTTCAAAGCTCAGAACCACCAGACCCTGATGTTAATGAGGTAAAATGTACCTTAAAAGCATTAACATAAATTTCGATACAAGATGAATGCAAGTTTCAGAATTAAACATTCAGTTAACAATTGTTTGCCACACCCACATACATATGTGCACACACACACACACACATGTGCCACCTTCTCCCATTGTAAAAAGCTGCAATAATGCTCTCCAAATTGCCCACTAATACTAATGTCACATTTCATTTATTTACTTTTTGACGTGTAAATTATGGTTACAGCTTATAATACTATCTAAACTTTATCACCACCAGTTAATCGTTCTATTATATTTTGTTCTTGTCTTGTGGACACATTTGCTGTATTAGACGTTTAACAGACATACTATGATGATGGATTTGAAGAAAACATACGCACCAATATTTGAGGTGAACCTCTGTCTGAGAATTCCTGCTATGAGTGACTCTCCAGAGGACCTTGAAGAGAACACTCAGAAGACCGAGCAGAGCCGTGAAGAGTCTCTGGTGTATGACGATGACGAACTGGAGCACCGGATAAGAACTGGGAGTGAAGAGCTGCTCTGCCGGTACAACCAGCCGAGCAAGTTTGGCATCCTCCTCAAGCGCATCCTTTCTGGTGAGGCAGCTGGCTGGCAGTAAAGAGAGAAATGTGGGTTTATGCCATTTTAGTTACGCCATGTTAGCACACATGCTAAGGGGAGCAATGACAGACCACAGACCACCCGTGATGTCACTCTGGACTTCTGGGCCTTCCTTTTCAGGATAAGTGGCACCAAGAGCAGCTGCTAAAAGCACAGGAGTGCCACTCAGGGGTAGAGTAACTGCCTAGCATATGTGAGGCCCACAGAAAAGGAAAAGAACACAGTCTGGGGTTCTACTCCAGATCTCCTCCCTCGATATCCGTGTGTGGGATGCACTGGGGGAATATCCCTTTCAGCCCGGCTCTACAATTGATTCTCAGAGTATTTAGAGAATACTGATATTAAGTTGTTGTCTAGCATTTTAAACTGTTAATAAATTTTTACTTTGTCTTTGTTTCAACGAATTTGAATAGACTCAGGACTCCTGCTTGAGTCTGATCAAGAACGCTTCTATAATAAGTACGTATGGACCATTTTACAAGCATCTGTGTTCTGTCAGGTACTGCGATCCCTTGAATGTACTCTTACATACTGTTTTCCCTCAGATTTTCTGAATTCCCAACAAACCTCTTTATGGAACCCAACAGACTGGACTTTTCAACACAATTCCAAAATATGATAGCAGCTATAGAAAAGTATGTAAGTAAGTATCAGAAAGGCTTGGTGCGTTCTTTGGAAATCTTTTTAAATCAATGTTATTTGGTGCTCTTAGACATTGATACACATGGCAGATATAAGTAAGAGATCACCATTCCCAGTGTTTGATCAAACCATTGCTTTTTAGAATTATTTGAAGATGATGATGATGATGATGGTGTGTGTGCGTGTGTGTGTGTGTGTGTGTGTGTGTGTGTGGTGTTAGCCTTTACTTAAGGAATAGAGCTGATGGAATAAGTTGCACTTATATAAATATAATATCTATGAATAAATCCCCATATGGGGATTCATATATCCATATATATGGATATGTATGTATACACACACACATACACACACACTCACTCACACAGGGATTTATCCAAGTGTCTTACAGGCTGTTGTTTGACTAGTCCAATATTGGCCACGTTAGGGTAGAAAGGCCTAGAATCCAGTAGTTATTCAGTCCAAGAGACTAAATGTCTTAGCAGTCTCAGTAGGTCACTAGAGTCCCAGGAAAGTCCTAGAGAGTTTCTGGTCTTCAGTCTATGTTGGAACCCCACAGACGTAGGTTCTATTACCAGCGAAGGACTATCTCAGCAACAGGATAGATGAACCTGCTAGGCAAAATGAGGACAAATCAGCAAAAAAAGTAAAAGCTTCCTTCTTCCATGTCCTTTGATGTGGACCACCACCAGGAGGTGTGGCCCAAATTTAGGGTGTGTCTTCCCAGTTCAAATGATGTAATGAAGCCAGCCCCTCACAGGATTGTCTAGCTGCTTGTCTTTTCATGTGTTTTATATATATGTTATAGATGTAGTTAAGTCAGCATCCAAAATCAGCCTTCTTGCATCTGCATCGAGAAGCAACTCCAGGCTTGAGTTATTTGAATTTATGTCATAGCATTACAAAGACCTTGTTTCTGCCTTGAATACATTTTAAATGATTATTTTCAACCATATGAATATAATCTAAGATTACATGACAGTGACTACCTTGGCCAAAGAACTTATTCATCCCTTACAATAAGTTTTAGGAAAAAAATGTAAGCTAGTAGGACCTTGAGTAGCTCAGGTGCCATGTGACCGTTTGCTAAGTTCATTTGCTGTAGATCTGCTTTAGGATGGTGCACTTGTTTCCACCCAGGGATTGCTCACCTGAAATTAACTGCTTCTCTATAGAAATAATAGATGTGCATCATTCTCTACTAACGTTTCTTAAATTTAGGGTAGAGAGATTAATTATGAGGAGTAGGATCCTCTGGCACTGTTTCCATATAGATTCTTTCTGCCACTTAGATTTTCCTTCTTTTATTTTTAGACTTACGTTTCTTGGGTTAAAACATCTGATTGCTCCCATGTCTTTTTTTCCCCTCAGTATAAAGTGGTTTTGTCATGTGATTGTTTTGAAATTTTCATTATAAAATTATGAACGTCACAAGCACAGAAGATCAGTTGTGCATGCTTGTCCCGTGCTCTAGCTATCCTTGAAAGCTCTAGGTATCATCAAAACCACACACCCGACAGTATCCTGGAGCCAATGAATTGACAGATCTGATTTAGACTCTAGGAGCTCTTCCCTCCTGTCTGCTTTCTGTTCCATGATCTGGAGTCCAGACTCACACATCGCAGTCAGTTCGCCGGACTCTTGAGTCTTCCTATCTGTGACAGCTCCTTTTCCCATCTTTTGTGACCTCAAGAGATTTTTTTTTCAAATAAATGTACTAATTATCCCATAGAGCGTGCCTCAGCTTGGCTTGTCTGCTGTGGGCACATGATAAGCATGAGATGCTCCATGTGGGGCATGGATATTGTAGCCGTCAGCCATCCTCTCGCTGCCTTTGGTCAAGAGCAGGTGAAGCTGCAATGGTGTTACTAGCAATGCTAATCACATGACTTGGCTACGATGGTCCTGCAGAAAGTCATAAAAGAAGTGCAAATATCATGTTTTCCTGAAAAAAAAAAACAAAGCCCATGCCCATTAATTTTAGCATTCATCAGTAGAAAACCCTGCACCATGAACTGTGGAGACGAGAGTTTCCATTCACATTTGTCACCTGGGATTCATCTGCTTTTAAATTATTATTTGTATAAATACATGTACACAGCTGAACATACTCTGTGGTATATGTTTAATTGTATTGAATTCTTAGATTATGTTTTCTGTATAGCAGGATTGCTTTTTATTCTTATCTGCAGTATGTGAAGCTTTCTGGATTTTCCCAATGTTTGCGGGAAATGCTGTACTGTCAACTTTTAAAAGTTCCTTTACCCATTGCAATGAGGAGGCACATTTTGGAAATTTCTGTCTCACTAAGAATCAATAGATGGTTCATATTCCTTACCAGATGTTTAAAGCACTTTGATGAGGGTCTACCCACTGCTAAGAGAGGTCTTTCAAGTGTTGTAGTCAAATCTGTCATCAGCAGGATGTCTTGCAAGCATTCTCCTCCTTAGCCTTAGCTTCTCATTTTTCCTCAACAGCGCTAAGCCGCCCGGATTTATAAATTCCGGCGCATCAATTGACTTCTATCATGCCTTATGCTTTTGGCTTTGTATCTAGGACTTTCTCAACTAAGGGCCACACTATTTTCTCCTAGAAGTTCATCTATTTGTATTCTGTGTTTATCTTCATCTTGAGTTTGTTTGTGTAAGCCATAAAGTATATGTCAAAGTTTCTTTTCTTGGTTGGGAGTGAAGGGACAAGACAACAGACATCTGATCTGTCAACCCCTTTCCAGTAGCAGTCTTGTATTTGTCTTGTCTCTGTGCCCAAGACGGAACAACACTCTCCACACAGAGAACAGGATTCTCTGGTTCTATTTTCAGCATGGCTCCTCCCACAACTATTATCTGTGATGGTTCCTTCTGTTTATAATGTTAAATGCAAACCTTTGTACATGCTTATAAATACCCCCATCAATACAGAATAGTGTCTGCTCATTAAGTCACTCAGCATCAACTTTTAACAGGCCTAGATGCTATGGCTGATTTTAGAGTATTGCTTCTGAGAGGCAATCTGGCAATCTGGCAGATTTTTTTATTGAATATCACTTTCTTTTAGAGGCAGTCTGGCAATCCTAACTATTCAATGTTGTATTCCAGCCACGATCATCCCTCTTCACCAAGATCCTCGCCTGTCTACCCTTGTTGACTTGGTTTCAGTTCCGGATTTATCCACCGAGACAAAAAATGTAGTCAAATACAAGAAGCGTACCCGATGGCCAGATTTCTATATCCTCTTTGACACAGATACTGACTACCAGAACAAAGTAAGTCTTGAGATAGAACATCTTGGAAGTGGTTGGTAAGGAAGCAGAGCCCCAGTGACACTATTACCTGAATGTGATGTATGGAAAACTTCTGAGCACCCTAGTCCATGGCAATGGGAGAATCATCCCAGTGTGTTTCCCCTGTGGTCTCTGGTCTCCACTTACCATAGTTTTTCAAATTTCCACTGTGGAAAGAACCTGTGGTTCTTTCATGACATTGTTTTGCCAATACATTGGTTTGCCATTTGCCAGCCCTTCCCTAACCACTTAAATGCATATTTTGTCCAAATTCACAGTAGAATATAATTATCTCAGCTTGTGTCTGAATTCTGTCCTAACCAGATAAACTATGGCTTAAGAATTAAGTGAAATCAGAAATATACAGGACTAGCCTGTTCTGTGACTGTGTGAGGAGCATACGCTTTTAAAGTTGGGTGACAGGCGGTGAACTAGATGGTTGGGCTCTTTGGGGCATAGATCAAAATAATACCTTGATTACAAATTAAACAGCTGAGTAAACTTTGCATGAAAGTCATGTTAGTTAACTATGTTTCTTAGTCTTGTTTCCAACATATGGCAATATTTAATTCCAGTTCTAAACAGAATGAATTGTACAAAGACTGTCATTTAACAGACACCATCAGCTGACCCAGCAATACAGTCCAGCTCCTCTGATAAAAGTTTTGAGTAAGGCTCTTGTTTCCAGATGGAGCGTGCTAACCGTCATGATGTTTCCATTCACAGATTGTGAATCTGCTGACTATTATTGGTAATTCAGTGGGCCTGGTTAGTGGCTACAGCTGCAGGTTTCTGAAATATTGTTACATGGTAGAAAAGGCCAAAGTCATGACTACAAAATTGCCATTCTTGGTGAACTTAACATCAGTGGAGTTTAAAAGTATAATACATAAATTCAGAAGCTACCTAAAGCAGATAGTGACCATGGCTATTGAGATGCGTCTTGGAATTTTTTGTGTGAAAAGTCTGGATTATCAATTAACATGCTTGCCGTATGTTGATAGCATCATACAAATGAGCTACAACCTGTTACGATGTACCATTGAGGACAGAAGTGCAAATCTATTAGAAGTAAGTCTTTAAAGTTTTCCCTTTTTTGTTGAATTAATTATTAATTCCAGCATGGGGTTGCTTCCCACCTCAATGGTGTATGCTCCCAAATGAAAACCACTACTCCATGCTGCTCGAATCTACCTCTGCTGATAATTCCTAGTTACCACTTATTAATTCCTACGTTCCATCTTGGCTGCTCTTCACTCCAGTCAGCTCTCTGGGCCACGTTTTCTTGGCCCAGAGCCCTGGGCACTCTCCTTGATTCTCTATGCAATGGTAGACTCTGTCTCTCCTCTCTCCACACTCTCCTAAACCTTGGTGGATCTCCCTTCCTCTCCTCCCATCTCAAGCCCAGGAAATCCTAAAATCCTAAAATCCCTCCTGTTTGTCCTCCCCAGCTAATGACTGCTGCCTTCTTTATTTACCAATCAGAACCAACTGGGAGCAGGGTCCCAGAAGCTACATTCAGACCCTCTAGTACAGTTTTTTGGGGGAGCATAATTAGCATTCGAAATACTGGGAGGCAGAGGCAGGTGGATTTCTGAGTTCGAGGCCAACCTGGTCTAGAGTGAGTTCCAGGATAGCCAAGGATATACAGAGAAACCCTGTCTTGAAAAAACAAAACAAAACAAAAAAAGCATTCGCAATACAAGCAGCTACACTTTTTCATAAGAGAATGTCAGATTAGATTATAACTTGAAAATGCACAATCAAAAATACACATAAGTATTATCCTCAGAAAATCCCAGAGTACTGTGATTACATTTACTTTCGTTTTTAATCTTTATTTGTGTATATGTGCATTCCTGTATGTGAATGTGACACATACAAGTGCTGTGTCATACATGTGGAGGTCAAAAGACAACTTCGGGAGTTGTTTGACATAGTGTCTCTTGTTTGTATCCTATAAACCAGGCTAGAGGCCCTTGGGCTTCTGGGAATTCTTCTTCTCCACTTGATCTGGCCCTAGAACCCTGGGATTACAGACATGCATGCTCCTGTGTTTGGGTTTTGTATAGTTTATGGAGATCCAAACTTTGGTCCTCACACATGCATGGCAAATACTGGACCCCTCCTCAGCACTTACATGTGTTTTTTTATTGAATATCACTTTCTTTAGAACTTTCTGTGACCACGTGGAAGACGGCGCTCCATGTCACTGCCCATCTCTTGTTTTGTCTTTATAAGGCGCATGGGTCACTGTCTGACGTCATTGTTCTCCATCCCCCAGTGAGAACATAAGACTCACTATGCTATGGAGTGTCTGCTTTCTAGGACAAACATGGATCCTAGTGTATTAGCCGTTGCCTGTACCTGCATCCTCCCACAATACCCGAGATAGGCTTCAAGGTGGGAGTTTGTAATAACAGCTATCATTTTTTTTTCTTTATTCAGCCAGACTACCAATACTTCTTAAACCCAAAGTTACAAGCTAGCCATCGACTATGCCTCTGCAGTATAACTGTGAGAGGATAGCGTCATTCTTGCGCATACCAACTCTCATGTAGCATAAAACCTTATCAGAAGTAGTGAACAGAGCTTGGGTGGACTAGGAATAATTTTCAAGAAAGATGTTAATTACTAAAGGAGAAGTGCCAGTGCCGTGGAGGCACTGAGTACAGGCAGGAAATTGCAGGCAAGTGTTAATATAGGAGTAACGTATGAGTATGACTCTCCCCCCCCCCCCCGCCCGGCAACAACAGCAACAAAAGGACTGTTGCCTACACAAGTTAGAACTAATTTCTCTGATGGGCAGTAGTAGTGCCTGCATACTCACTTAAAGCAGGAATGGTGGGGCATCTCTATATAAACGCCAGGGGCTATGCAGCTGCAAAAAACATGTCCTACAGGAGACCCTAATTGAGGACTACCTGAGAGACCAAGGATTGGTGGTGCAGCCAATCAGGAACTGTTGTTTAGAAGAGATCATTTCTTGGGACCAATGGGGTGTGTGAGAGGATATTAAAGAAGTTTGCAGCAGCGTTCAGATGAGTGTGTTGTGGTGTTCCTCACCTGCTCCCAGAGTCTGTGTCATTGACTTTGCGCCATCTCACCTCCAACTCCCAAGGGCAGAAAGGGTCGAGCAGCGAGTAGTCCAGATCACAGGCATCAGTCACTTGGAATACTGGCTGCTTTGAGCTCACTGTGTGCTTTCCCCTAAGCATCTCTGACGTCATATCCTGTTAGGCAGCAGGGCAGAAGAAGGCAACATGCCCATTATATGTCTAGGAAGCAGGCAATACAATGTATCAGTAGAGTTATCTTTCTACTGAGTTTACTCATACCATCTCTTATTTTAAGTTACATTCATTCATTCCTCAAAAATAATATTTTTATTAATTCCTTGAGAATTTCATACAATGTATTTGATACTTTTCACCTCCTTTCCCAATTCTTCCCAGATATCCAGTTATCCACTCACATCCCTACTCCACAAATTTATGTTCTCCCTCCTTTCTCTCTCTCTCTGTCTCTCTGTCTCTGTCTCTCTCTCTCTCTCTCTCTCTCTCTCTCTCTCCTCTCTCTCTCTCCCTCTCTCCTCTCTCCTCTCTCCTCTCTCCTCTCTCCTCTCTCCTCTCTCCTCTCTTCTCTCTCCTCTCTTTCTTAAACCCATCAAGTCTAGTCTGCTTTGCCCAGCTAGTCTTGGGGGTAGAGCCTACTCTAGAGTGTAGTTGAGTTGCCAGGGGTGAAACCATTAAAGAAAACGAACTCTCTCATTTTCAGAAGCTATCAAATGCTAGTAGCTCCCTCTAGGGGTAGGACTTCCTGCCTGACCCCCTCCCCTCTCCTTGCTGTGGTGGCCTCAGGCTTGGCCTGACACAGTGCATTCTGAATGACAAGTCTGTGCATTCTGTTAAAACCCCCGTGTGATGTAAGTGTACCTGCCCTGTTGTGCCCAGAAAGCACCATTCCTCTGAAGTCACCCACCAACCCTGCCCCCTCTTCTCTAAAATTCCAAGCTTTGAAGGAAAGGACTGTGATGGGTCTCTCACTTAGAGATCAGCGTTCCACAGGTCCCCATTCTTTTCACAAGTGACCCCTTGTGGACCTCAGTGTTAACTGCCATCTATTGCAAGAAGATGTCTCTGATGGTCATTGAATCGTAATTCTGTAACTTACCACACACCTGATCTTAGACTAATTTGAGACTCGGTTCCTTGTCTACAAAGTAGAGAAAAATAACACCTAATTAGCAAACACGATAAAAAGGGATCATGGCCTGGAGAATGTAGCATATAAACTGTCAGAACAACCATTCCAGCCTTACGCTCAGGGTTCTCATCACACGTGTTTCATAAAGTATTGTGCATGTCTTATAGCAAGTATGTTACATATGAACTCTAAAGCACTTTTGGATCATGGTCAAAGACTGGTCCATGCCAGTCCTCTAGCATTTAATAAATACATAGGATTAGGACCAGTTTGTATGGCATTACACATACAAGTGTATGAGATGACACTTGTAGAAGTCAGAAATCTGAAACAGTAACAGTGGTTTCCTAAAACAGTGAAGTTATTGCACACTTGTCATTAGTGTGCTAATCCTTGCACACTTGTCATTAGTGTGCTAATCCTTTCAGATTTTAGACTCATCACTGCGCCAGCTAGACTACGAGCCTGAAGACGTGGAAGAATTTGTGGAGCACTTTAATTTTTTGGATGAAATTTCCTCAAGCATAACTAAAATAGAAAAAGATTTCTGCACAATTTCTGAGCTGTATTCTGTTGTGAAGCATTACCAGATAGCCGTGTCAGAAGAGCAGGTCGCCATCTACAGGATTATCTTCATGAAGTTCAATCATCTGAAAACATCGATGAAGCTACTTGCCACAAATAAAGAAGCCAGCCTCACTAAATTCAGGAACAGTTTGGAATCATATATTGTCAGCCTACGAGTAGATGTCAGTAACTTAAAAGATAAAGTAAGTGCTTTTTAAATTTGTAACTATTTTTATAGTCTTATTTTTATATTTTAAGATTTTTTATCTTAGTCTCATGTAATAGTATGCTTTTATAGATTCATTTTCTATGGAATCATAACTAAATAATGTAATCCAAATATACTTACCGTGTGTGGTGCTTTGAATGAGAAACGCCCTCCTTTTGAACACTTGGTCCCCAGTTGGTGGCTCTGTTTGGTTAGTAAGGCATGGCCTGACTGGAGGAGGTGCGTCACGGGCTGAGGGCTTTCAGAGTAAAGTACCTCACGGACTCCACTTTGCCCTCTCTGCCGCCTGTCTAAGGGGGAGTGAGCGCTCAGCTTTCTGCTCTGGCTGTGGTGAGTTTTTGTCACCCTGGAACTGTAAACCAGAATAAACTCTTCCTTCTATAAGCTGCCTTGGTCACAGCGTTTCATCACAGCATCAGAAAAGTAGCTAAGATACCATGAGATTCACAGATAGAATTTTGATAATTTGTGAAGTCGAATGGGACATAAGATCACACATGTCCTTTTTAGTAATTCTACCAAGAAGTTAGCATTTTCTTCATCTCTGAATGTGATGAACAAGGCAGCAAAGTTCTTCAGCAACTCCATAAAAGGGAAGACGCACACATGCATGCTTGCACTCACACACTTTTCCTAAAATAGTTCCAGGCGTTTGTGTCAAATGGTAATAATCACTTTTCATTCACTTTGTCACATGAAAAAGTGGGTTATTTACTAAAGATGTTGCCATAAGACATGTTTGTATTGTGAACAATGTGGCCTCTTCCTTGCTGGTTTTAGATCAGAAGTCCTATCCTGCTTTCCGCCACTACTCCAATACCAAGAGCCAAGGAAATTGTGCAGTCTCTCTCAGCAGAAGTCGAAAGTTTGACTCTAAAGGTGAAGACCTACTCAAGCTATCAGGACTACTACGCTGAAGCCCATTTCCATATGAATGCTCTTAACGTGGAGGAGATCACTCAGATAGTGTTGTCGGAGATCTCTGACATTGAGTGTGACCTGATGCTGAGGAAATTATTATGGGAAGCACAAGAAGAGTGGGGGACACATTTCTGGCAGTGGAGGAACTGTACTCTCCAGAGCATTGATATCGATTTAGTGAAGAACAATGTCTCCAAGTGGCTGCACATAATCATCATCCTGGAGAAAGGTAGTGTGTGCTTCTCCAAGCTTCCTGCCCACCAACAGCAAGACATGCCTGCTCTCAGACTGTTTGCTTAAAAACTGTGAACATATTATAAGTTGACACATTTTCTGGTGTTTGCAGGGTTACCTAAGAATGATATGGTAGCACTGCTGAAGCAGTCGGTGTCCGACTTCAAACAAGAGCTGCCGATCATCACAGCCTTGGGAAACCCGTGTCTCAAGGCACGGCACTGGAAGGCTCTTCGAGACATCATTGGAAAGTCAATCTCCCTGGATAAAAACCTCTCCATAGAGAAACTTCTAGCTCTCAAGGTAAATATAAATAGTTGACAAGAACACATAGAATCATGAAGGGTTGGTTTAATTATAGGCAAGGAAAGCTACCATGAACATAAACTAGAAAGCAGAGAGGTTAGCAGCGTGCCTGGGCCAGTGGGGAGTCAGTGATAGGACGTCACCTGTAGTGGGAGGGGGGCAAGCTCTCATTTTACCTTCATTACTGAAGTAGGTAGAGAACAACAACATGTTCAAATGATGTTTATGTGACAAACATCATTCTTTAACATGCTAGTTCTTGTAGAAATTACATCTTATAGGAATAGAAATATCAAATGCCTCTAGTTCATTTTATATACAGTGAAAATGTATTGTGAACATATTAGGATAGCCTAACCAATAATATTATTTTGTTTGAAATACCAAATTAGTCACAGTTTGATTCCCCACAAAACTCTGTTATGTAGAGCCTGCGAGGTGACTTAGTTTGTTGAGAGCCGGTCTAGCACTCTGGACCCCTGGGTTCTATTCCTAGGACTGCACAAACAAACCTGGCGCACGGCACATGCCTGGAATCTCGGCACTCTGGAGATAGGGGCGGGAGGATCAGAAGTTTGAGGTCATCCTTGACTACATAGCCTATTTGAGGCCAGCCTGGTCTATATGAAATTCTGTCTCAAAAAGATATCAAAGCAAATGAGAAGCTATACGACAAAAAGTTTGTCTTCATTGTTTAAAAAGGTTCTATTTTCCTTGCTAGCCTATAAGAACTTCCATTTATGTTTAATTTTTTGGTAATATGTAATGTACTCAAAGACAGCATATTATAACCATAATTCTGTTGTAAGGGGGAATATGGGAAATACTTTGAAGGAATTTTAGAAGAGAGAGTTTTTAAAACCAGACTGTCTGTCTCTAGACCTAACTTCAGTCCCCTCCGGAACTCCAGACGGTCATATTCCTGTTCATGTTTCCATTCATGTACTCAAGCTCTGTTCAAAAACTTAGCATGCCCTTTATTACCCACCTCCAAACTTCTTCCCTTGTCCTGCCCTCCCTGGCTGAGTAATGGCAGCTCTGTTCTTCATCTCCTTATGTAAAATAGCATTTGTATTCTCCTGCTCACCCAGTCTGCATACTATTCAAAACTCTCCTTATTTCCTGGTTTGCTCCAACACCTCCCAAGTGATCTCTGCACCACAGAGCACTTCACTGAGACAAGGGTCAGTGGTAACAGCTGAGCTCATTTGAACTAGCTTGCTGAAAATCTAGGACACCTCAGGCATTTTAATTGTGGTGTCTTGGACAATTGGAACTACTCACAAACAAGTCAGGTTAAGGCATTTCAGGCGGTCAGCTGGTGGCCTGCCCGAAACAGTGTCCTGTGGTACCCAGTATAATACCTCTGAGCTATCCTCTACTTAGTACTATGATGAGTAGTTTAATAAGAAAGTCTGGTACAGATTTTAGGGGGTCCAAATTAGTGAAGTGAGTAAGGTTTGCAGATGATGTAGTGGACCACAGCCCAGGGCCAAAGCAGCCCACTTCTTCTAGTTATAATGGCAGAGCTAGGGAGAGGACGACCTTGTGGTAAACCCCAGGGAACTCCTGACAGGTTCTAGCAAGGGAGGAGTGGTCAGCCTATGTAAGTTTTCAAAAACCTGCATTTCTTGGGCTTGGCTAGGAGATGAGAGTCATGCTGAAAGATTTTGAGGGACATCTTAACTCTAATGAATGCATCCATCTATTTGTGAGGTTATTTATAATGTTTGCAGTTATATGGCAAGGTTCTGTCCAAGAAGAACAGGCTCTTGTGAAACTATCATGTGAAAAAGCATGTCATAAAGTAACTTAGAAGAGAAAAGGAACTGTCCTGCCATAACTGATCATTTGCACTTTTGAGACTTTGTGCGCCACGGTACCAAGAGATAAGTCATTAAAGGCACTGACATGCTTTTAAAACTGCCACAATATCACTGAAGACCCATCTTTGTCCACTAAGCTTTGGTCATATAGACTTGACAGGACTAGATTCACGTGGCTCAAGTTGTGTCTTACACATGCCTGTGTCTGGATTTTATTTTTAACTATCTTGGGTAGATTGGACAAGAAAGTTTATCTTTAGCATAAAACTTTTAGATAGTTCTGTGGCTTTTTAGTCTATGTTAGCTGAATAATAGATGTTCAAAAACAAGCTTAGTCTTAGTGCTGTTGGCTCAATCCATAAGCACTCCTGGTTAGTTCAGTCCTGAGTGTCATCTTTGGTAACTCATAACAGATGGTGAACATTAGTCATTTTCTGGTTCGTAGTCCCCACTGTGATCCATTAGCAAAACATAGAGATTAAGCCTCATTCCTAGCCCTGTAGAGATTATGTATAGGAGTGTGGTAGACTCAGCTTTCTAATAAGACATAAAAACAGTAATTCCAGACAGTTAGAATAAGACCTTTAGAATAAGGTAGAGACTGAGAAGTTGTCTGAGTCCCTTCTAGTCTGGTGAGTGAATCTAATGATTTTCTGTCAGGAGCTTAAGGGAACTTGAAGTCACTATATACGGGAGGAAGGCCTGTCTATTTCACTAATGCATTAAAAAAAAAAAAAAAAAAAAGCAAAACAAAACACCCTTAATCCTAGGGAGATCTAGCAAATCAAAAGAAGCTATAGAAGTCAGAGTCCTTCAGGTCACTCTCTTGGGTCAATACTCTAATGCTAGAAGATACATTATAGAAAGAAAAAGCTCACTTCAAAATAGCAAAGACATAGGGATTGGTGCAGAGGAAACGACCTTGAAGGAAATGGCATTGTCTGCACGGACATGAGGTGCACACAAACTCTTCACCCTGCCTGGGAGGCAAGGAAAAGGACACTCGGGTTGAGCATGAAGCACGTCAAGTGGTTGGAGTGGCTCAACAAAACTCTGTCCCCACACAGACCCTGGAGTTAACCTCACCAGTATCAGATCTGCACTTCCTTACACCTTTCAAGAAACAAGTTGAAGTGTTCTATTGTAGATGCTTTGGGAATTATTTGTTCCTTTGGATAATTTCTTCATTTCAGATGTTTCCGTATGAAAAGAAGATAAATGAAATATCAGTCTCAGCAACTAACGAGGCTGCTCTTGAAAAGATGCTCTTTAAGATCATCGAGATCTGGAACACGTCTCCCTTGCACCTGGTCCCTCATCTCACAGAGGGCCGCTCCATCCTCATCATCTCATCCATCGACGATGTGATAGCCCAGCTGGAGGACTCCCAGGCCATCCTCTCGACAATCAAAGGATCTTCCTATCTCAGGCCAATTAAGGTAACAGCTGTGGGCAAAGCTCTGGGAATGTTTTCATTTTCCTCAGTCTATCAGTTCAACTTTGCTTTCTGAAAACTCATATTTGATTCTCAATTATATAAATCTTTCACATGTTTACAGAGAAGATAGAATATTTAATAGTATGAACACTAAAAAATAACTTTATAGAAGTACTTACTTTTTATGAGGAAATATAAAATTTTAATTTTGATGGGCAAGATAAATTGAGATGAGATTTAAAAAATACTCCCACAAAATATACCTTGTACCAGTTTCTTGTAACTCATAGCTGGCTGCCCTGCATCTAATAACTTATATAAAATTAATTTTTAAACCTAACAAACTTAATCAGGTATGTACTGAGAGACTATTCAATAACAAAATTAATATAATTGGTATTCAGATATGTACTTCTATATGAATAGACTAGAGAGAGTCATAGAAAAGTATGTACTCAATAAGTAGAATTCATATTATTTGTATGTAGGTAAACATTTAAGGAAAAGTGTCATTTAGATGGGCCTTAAAGAGAAAACAATGTATTACAAGAAGAGAATGGATTATATTGTCAAACAACATAAAATAAAAATCATAGTCAACAGAAAAAAACCAAGATTCACCTAAAATGAGATACAAAAAATATAATTAAAAATCTTTTACTTTAGAAATTGTCAGCAAGAACAAAGTTATATATCTGACCTGGTTGCAGTTTTAAAAAGCCTTGTGAGAATGCATGGTGCACTAAATGCCTTTATTAAAATAAAAATTAATTGGAAGTTGTAAATTTGGCCTTTAATTCTGGCAGTTGGGGAAAGATAAGCAGTTGGATCTCTGTGAGTTCAAAGCCAGCCATATCTACAAAGCTTGTTCCAGGCCACCAAGAGCTACACAATAAGACCCTGTCTTTTAAAACAGTCAATCAATCAATCAATGTAATTTATATTATATTTTATCACTTATACCTTAATACAATATGGAAGCAAGTACAGAATAAAGAATACTAGTAAATGCCAAAAGACAAATGCAAATAAGTTTAAAGCAAGTCTTTCTGAGGGATCAGTGGGGATGAGCTAATCTACTGGTTTGTAAATAAGCAATGTATTTTATTATCAATTTTTAACCAGTTTCTCACTGTTTTTAAAATTGTAATAGTTAGAAAAAAGATCTAGACTATGGAGTTTTCCAAATAAAGCCTACTAGTCAGGATGGTGGTACACATCTCCATCTTCTGAAGCAGAGGTAGGCAGACTCAGAAATATTACGTGCATACATATACAGACAGACAACGTAGAGATTGGAATTGTGTGTCTACCAAACACCTGGTTATCGATCCATGACAGAAATTGTTCAGTGGATCACTCATGTTAATTTTATAATCTGTGCATGTTACATATGTTAATTTTATGTATCTGTGCAAATCTTGTGAAAAGACTTGTCTATCGTGTGACCTGGGAGAAAACTGGAAGGACGGGGCAATTGAGACTGAGCAGAGCAGCTTTGCCCCCGTTTATGTGATCCGTATCAGGAGTTTTGTGTCAATGGTTACTGATTGCCTCACCTCAATTTCTGTTATGTGATTGTTATGGAGTAATTTCATGTATTTTAATTGTTATATGTGGATTTTCCCTCTTTTGTAGCATCTTGTGAATGAATGGAATCAAAACTTAACCCTCTTCTCTCAGACCATTGACGAATGGATGACCTGTCAAAGAAACTGGCTTTCTCTTGAACCAGTCTTTCAATCTTTAGAAATACAAAAGTAAAAAAATATACCATGTACATATGGGTTAAAAAAAAAATACATGGGGAATTTAACTCCTAGAAGCTTCCAGAAATGGTATCTTCAATGAATGAACATCAGCTGTGGTTTGAATGTGAAATGTTCCCTATATGTCATGTGTTTGAATATTTGGTCTTAAGCTATTTGTGTTGTGTAGGAAGACTGGGGAACCTTTAGGAGATGTGGCGCTTGCAAGGAGACATGGACCATTGGGTATGAGCAGTGAGGTTTCCTAACCCATGGATCATCCTATTTGTTCTCGGCTTCCTGACTGTGAATACAGTGTGAGCATCTGGTTTCCTGCTCCAGCTGCTGTGTCTTCCTATCCTTGTGGGATACACCACACCAACACACGCACACACGCACACACACACACACACACACACACGCACACGCACACACACGCACACACACCGAACTGTAGGCCAAAGTAAACCCTTCCTTCCTTAATTGCTTTTAGTTCCAGCAATAGGAAAGTGGCCAAAGCGCCACAGACGCCCGCAGGAATGGCTCTGTTAGGCCGTCGTGATTATTCTCATTCATAGATCACTACAAGAATCATCTTACACTTGAAAACTTAATTCCCTTAATTGCTGATATAAAACTATAAAAACAAACAAACAAACAAACAAACTGAGACACATCAGAGCATGACAATTCTTAAGCCATAATATTATGTGTCTCCTTAGTTCTGGAAGACTAGTCTGGTTTGGATGTGAACAAGAAACATGGTTTGTAGTGGCATTCATATACCTCACTTTGCAGCAGATAAAATGGAGGGACTCAGCATTGGGTAAACGCTCCGTTTCCCTTCATTTCACAGCACGCAGCTTTTTACGGTGCTCAGTCTTGAGAGTACTCAGACAGACAGATGAGCTATCCAGGCAGAATGTCAAGGACTCATAGTAAATCCTAGACGCCATTCTGAAGTGAGCAGGGACAGCATATGCAGTAACACCTTTGGGTTGTAGAAAACCATGACCATCATGTAAATCACTCTGAACCTTATTTTAGGAACAAAGGTGAACTACCAGAAGTTACATGTCAGAGCTGTTTAAGTGGAAGTGTTGTTTCATAGGGAACAAGACTTACTTTTGTTAATGTATAGTTCTCATTGTATGGATGCTTGGTACTCATCTGTTAACTCACAGTTACAATTCGAAGCTGTGCCATTCAGTTGTTCTGCATCCTCAGGGTAAGCCCACACACCTAAGTTACCACAACTTTAACGTTTAAATTCAGACTTTAAAACTACTTCCTACTAAAGATGTGTTTTATCAATAAAAAGACCTGATGCTTGTTCTTTTACCAAATTGGCTAATGTAGGAAAGGAGTCTTTTGTTAGGAGATGTTGAGGTGTCTTTACAGTATATATAAGGAAAGAAAAAATGGAATCAGTAGTAAACCCAAGGACGAGGCCCAATACCAATGGAAGAGAGGCAGAGATTCATCAAAGAGGGAAGTTCCAAAGGAACAGGTGAGAGTCACGCATCCTGGAGGGCTGTGTTAGAACCTTCCAGAGATGGGAAGGGTACTTAACACAACATGGGCATGGAGATTCAAGTGTCTTCCATGATATTTCTGCTGAGTTATAGAAACATTTAACACCATCACCCAAAACAAAGAGTGGGGTAATGATGGAAGGTTCTCTGGAGAGTTTAGCATATCAGCCTTGAAGTATGGGGATAGCAAAAATGAAGATCTCTTCCCTAGAGAATTCTGAAGACAAAATACCAAGTTAGACAGTGGTGACAGATGTTTCCAAACTGAGGCTAACTACAAAGATCTTTAACCCATATATCGTTAGCAAAACCAAACCAAAGCAAACAATACAAAAAAAAAAAAAAAAAAAAACCTGAAGACTGCCACTTATAATTGGAGACTGAAAATTGGTTATATGAGATCAGGTGGAAAGAGCCAGGGAATGGTACATTAAGTTCCTGCTGAGGGGAAGTCTAGTACTTGGCTCCACAGATACCTACCATTCCAGAGGGCAGCAGTCAAGAGGCAAAGAGGACTCGAGGTGATCATAGCTGAACGGAAGACTTTACCTCTGACTTCTCCACCTCAATTTCCAAGCCATGGAGAACTTGAACCAGGTTGGGGCTAACTGTGCATGGAAAGGCCAAGTGAGCAGAGAGAGTAAAAGGCAATACAACTCTTGAAAATATTCCCTCATTCAACTCAACAGCAGAGGGAGTAGACTCAGATATTAGTGATTTGTGCCATTTATGAGTTTTGATTCTTTCAGCCAATGGGTAAAATAGTAATTATTCCATAAAGGAAAAGTTCTGTAAGGTGGGAGGCATTTGCCTTCATTTCCTTAGCATCTAAGATTGGGAAACCATCTACAGAGTTTGAATTTTACTCTATACACTGGGATCCTATCAAGTCAACTAAAGCATATCAAAGCTGTCTTCTAAACTCAACAATATTATTGATATTAATTATAACATTTATTCGCATTTAATTTTATGTTTAAAGACAGCTGGCAGCAGAAACAAAACTCTTCTCCCAGGTGCTTCTCACGTGGAAAGAAATAATGTCACGAGTACTGAATAAACTAAACGCCCTGCACATAACCATCACCACAGGAATCCTGGGCGTTCTGAAAAGTTGCAACGGCCATCTTGAAAGCATAAAGAAAAGTCTTGAGGTAAACTCTGGCCCCCAAGGGCAGCAGTATTCTGATAACTGCAGAAACATCCAGAAGGGTGAACTTTACGCTCTGCCATCCCAATTGACAACTGTTTTAACTCTCATGGCCCTTTTTTGGTTTAATGAAAGTGCTATCAAGAGAAAAAAATGGGCAGATTAATCAACTCTCAAGCAAAGGACCAAACCTTTACTTATACCCATATTTCCTTTCAGTTTAAGTCCGGGTGGATGATACCTGTGTCCTGCCAGGGTGCCAGAGTCCCGGTGATGCCTGCGCCCCGCCAGGGTGCTGACCCATGTGTGGTGCACTTGGTGCAGCAGAGCTCTAGCCTGGCTGTTCCTTTGCTGTTCAGTCACTTCTGTGTTCTTTTCCCTTTATTTCACTTTTGCCTCACTACGAAGTACTTTGGCTTTCATTGAGCGTAGATTATAATTTTGGCTGGAACTAGTGTGCACACTGCACCTTTAATAATAAGGTGAGGATATGATTCCTAAGATGGTTAAATGTATGTTCTTAGCTGTCTTTCTTTTGGCTTTGGACAGGAATACCTTGAACTTAAAAGAATGAGTTTCCCGAGATTTTATTTCCTCAGCAATGATGAACTTCTTGATATTCTAGCTAACAGCAAAAATCCCGAATCCGTGCAGGTAACAGTGTTGTTCTCTCGCACATGGTATTATCCCCGAACTCTGTCAGGGCATACTGTGACTAACGCGTGTTCTGTTTTACAGCCTCATCTTGTGAAATGTTTTGAAAATGTAAGACACGTGCTACTGTGGAAACAGGGAGTCGGCCCTCCCTCTGTAAAGATGCTCATCTCTGCCGAAGGGGAAGGTCTAGTGCTGCCCAAGTACGAGCCATGCTTAGACTGTAGGGCCTCTGTCCCAACCTCCCTGCTTTGAAATCTCAACATTCCATACAAATTTGCTAAGCAACCTGTTTCTTCAAAGATAATGTCCCTATGTGGACATAGCCTCTCCCACTCCCTGCCTTACCGCCCTGGGCTCTCCGCTCACTTCTACTTTAATGTAAAGTTGAAACAAAAGAAAGCGCCCAACCCTGGGCACTAATCCACACTGGCTTTTGTTCCACATGAATCTGACTTTTCAGATGGAGTAGACATTTGCTGTCTGGGGGATGCTGGCATTGCTCTGACCTGGGTTTCACTGTGGTGGCTTCATAGGCAAATGCAGCAAGCCCAGGCCTTCTGTCACACTGACCGTTAGCGGCCTCACAGGGTCTCTCACCTCTAGTTCTTGGCTCCTGATACAAGCTTTATTCACTGAGAAAAGCAACGGTGTGCCCAAGCCTTCCTACCCAACAAAGTCCCAGACCAATTTAGGTATTTAAAATAATCATGAAAAATCCATCTCTCATGCATTCATTTTTATGTAGAAATATTTTATGCTGATTTTTGACAGAATTCCCTAAAGTTATGTATTTTTCTGTATGGTTTTCCAAGTGAAAAACCAAAAAAAAAAAAAAAAAAAAAACCACACACACACACAGAAGGTACAGTTCTTGGCCCCATAAGTAATGTATGTATGTTGGGAACTTAATTTACAAGTTTCTCAAATAAATAAAATGTTAATATCTATGATATTATAGTAATTTTCATAACTTTTTAACAAATTACAGGAAAATCCGTGTAAGAGCTGCTGTAGAACAGTGGATGGTAAATGTAGAAAAAAGCATGTTTGATGTCCTGAAGAAGTAAGTACAATGCTTAAATCCTGAGGGGAAAAAAACAAATGTGTGTGTGTGTGTGCGCGTGCGTGTGTGTGCGTGTGCATGTGTAAGTATGGGTAGCTTGCATAGCTACCAATATAAGTTAAATATTCAGAGAAACACGCAGAGTGGATTTTAATAGAGCATGACGTATGAGTGATGACTGACAGTTTCTGAAGCGCAAATACCCATGAAAATTGCTCTGGTCAGGTGTGTGTGGGCGCACATGAGTACCAATACCAGCCAATACCTGAACTCAAGCCAACTCCAGTCTGTTTGCAGAAGACCTCAGGCTCACCCCTCTGTCTTTCTGTGCCACATTTACACACTCAGGTTGTTGACTCAGTTTAGACCTGGAGGTGAGAGGCGTCCCAGAGACAGAGTGGGCCTTGTACACATTAGGCAGTGGTTGGCAAACCAACAGCCCTCACTTAGTGTATTCAAGATTCTCCTTTCTGTACATTAGTCTGTTATTGTCATCCACCTACAGGAAAGAAAGTAGCCCAGAGTATAAACTTTTAAAGCGAATTTGACTAGAACAGTTATGTCACAGCTCTAATTTATTATTAAAGCTTCATTAACACAATATATTTTGATCCTATTCTTTCCCCTCCCAGCCCCTCTGAGCTCTCCCCCACCTCTCTCCCTCCCAACTTCATCTTCTTCCTCTCCCTCTCTCTCTCTCTCTCTCTCTCTCTCTCTCTCTCTCTCTCTCTCTCTCTCTCTCTCTGGAAAACTACTTTAAGTTTTCATGTCTTTTCCTCCCCTCTCTCTCTCTCTCTCTCTCTTCTCTTCTCTCTGGAAAAACTACTTTAAGTTTTCATGTTTACGAATTTTCTGAGCACCAGCCCAGCGTTTCTAGAGCACAGCTGACTGCTAGCATCTACATGACACAATTATAAATGCATTGACTTTCTCTTGCCTCTGCTTCTGTCCTGCGGTGATAGTGAGCCAGAAAGACGCCCCTTGTAAAAATTATTTGTGAACATAGCGTTTTCAGCTTCTTACCCCTGGTAACATTGTAACTCAAAGCTAATGTGTCTCCTCTGGAGCTTCTGTGTATTGCACTAACCCAGGTGGGGTTACTGACGGGTAAAGAACAGCTTAAAGAATATGTATTACTTACAAACACGTGTTCAGATTAAAACACCAATGGTGTTAATGCTTCATCATTAAATGGCGTCATCATTGAGCCAGTATGTATAACATAAATGTATTTTTGGCTTATAGATTTATAATTCAAGGTATTGAAGACTGGAAATACCATACTTTTTCTGACTGGGTCATGTCACATCCAGGGCAAGTGGTCATCACTGTGGTGAGTTCATGTCACCTTGAGTCACGAGGAGGAGATTTATTGTGTGGTTGCAGTGCTAAGAAAGAAAAATATGGAAAATGAGTTATTATGAAGGATACTGATACATCCTGGTTATTTTGAAATATATTTTAAAAGAAGATGGATATATTTATAGATACACAAATAATATAAATACAGTAAAATGATTACAGAAATGTGCTGGTATTCATTTTAGAATTCCTTCACCTTTTTAGAGTTTAAAAATTTTTCAGATTATAATATGAAATTAAGATAACCCATAAATTATTTTCTTAAAGGTATCAACTATATTACATTATAACACATTTTTTTATTGTTACCATTAAAAAGTTACTCCAGACTTGGCTGGCAGCTTAAAACTATTAAATTTGCTATCTTATGTTAGGCTCCCTGCTGAGATCAAGTCAGCAGGATTGTATGTAGGCTCTTGGAGTGAAAAATCTAAATTCTGGTCTCCACCAGTTCCTAGAGAGAAGGTCACCAGCATACCTCAGCCTGTTGGCTCTTCCTCCATCTTAAAAGCTGGTCATGTGTCTCTCCAACCTTCCTTCTCCAGTTCTATCTCCTCTTCAGAGACAGAAAAAAGTCTCTAGTTGTAAAGATTCATGTGACAGATAACCCAGAATAATCCCTCCATCTCAAGATTCTTAGTCACATCTTCCCTGTCTCTCTTGCAGTCCTTACAGGTTCTGGGGTTAGGACATGAGTGACTTTGTAGGAAGTCATTGTTCTGCATACTTGTTAGTGTGACTATGATTGTTTTTCTTGAGGTTAAAAGAGAGGAAGGCTGCATGCAGTGAGGGCTCAGTGGTTAAGAGCACTCACTGCCTTGCAGAGGACCCAGGTTCAGTTCCCAGCACCCACATAGTAGCTCATAATCTTCTGTAACTGTGGTTCCATGAGATGCCTCTCATGATGACTCCTGCATACATGTGGTGCAGGTATGCACATACAAGCACATGGATATGCACATAGACAAATATGTTTTTAAGACAAGAAGGGGAAATTTCGAAAAGTGTGATTCAAAGAAAACCAAAATTGTAGTTGTTCTAAGAAATCGTTGAACCCTTCCTCAGCAAAAGACCAAACAGGGTCCTCAAGTGGAGAAACATTTAAGGAATAGATGAAAGGCAAGCCCATGGAAAGTACTGCACAGGAGTAGGGCAGGAGGCTGGAGGGGAAGGCAGAACAGGAAGTAAGAGAGTAGCCACAGAAGTTGAGAAGATGACTTTTGTGTCTTTGATCTTTCACTAGAAAAACTGAATGATCATAGGAAAAGAGGGCGATCCTGATTTCTAAGGCGTCTAGAGATTGGTGTCATGTTTGAATGTGTAATGTACCCCACACCCGTGTGTTTGAGCACTTGGGGCCAGCTAGAGGTGCTGGATGCCTGCCTAGAGGAAGCTGGTCACCAGGGAGTGGGAGTGGGAGGCAGACCTTAAGGTTCTATAGCCCTGGATGGCTCCTTGATGTTTCTCTGTGTGAGAGCAAGCAGCCGCGTGCCCTGATCCCACAGCTGAGAGCTGCTACCCTTCCCACTCTATGCCTTTTCCTGACACAACAAACCATGAGCCAAGATAAATCCTCCCTTGTAAAGTTACCTTTTGTCGGGTATCGTGTCCGGACAATGAGCAATGTCATTAATACCATCTGGAACTGGATTGCTTGTCAGTCATTCGGGTCAGTCATGTCGGCGTGAACATTGGAGACTGATCAACTGGAGAGAGATATCTAGGTAGCAAGCCTGTGCCATAAGTAACCATCATTAAATATTGCAGAAAGCATATTTGACTTACAGTTCTCTTCGTTAAAAATAAGTTTCCAGTTTTAAGGGGTCTGACCCACCCAATTTTCAAGTCTTCATTTAGGTCACGTAGAACTGTAGACAGAAAACTTGCTTTCCATGTGACTAAGTAAATGCCAGCTCTTAAGCTGATAAGCTGGTATAAAATGATTCTATGAAGGAAGGAGACAAAAGTACAGGAGGGAGCCTCTATACATTTCTGTAGTTTGATAAATTCAAGTGGTCCAGCCTGACCTAAGAGCAGCTCTTTGCCAGCTTAGTGGCTCATGAGTGCTTGACAAGAAGCAGCCACTGCATTCTGCTCTTGCAGTGAATCATCTAGAGTGGATTTTAGTCTTAGTCACTGAATGCACTTCTGCCCAGGTTCCCTGACCTATGTTGCCTATTTCCCACCCCAGGGTGTAATTTACAGTTCCCTGGAATTTCCAGGTCTCTTGACCTCCGCATAGAGTTGTCTCTGAATAAAAAGATATTTTTTTGAAAGGACGGGGCAACGGAATAGCACATATATATTGCCCACAAAGAGATATTTTTCTATATAGATTTATCTGTGATATAACAATTAGTAATATATATTAAATATATAGTAAATATAGTAATTCTTCTATCAATAAACGTGTCACCATTCTAAAGTGGCTGGGGTCTTGGGAAATGGAGCTGATAAATGAGGTGGATTACAGTCTCTCACAATAGCCAGCTTTATTCAGAGCTCCTCCTATCCACTACATCTTGGAGGAGCATGAAAACACATTCCTATGACAATTCAATGTTTTTGAAGACGCTGAGGTCATGAGACTCTTGTCCTGTTTCCTTGCAGTGTTCTCATGAGCACTTGGAGGTCTCTTCACACAACTGCACACACAATTGGTATTCCTGAACAATATTTCAACCTAAGTGTATCAGTAGAACTTTTTAAAAAAAAATATGATGCATAGAATTCCCTTCCTCAACATAGATCTTCTCACTTGAGGCTGTAACTCATACACCGTTGTCTCACGCTGTGTGCAATGGAACTCCTGACTTTTAGAATGGTGACACATTTATTGATAGAAGAATTACTATATTTACTATATATTTAATATATATTACTAATTGTCATATCATGGATAAATCTATATAGAAAAATATCTCTTCATGGACAATATATAGTGCTATTCCATTGTTCCATTGTAGTCACTTTGCCTGCATGCTTCCCAAGCCTCAGTCTCTCATTGATCTGCTGATTATGAGCCTACCACATCTTATTAGAGTTGGTTGCCAAATAGTGTTCCCCAGGGAAGAGCGCAGCAATTGGCTGTCCACTATGTATGTATGTATGTATACATGTATATGTGTGTGTGTGTGTGTGTGTGTGTATATATATACACACACACATACACACACATATATTCCTAATGTATATATATATTCCTAATGTATATATATATTCCTAATGTATATATATATTCCTAATGTGTGTATATATATATATATTCCTAATGTATATATTCCTAATGTGTATATGTGTATATATATTCATAATATGTGTGCATGTATATATATCTGTATATACATGTATATGTATATATATATATACACACACATTTAAGTATTAACAACAATTAATGAAAAAAAGAAGCCATGAATTTGAAATAGAGCAAGGAGATGTCTATGAGGGCTTAGAGGGAGAAATTATGTAATTATAGACTCACAAAATTAAAGAAATGCATTTTTAAAAGTGAATTTCTGCTATCTGCAGAAAAAGAATGTTGATTAATGCCCCAGGTTTCTACCATCTATCTTCTTACCCTTTATCTGGAAAAATATCACCACAATATGTGTTTCCTGTATGCTAGCTATTCCCATTTATATAACTGCACAGCCCTATTTTATGTGTTTTTTAAGTGTTTCAAATTCAGCATAGCTCAAAGTAAATTCATGATGACTCCGTATCCAGCAGACACTATCTGCACAAGGGGCTGATTTTACAAACTTGGCAGTTTTCCTGATGATTCCGTCCTTTAATGTCTATGGTCAGCCTGATTTTAAACTAGCCCATCTGTACAGCTCTCACATATCCGGGAAGAATGAATCTGACAGATGAATCAAATAGTAGAAGTTATATAACTTTTTTAACTACAAATATAACCATTTTGTGCTAGGAGTATTACACTAGAGTCTCGTGGAGAAGACAACACTAATTTAATTTGGGTTTTTCTACCATTGCTCAGGTTTTAATTTAACAATTATGTGCTAAGAATATAAGACTTATTTCCTGGAGCATGGACAATGTATGATGGTTATGCAGCTAAAGAAAGGGACACACTTTCCTGCAACCACCACTAACTGTGAGGACTCCCTCAAGGAGAGATGGGCCCTCAGTAGCCCTTCCCCTCCCATGATGGGATGTTTATGAGCACAGTTGTGGGATGTGGTCTTGGTGGCATGGTCTGGGGCGTGGTCTTATACAGATAAGCATGGCTGCAGTATTTCAGTGAGTTCATGGGCATGAGGGCCAAGTCACCTCCAGAAGACATTGTATTTGCAGCACGCCTCCCCTTCCTCTGGTTCTTGCACCATCCTCACTCCTTCCTTGATTTTCCCCAACCCTTGGAGGGGGTGATATACATGACCACTTAGGTCTGAGCACTCCAACATTTCTCCTGCACACGTCCCTAATTAAATCCACTGGGACACACAGGGACACGAGGAAGAAGAGGGGCTTCAGTAGGAAAGGAGCGGGTGCTGGGAAGTCAAATGACTACAACTCATTATGTCCGTATATGAAGCCATCAAAAATAAAACAGATTTTAAAACCTAAGATTTAGAAAATATAAGTCATAAGCATCAGTCAAAAGGCAGTCTTCCGCTTTCAAATGTGTGTATGCTTTTCTTCCCACACTGGCCACCCTCGACACCTGTAACATTCAATTCATGGAGACAAATACTAATTAAAATAAAATTATATGTTTCTATTAATGTGTATTTCTCTCCTTTTTTCAGAGCCAGATTATGTTTTATAATGACTGCTTGAAAGGCTTTATAAGTTATAATCCAAGAGAAAAAGTAGAGGCAGTCCATGACCGTGTGCTGCATCACCTGGAAGATATTGCAGTGCTGCTCACGCTGAATACTAGCAACCCGCGCACAAAAACCATGCTGGCAGCAACCGTGATCATCTATGTCCACTGCAGAGACATCCTGACGGATCTGCTAGTTAAGAACATCTTCAGTGCACAGGACTTTGAGTGGACCAGGTAAGTAGCCAAAAATTATGACTACATTACACATTCTTACATATAGACCATTATGTTCTCGGCTTCAAACTTCCTCTTGCAAACTGGTTTGCACTTCAAGAATTCGTTGCTCCTCTAAGCATGTGGTCCTCCCCCTGCTTCCTCAGTCCTTCCTCTCCTCACTTCTGTTTTTCTGTGCCCTGTTTTTCTGTACTGATGACACAGTGTGTGTCTGTCTGTTGTCACTGAACCTGGAAACAGGTTTCAGCAAAGGTAATGAGTAGATTATTTTTCTGCCTTTTGAGGAAACCTTACACTGGTTTCCATATTGACCAGACTAGTTTGAACTCCCACCAGCAGTGAATATGTGTCCCCTTTCCCCACAGCCTCACCAGCACCTGCTGTCATTTATTAATATTGTCCATTCTGATAGAAGTAAAATGAAATCTCAAAATAGTTCTAATTTGTATTCCCCTCATGGCTAGGAGTTTCGAACATTTTTAAAAGTGCCTCTCAGCTGTTTTGGCATCGTCTTCTGACAACTCACTGTTAGTTCTGTATCTCATTTTTAAATGAGTTGTTTGTTTCCTTGATGTTAGGTTTTGTTCTTTGCACATTCTAGATACCAAGTCTCTGTCAGATATATAATTAGTAAAGTTTTTTTCCCATCCTGTAGGCTACCACTTTGCTCAAATAACAGTGTCCTTTGCTGCATAGAAGCTCCGTAGCTTCATGAGTTTTTTTTTTTTTTTAATTAACTCTTGGCCTCAATGTCTGTGCTGTCGGGGTCCTGTTCAAAAAGTCCTGTACCAATGAGTTTAAGTGAGTCCCCTACAGCCAATTCTATCAGATTCAGGGTATCTGGCCTTGATCCATTGTGCAGGGGGATAGAAATGGATCTGCATAGATGTAATTCCACTTGAAGCCACACAGTGTGACCAGCACCATTTCTTGAGAATGCTATCCTTTTTTTCCAGTTGCAATTTTGGCTTCTTTTTCTGTAGATGTGAGGTCTTCTGATTCTATTGCATTGATCAACATTTCTATGCCAATATCTCCCTGTTTTTATTATGATAGCTCTGAGATACAACTTGAAATCTAGAATGATGATATTCCAGGAGTTCTTTAATTTTTTCAGGATGCTTTAGCCATCTTTGGATTTTGGATTTCCAGATGAAGTTGAAGGTTATCTTATTGTTGTTGTTATTGTTGTTTATTTGTTTGCTTTTTTGCTTGTTTTCAGTTTCTTCAAAAAATTGTGTTGGAATTTTTATGATGATTGCAATGAATCTATAGTATTTTTTAAATGATTTTATGCATAAAAAGCTCTAAAGACGCTACCAGGAAACATCTACAGGCAATAAAGCACTTTCAGCAAAATAGCTGGCTACAAAACTAACTCACAAAATCAGGATAATAGTAGTAGGACTGGTTGTACCTTCTTCTACTGAGGTCAGACAGGGCTCACAAGTTAGGGAAAAGGGGTTCAAAGGCAGGTAACAGAGTCACATGTATCCCCTATTCCTATTGTTAGAGGTCCCACATGAAGACCGAGCTATATACCTGTTACATATGTGTAGGGGGACCTTCCCATGCATGATCTCTGGTTGATGGTTCAGTCTCTGTGGGGCCTGAAATGCCCAGGTGAGTTGATTCTGTAGGTTTTCTTGTGGTGTCCGTGACCACTCTGGCTCTTCCAATCCCTGTCACACACACATTACTACAAGATTCCCAGAACTTAGCCTAATGTTTTGCTGTGGGTCTCTGCATCTGTTTTCATCAACTGCTGAGTGAAGCCACTCAGAGGACTGTTACGCTAGCCTCCTGTCTGCAATTATAGCAGAATACTACTGATAGTATTGGGGTGTTTGTTCTCTCTCTCTCTCTCTCTCTCTCTCTCTCTCTCTCTCTCTCTCTCTCAGAATGGGACTCAAGTTGAGCCAGGCATTTATAAACGCATTTTTTAAAGTGACAGTTTTTCCCTTGCTGGTTCCCAAATGAATGAGACAGAGACTATACAATTTATTTGATAAGCTTGACAATACAATAACTGAGCAGTTAATAATAATCTATTCTAATCCTCTAAACTAATCTGGCTACCTCCTAGCCAAAATCCCTGAGATATTGGTCTGGCTCTCTGGCCTTCAGGAGTATTTTCATGCTGTCTCTCCCAGACCCGCTTTCTCTGGAGAATCCTCTTTGTCTCCTCCTTCTCCTCCCACTTCCTCTGGCTAGTGAAAGTCCAGCCCTATTCTTTCTTCTACCCAGCTCTTATTGATAAGTCAGAGAATAAATGGGGAGCAATGTTTACACAAACTTGAAACAGGAGATTCTTAGAATAAGCATTATAATGTCATGTCCAGATTGCAACTAGATATGGAGGCAGAGAAATCAGCATTTGAATAATGAAAGGAAAATCTTTACACAGTGCACAACATTATACCCATGGTCATTGGTTGATCGTTCTCTTACTTTCTGCCCCTCAGTATCCCTGCTTCTTATAGGCAGGAAAAATTGTGGGTCAAAGGTATTGTAGCTGGGTTGTTATCCCTATCGCTTCATGTTCTGTATTGTTCTCTATCTCCTACTGCTAGGAGTCTCAGCTAGGAGGCATCCTCATAGATTCCTGGGAGCTTCCATTGTCTAGATTCCTAGCTTGTCCAGAGATTATCACCCTCCCCCCACATATTGATTCCAGTTCTCTCTCCCAGTTCCCTCCCTCCGTACTCCCAGATGTCTATTTTATTTTCTTCTCAGCTAGATTCAAGCATCCTACCTTGGGCCCTACTTGTTACTTAGCTTCTTTAGGTCTATTCCCAATTTTCCGAGAAACTGCCAAATTGATTTCCAAAGTGGTGTAAAAGTGTGAAGGGTAGTGTTTGCCTGATTTCTTTCTTAGTCCACATGTCATTTGTAGATAGGAAGCTACTGGTTTTCATGTGTTAATTTTGTATCCTGCTACTTTGCTGAAGGTATGTATCAGATGTGGAAGTTTCCTGATGGAACCTTTAGTGTCTTTGATGTACACAATCATATCATCTATAAATAAGGACATATTTTTACTTCATCCTTTCCTATTTGTAACCCCTTGATCTCCTTCCAGTGTCTTATTGCTCTAGCTAAGACCTCAAGCACTGTATTGAATAGGTTTGAAGAGACTGGGCAACCTTGTCTTGTTCCTGATTTTGGTGAAAATGCTTTGAATTCTCCCTTTAGGACAGTGGTGGCTGCGGGCTTGGTATAAATTTGACTTATTAAGTTTAAGTGTGCCCTTTGTATTCCTAGGCTCTCTAAGACTTTTATCACAAAGGAGTGTCAAATTTTCACAAAGACTCTTCTGTATCTAATGAAATGATGATGATGATGATGATGACGACGACGTGGTTTTTGCTTATTTGGTGGACTATATTTATTGATTTAGGCATGCCATGCTGTCCATGTGTCTCCAGAATGAAGCCAATTTGATCATATGGATGACACTTTCTGATGTGTTCTTGAATTTGGCTTACAAGTATTTTATTGAGAATTTTTGCATCTATATAAGGGACATCAGTCTGTAGCTTTCTTTATTGTTTAATCTAGGTATGGTTTTGCTCTCAAGGTAATGGTGGCTTCATAAAAAGAATTTAGAAATGTTCCTTCAGGTTTATCTTGTGGAGTAATTTGAGAAGTATTGGCATTAGTTCTTCTTTGAATGTCTGGTAGTATTCTGCACTGAATCTTTCTGGCCCTGGGCTCTCTATTTGGTTGAAAGATTACTTAATTACTGCTTCTTAATATGGGGGGTTAAAAATGATTGTTTCTCTATGCAAAAAAGTTTTTGTTCAAACAATGTATGCGTGTTACTTTCAGACATTTGCAGTATAAATGGAATGAAAAGCAGAAGCTGTGTTACGTACTTCAAGCTAACACCAGCTTCGTTTATGGCTATGAGTACTTGGGCTGTGCCCCGAGGCTGGTCATCACTCCCCTCACAGAAAGATGCTGGCTCTCTCTCTCTGAGGCACTTTATTTTAACCTGGGAGGCTGCACCGCTGGGCCTGGAGGTACTGGAAAAACTGAGACTCTTAAGGACCTAGCAAAAGTAAGTAGCTACCATAACCAGAATTTCTGTCATACAGACTTTTAATTGTATCATAAGTTTACACTGCTCCTGTTGTTAGAATGTTCTTTGTATTTACTAATACATTCATTAAGTGATACGCCCCATCAACTAAACTTCAAATGCCTCTTCTGGGAAAGGACCTGGGATCTCAGTTGTCTTTGAATTTACCAGAATACTATTGGGTAGTAGTAGCTAACTGATTCATAGTGTGGAGGAGGGGAGAAATAGTTTCTCACACTGGTCTGTTTTCCTTTCTAGACCTGGTATATAACTTATTTTTTATACTATTTTTTTCTCAAAAACTTAATATAAATATTTTCTTACCCTGGCAGTCTAAATGTTAGTGGAGTCTTTATTTTGTAAGAACTATATTAAAACAGTATTTTTGTTTCCCAGAGCCTTGGTAAACATTGTGTGGTCTTCAACTGTTTTGAAGATTTGGATTATAAGGTAAAGCTTAAGCATATATACTAAAAAAAAAAAAAAAAAAAATGCGCATGTAAAATAATTCATTGAGGAATGAAAAAACTAAGAAAAATACAAAATATGCATAGATCAATGGAAACCCTAAGACAGCACCTGAAGAGAATTAATGAGACATTTTTGATGTATCTGTGAAGGCATTTCCAGACATGATTGACTAGAGCAGATTATATATCTTGAATGTGGAGACACCATTGATGGGCTGGAGTCTTGTACTGAATAAAAGGGGAGAGCTGGGTGCAAAAAAAAAAAAAATGCATAGATAAGACTATAAAATGCTATTAGTTCCCTTAGTGAGTAGAAAATAGAAGCCTAAAACTAGCTGAAAGATAAAATGTGTTAGTTTTTTGTTAAATGGTTCAACTGAATTCTTTAAAGCAATAATCCTCAATTTTTATGACAGTGGGATTCTTTTTAAACAAAATCTTACATACCAAAGCATGAAAAATATGTGTGTGTGTATTGTATGTGTGTGTGTATATAATTAAGGATATGTCTTTATTACAAATTTAAGTTCTTAGCCTGAACATTTATTTACTGAAAAGGTAGTTATTAAAGTCAAAGAAGCTACAACAATTAATACCAAAAAACAATTATAAAAATAATAATGATAATTATTTAAGACATGTCTAATAAAATCTTGAAATATTTTTATTGAAACTTGATATTCCTCCATGTGTCTGTTACAAATTTAATTCAAAGTTTCCAAGCGCTATAACTTGGGGGTTTCGTTTCCTGGAGTTGAACTCAGCTCCCTCATGGTAAGCAAGTGCTCTAAAACTGAGCCACACCCTCACACCCCCAACTCTGTGACTTCTTCTACATGATGATTAGAGCTCCAAGCATCCCTTGGTAAGGTAATATCTGATTTTCTGCATCCCCCCTGGAAGGCTGTGTCCCTCTTGCCTTTAGTCACAGCCATGGAAATTTCTGTGTAAACCAATCACATATTTGCCTTTTCAGTATCAGTCAAGCAATTCCTCTGCCAAACTATCAGGGTAAACGGTCCCCCCTGGCCTCATGGAAATTGTTACAAAGTTAGGGTGCAATCAGTAGCTGCGATAATCAGCTGCATCTGTGTTGTAGTTTTTCTCTAAGGACCCATGGGGTCCTCAAGACATCTGGGGTGGGATTAACTGCAGAGTCTTTTTCCTGAAGGCACAGTTGGAATAGCAAGGAAGAGTCCAACAGGTACCAACAAAGAGTCAAAGTGTCCCATCTTCCATCACCTTAGCTACAGGAAAATGAACATCAGAAGGAGTGCTTACAATAAGATCTTGAGAATGTTGCCATTGACACTAATAGGGCTTTTAACAGTCTGCAACTCTGTTTTAATAACACCTGCTAATAAGCTCCTGGGACCCATGGGAACCCCTCCACCCCCGCCTCCCCATCCCTTCAACCCCGACCATTTGCCTCACCTATAGCCCAAGGTAAACCGCAAGGAGCCTGCCTGCTCCAGAAAAGGCCATCTGCCTTCTGACAGTGACCATGTGCTGCAAACATGGCCATGAAGACCTACAGCTGGGCTGTAGCTCTGAGCCCTAAGCGGCTTTGTGCAGTGAGCTGTCAGCCTCACAGACAGTGGTCCTGGAGACCAGGAAGTCGCTATTTGTGTTTAAGCTTTCAAAAGAAACAGCAGTGATCTCATCCAGAGTCTGGGCAACTACTAAACTTTCTATGGAGCATCAAAAGATGAGATGAACACCTTCAATTTAGTATGCAGGTAGAAATGTTCCCCTGTATAGTTTCTGTAATCTGTCCTTTTCTTCTTCTTTTTAAGGTAATTGGAAAATTATTCTTCGGGTTGGTGCAGTCGGGAGCTTGGTGCTGTTTTGATGAATTCAATCGAATCGATATAGAAGTCCTCTCGGTCATTGCCTCGCAGATCCTGACAATCAAGATTGCCAAAAGCAGCTATTCTGTCAGGTATTTGGTCAAGGTTTCCACCTCTGAAATGGAAATCTGATACACATTTACCATTTAATTAGTGTTACGTGCTTTTCTTAAGTAAGTGCTGGGGTCTGGCTGCTGTTCTGTTTTGTTTTGTTTAGCACATAGCAAAATGAATGATGCTTGCCTTCTCTGTATGTTCTCCCTAAAAGCGGGAAAATATGTGTTTCCAAGATGAAAAATATGTTTCCTCTGGCAAACTGTGTGTGTGTGTGTGTGTGTGTGTGTGTGTGTGTGTGTGTGATCCCAATGCCAATTTAAAAGTATCCACCCTACACTTTGGAGCTGCCAGGAGTCACCAGAAGTGGACGCAGATATATTCTAGTTACCATTTTTTTCTATCTTAGAATTTCTCTCATCATAGAATGTTACACTTAAAGAAATAGAATAACTGTTACTGATATTTTCTTTAATCCTTCATGGATTTTTTCATTAATTCTAAACTCATTTATAAACAAAAATACTGGCTACATTCCTAAAGCCTCCTGTCTCACCATTCTAGATTGAGGTGCTTTCTGAAAAAACACAATAAATTATATATGTTATGGTCACTGGTGTTTATTAATAACAATAATCAAGTTTTCTCTTCAGATGCATTCAGGAGCTTACAAACCTTGGTTTAGGGATACAATTGGATCTTTAGTAATGTGATATGTCTAACTCATGCCAACAGGTGCTAACTTGTGTTTTTACTCCGATGGATTTCATTGTTAGGTTCCAGGGCTTACAGATCTGCAGATAGAGATGGTGGCACAGTAAGGCACATTTTACCACCCTTCTCTGTGTCTTAACCTCTGCAAAGTGTTACTCCCAGGGACTGTCCTGGTTTTATCCTGGTTTCTCTACCTCTCAAGTTTTAAATACCCTCTTCAGAAAGAAATGGCTCCAGAAAGTCTTGCCACTGTGTTTGTGACTATTGCCAATGTCGGGAGACTGGTGTCCTTGGCAAAGCATCTGCCTCACAGTTGCCGAAATATTTTTTTTTTAATGTTTGAGATTTTATCCATTATTGTTTTGTGGCTGTTTTGCCTACATTTGTGTCTGTGCACCACAGCCATTGAATACCCTCAAACTGAAGTTAACGGACATCATGTGGGGCCTGGGAACCAAGCCTGGGTCTGCAGGAAGCAGCCTGTGCCGAGCCACGTCTCCCAGTATGTTTTAACTGGAGAAAGGCGGCTGAAAGTGGGTCGTGTTCCCAGCAGGAACTCTGTGCTGTGCCCGCTGCTCTGCTGAGTCTTCCAGGCCCAGCTCCGTGAGGAGGGCTTCCCAGGTCTCTTCTCTGTGTGAATGAATTCATCTGTGGGTGCCTTCCAGCATCCACTTCCAAAATCTTGTCAGCCCTCCTTAGACACAATCAACTCTACCTGAATCCCGGCAGAACTCAACTTTGGCTCCAAACAAGCCTCCTCCTCCTCTTCTCTCAGCATTGTTATTTAAAGTATGTTTTGTTTGGATTTAAAGGCAATACAACTTTATGAAATTCCCCTGATTCATTAGAGTTGTAATACCCTTGGGCCTAGAGGAGTGACTTTAGTGATGCATGCTTTACTGCCTTTTAGGTTCGTACTGGATGGTAGAGAAATACGGATCAATATGTCCTGTGCGGTGCTTATCACCATAAATCCTGGGTAAGTATTAGAGTCTCATGGGAGGAGACACAGACTAAAATCCCTTTCTCTAGTCTTACCTGTGGCTGTGGTGGTTATACTTCGTTCACCCTCCAGAATCTTTTTTTTTTAAATGTGAGTACAGAATGAGAAGAGTAGATCTGGGAGAGACTGGGATGAAGAGAGGGAGTAAGATCAGAATACAGTGTCTCAAAGAAATGGATATTTAAAACTTCAGTTGCAGATTGCCATTCATTCATATGGCCATATGGCCATCTCTCCTGTCCCTCCCCAAACCTGGTCTTGAACATGACCCCCTTTCCCTCTCCATGCCCTCTCCCACCCAGCTCCCTCCCTCTGTCTGCCTCCTATAACTATTTTATTCCCCCTTCTAGGTGAGATTCAAGGTTTCTCGCTTGGGCCTTCCTTCTTGTTTAGCTTCTCTGGGTCTGTGGAGTGTAGCATGGGTATTCTGTACTTTATGGCCAATGTTCACTTATAAGTGAGAACATACCATGTGTGTCCATTTTTATTACCTCATTCCTTTGGGTTACCTCACTCAGGGTGATATTCTCAAGTTCTATCCATTTGCCTACAAAATTCATGATGTCTTTGTTTTTAATAGCTGAATAGTAAATACTTCATTGTGTAGATGTACCACATTTTCTCTATCCATTCTTCAGTTGAGGAACATCTAGTTTGTTTCCAGTTCCTGGCTATTAAGAATAAAGCTGTTATGAACATAGTTGAGCAACTGTCCCTGTGGTATAATGGGCATCTTTTGGGTATTTGCCCAGGACTGGTATAGCTAGGTCTTGAGGTAGAACTATTTCTAGTTTTCTGAGAAACCACCAAATTAATTTCCAAAGTGGTTGTACAAGTTTGCACTCCCACTAGCAATGGAGGAGTGTTTCCCTTACTCCACATCCTCGCCAGCATGTTCTGTCACTTGAGTTTTTATTCTTAGCCATTCTGATGGGTGTAAGTTGGAAGCTCAGGGTCATTTTGATTTCCATTTATCTGATTACTAAGGACATTAAGTGCTTCTCAGCCATTCAAGATTCCTCTGTTGAAAATTCTCTGTTCGACTATGTACCACATTTTTAATTGGGTTATGTGGATTACTGGTTTCTAATTTCTTGAGTTCTTTATAGATTTTGTATATTAGCCCTCTGTTGGCTGTATGGTTGGAGAAGATCTGTAGGCTGCTGTTTTGTCCTATTGACAGTCTCCTTTACCTTACAGAAGCTTTTCAGTTTCATGAGGCCCCGTTTATTAATTGTTGATCTTAGAGCCTGAGCTTTTGGTGTGCTGTACAGAAAGCTGTCTCCTGTACCAATGAGTTCAAGGCTATTCCCTACTTTCTATTCTATTAGATTTAGTGTATCTGGTTTTATGTTGAGGTCTTTGATCCACTTGGACTTTTGTGCAGGGTGAGAGATATGGATCTATTTGCATTCTTCTACATGTGGACATCCAGTTAGACCAGTACCATTTGTTGAAGATGCTTTCTTTTTTCCATTGTATATTTTTGCCTTCTTTGTCAAAAATCAAGTGTCCATGGCTGTGTGGGTTTATTTAAGGGTCTTCAATTTGATTCCATTGATCAACGTGTCTGTTTTAGTACCAATACCATGCAGTTTTTATCACTATTGCTCTGTAGTATATAGCTTGAGGTCAGAAATGGTGATACCTCCAAAAGTCCTTTTATTGTTCCTGGGTTGTTTGTTTTGTTTTTTTATAGGAAGTTGAGACTTGTTCTTTCAAGGTCATTAAAAAATTGTGTTAGAATATTGATGGGAATTGCACTGAATCTGAAATTTGTTTTTGGTAAGTTGGCCATGTTCACTATGTTAATCCTACTGATCCATGAGGGAGATCTTTCTATCTTCTGATACTTTCCCCAGTTTCCTTCTTCAGAGACTTGAAGTTCTTGTCATATAGGTCTTTCACTTGCTTGGTTAGAGTTACACCAAGATATTTTATATTATTCATGGCTATTATAAAGGGTGTTTTTCCCTAATTTCTTTCTCAGCCAAGGTTTCACTTGTATAAGTGAGCGTTACTGATTTCTTTGAGATAATTTTGTATCCAGCTACTCTGCCGAAGGTGTTTATCAGCTGTAGGAGTTCTCTGGTCAGATTTTTGGGGTTGCTTATGTTTACCATCATATCATCCACAAATGGTGGTATGTTGACTTCTTCTTTCCAATTTGTACCCCCTTGATCTCCTTTAGTTGTCTTACTGCTCTGGATAGAATTTCAGGTACTATATTGAATAGATATGGAGAAAGTGGGCATCTTTGTCTTGTCCCTGATTTTAGTGGAATTTGTTTAAGTTTCTCTCCATTTGGTTTGATGTTGGCTATTGGCTTTCTGTATATTTCTTTGATTATGTTTATGTATGTGCCTTGTATTCCTGATCTCTCTAATACTTTTAAGATGAAGGGATGTTGAATTTTGTCAAAAGCTTTTTCAGCATCTAATGAAATCATCGTATGATTTTTTTCTTTCAGTTCGTTTATATAGTAGATTATGTTGATGGATTTTTATATATTGAACCATCCCTGCATCCCTGGGATGAAGCCTACTTGATCGTGGTAGATGATGTTTTTGATGTGTTCATAATTTGATTTATGAGCATTTTATTGATTATTTTGTCATCAATATTCATAAGAGAAATGTTTCTGAAATGTTCTTTCTTTGTTGAGTTCTTATATGGTTTACATATCAGGGTGACTGTAGCTTCATAGAATGAGTTTAGCAGTGTTCCTTCTGTTTCTATTTTGTGAAATAGTATTGTCTTTTAGTTAGTTTGACTAACCGTTTGTCTATCTTGTTGATTTTCTCAAAGAACCAGCTCTTGTTTTCATTGATTCTTTGTATTGTTATCTTTGTCTCTAATTGATTGGTTTCAGTCCTGATTTTGATTATTTCCTGCCTTCTACTCCTCTTCAGTGTGCTGGCTTCTTTTTCTAGAGCTTCCAGGTGTACTTTTAAATTGCTGGTATGAGAATTTTCTAATTTCATTATGGAGGCACTTAGTGCTGTGTACTTTCCTCTTAGCACTGCTTTCATTATATCTCATAAATTTGGGTTTGTTGTGTCTTCATTTTCATTGAATACTAGAAAGTTTTAATTTCTTTATTTCTTCTCTAACCAGAAATCATTGAGTAGAGAGTTGCTCAATTTCCATGAGTGTGTAGGCTTTCTGGTGTTTCTGTTGTTGTGGAAGTTAGCCTTTTTTTTTTAATCCATTAGTGGTCTGATAAGATACAAGGCATTATTTCAATTTTCTTGAATCTGTTGAGGCTTGCTTTGTGACAGACTATATTATCAATTTTGGAGAAGCATCCATGGAGAAGCTTCTGAGAAGATATATTCTTTTGTGTTTGGGTGAAATATTCTATAGATATCTGTTAGGCCCATTTGGTTCATAATGTCTGTTAGTTTTATTATTTCCCTGTTCAGTTTTTGTCTGGATGACCTGTCAATTGGTAAAAGTGGAGTGCTGAAGTCTCTCATTATTAATGTGCAATTTAAGCTTTAGCAATGATTGTTTTATAAATGTGTGTACTCTGGTGTTTGAGGCATAGATGTTCAGAATTAAGATATCATCTTGGTAGATTTTTCCTTTGAAGAGTATGAAATGTCCCTCCCTGTATCTTTTGATTAATTTTGGCCAAAAGTCTATTTTATTGGATATTGAAATGGCTACTCCAGCTTGCTTCTTGGTTCTGTTTGCTTGGAAAAATCTTTTTCCAGGCCTTTACTCTGAGGTAATGTCTATCTTTATTGCTGAGATGTGTTTCTTGTATGCAGCAGAATGATGGATCCTGTTTTCATATCCATTCTGTTAGCCTGTGCCTTTTTAATGGGGAATTGGGTTGATTGATGTTGAGAAATATTGATGACCTGTGATTGTTCATTCCTGTTATTTGGATGTTGGTCGTGTTAATTTGTGTGTGTTTGTGTGTGCTTCCCTTGTTTTTGCTAGTATGGAGTTATTTATTGTGTTTTCTTGGACATACTTGTCTTCCTTGGGTTGGAGTTTTCCTTCTAGTATTTTTTGTAGGGCTAGATTTGTGGATAGATCTTGTTTAAATTTGGATTTGTCTTGAAATATCTTGTTTTCTTCATCTATGGTGATTGAGAGTATTGCTGGGTATAGTAGTCTAGGTTGGCATCTGTGTTTTTTAGAGGTTGCAAGATATCTGTCCAGGCCCTTCTAGCTTTTAGAGTCTCTGTTGAGAAGTTGGAAGTAATTCATACATTCTTTAGGAAAATTTTCTTCTATGATTTTCTTGAAAATATTTTCTGGGCCTTAGAGCTGGGACTCTTACCTTCTTCTATCCCTATTATTCTTAGGTTAGGCCTCTTCATGCTATACCAGATTTCCTGGATGATTTGTGTCAGGAATTTTTTAGATTTAATATTTCCTTTGATGTATCGATTTCTTCTATTGTTATCTTCTTTGCCTGAGATTCTCTCTTCCATCTTCTGTATTCTGTTGGTGATACTTGAATCTGTTGTTCCTGTTCTCTTTCCATCTCCAGGATTCTCTCAGTTTGTATTTTCTTTCTTGCTTCTGATTTCCATTTTCAGGTTGTGAATAGTTTTATTAATTTATTTTATCTGTTTAATTATATTTTCCTGTATTTCTTTAGGGGATTTTAAGGCCTCTATCATCTTTATAAGATTAGGTTTAAGATCATTTTCTTGTAACACACTTTAATTGTGTTAGCATAGTCAAAGCTGGCTGTAGTAGAGTAGCTGTGCTCTGAAGGTGTTATATTGCCCTGGCTTTTGTTGATTGTATTCTTAAGCCATCTGGATGTTTGGGGGGGTGGGTGTTCCTGGATGTTCCTGTTGTAGTAGGTATTGGGAGGGGAGTTAACCTTGATGGTCCTTGTGTGGCAGGCCTTTGATGGGTTTTCTTTAGCTGTACGGTTTCAGATCAGCAGGTCTGAGGTGGGCAGAGAGGTGGCAGGAAAATGGGAGTTCACTGGAGATAGCAGACTGCTCAGGACAGCTCAGGTGCCCAGAAGACTCAACAAGCAGGGAAGAGGGATGGGGGAAGAGAAGCTAACCTGTATAGTTCAGGATCTACAGGTCTCATGAACGTGGGCAGAGAGGTGGTGGGAGAATGGAGGTCCCCCCAGGTTAGCGGACTGTTCAGGGTACCTGGGGGTGCCCAGAGTGCTTCTAGCAATCTTGCCACCTGCTCTTCCATTATAATCCCCAAGCCTCTAGGCATGGGGTGTGGTACTGATGTCTTCTTATGGCTCTTTGGTCTCTCACTCTCTGCAGCTAGACCAGTTGTGAGTATCTGTGTCCATCACCATGTACTCTTAAGGCATTTCTCTGATGAGGGTCGAAGTACACTAATCTATAAGGATAAGTAATGAGGAGTCAGTTTAATAGTGTGCAGAGTAATTTCAAGAGGCTTTCCCAGGTCTATCATCTGTCCAGCCACAAGGTCTTGGCTCTCATAGTGGTGCCAAGTATGAGTTCCATCTCATGGAGCTGGCACAGACTTTTCTTTTGTGAACAAATACAACATCTCTGGCCTGTACACATGGGTAATGTTACATTAAGTCTCTGACTTAAGGCTAGGTTCATCAGACATACGAATAAGTGCCACAGTAGCCCAAGAAATCAAAAAGAGCTGAGATGAGGTGAGCTATATAATAAGATACAGAAAGTATTTTAGATCAGCATGCTCATGGGATGAAAGGTAAAAACCTAGCTATAAACTAATTTTCATGTAAGCATCACACAAAAAGCCAACAGAATTATTTGGGGGCAAAGCAATATAGTTCCAAGTTTGAAACACTGCAAAGCATGGTAGGATTTTTATTATTGTTGTTGCTGTTTTCCTCTTCCTCTTTAGATATAGAGGTCGGGTTGAACTCCCAAGTAACTTAAAATCTCTGTTTCGCTCAGTGGCAATGATGGTGCCCCACTATAAAATGATCACTGAAGTAACTCTGTTTTCATTTGGCTTCAAATCTTCAAGATCACTGTCTGGAAAGATAGTTAACCTTTATGATTTAGCTGACAAGCAGCTCTCAAAACAGGTGAGGAACTGCTTCTCTCCAAAGACTTAAAGCTGGTTATATAAATGAGACACAAAGACATGTCTGCTATTGGCCAGGCCCACTGGGAAACGGAACTACGTGTTCTAAGTAGGGAGGCATCCATGGTCCCAGGCCTCTCCTCCAAAGTCTAGGGAAAGTGATGACATTCCTTTTATTTCGAACCACATGTGCTTCCTCTGCTCGGTGATGTCAGCCTCTATGCCCGTGTTCTCCAGCTTTTCGTACATCTCAGTAATCTGTGGATGTGTGAAAACCGGGTACTGGGTTATCCTTGATGACCTCAGTGACCATGGTCACCACATTATGATGCTCCGTTCTGTACTGTTGACGCAAGTCTCACATCCTTTTTGGATGGTTCTGGATTTGAGTGTTTCCTTTTAACAAAAGGTTTGGACACTAACCGTATGTCTCTGAAGTCTCCATTTCGTGTTTATCTCACAGTTCTTCTTCCAGTTCTCAGTTTAAACAGATGCTGTAACTTTAACCTTCAGTACCCTTTACCAAAAGGATTTACTTTCCTGAGTGCAGTATTCAGCCGTGAGTCCTCAGAACTGAGAGACAGGCTGACACAGTGGAAGGTCTGAGCTCCAGGTTGCAAAGCGGCTGGATAACACAGTTAAAATTGGGGAAAGGGCGGACTGGAAAGACAGGAAACAGGGAAAAGGACTTATGCCAGCCACTTTGGAAGGAAACAGAGCAGAAGACAGAATAAGGTTTTGGACTGTAGATTATCTCCTTTCTAGAATAGATGGTCTGTAAGCTAGCAGTGGTGTTGTACATCTTAATCCCTAGGATTTCAGGAGGCAGAAGCAAGTGGATTTCTATAAGTTTGAGGCTAGCCTGGGTACAGAGTGAGTTTGAGGACATGAAAGGCTACATGAAGAGACCCTTCTCAAAAAAGCAGGAAAAAATATGATTATTAATTATGCATGTAATTGTAGTAAATAATTCTATTTTTCCTTGAAAATGGTTAATAACTCAAATATTGAATATTGCACTTTAGGAGCATTATGATTTTGGCATGAGGACCTTGAAGACAGTTTTAATAATGACAGAAAAGAAGAAACAGGAGCATAAATGGTTAGTTGAAATTTGAATTTAGTGTTAGATTTGGAGAGTTACATACCACTGGTTTGATAATTTGTAGAATTTTAATTAAGGATGACAAGCTAAAACGAGAAGCTGCCAGAGCACCCCAGTAGGATGGACTGACAGGTTCTTGTGGTATCAGAAAGACAAAACTGAACCAGATCAACATTTCAGGAAGTGTAATGCAAGGGAAATAGTTCAGAGGTGGATATTTATAGCACCTGAAGAACAGTCGTCTAACTCATTCATGCTTGCTCTCTCCAACTGCTACAGTGGTAGCGGTGAGCATCTTTCTGAGTTAGAGGAGTCCTTGATCATCATCAAGGCCATCCGAGAAGCCAGTTTGTCAAAGTTCCTTCCTGAAGATGTCCAACCTTTTGAAAAGATCATAGAAGATGTTTTTCCTGGAATAACCGTTTCAAAAATACATCACCTTAACTTGGAGGTAATGAGACCCTGGGAGACAGTACCAGGTCACTTGGAAGTGGAATGGGGTGGGTTTAAATACAGTGATTCTTACGGAAATACTCCACTCATGGGGAGTAGATCACAGATTTGAGGATAAAAGCACTTTGCAGGCACGTTTACCCCCCCCCCCGGGGGTGAAAGGAGCTTTAAGAACACCGTGACTGACGGAAAGAACAAATGGTAGAGGGGTGCTGTGTGCTTAGTTCTCCTTCTTAAGTGATGATGCTGAGTTTCCCTGTAATAGCACAGAAATGACTCCCTATTTTTAGGAGAATTTAACTGTTTTGCCCATGTGTGTTTACTGCATTCTGGATGTTTCCACAAGGCTTCCCAAGTTGTTCCCTTAAGATGTGTGTGATTGCACAAGCAAAGCCAGTGTTCAACTGGCGTTGCCTTAAGTACAAAAGCAAAATTATTTTGACAAAAACTTGGCTCCATCCATCTGGCAGCTGGGTCACCCTTCCAGCATCCCCTGCCCTTCCGGCTTCCACCTGCTCCCGCTGCTCCCGCAGCCTCTTTCTGCCTCGGCTGCTTCCCTTCCCAGCTTTATAATAGCTACTTTTAATAATATCAGTAGGATATGTAATCAACTTGACAAAATATTCACAGGTTACATACTATGTTCTAGCACATATGAAGCATGTGGCAAACTTGACCATAGATAATGCAGGAAGAAACACAAGAATTTCTCTTGAAAACCATTCAAAGTAAATATATGACTGTAATTGTTCTGTTATGGCCTGAAAATAACTTTGTCTTAAGCACTGTGGGCCTCTTTGAAACACCCTTGTTCAACTCAACAAACACTTGTGTTTCATTCCTGTTTTAAAATGGATTAGTATGGAGTTGAACAAGGAACTATGTTTTTTAATTTTTTTTTAGAGTTAATATTTTTATTGGATATTTTACTTATTTACAATACAGATGTCATCCTCTTTCCCCATTTCCCCTCCCTAGAACCCCCTATCCTATACCCCCTCTTCCTTTATGCTTTTATACCATTTTTGATTACATGCATGTATTAAGGTCAGTTCTAGGTTGAGGGTCTAGCAATACAATCAATGCAAATAGTCAAGGAACAAGCAATACAATAAACACAAATAGTCAAAGAAAAAGCAAGGCATTAAACCCAGTTATGTGAACACTTCCGTGATCACTGTTTCTAAAGGCTTTATCAGGATGACCAAAGTATCTGAGCCTACTTCCCTGTCCTAGCCCAAGGTCATTTCCATGTCTGAAGCGTACTTTCTTGTTCTAGCCTAAAATTTAGAATCCTCTCTGAAATTACTTCTTTATTGTAGCCTAAGATTTAGATTCCTACCTGAAATTACTTCTTTGTTCTAGTCTAATGTCAGATTCCTACTTGAAGCCTACTTCCTTGTCCTTGGCCAATGTCATATTCCTTCCAAGCAGCCCCTTTCCTTGTCCTTGGCCCATGTCAGCTTCTTGCCAAGCAGCCCCAAAGGCTCTCCACCTCTCCCCCTTTTTTATTTCATTAACAAGACTGAGTCTGTCTTAGATTGTTCTGACAAGAATGCCTTCCTTCCCCATCATGGAATATGCATTATCAAAAGCAATGCACTTATGTCTTAGGTTGGTAAGGCTCTGTGCAGAATCTTATCTACCCTTGGCTTGACAGCCTGTTAATTTAATAACTCTGTCTGGGGGTCCATTTTCAGGTTCAAGCCATGTACTTTGGCTGCCAACATGTTGATGTTGTTAAAGATAAGCTTTAACATGATGGGCAGGAATAAAAGTATTCCCAGGGCAAGAAGTGCTAGCCTGATCAAGCTATATATGGAACAAGGCACTATTTTGATTCTTAAACTTGAGTTCATGCTTTTGAGATTTTTTTCCCATTATCTATTTTCCTAAGGTAGGCTTTTTTTCTTAGACCACTGATTAGCTGTCTGATCTGACACATCATTTTCTTAATGAACTAGCCTGTGATTTAATACATCTTCTGCTTCCAAATACCTTGCTATCTCTTTTAATGTTTTGAAATATTTTCTGTCTTCTTCTGTGGCTTCCATCTTTTTTAGTAAGTTTTTCTTTCTCTTTCTTTCTTTCTTTCTTTCTTTCTTTCTTCTTTCTTCTTTTTAGTTCATTTAGTTTTCTTTTTTATTAATGAAAGTTTGTAAGACTAGAATTTCCTCCAAGCAAATGCTGTGTCGGGGTTACAGAGAGCATAGCTTTTATCCTTTGTTCTATTCATGTGAGGACACTCACTGCATGTGTAGTGTCCTACATACCCAGCGTGAATCACAACAGCTCCCAGGAGGACATCTTTTGAAGGAGCTGTTGGGTCACTTTTGCTAGTATTTTATTCAGGGCTTTTGCAGTCAGATTCCTCAATTATAATGAGTTTATTTTTCCTTTGTTGAAATGGTTTGAATATCAATATATTGCTAGCCACTAACAAGGAATTTGGAAGAGTTCTTTTCCTTCACAATTTTAAAAGAAGCATTTGAAAAGAATTAGTGTTAATTCTTTAAATTCTTGATAGACTTCAGCGGTGGACCATCTGGTTCCAGGCTTTGCTTTAATGGAAAACATTTTATTATTGATTCAATCTCATCCTTTATTTTTATGGGTTTTCTTGGGCATCTAATTTTTCCTTACTCAGTCGTGGTAAGTTGTATATATTTACAAATGTGTTCACTTCTGTTTTTCTATCTGTTGGCATGCAGTTGCTTATAATTTTGCCTCATGATCCTTTTTATGGTTGCATCTATCATAACATCTCTGTTTTCATCTCTAGTTTTATTTATATGTGTTTTCTCATTTCTTAATCTAGTTAAAAGACTTTGTTGTTGTTGTTTTACTTTATAGCTCAATTGATAAAGCGCTTGCCTTGTAAGTCTGAAGACCTGGGCTGCCCCTCCATAGTCACATAGAGCCTAGGCATACTGTCACACATTTAAAACCATTAAAGCTGGAGATGTGGAAACAGGAGGCCCAAGACTCCCTGGCCAGGCAGGAGAGCCTACTTAGGAGCTCTAGCCAATGACAGATCTCTTCTGCCTTCCATATGAGTATGCACATATGAACACATGCACCATCATTACACATGTACTCATATACGTGTACTGATTTAAAACTTGTATTGTCCATCATTTGTATTTTGAATCCTTATTTTTACTATTTCTGCATTTATTTAAAATTTTTTCTTACTGCTAACTTGGAATTTCAGTTATTCTTGGTTTTTGTTTGTTTTTCTTTAATTCCTTAAGGAACAATATTAAGTTATTTATTTAAAATCTTCTCTTTAAATTACTTTTTATTTTTATGTGTTTGGGTATTTTGCTTACATGTATTTCTATGAACCATGGACGTGCCTAGTGTCTGCAGTGTCCCAGAAGAGGGTGTAAGATCCCCTAGAACTGGAGTTACAGACCATTGTGAGCCACCATGTGGGTGCTGGGAATCGAACCCAGGTCCTCTGCAAGAGCAGCAAGTGCCCTTAATCACTGAGCCATCTCTCCAGCTCCTGAAGTCTCTGTTTTTCGCTGGTGGGTGACTATTCCTATAAACTCCTGTGCATTGTACTTTTGCTCTAATTATGTAGTTTGGGGCATACTGTATTGCTGTTATCATTTGTCTAAATAAATTTTATAATTTCTGGGCTAGTCAGATGATTCAGCACATGAGGTGCTTGTAATCAAGACTAAAAATTTGATCCCCTGATCTTATCAGTAAAAAGAGAGAACTGACTCCTGAAAATTATTGTCTGACGTACACACATGCACATACACATACTCATACATGCACATGCACAGAGACACAGACACATCCACACATACATAGATGCACACTGAGACACATGCAACTGCACGCACACACATACAGTGGCTCTTGCATGCATACAATCCCTGGGCTCTTCTGGAGCCTGTTGTTTTGTTTCTTGCATTTGTTTAGTATCCAAAGTGTCTCTCCTTGCTGCTTTCTAATTTTATGCTGTCGTGATCAACATTATATTTAATGTGGTTTCCATTTCTTTTGTTTTAACTTGTTGATGCTTGTTTTGTGGCCAGCTATGAGATATGTATGGATACTTTTCCATGTGCTGTTAAAGAGAGCATGCATTTGCAGCTGTTGGTGTGGTGTTTGAATATCTGCTGGGACTTTATCTGCTGGGACTTTTGGTCGATGGTGTGGTTTAACTCTGACATTTCTTTCACATCTGGGTATTTCTGCTTATTGCTGAAAGTAGCATGTGTTCAGAGTGCTCTACTGTTGACGTACTGGAGCGCACTTCTCCCTTAAAGCCAATCAGTATTTACCCTACAGCTTTAGGGACAGAAGTACTGTCCTATTGTACAACTTTGCAGAACTGGCCTTTTATCATACGTGACTAGTCTTTTGGATGGCTTTTCTAGTTTTTGACTCAAAGGCTGATTTATCTGGTGTAAATCTAACTATTCCTCCTATCTTTTGAACTCCACTTTTAAATTTTCTTCTCTCCCTCTTACTCTCTTCCCCCATTTCTTTTTAACTCCCTCCAAGTCCTAAATAACTTAAAACAAGATTATAGATTTACTCAAAAGCAATCTAAAGTAAGAATTCTGTTAAGATACGTAGCCAGAAGAAATGAGTTGTCCAGACATCTCTCATGATGTTAACTGTGTGTGACTCATTGTGCATTCCATTGAGTCTGATTCTGTCTGTGTGACTTCATTCCCAGACCCAGCTCTATGACACAAGGACTGACATGCTTGAGGCTAGGAATCTTAGGGGAGTGGTCTTATCCTGCTTAGCACTGTTTGTGAGGTTCTTTTAAACACTCAGTAGTTGCTGCCAGAGGAGCCGCCATTCTCTGTGGTCCTGGGAAGTGTCTCCTTTGTCTGCTGTGTTCTTTCTTGTTGTAGAGATGCAAGAAGTGAGGAGTGGCCGGGAGACAAAATTACCAATTGTCTCCACCTGCAGATAAACCCTCCCTCAGAAGGAAACATGGTTTCCTCCAATTTTTTGTTTTGTTTTTGTTGTTGTTTGGTTTAGATTTTTTTTTTTCTGTTTTGGATATTTTAAGGAATTATATCATACTTACAATCTTATCAGTTTTATTTATTATCTTAGAACATTCTCATTGAAACATTAAACTAATCATTACAAAATCTAAAACTACTGTAGTGGTGATTAGAATCACAAAGAGATATAAAGCCCCTTTATTTTTTATTTTAATGTAGGGAGAATGAATATTTGTAGCTACTCTTTAAGATATAATTTTAATTAAAATGTAGTAAGTCCATCCATCAGCACTTCCTCATGCCTTCTTCCCTCCAGCCCCTTCTCTGCCCCACCTCACTCCTCTTAGGCTGACGGCCTCTTTGATTTTTTCTTGTTACCTATATACGCACTGGCATGTAAACACAGCATACCAGGCCCATTTTTGTTATTTTGTGCATATGGTTTTGTATATAATAAAAATGAAAGTGAGAATTCTTAGTTTTAGGGGAGGATTTATGAATTTGCTACTAAAGGTCTATGAAGATAAAATTTTTCTGTATGTTGCAAATTTCTGGTGAGAAAAAATGGTGGGTTTTCCTTATTTTCAAAGATAGAAGTTGATGAACTTAAAAAAAAGTATTCTTGTAAACTACAATAATTAATAAGTAGCTATGAAGTTCTAAAGAATGATAGTTTAACGGTTTGGGCTAGGTGCATGGCACAGTGGTAGACCATTAGGCTAGTTTGTGCAAGGCCCTGGGTTCTATCCCCAAGACTGTGATAGGTAAATAAATGGATGGATATATAGATGATAGATACTCAGGTTGTAATACACTTTAAATTAATATATTTATATCCTTTCAGAAAGCAATATCTATTGCAACAGAACAATTAGGCTTTCAATATTGGCCATCTCAAAAAGAAAAGATCATACAATTTTATCAACAGCTTCAGGTAAGTACAGGATGGCACGGCAGCAGGTTCTCCATCTGGGCTTCAGTCCGTGAGATCAAATTCAAGAACATAGGAAGAGCAGGAGAGAGCAACTATGATTCAGGGGCATATTAAGTGTTTTCCTAGACTTTGCGTCTCACCTTAGTTAGATATTGAATTGATATTTTTACTTTAGTTAAATATTGAATTGATATTTTTACTTTTATTCAATAATATATACTTGTCAGAGCCCTACAAATGTAGTATAAAGTAGTCTCTAACCTGTTGCTACCCCATCTTGAATCTTCCTGTTCTGCCTAGCTATGAATGCCTGTTGTGTATTTTCACTAGAATGTGCATATCCCTGGTTCCTTGCAAGCTACTGTGTCTCTTTAAATACTTTTAGCCATTTGAGTTTTATGTGAATTGCCAGATTATAGAATGTACTCATTTTTCATGTGGTTGTTTATCTTTTTCTTAGAAAACGTATGTGGTTTTTTTACTGTGTATTTTATATCATAGTAATTTAGCATCTGTATGCCTTATGGGTAAATTCTCTCAGCCTCGGGGAAGTGGTGCACTGTTCAAGCTGTATTAAAGACAATCTTGATTCAGTAAGCTGTATTCCTTTATCGTTTGAGCTTTTTGTACCCTAGCTTTAAAAACACCTTTTCAGCTGTCTTTGTAAAGACATTTTCTATGAATCGTTCTCCTCCCTCTTCTTCTTCCCTCCTCCTTTCTCTCCCTCTTCCTCCCCCACTTTCTCCCTCTTCCTCCTCCTCTGTTTTTGGTTTTTTTTTTTTTTTTTTCTGTTTGTATGGTACTGAAGATTGAACTGAGGATTCTAGGGAAGCATTTTTACCACAGACTACCCCGCTGCCATTTCCTCTGCTTATTAGACTGTTAAGGGGCCCTCCCCCAAATATCAGAGCTAAAACCAAGCACATGTCTTATAAGCTATGAATGAAAGATTAGTATTCTGCTTTAAGCAGTTGGTGCATACAAAAGCATTAAGTCTGGAAAGGAAGAAAGGTAAGGTCATTCTGAGTTGAGAAGCCTGTGAGCCATCGCGTTGGCGTTGGAAGCAGTTAGTGAAAGCAGAGATGGAGAGAATTTCAGGCATTGGAGAGAACTGAGAAGCCGGGTCACACTTAACAGCCAAACTGACACGACTAGAGGGAAAGCACAGGACAGAGAGCAACAAGCGCGACTGAGGGGAATGTAGTATAGAAAGAAAAGGAAAACAGGGAAGAGGAAAATCATTGTTACGGTGGGACAGCAACAGGAAGTGCTCAGCACCAAGAACAGTGGCTGGGACAGTCATGAAGAAAGAGTGGGCGGGAACACGCACACGCACCAGTATCCGTGTGGAGAAAAACAGTTGCTCAGTACACTAATCTGTGCATTCCGTTTAAGGCTTGTGTTGGCGTGATTCTAGTGGGCCCAACAGGCGGAGGGAAGACGACAGTCAGGAAAATTTTAGAGAAAGCATTGATAACATTGCCAGTTGCTTCTGCCTTACCTAGTAAAGAAAGGCAATCTGATTCAAAGGTAAATCTACTAAATAAGACATTTTTCCATCTGCACAGAGTATATACTTCAGTATATATCTATTCTTTCTGTGTTATGTATTTTAACTACTTATTCAAGTTATTGCTAAAAGTTTTGTAGTAAGAAATCCTTGTTAGTAAGTGAGAATTTTGAAATTTAGATATCAAACTTGTGATGAGGGGTGTAAAATGTAATTGTTGATTGTATATTTTATATTTGGCTACTTTATTGAATTGATTTATTAAGTTTCAATTGCTTCTCGAGTATTAATTCAATCACCTTCAAGTGAAAATAATTATACCTCTTTTCTAATATTTATATGATTTTATCTTGTTATTAAATTAATTAAAACCATCCTAGACAGTGTCAACAATAGTTCTTATTCCTTATTTTACCTGAGATGCATTTACTATTTCAATATGATGTTATCTTTATCCCTAATAATTTATTCTTTTTGTAAAAAAAATTCTAGAAAATTTTTCATCACATTTTAAAGTTTCTATTCCCCAAAACTTTGCATTTTTGATGGTTGGAACTTACATAATGATTGTCAGAGGTAAGAACGGGAGTGCAGAGATGGCTTGGCAGTTAAGAGTACTGGCTGCTCGCTCTTCCAAAGGACTGGGCTCCGTCCCCAGCACCCACATGGCAGCTCACAGCTGTCTGTAACTACTGTCCCCCAGCATCTGATCCCTCTTTTGGCTTCTATAGCACAAGCGTGTATACAAGACACAGGCACACATGCAGGCAGGACACCCATGCACATAAAACAAAATTAAATTTTAAAACTACAATAATTGTTAGTCTCTGTCTTTTAGCTGGTTGGTGTTTTGACAAATTTACTATTATTGAGTAAATATTAACTGTCTATATGGATTCTCAGAAAGTCCCTATGTACATGTTTTAATGCAATTTAAAATAAAATACTCCATTAAATCATGTGAACTTCAATTATTTGATGATTTCACTGTTGGTAGGGTACCATGACATCTTAGAAAGTTAGTTTTGTGAATTTTTTTCTATTGGTATAAACTTTCGTCTTCAGAACTGTTCATGTTGTGCTTTCTAATTCTCAGCATTGTCTATGAATCCTTCTTATAAACAGACCTCAGTGAGCTCTTAAGCAGTAATTGTCATTGATGAGAAGTGAACTGTGTAATACACCAAGACCAGGTGGGATCACTCCAGGAATCACATCCAACATTAAATCAGCATAATACATACATAACAGAAGAAGAGAAAGAAGCCACGTGATCATATCCAGTTACACAAAAGGAATGGGATAGTGCTTCATTTTCCTTTGTGATTAAAAAAAGCCAGAAAACCAGGATGATAGAATTTTTGGAAAAACCACAATTCATTCATACTCCCATGGTGACAGGCTGGAAACTCTCCCTACAGCCGGGAATGAGATAAGTCTGTCTGCAGCACTGTAGTTCAACATGGCACTAGACATGGTTGAAGGCCTGTACAGAAGGCTTCACAGCTGGTTCATCAAGAGTAAAACTCAAAATGTTCTTGTGGGGGGGCCCCCAAAGTAAAGGAGCCTGACCTGCCACCAACCTGATGACCTTAGCTCAATCCCAGGACCCTCGGGGTGAAAAGAGAGAAGTGATTCACGCGCGCACACACACACACACACATTATATATATTAAAAAGAAGCTAAGCATATACCATATAGAGTTGTTAGACTGGTGTCTGTGAATGTTTTAAAGGTATAGCCTCAATTTTGGGAACACAATTCTAGGTGAAAATGTAAACATAAAAGTTGAAGTTTACACAGCATTATAGCAAGTATTTGAAAATGCCTGTGTTCCATTACTGAAAGTGAATTGCTATCTCAAGTATAAGTCTGTCCTGTCACTGGTGTTCTCCTGCCTTGATCTTCTAGTATCTAGAAGTATGGGGAAAAATTAGTTTAAGTCACTTAGTCTTTTTAAAAAAAAAAAAAAAACAAAAAAACAAAAAGAAGCCATAACAAATTAATATGTCATACTAAGTACCAGTCCTGTGGATTGATACCGTCTTAGCTCCAATGGCAAATGTTAGTCTGGTCTTGTCCCGGAACCACACCCAGCTGTGTACATGTGTCTTACATGTAATTCTTACAGTCCCTCTGTATACACAGCTGGGTTTTTATTATCTTAATTTCCCAGATTCCCACCATCTGTATGTCTGTGCCCATAACATCTTGCCTTGCATTATGGGAACCTGTGTGCTTCTGGCCATATGTCTACTTAAATGTGCATGAGATGAAGCAGAGAATAGTTCACCTGGAGATGAAGATGGAGTCCAGTCAAGTTACAATTTTGTGGATACGAAATAAATAGACTGAAAGCACATGCTGCTTCCTCACCCGCCTCTCTCCAAGCCACCCTGGCTCCCAGCATGCCTGGCTCCCAGCATGCCTGGCTCCCAGCATGCCTGGCTCCCAGCATGCCTGGCTCCCAGCATGCCTGGCTCCCAGCATGCCTGGCTCCCAGCATGCCTGGCTCCCAGCATGCCTGGCTCCCAGCATGCCTGGCTCCCAGCATGCTGCATCCCAGTCAGAGCCTGTGTTCTGTAGTGGAGCTCAGTGAGACATCTTGTTAATCATCTACCTTGATAGAGATGCTTTGTTTGATGTGAAAGATTTTTCCCAAAACCCATTGGCAACAAGGGTGTTAAAAAATGAAGTCATTGTACTATAACTAATTCCTCTTAAAACAACATTGGATCTCTTGTCCCCCACCCCTAGTCTACAGGGAGAAAAGGAAAAGTCGATGTTTGTGTTTTGAATCCAAAATGTATTACTCTTGGTGAACTGTACGGACAGCTGAACGTTAATACCATGGAGTGGAGCGATGGGTTACTGTCGGCAGCAATTCGAAATTACGTCCATCTTAGCAGTACAGATTACTCCAAGAAAGATGGTGATTTTGGAACGTCAGGAATCACAGACTTATCTAATGTAAGTTTACTGTGGCGTTTAATCTTTTCCTTTGACTAATATAAGCAGTTGCATAATTCAAACTATTTATTAAGACATGATTAGCCACCTATTAATGTAAAAGAAAGAAGTGCTATAAACAGTTTTAAAATATAAGTTATTAAAAGTAGAAATTACACTGTTGAGTTTGTAAGTAGTCCGTAAACCGTAAGATGAAGTTGAAGATAATTGTGTTGAAAGAAATGCAGAGAGAATTAGGCCTACAATAGAAAACAACCTGGTAATTAAGTATCACTAATGGACCTTACAAATTTAAAAAATGAGGATGGAATTGGAAAAAAAAAAGATTAAATTATTTTTTGCAAAATTTGTTAAATAGTGAATATAAATGCCAAAAAAAGAAAAGTTGTGTTTTTATAACTAATAAGTGGTGTTATTGGTAATTCTCAGTAGGTAAGCTATAAGCAAAAGGTGGTATTTGAAAGCAAAGAGTTAGCAAAGATAGAAAATGATAGTCTACATTTGCTAGCTCATAAACTAATATACAAATGTAATTTAGAACACTTTTGAGAATATAATCATGTCTCAGTATTCATGAGTTTCACCTCTGTAGATTTACCCAAAAAATAGATCCAAACTAGTTGGAAATGAAATGGTGTCTGTACTAAGTGTGTATACACTTTTCTTATCACCGTTTCCCAGTCTAACAACCATAAATCATATCTAACCTTTAAGCTGCATTAGGTTGAATAATCCAGACATAAAGTTGTACAGGTTTTATATAAGTAGTGTACTATTTTACATAGGGTACCTAAGCATTCTTATGATTTGTCACTTTCTGTGGCTTCTTAGAAAGTTTTCCCTGGATAACAAGGAACGACTGAACATGTTGAACTTTCTACAGGATACAGTGTATTCCTTTGCTTTAAAAATCACTTCCTGTGTTGCTCATGCCAGGGTGCATGTGCGTGTGAGCTCCTGTACCTGTGGGTGTAGCCGTGGGTGCAACTGTGGGGTAGGCTAATGCTAAAAAGTCCCTTGCTATTTGTATTCTAGAATCTTCAGCCTTTAATATTTGTTCTGTAGACCTGATGCTCTGATACTAGGTTTTCATAATGTTTAGATTGTTTGCCATTATTTGCTAAATTTACCTTTTTGCTTTGCATTTACCATTAGGCTTACAAAAAACATTCTTAAATGATAAAAGCCTATATTAAAATGAGAGTTACTTAATAATAATAAAGACAGAAAATGCTAACACAATGCTACATCTTTATTACCCATTATATCATTTAGATTTTCCAAGTTGGTTTCTCTACGATAGCAGATATCGATAACAACATTTTTATGAAGGAACTAGAAAAAAGTTTTAAAACTCCAGAAATTCATGGTAAGTATTATTATTAAATTCAGTATACTGCATTTTTTTATTTAAATTTGAAGTAAATTTCGAGCCAACATGAACTGTATTTGTGTCTGTATATTTTGACTAGTAGTAGTTTCATTCTTGCACAATTTACTTCTTCCTGTGTGTTTGCTTAAAATCTCTAGTCTTACCACAACACTCTTAAAGTGTGTATATATCGCATTATGATATATAGCCACTTGCGCTTACATATCCTTTCAGTTTATAAATAATTGGGACTAAAATGGTATTAATGGTAGAAATAATAATATGAGAAGCAGCAGGGGCAGCCTCCTGACTCTGAATGGCAATGCCAAGCTATCTGTGCATTGTCAGCTAAATCACAGAATCCTAGCAGATTCATTCCTAATGCACAGAGTGGGTGTATAGCATAGGTTCTGCTCCATAGGAGCTGCCATGCAACTGAAAGAGCCGCAGCCTCCCTCTCCTACCCCAGGCTGAGCTTCACAACAGCTCTTCCATCAGCAGTATGTTTGTGATCCACACTCTACAAAGGACTTTTACTGAAGCATCTACTCTCATGGAGTTTGGGATAACATTTTAAGGAAAGTACAATGGTTGAGTACAGCTAGTTAATAGTACACTTAGTTATAGTTATATGAGGTTGTAGGATAATGGATAGGATAGATATTTCAAGCAGATAAAGCTCAGCTCAGAAGAGGCTTTCTGGATCCTACCTCTGCTCTCTGGTTCATTGGGAACACTTGAAATGTCTTCTGGGTGCTCAGCTGTTTGTAGTGACTTCCCTACTCCTGACTGGTAGGTATTCTAAGATTATTAAGCATGAGGGAAAGTGTAGCATGCAGTACTATGTTCTGAATGTTTGCATCCTGTTTCCAGCATGTGGGTATCAAAATCCTAGCCCTCAAGCTGATGATTTTAGAAGACAGGGTCTTGGGGAAGCTAGACAGCCAGGATGGATATGCCCTAGTGAATAGGATCAATGCCCTACATGAGATGCGCTCTGCCCCTACTGATGAAATTGGACTCCTTGTAAAAGACGCTCAAGGGAAAGTCTTCCATCATGTGACCACACAGCAAGAGGAAGGTTCCCTCTTTGAACCAAGACGTTGTCTCTAACCAAACAATCTGCCTGCACCTACCCTTCAGCCTTCAGAGCTGTGAAGAATACATGTGTGCTGCTTATAAGCTGCCTGGTCAAAGACACTGTGTTACAGCAGCATGAAGCCTATAGTGCTGTGGGGTGTGGGTTCTGTGTATGATAGAGTTCAAACTGTCTACTTCGTTCTTTGATTTTTCCTTTGACATTTTCTAGGAACAGCATGCCTAGAAATTATTCCTGAGTAGAAGATGCAAATTCACAAATCATATCATTGAAAAAATGTGGAACTATTTGTGTTTCTCCTATCCAGATTTTAAGAATTAATTGTGCATGTCATCAATCTAAGAATATAAGAATATCTAGAAAGTGCTTAAAGTAATTACAAGTATATAGTATATTTACTGACAGTTAATGAATAGTGAAGAGTATATATAAAAGTAGCTAGCCTCTTTTATAAGGGTATTAATCCCTCTCATGAAAGCTGAGCGTGTTCAGCATGGCACTCGTTCTCATCTGGGACAATGTTCTCATCTTAGGGAATACTTTCTAGAGGCCAAGGGATGAATCAATAGGTAAAGTACTTGTCATAGATGCATAGGACTGGAATCCAGATCCCAAATTAAGAACCTAATTAAGAAGCCAAGTGAGTATGAACCTACAATCTCAATACTCAGGGGGCAGAGGTAGAAGACCTGTGGGGCAAACTGGCTAGCTAGACCAGACAGAATTACCAAGTGAGAGACCCTGGCTCCATGAATAAAGAGGGAGAATTATTGAGGAAGACACCTGACATCAACTTCGACCCTCTACACATATATACGCATACATGCACACATACCCTCACACATGTATATACATGCAAATCTGTATATACACATGTGCACATGTGTATCACACATACATATATGCACAAAAGGGAACTATTTTCTAACAAAAATAGAATGTTTTTAATATTGTCATCAAAGAAGTCTGAGCTTAGTCTTAGCTGCATTAAAAGTATTTTTCTCCCTAGATTTTGACTGGCAATGGATTGTTTTAGATGGCCCTGTTGACATCTTATGGATAGAGAATCTAAACACTGTGCTTGATGAAACTAGAACACTGTGCCTGGCAAACAGCGAAAGGATTAGCCTGACTAACAAGATCAGAGTGATTTTTGAAGCAGACTCTCTGTTTAACTCCACACCGTCTATTGTCACCCGGTGTGCAGTGGTGTATATGGTAAGTTTTCAAACCTGGTCCTTGGCAGAGTAATGTTGAGGATAGTGACTACTCCTATCAATTTGTTTTAGTTTTATTTCTTGTCCCAGTGGAGTGACCCCAAAGCTTCATAATCCAGAGGTGATACAGTCACTAATACTACACTGGGAAGCTAGAGCATCAGTATTTCAGACAAACACATTAGGCTATTGATATGAATTATTTTGCCAGCAAAGGAAAGATTTCCCTGAAGCCTTTTTTACTGTATGACTCTCAGAATTTGGGAAAAACATTTCCAAGATGTAAAAGTCTGTTTTATTTCCACAGATGATGGGATGCAATGAGCGCCATACCCAAGCTGTACAAATGCACGGCTCGGGCTGAGCCCAGAGAGTTTTCATCCTTGTACTAACTATCCTTAGGCCTAGGCCTGGAGGCCTGTAGCCTCTGTAGAATCTAATCTAGGCCTAGAATGTTTTAGTTTTTGAGACTTACTGCTGAATATGCTCACCCTTTGTAGTTCTTTCTGAACTCTGGCTGGCTGGTTCAACTCAGCTGCTTTGGTTCAAACTCTTCTCCAAGCTAGAAGATTCCATCTGGCATCTCTAGGCTTCTCACTGGCCTCAAACTAACTCTGGCAATTTGTTCTAATCGTCTGGCTCCTTTTTATTCTCTGGCTTCAGCTGCCTCTGCTGACCTGCACTGCACGAACTGAACAAACTGAACTGAACAGAACTCACCAATGAAACTCAACTGCACTGCACAAACTACACTGACTGAACTGATTTGTAACTGTGGGCTTTCTACCCATACCCCAATTCCCAAAATAATGACTCTGAGACTTAATTATATATGAATAAATGTGGCAGAAATTTCCTGCTCAATGTATTTACAATGGGAGCCCTGTCATTGTATAGGGAAGAGGGAAGCAGAGCTAAGAGTTGGGAGGAGAGAATGAGAGAGGCAAAATGGCCTCAGATGTGTACCCGTGTGTGTCTCTAGCAGTCTGTAGTAGTTATTCATATCGAAAGGTTAGATAGTTAGGATAACAATTCAAATTATGTGGGCATCTTGTGTATTGAGTATTTGCTGGTATATAAATCTATTTGGTTAATCTTAAACATTTTACTTTACTGGATTACTGGGTATTGCTCTATCTAACCACAAGGATGGTGGTTATTGTCTGAGGTTAAACCAAGCTCCATGGGAGTGACAGAGTTGGCCCAGGGGGCATGCCTAGAGCCATGGAGGCCTCAAAACTGGCCTGCAGAGGCAGCAGCCATGCCAATGTCTCGTGGGTCCTGGGCCTGCAGCCAGCCAGTGCCAGACTCTGGCACAGGAAGTCTGTGGGTTCATTTTCCAATACCTCCTGCTACAAATAAATGCCTTGCCATAAGCTAGGGCTTGTTCTCCGACTACTTAGCTAAATAACCAGTTTTTTTCTATGAATGCCACATGGCTGGTTACCTCTTCTCAGTTTCATGCATCTGTCTCCTCAGAATTATGGTAAAATCTCGCCCATGCTTGACCCTACCCCAGACTTCCTCTCTCCCTATTGGAACTCCCCCTTTTCACTTCCTGCATCAGCATATTAGCCAGATCAGCTTTGTATTAACAGGTGATGTTTCCTTACAGTACACAAAAGATTGTCTCCATACTGATCCAATTGAAGTCCAGAGCATTGCCTGAACTCAACTGCATTCCTTGAACTGCTCCCCTTTCCTGAGTCACTTTGAGCTGTTCTTAAGTCACCTCTCTTTCCTATCTGTTCTCATGAGAGTTGTGCGTATCCTAGTTTTGAATCATTCTGTCAAATCTTTCTCTTATTCATCATTTGGTCTGCCCCTCAATTAGATATCACTTTCAAACACGACTTCATCCTTTTTTTTACAAACTAACTCTACCTTCATTGTTTGGGATTAAAGGATATGCCCTATTAAGGGCATGTCTGTATTCCAGCCAGATCATACTCTAATCCAGGGTGTGCCTTCATTCCACTCAGATGGTATAGACCTATAAGGTCTTTGGATATGATCCCTTGCCAGAGTAGCCATGTTGCTGGATTTAAATTCCTCTATACCAAGACAGTGGAAGTAGAAAACATAACCCCAAAAATTCTATACATGAAACTCATTAGCAGCTATGATTGGTTCTCTAATCCACCTAATTTGGGATGTCAATTAGAATGAGAACTGGGGCTGCCTCCACTGACCTCTCCCTTACAGCTTGGATACTTCGCAGCACATCTCCCGGCTCAGATTTCCAGCGCTTGTTTTCTTCTCAAACCATGGTTAAAATCCAAAATCATTACAAAAATTGTGATTTCTTTAGCTTGTTGTAGTTGTTGTTGTTGTTTTAGCTTTGAATAATACTAAATCTAACCACAGGTAGGTGATGAAGTAAAAAAAAAATGTTGCATTTGTATTACGTGAGATTTTCCTTTGCTTTGTATTACTAGGACGCTGTTGATCTGGGATGGAGCCTACATTAAGTCATGGCTTCCGAAAAGTTCAAAAAGTGTAAGTCAACAAGGAATGCAGTGTCTTGAACTGATGATTAATAGAAGTGTTGCAGAAGGGATGAAATTTCTGAAAAAGCATAGAAAGTTTCTCCCATATCCCATACCGGACGTAACGGTCGCCATGACTCTATGCAGGATTCTAGACGCTTTTTTTGAATTCATGAATATAAAACAAGGAACTACAAAAAGTGAGTTTTCCCTGGGTCTCATCGATGAAATATGTCTTCACTCTTCAGTGGCAGCTTGTCTCTTTCTAGTAGGTTTTATGAAAGAAAAGTGAAGGCAGGGGTTGTCTAGTCTCTCCATCTGCCTGAGGTGACAGCAAACCTAGACAGAACAAGCTAAAATTCTTAAGAGAGGTGTACATCAACAGGGGTAAATTAATAACATACATGTTGAGATTCATATAAATGAGTAGAGAGAGCCTTAGAAGACCCTGATTAAGCAAGAATGCTTTGTTGTGTTTTAAGGATTCTTCACATTAGCAAGCGTGTAAATCTATACTGTGATAATGCAGAGGCAAAAGCCAGAAAAGTGGCAAAACAGAAAGAGATGTCATGTTTCCTTTTCTTGTTGGCATTTCAGACTGAATAATTCCTATCGACTTGTGATTCAGCTCATTATCCCTTTATTCCATACAGTTTGCTGTGAGGCCATAAATACAAATATGATCTCTGCTTTTATCATTGCTTACATTTCTGTTCCACTAGATTATAATTATATATATATATATATATATATATATATATATATATGCTGAAATTTAGCATTTTTGAGAATATAATACACAGTGCTCCTCTGTTTGTGAAGGGTTGCATTCAGATAAATCCACTATGACTCAAGAACATTTTGAGTTAAACATTAACACACCCAAGCTATTACTGTGGCTCATGTGTTGGGGGTTTTGTTTGAAGTTAGCTGGAGAGAGTAGGTCACTAGGTGCCAGAACTTGTGGCATCTTGCTCCTGGCTCCTTCCTCTCTTGCTCTCTCTCCTTGCTGTTCACAGTGAGGTGAGCCTTCTCTATATTCTCACCTCCATGGCGACCTAGCTCTCCAAGGTCCAGAACCAGTTGAATGTACTATGGACTAAAGTATCTGAAACTATAAGCCGAAAACAAGTCCTTCCTCCTCAGTATTATTCATGCTAGGCATTTTGTCACAGAGACAGGAAAAGTGACTAACAGAAGACTGATACCAGCAGTGGGGGCTCATTACTGTTGCTAAACCTGACTGTGTGGTCCTTAAGCCTATAGAACTGTTTCTGCAGAATGTGAAAATATTTAGAGACATCAGACTGCAGAAGCCCTAAGATGTCAACAGAGCTTAATGGATTAGTTCATGTGGGAGCTGAGACCAGAGCGCCCACAGGATGTGGAGAGGAAAGTCAAAGAGGAATGTCAAGTTTAAATGAAGCCTCATTTGAGAATTGGACTGGAGTCCACTCATGCTACATTCAAGCAAAGAATCTGTCTGCATTTTGTCTATTGTCTGAGACTGGATAAGGCTGAATTTAAACATTTATAGCATTTAATTTAACATGGAAAGTTCTGAGACAGCCTAACATTTGGGCTATGACTTTGTTACTGCTAGCTGCTCATAGCCAAGTTTATAGTAAGAATATGGAACAAAAAGCAGAGCAGAAAAAAGTTGGGAGTGTGGAGGGGGTTATACAGGTTTATTTAAAAAAAAAAAAAAAAAAAAAAAACACAGTTTAAAACTGGGACTCCAACAGGCCTGGTTTCTGAAGAAATTAGTTCAATTAAAAAGAAGCCAGCCACTTTGCATTTGGACAATAAAGAGGACGCCTTGGGGACATTGTGAGAGTTGGCTGGACCCCCAGTCAATTTTAGGGTCAAGGGTCTGAAAGAGTAAACTCATTTTCAAGACTTTCCCTTGAGATGACAATACCTCCAGGGTACCATACTTATGTAGGCCTGCCTAGAACGTCGTTTCCCTTGGATTTTTTTCACTGTGCTCAAGTATCCAGAGGCTACTGCAACTAAGTCCAAGTGGCCTTGATCTTGAGCTAGTAGCAAACTCTGTTGTTACATATGTGTTTACACTCTGTGTTTTACATTCTGGTGTTACAATTCTGGTTTTGCAAAAATATAGAATGCAAAATTATGAGATCAAGGACAATTTCACACAGATTTTAAAGGAATGCCTGGGAGGCCAGGTGGTCTGTGTCAGGCCAGTATTTGTATAGGCAGCTCCTGAGAGGTCAGTGCATGGAGCTGTGAAGTAAAACCTAACCCTCAGTGGAGGCCCTGGGATTCAAGAGATGCCAGGAATAAGAAATCTACTGGGGGAGCTACAAGCTACGAGCATACAAGGTCCAAGAGAAAGGCCACACCACGTAGGCTCCAAAATAACAAGGTAACAGGAACAAGTCTACCTGCCCAAGACCACTGAAGCCCACATCAAAACAGCAGTGTCCCGAGTACTGACACTGTTCCACAGAGTTTATGATTCATGCCACTGGATTCCAGTCTTGCTCTCACCTGACCTTTCCTTCCTATCAGTCTTTCAGTTCCTCCAAAATGGAGTAAGAATGTTTAGTCTTTGCCATTGTCTGTAAAAAACAAGTTATATGAGTTATTATACAGCTGCATTGACAGTTTGAACTTGAGTTTTAAACAATACTGGATCTGTTAAGACTGTGGGGACTCCTACAGTTTGACTGATGGCACTGTGCACTCTGAGATGGATATGAGTCTTTTGGGTGGAATATAACAGTTTGAATGTGAACTGTGTCTCCTAAATGTTGATGTTTTGGCATCTTGGTTCTGGATAGTTAGGACAAGGCACCCAGCAAGAAGGGGTAGGCCATTGTATGCAGGTAGTTGGGGGGTGTTAGCCCTGGCTCCTGTCCCATCCCACCCTCCAGTCTGCTTCCCATCCTCCGCACACTCCTCCTGCCATGATGGTATGCCTCACCATGGGGCCAGCATCAACACAGCCCAGGACTCTGGACTAAAACCTCCCAAACTGAGCTCACATAAGTCTTTTCTCCTTGAGAGTATTTACGTCATAGATTCCGGATATGAGATGGGCTAGCTTTGCCTAGCTCATCAAACACACTCAACCACTAACATTAGCCTACATTTTGACAAAATTACCTGACATGGTGTCTATGTTGTCTAGTATGTGTTTTTATTTAAATATAATTGAAAGTGACAAACAGTGGTGGTATGAGTACAGATCTGAACCAAGATGAGCTATGACTAGACTGGAGAACACCGCCTTATTAACTATAGTCATCACGTAGTAAAGTGGTTCTTAGATCTTAGTTCTTCCTGCTTAGCTGAAATGTTGTATCCTTTAGGCCAACACCTATGTTCCATTCCCCACCCAACCCCGTCCCCGAAAAATCCCACCAACTCCTAGAAGCCATCGTTCTGTTCTCTACTTATGTGGAAACAACACTTTTAGATTTCAAATTTGTATGAAATCAATCAGTATTGATTTCATTCCGTTGAATTTCGATGCCTGGTGTTAGAGTGTCTTCAAAGTGAATTTACATTGTCATAGATGATGGAGTTTTCTTTCTAACAGCTGATTAATGTTGTACTGTGCATATATCACTTCACCTTTATCTGTTTGCTCATACTGTGGAAGCTCAGATAGATCCCATGTCATGGCTATTATGCGTAATGCCCCAGCATATATGAAGCACATGCATCTCCTAAAAATACTTCATTTTGATTATATACATAGAAGTAAGGCTGCCAGATCATGTGGAAGTTCTGGTTTTGGTGAACACTGCATTTTCTTGTGGTGCTTGTGGGTCATGATTTTCCATTTTCCAGTGTTATGGTACTGAGGTAGGACTGTGTCAGTATTGATGTGCATTTGCTTTTTATTGTTGCTATAGTTGCATTACTATTACATTACATTATATTACTTTATAATAATATAGTATATTGTATTATTAGAGTTATGTTATAAAGTAATATAATCACATTACTTTACTATTATACTATTATATATAGCTATATAGTTCCTCCTGTACCTTTCTAAGAATGGATTGTTTCTGTTTATTACCTGATACGAGGCTTATTATGGGAAATAATTTGTTACAATTTAAGAATATTTAATGTTAATGGAAGATTCTAAAAAATTCCCAAGAAAGAAAGGCAAGGACAGATTAAAGCAAAGGTTTTCAGTAACAATACTGATTCAAGAAGAAAGCAGGAACAAGCTTTATAATAGAATATTTAAAAGAGCAAAAAGAAACAGAAATCTGAACAACTAAAACCAATGTTAAAAGTAATTATATTTTATATGAAGAATAAGTCTCTCAAAGACAGATATTCTCTGATTCAGTTTTAAAACAAGAATCTAGTGATTTATTCTCCACGGCAGCATCCTAAAAGCAAAGGATGCAAAAGTAGCAGCCAATAAACAGCTGGTAGGAATATCATCAAATTAAATGTTGTGACCTATGATCCTACAAATTCAGCTCACAAAAATATAAATATGAGATATTAAAACATATGCCCAAGCAAAAACTGGCACAGAAATTCTTGTAATACCATTCCAGATGACAGCCAGAAAATGGAACCAACCCATTGTCTCTTGTCTGATAAACATGTAGAAAAAAATATAGTATACTCCTGTATACTTCCATTCTGTGAAGGAAGCTGGTCACAAAAAGCCACATGTTAACTGGGCATAGCGGTGACTACCATACCCATTCCTCAGGAAGTAGGAGAAGGAAGATCCATGTCTCTGAGAAAGTCTGGAGGCATGGCGGCCAGTGGTAGAGCTTTTGCCTGGCATGCACAAGGCCCTGGGCTCAGTACTTGTCTGGGTCTGAATCACTGAGAGTTTAATGAGTTCTGTGATAGCAAACAGGCCGATACAGCCTGCACGCTGCAACAGTCATGGCGAGGGCCACACCTTCTCTAGCTGGAGTTTTGCTGCAGCTGCACCTGTGGTGTGGGTTCCCAAAGACACCTGTGGAATGTAGAGAGGAGCTAGGGCTAGCCCATGGCAGCTCGCCCAGAGTACCAGAGGCGAGTCCATAGAAATCAAAGTGAAATCTCCTTACCCTAGCCTCCAGCGTTTATGTTCATTCATAGGAAAATATACAGCAGAAGGATGCTCACAATAACTTAAATATTCACGTTAATACTGATTTTAACAGAATTTAATAGCACATTCAGGAGTGTTCTACTCCTGCCTAGCACCCGGCCTGGAGAGAGTTTGGTTTCCCTAACCTGTGTTTCGCTGCACCACCCTTAGCAGCTTAGCACCCTTAGGTTCCAGGCAGAGGGAATGTGCTACCCTGTAATGTCTTTAGGGGTCATTTCCTTTGCATATCTTTAAGGCAGCGTTGGGTTGTGAACATCACAGTCACCCACCTGGATGAACTGATCACCAAATATTTTGATCCTGTCTTGGGGGAATGCTAAGTGTCTCTAATCTGGAGACGCTAAAGTCCCCCTCCTGGGAGCATTTAAAGTTGAGAACCAGGGCTTAGAAATGAGAGTGGCTGAACTCCAAAGATAATGAAACAAACAACCTGGATTCTTAAAGTAAAGGCATGTGAAGAACGTTGGTCCAGATTTTAAAACAATTCCCTTAATTTTCTGAGGAATAGATTCCTAATGAATGGCGTAGTGCTGGTGTTCTGCAAACCAGATAATGCAAACCAAATAGAATCAGTAGACTACTTCCTGATAGTTTTGAAGATTAATAGAGATACATAGTGGCCTTTAACCTACTGAAACAAGGAGAATTCAGCCAAATATGAGCAGAAATTATTCTCAGAAAATGAAGATTATTTACACACACACTCACACATACACACGTGAACTCAGTAATGTATCAGAAGCATAAAAGAGACCAGGAGTTGAAGGAGTCACTTCTTTCCACACTTGAGCTAGATGTCAAGCTCACAACCTATAGAATGAAGAGGGACCTGGGACCCTCTATCACACCATAGGAAGTTTCTACAGAATAGTTATACTGGGTTTCTCCATAGGGGACTACGGCCATTTTCTTCAATTGGCTATACTAAGAAAGGAGGAATACTCAGAATTATTCTTTGTCTTGTTTTGTGATGGAGTCTCATGTAGCGCAGGTTAACCTTGAACTTCTAACCAGGATAACCTTGTGCCTATACCTCCTGAACGTGGAGTGACACTCTTGGCCACCTCATACAATTTTATGGTTAGAAATGTGGATTTTGAAGAAAGAAGGTAGATGGAATACAACTGATGTGTTCAATTTTTCATATAAAATTGGAACGAACATTTTCTACTAAGTTTAAGGCATTGAGAAATTAGTTTCCCTCTAAAATCCCTTCTCTCCTCATCTAGTCCCCCAGTGGCTACTCCACTGAAGAAAATGATACTCTCTCCTACAGCAGCCCTTAACCGTTGGTAGTTCCTCAGGAAAAGGTAGGGCCTGTGGGCTCTTTCATACCCTTGATAGACATTGATGGCTAGAATGTACCAGACTACAAATTTTAAAAGAAGGTGATTGAAATAATAATTGAGTAATTTTTTTTAAAGCTATTTAGCAATACATGCTGAAAACACTGGTAAATTTTCCTTAGTTGTTGTTCTAGGAACTTTTATAGCATTATAATTGGAGAAGTATGCAAAAGTTTGTGCACAGGGAGTTTTATACACAGCAGAACTACTTACCATCATAAAGACAATCTGAATTCCTGGCTGGCTTAATAAATTATGCTGCAATGAAATCATATTTTACATGATATGGAGTGACATAAAGACAGCCTTAGAAATCAAAATGCAGGATAAAAACACAAGTCTTTTCATTTTTATCTAAGTTTAAATTTTTAAATAAATTGTGTACTTTATTATTTCACAAGTGATACAACAATATTTTAATGGTTGTGGAGGAGAGTGAAACTCTGCATGATCATTTTTTCTGTATATTTTTCTTGTTTTAAGGTTTTCTATAGGGGTTACATTTTGTCTTAATATTAAGACCACTAATATTAGGAAAATGCAGTGTAAAGAATGAGTTGTGTTGACTCTGCTTTTCTATGTCACATGGATGCATTGTACTAACGGAGTGAGGAGGAGAGGCAAGGACAGTCTGCCCAGGTGCTGCAAATGAGACTCCCATGGCAGTTCACAGCTAGACAGTGCTACAAATTGAATGTTGTAAATCAGTTGTCAATTGCACAAAACCCTGTTGTTTCTAAGGTCATGAAGCAATGGATGACGTGCTCCCTACAGAGGTAAAGGCGAAAGTCAAGTTCAAGGAGGAAAAGAAGTAAGTGTCACCCTAGGGGTGAATCTGTGACGGACCTACTAGGTGTGAGACACCCAAGGGCACGCAGGCTCATTGTCAGGAAACCATGTTTTGTGGTCTCACAATAATAAAGTCTACATTATTTTAACCCAACTCTGAGTCCTCTGAGTAACTAATACATGCTTTTATGATATTTTAAAATAATAAAATTGTTATAAAAACACCCATCTTTCCTTTACACATTTAGAAAAGAATAAGATTCGTGTGATTTCTCTCCCATATCAGCTGTTTATAAACTATGAATCGCTGAAGCAGTAGTAAAGTTTTAAAGCGTTGTCTCACTGATAAACTAGAATGGTAAAGGGACACGCCAGCTGTCAGATTAGAACTTGATACATAGTTAGGTTCGTGACACATTGTAGCTATGAAACTATTCCTTCTGTGCCTTTTCTGGATGGCCATTGCTGAGTCCACAGTCGAAATCTGTTAACCTTAAGGGGACTGTGCAACCTCTACATCCAGCAGGGTGACAGTGTACAGGAGGCAAAGAGACAGTTCAGTTCAACACGAGACACGTAGCCGGTGTCAGCTCAAACTTGAGGAGTGATTTATTTTAGGCATAATTAAGCACAGCACAGTTTGGTGAAAACTTTTATGGTAACAGTTAACCCAGTCCTGTGTGCACAATAAAGCAACTATAAATCCCTTTTAAGGAACAAAATAAGCTAAATAGAGATTGGTCATGACTGCATCGGACCTCTCTGTAAAGTACTTGTGACACCTTCCACAAAGATACGTTCCGTAGCTTGACTACATGTGACAGCTTCCATAAAGATAGGTTTTATAGACTGAGAAAAGCAAGCTCATGGAAGGATCTTAGGAAGAGTCTGGTGTGGTCTCTACAACACACTTAGTACAAAGGCCACCAGGTTAGAAAACATGTCCACCCCTAGCCCTCTTACATCCCTTCCCTTGAAAGAACAAAGGGTTGTGCTATCCCAGATTCCCGTGTGCTTATCTGTAAGCCTCCCACATTAGCCCAGGGTTCCTCCTCGAGTCTTACTCATCTCCTCATGCTTTTCTCATTCTTTCCTGTCCCAGAAAAAAAGCATCATGTCCACTTCATTAAGAGTGACTAATAAATAGTAAACATTTAATAAATATTTGCTAAATTACACATAGCAGGATGTTTCAGATAGAATTATGCAAATATGCTATATATTGAGAGTTGCTAGTGAATTTCCATCTGATATACTTGAGTTTTCATAATTTGTAGATAATTTTATGATAATACTAAAACAATGCAAGGTGTTAGAAATTAGGCCCAAACCTCCTGTTTAACCCAATCAATGCCAACTCTGTCTCCACAAAATTCACAGTTAATGAACTGTGAGGAGTCTGAATTAACCTCATATAGAAACAGTCTCCTCAGATTCTGATTGCCTGACATCAGCCATGTTGAGCTAAGCCAACCCTTAACACTTGCTAAGAAAAATACCAAGTGAATCACTATTTACTTAGGTCTTTCATAAAACGCAGAATTATTGAATCCTCTCCCCTTCAACAAGCAAACTTTCAACTGGAATCTGACCTAAAGTTAAAAAGGGTCACATATAAATACCAGGCAAAATGATATGCATATGTAAAACATGTATACTTACCAAATAAAGCACTAAACATGAACCAAGATAAAGATCCATGTACATACACCAAATGCAAGTATGTGTTAAAGTTATATTATAAATTTGTCAACATGTTACCAAAGACAGATATGAAACAAGGTTAGGTAGGAATGCCTTTTACATATGCTACTTTAAAAATAAACACAGTAATTAATTTTTTATGTGACTGTCATCAGAGGAAACATTATATATTAGATTGAAATTTTTGTATCAATACTTTATTTCAATTTTTAATAGTAAAATTTTGATATGATGTTGAGATCAACTATCCAACTACTTTATAAACCTTTTGATGGCCACCTTTCTGTCACAGCTACTACAAGGATGAGAGGGCATGGTTCCTGGAGAGAAACCCTGAGAAGCTCCCAATGATGATTCAGAAGATATTTGTGTTCGCATTTACATGGGCATTTGGAGGGATTTTAAAGCGTGAAGACCAACATGAAGAAGACGTGCTGTTTCGTTCAACTTTTGAACATGACTCCCCTGCAGAAGTAAACTATAATTTTGACAACTTTGTCCGCGAAGTGTTTGAAGATGATTCAGAAAGAGGTCAGTGGATTGGCTTGTCTACTGATTCTAAACTAATTTTTGCTAAAAGTGTAAAATCTAAATTATACAGAGAATCTCAAACTGATGGAAAGTGTGTTCGGTGGGTAAAGAATGTTAAGTTCTTTGTGGCTAGAAATATCAAAAGGCTTCAGATTAACCATGAAAATATATAAATCACTGTATTTGAAACAAGCAGAATGAATTTTGTTCCTTAAAGGGATTTATGGTTGCTTTATTGTGCACACAGGACTGGGTTAACTGTTACCATAAAAGTTTTCACCAAACTGTGCTGTGCTTAAGTATACCTAAAAATAAATTACTAAATGCATGTGATACAAATACAAAACAAGGCAGAGGAGCGACAAAGTAAAATAGAAGCCAAAGAATTAAGGATCCAAGAACACTATATTTAAAATAATAGCAACTTATAAGGGCTGAAGAAATAGGTCAGAGGGCAGTAGAATTTGCTGTGCAACCTTAAGTACCTGAGTTCGAATCCCCAGCACCCAGTAAAAAAGCCAGGCATGGCTGCATGTGTCTATAACCCTAGTATTGGGGTAGGGAGATGGAACCATTCTGAGACCAAATGGACCTAGCCAAATGGTAAGTTTATGGTTCAGGGAGAGCCATGCTGTCTCAAGGCAGAACAGTAGAGTGTAACAGAATACACTTGATTTCCTACTCTGGCCAAGGTGCATGTGTGCACACACATACATGTACCACACACAGGACTCACAAACCAATTTTATGAATTTAGCATCATGCTTTTACCAACAAAATCTGTAAGGATTCTGAGACAAAACTAACAACACTAAAACCATAGTGATGTGAGGTGCTATGACTCATGCCTGTAACCCCAGGGCCTGGAGGACGGAAGCAGGAAGATCTGGAGCTGGAGTCAAGCCTGGGCTACATAAGACCTTGTGTCAAAAAGAAAAGAAAGGAAAGGAACAGAAAAAGGAAAAAGGAAAGGAAAAGCTAAGAAAAAAGGAAACTTCTGTATTTTGGGTTGACCAGAGCCAGTATGTTACTGGAATTTACTAGTATCCAAACACACAATAGTAGTAAGCACTTTGGAATAAGATCTCTTAGGACATTTGATCACAATTTACCCTCTTCTACATGTGAAAAATGATTAAAAGTTAATAAACATTTGCTTTTGTACAAGCTGATACTAGGAGGAAACGGCCTGCATGCTTGATAAAGTTTATGATGTCAGCAGACAGCTGTGTCACAAAACCTTACCTTCCAGCAGCGTTCCTGCCGCTGCTCAGGCAGTTTCTTACTAGATTCTTGTGTTTGTTGTTTTCAGACACTGGCATCAACTTACCTGGTAGCGAACGGTCTATGTTTGGGTATTTTGTGGACTTACAGCAATGCGAGTTTATGCCTTGGTCAGATTTAGTTCCTAATGCTCAGACACTAATTCAAAAAGGCAAGTATCATTGCTTTTTAAAAGGCTTTTAACTCTTCTAAAATTCTGGAGATATATTAATCATAAAAATAGATATATTCTTAACATTGAGGATTACTATATTCTAATGTATATCTTTGTAGACACAGTTTTATTCATATTTATAAAACGTGCCTTTAAATCATCTATGAACATTACTTTAAAAGAAATGTGTAGTAGGGACTGGAGATATGTCTCTGAGATTTAAGAGCACTGACTGCTTTTCCAGGGGACCTAGTTTCTTCTCCCAGCACACACACTGCAACTCATAACTATCTGTAGTTCAAGACTCAGGGATCTGATACCTCCCTCCCTGAGCACCAGGCATGCGCCATGCAGACAAAACACCAATAGATATAAAATGCGTTTTAAAAAAGAAAACTATGTAGCTTATTTAGATACATGGTAAAACTATAGTGTATGGAGTCTCACCAATAACAGTGTCTACTGGTTTAACTAGCTGTGGTCACTAAACAATAATGGAAAATACCTCTTCAAAACTAAGAAATGCACACACATAAAACTGTGTACTTTGTTGTAAATGAAACCAGTTGATTTTTAAATGAATAAATAAATAAATAAATAAGGTGGACATTGTGGGTTAGCATGCAAAATTCCAGCACTGGAGGCTGAGACAGGATAACCATTAGTTTGAGTCTAGTCTGGAACACTTAGTGAGTGCCAAGCTGGCCAATAGCCCCGTCTCAAAAGAACAACAACAACAACAAAGTAGAAAATGATAATTTAGTTTTTATGGCATAAGTATCCATCTACTCTAAGTTGTTTCCATTTGCAACCTGCTTCTGCTTGCCACAGAAGATCCTTAAACTAGTTGGACTGTGAGAACTTGGAGGAAGATGGTAAGACCTTAATGACAAAAGCTAAGGCTCTTTCAGCTTTCCAGTGTTTCAAGTCTCTAGTGGTGTGAACTCAATACACGTTGAACAGAAACCATGTTTGTTCTCTTTTATCAATTTGGGTCTTTCCCCAAGCAGTCAGAAGCAATAGGATTCTTGCAACACTAGACAGTGGGCAGTGGCTGCAGCTCTCAGCTAGCCCCATGACCCCAACCAAGATCAAGAGTTTGTATGACCAATCCAGTGTACTGTGTTGCTAAACTAGGATAATCTGGAGGTTAGCTGTAGTAAATGCATCTCAGATAGCAATAGTTTCATATTTTCAACTTTCTGTAGGTTTGTTGGATGTAACCCCATCACAAGTTGAAGAATGTGTGTATAGAGTATTTAATAAGTTAACGACTTGGGTGCTGGGGAAGAGCAGAGGCGGTGGAAGCCAGACTGACAAGGCAGCTACCTCCAGCAATCTACAGCACAAATGGCCTGCTAGCCAGAAGTCCTTATAGAAACATGGCCTCTGTCACTACTGCCCCACAGTCCTGGCATCTTCAGCCACAGCCTCCTTAGCTATGGCTGACAGAAAAGACAAGGAAAAGAAATCTCCCACCACCAAAGTCTTCAGCACCATCAAAAGGTCCAATGTCAAAAATGGACACGAACCTGTGAATCAAAATGACATCTAAGAGGTTGTATTTGTAGTGCCATTAAGAAAAATAATACAGACCTGTGAGGTAGCTCAGTGGATAAAGGCCGCCAAACCTGGTGACCCGAGTTTGATCCCTGGTATCCACAAGGTTGAGAGAAGCCATTCCCACAGGGTCCTCTGAGCTCTGTATGCTTGCTGTGGTGTGTATATGACCACACAAACTAAAGTATAATTTTTTAATGCTTTTAAACGGTAGACCATGGTGGTCTCTGTCCAACACAGAAGACAGGAAAACTGTAGAGTTTAATGTGGTTGAGGAGAAAAGGATGCTGAAGCAGCTGATGGGACAGGCCTGCAAGGAGTTCTTATACAAGTTTAGCACTGCCAGGCTCAGTTACAGCCGAGGCTACTTTGTCGGATATCGAGGACCTCTTAGTAACACTGCTGAGAAGGAGAGATAAGGGTGTTCGTTGAAATCCACCTTACCACCCAAGGCAATCTGTGCTTTGTCTTCAAATTAAAAGTCAGGTTGAAAATACTTGGAAAGAGGTACAAAGTGTCAACTTTGACAAGATCAGGGCTGGAGAAGTGACCAGAGGATAAGAGCACTGGTTGCTCTTGCAGAGGACCCAGCCTCAATTCCTAGAGTTCACATGATGGCTGACACCCATCTGTAACTGCAGTCCAGGGCATCCAGTTCTCCTCTGGCATCCATGCACAGTGTAGACATACCTGCAGGCAAAACAGTGGATACCCACAAAATAAAAAATACGTGGCACAGTCAATTTAAGAAAGAATCGAACAGATCTTTTAAAGGTTTGGGGGGGAGGGGTGTGAGACGTACGTGTGCACACATATGTCCATGGTGAGAAGCGGGGGATCATGTGTCATGGCAATTGTATGGATGTATGCAAACATGTTTATAGAGTAGGCCACCTTTTCTTTGCTTCTATTGATCAAACTCAGCTTACATGGTGAGAGCTTTTACCACTGATACATTTCACTGGCCCAGAATAGATCTTCTACTAATGAGAAATGCAGAATTAAAAAGCAAAACCAGGGCTGGAAAGTTGGCTCCACAGTTAAGAGCACTTGTTGTTCTTGCTGAGGAACTGGGTTTGATTCCAGCACTCTTCCACACAGTGTCTCACAACTATCTCTTGCTCCAGCCCTGGGGAATCCATCACCCTCTTCTGAACATAGAGAGTGCCAGGTATGCACATGGTGCACAGGCATACTTGCAAGAGAAATACTTAGACACATAAAATAATAAAATGAAACTTAAAAAGTAAATGAAACAATCCACTGGAGGAGATGGGGAAGCATTGTCAGGATGCAGCATATGTTTTAAACTAATGTTGTTTTGAAAATACAAAACAGTGTGGTTACAAAAGAGAAAATATGTAGATACAAAATTTGGAGATAATTAAACTTTACAACTTGCTGATGTTATCTTAAAGCATCTATAAAACTCAAGCATCACCACAAATTAACAATAAAAATTCAAATAATACAAATAGTTGACATGAAAATAAATGACTCTCAAATATAAATAGTATTGACTCCATACGACAAATGAGAAGTAAACGAAAATTAGATACAACTTTTATAACACTGGAAAGATTAAGACACTTGATACCTTTGTCATTCAGTTTCTCAAATGGTGGTGGGCAATTTGTCCGTGTCCATCAAAATTACAATTCATAAAATTGATTGACTCAGTTCACACTGACCATTAAGCTTTGCTTATAGGTAATTATTCCAGAAGTTGTGTGTGAATACTGTATAAACTTGGCTTTATTTGTAACAACAAAAGATTGGAAATAACATAGGTCCCCATGACTACCACACTGGGAAAAGGCTTACTGAACATTCATTAAATAATGCTAATAAAAATCTGGGTTGGCTTAGAAGGCTCCCTAAATTCACTAAAATGAAAATGGAGCAAGTGGCAGAACAGAGTCCATCGTGTGGGAATTAATAATTAGGGAAGGCGGGCAGAAAGGCTGCACCTACGACAAGGCTCGGCACCACGTCTCTCTGAGTGTTCTGAGTCTGTCCGGCTAATGACCATGAAGAGTAACCAAGCACTGAATCAGCATGGCTGTGCTAGCACCAGCTAAGCAAGTCAGCGGGAAGGAGGGAGAGCATTAGGATCAAGCATTCTTTAAAGGGTGTGAGACAGTGCAGAGAGTAAAGGAGCAATTCCTGGAGCCCAGGTAAAGGGAGAAGGACAGGACCTACTCCACACACATGCCACGGCATGTACACACACCTACATATAACAGTGCACAGCAGTGACAATAAAGTGATGTCTTAAGGCACGATTAGGGTAGCATTATAGAGAGCATTCATGTCCTGGAGGGGTTGGTTTGTTTTGGTTTTGTCTGTTCTCATGTAAGAGAGAGAGAGAGAGAGAGAGAGAGAGAGAGAGAGAGAGAGAGAGAAGAGGAGAAGTTAGTTTTGTTTTTACCTGTTCTCGTGGTGTGTGTGTGTGTGTGTGTGTGTGTGTGTGTGCGCGCGCATGTGGTTTGAATCGTCAGTTTCCTGTGGTTCAGATAAGAAGATTGAAGGTTCATAAACACAACTTTCAGCAGAAAGGAGTCCAGAAAGCGAGAGGGACATCCAAAGAGGTGGGTTCTTAGGAGACTGGCAGGCATCTTGAAACTAGCTTCTATCAGGACCCACCAGACTTGCAGCAGGGTTGTGGCAGGAAAATCAAGGAGTTTTCTTGTAGACACACCTTGGCTGGCTGAGGGTGCTTGAGAAAGCAGTCTCAGATCAACAAAGACCTTAGGCGACTGCACCAACATCTGTCATGTACATTGCTGATTTATCCAAAGAGTATTAGGTAACAAAAAGTAATAGGTTCCTATCTCATTCAGGGTCATCTGAAACCTAACGACTGTTTTCTGACTTTAGGGACATCGTTACTGACTGACTTCCAAGGGTCTGGTGAGAACGTGCTGAGGATGAAGGAGTATGGGGAGTACGTGAACTACACGGCCACCAGAGACACCATCTGCCTCTCCTTCCTCATGAGCCTTTTACTGAGGAACTCTTACCCTGTACTTCTCACAGGTATGAAAAATAAGCAATAGAGAGGGGATTTCCAGGTTAGGAAGAAGTTTTAACAATTATTGAGTCTAATCATTTTTAAATGTGTTTAATAAATAAGCCCTGAAAATTCAGAGAGATTCATTTTCACAGTCTCACAAACAGCATATGAATGCTCATTGTCATATAGGATGTTATAAACCTGCCTATGTGTCTTCCTTCCTTCTTCCCCACAATGGTTTTGTTTGTTTGTTTGTTTTGATGGGTTCTTATTGAGCATCCCAGCCTGCCATTGAACATGTGATCCTCCTGCTTCAACCTCCCAGTGTGGGTTCCTACAACTCCAGACTTGGATGTTATACTTTTTTATCTTTTCATTACTTTAATTAAAGACAAAATCTAGAAATAGATACTTTGGGTGAGTATGCGATTGATCTTCATAGTTCATGGGCCCTGGTCCTCAGAGGAAGAATCCTGATCTAAGGACCACCTCTAGACACCAATTGTTCATAGCTCATGGGCCTTAGTCCTTAGAGGGCCGGCTATCTCTGGACACCAACTGTCTGATTAAACTTAAATACACAATTTGTAAATATGGTGTAAAATTTTTCCAGTCTTTTTCTATTACCAAAGAAGTGACTCAAGACAGGTGTTGTTTGCTCTGAATATCCAACCCATTGATTACCATTTCCTTGTCCCTAATCTGTGTTGTAGATGACTAGAGGCAAATAGTAGAGTACTCCCAGAAACATACACAAAGAACTTGAGCCACATGACACTCAGGTAACACATAGTTGCCTCTAATTTCCTCTAAGAAAACTCTTACATTTTTTGTTTTGTAAACTTGGAGTCATGGGCATGTTCTACTTCAGTAAGTTTATTATTAGATCCCTCCTTTAGAATGTGTTAGTAAAAAAAAAAAAAAATTAAGGAAACTGGGTGTTGTAGTGGGTGCCTGCAATTCCAGTACTCAGGAGGCTAAGGCATGAAGGTTGTTTAGTTCAGGACCACCAGAGGCTACATACGACCTTCCCTTTAAAAAAAAAAAAATGAGGAGGAAGACTGGAGAGATGGCTCCATTGTTAACAGGCCTTTCAGGGGGCTGGGGTTTTTCCTAACACCCAAACCATAGTTCATAACCACCTGTAATTCCAATTCCAGGACACTCTACAGGCTTCCTGTTCAAGAGTCATGCAGATGTTACACACGCGTGCAGACATGGCACTCATGCAGATGTTACACACACATGCAGGCATGGCACTCATGCAGATGTTACACACACATGCAGGCATGGCACTCATGCAGATGTTACACACACATGCAGGCATGGCACTCATGCAGATGTTACACACACATGCAGGCATGGCACTCATGAAGATGTTACACACAACATGCAGGCATGGCACTCATGCAGATGTTACACACACATGCAGGCATGGCACTCATGCAGATGTTACACACACATGCAGGCATGGCACTCATGAAGATGTTACACACACATGCAGGCATGGCACTCATGCAGATGTTACACACACATGCAGGCATGGCACTCATGCAGATGTTACACACACATGCAGGCATGGCACTCATGCAGATGTTACACACGCGTGCAGGCATGGCACTCATGCACATAGAACGTCTTCTTTTACACTGGGCTTCATTTGTTTTTCAAAGAGTTTCATTCAATGTAGTTCTAGTGTGCTATAAGCAAGAAAGAGTTGTGATGCACTTAAATGAACATTCAATAAAAATTTTAAGTATGTCCTAATCTATCTTTTGTAATAAACATAAATAATTCAAACTATTTGAAAGTTCACGTTACATTCCCAATTAACTTTTCTCCATTTTAAAACTGCAAAGTAGAAAACATGCTTTACATGCAAATTTCAAAGGGATAAAAGTGATGCTGGTTCATCTTAACACACAGAGGCGACGTTTCCTGGTGTGTGGTCCTAACCTCATGTTCTCCCCCTCAGGAGACTGTGGTGTCGGGAAGACAGCTGCCATCAATGACTTGCTCGAGAAGCTAGAGGGACAAGGAACATTAGATATCAAATATGGCTCAATTTTAGGAAAAGTCCTGTTACATAACAAAATTAAAAGATCAAGGTTGTATATATTAAACTTTAAATTTGGCTTATCTGGTAAAACTGTGTCCTTGATGAATGCTTGTTGAGTTTGCCCTTACAAAGTAGACCTTTTATATAATGATGGGAATTATTCAAATGAGGCGATAAGAGAAAAATATTTTCCCGATCTCTCCTTAATTTTAATGTCTGTGTTTAATTGGCACATAATAATTGTATATACTTGTGAGACAGAATGGGTTGTTTTTAGAATGCACAATTGTAAAATTATGCTAGCTGGTTAGTATACCCATCACTTCATATCACATACTTACATTTTGTAGTGAGAACACTTCTAATCTGTGCTTCCAGTAGTTTTGCAGAACATGTTGCTGTGCCCTCCATATGCATGTGATAGATCTTGAAGTCAGACTCCGCCTATTTGCATCCTTGGGCAGACACCCCATTTACTCCCACCTCACCCTCAGCCCCTGACACTTATCCCTCTTTCTGCTTCCACGAGTTGAACTTTCTTTAGATTCTTAGTATAGTAGAGACTGTGCAGAACGTAACCCTTCTCGCCTGGTTTAGTTCACTCTTTTTTATGACACTATCTTGCTGTTTTGATTAATATGCATCTTTAGTATAAACTTTTTTAATTTTAAATTTTTTAAACTATGTATGTGTGTGGAGGTATGTACATTTGGATGTGGATGCTGGTAGGGGGCAGGATGGAATCTTGTATAAACATTGTAACAGTATTACTTTTTCTAAGCCATGAAGACAAGCCATAGTTCCGGATATTTGTGTGACTTCTTGACTTCCTTATAGTTTCAGTACAAAAACTCCTTATTGAGATGACGGTTATAGCTATTGTTCTTTCTTCTGTTACTGTGATGTATCACTTTCATTCATTTGCATATGTTGGACCATCTTTTCATGCCAGGGATAAATCACACTTGATCATAAAGAGTGTTCTCTTTAATGCACTGTTAATTTGAGTTTGTTAGTTTTCTGTTGAAGTTTTTGTTTTTGTTTATTTGTTTTGTTTTGTTTGTTTGTTTACATCTCTGTTCCTAAACGATACTGTCCTGAAATTTTCTTTGCCTGTGGCATTTTTCTGGCTTTCTTACCAGGGCTATGCTAACCCTTGTGAAATGAGTTTGAAAATATTCCTTCTACCTCCATGTTTGTTAGTATATGAACTTTAGAATTTAGTGAGAAACTGTACAGTTCTGAGATGATTTTTTTTGTTTGATGAGGGACTTTTTTTTGTTACTGATTTCATCTCCATCCTGACTGGTATACTCTAATTTTTTGTTTAGAAGAAAATCTTTACTTTTTTCAAAGTGTTAACAGCTAGATTCATTCCTTTCAATCGGAGAAACAGCATTTATTTTAAATTTAAGTTTAGAAGCACAGATTTTTATAGAACATAAAATATAGCTGTAAAGTATTTTCCTCCTAAGGGGAAAAATGCACCTTGAATATACTCACAAAGTTTTGCATATCAGTGTGTTGTAGTAGAAATAAATCATCTATTTGTGAAACATAGACTTTTTACAAGGGGCTTGTGCCTATTGTTCTGCATTCTGTCTGCCTCTTCCTAAAAGAAAAATATAAACCTAAGTTTTTCAGATAAAAATTTCTGAAATACACTTTCTAAAATCAAATCTTATATTGTTCAAATATTAGTGAAGTCTGTTTGTTCAGCTGAACTAGAAAACGAAATGTGGAGAAGACTTAAGACTATAAACATGTGAACGGAAAAGTAAATATTTTCTTGTGGGAAATCTAAGTAAAATCAATAATCTGTTCTTACTTTGGTTAGACTTTAAATACTGCAGCTAAAATGATAAACTAATTTTAATAAAAACATTTGATTCCAACAGCCTCAGGCAGAATATCAACATCTTGATTGGTGAGCCCACCAAAACAATTGGAGTAGGCCTTGGTAAGTGTGAAGTCATAGGATCAAGACTCTTCTGTTGTAGCCATATGCCAGCCATTCCTCATTGTGAAAAGTCACATGGTAAACTCTGGAATTGTTCCTTTCAAACACAGTCTGTGGGAAGTTGTCCGGGACCCATTTGAATTACTGAACAGATGCAAGTGGCTCTGGTGGAGGGGGCTGCACATGGTCATGTGCATCATCCGTGAGCCCTGCCCTCCTGGTAGAAGTACACATGAAATCCAGAGGTGCTATCTGGCTGCAGTCTTCCTGCTTTCCAGCACAGCACAGGAGAAGAGTGTGGTTCTGTAGATCTCATGTCAGGGCACACAACAGAAACGGGAGTCCCAGCGGTGGCTTGGGGTCTTATGACACTGTAGCATCATCCCATGCATGCCCCTGGGTGGTCCTTACCCTGAGAATGAGAACTAAGAGAGAGTCGTGCTGCTCTCCAGACATTCTGTTAGAAGTGTCTAACATCCATGACAGAGAGTTCACACCATCGCATGTCTAGAATCATTCAAAACTGCAACTCCTCTCTCAGAGCACTGTCATTAAAATATGAACAACAAAATAAAATTCCTTAACTTCACACTTCTGAACACCCTAAAATAAAGCAGAAATTGCTTAAACTGTTCTAAATTTCTTTTTTTTTTTTCTTTTTTGTCTTTTTTTGTCTTTCTTTTGTGTGTGTGTGTGCTTTTTGGCATCATAGAGCAGGACGCAAAGAAAGAAGAGGCTAAAGCTGATGACAGCACCGTTAAAAATGATAAAGGAATTATAGTCTCCACAATAAATCTTACCACCACCATAACAGCCGCCAAAATCAAGGAGCTGATTCTGCGGAAGTTAGTAAGAAGAACCAAAGACATTCTGGGAGCACCGAAGAACAACAGGGTAACACAGCCCCTCCAAGCAGCCTGTGTGCTCTGACTGATGAATGACTCGGTTTGTTTTAGTTAATAAAAAAGGAGAATGTGCATTCCCAGGCATGGCTAAAAGATACACTCACAGGAGGGACTTTGATCTTCAAATCAGTGCACTCCTCTTCCAGGACAATGAGCTGTCCTGGGTGGGACTTACTAAGACCAGAAGAGTAAGCCAAAATCTGGGTAAAGATTGGCTGGAAACTGAATTAGCCACGGGGGTTTTGTTGCTGTAGTTTCTAGCTCATTTTCTTCTACTGCATGAAGCTCTGAGAGAAAGAGAGCCTTCTAGAGCTCATAGACCAAGAGACTGGAGCACTGAATGTGTCCACCTCCAGTCTCCTTGGCATGAAATCAGGTGTCCATTTATTGTCTGAGTCACGGTTGGAATTTATGATCACTGACTCCCATTCAATAGCATGAAGTTAGCCCAGGTTCAAGAGGTTCCCAAGATTCATAAATTAGCCTGCACAGGACCCCTTGGGGCCCCTGCACACAATGCTGTGCTACCTTTACTGCTAAAGGCTTGTTTGAGATTCCCTTGACTTCAACTGAAGATTTGGATAGAACTGATAGATCTTTGTTTACATAAGTAAACTTAGGGATTTTGAAAGGGTTTCTACAACCTACAATCACACCATTAGAAAATGCAGGCAAGAAACATGGCTGCTAGTCTATATTAGAGGAGGGGAGACAGTGTTCTCCTCAGATACCAACAACAGTTAACAATTCAGAAATGAAAGCAGCTATCTGTGGGTTTTTTTTTTTTTCACAAAACATAAAAACAATCAAAAGAGTCCATTGTAGAGATTATAATCATTACACTTGACTGTATAATCTTTTCCTAGGCAAAAAGTAATACAGATTTAAAAACTGGGACCTGTTTTTAAACTTCCTGTCCAACCTAGAATATGTATGAAGTAGAAAAAGCCAAATCCCACACCAAAGCCAAAAGCAAGCCCATGATAAGAAAACGCTTAGTATGCTGGCACACCCAGAAGTAAGTGCTTCAGTTAAGCTTCGTTGTCAGCATCAAATCATTCCTAAGAGCACTATGCAGTCGTTCTAGGGACCAAGTATGGACAGAGTTCCTGCTGTTTTTGAACGCTCACTGTCCTCCATGACCACATCTACAAAATAGATTTGATCTTCTGTTTTTAGTCTTTAAAAAACAGGCATTGCATACAGTTTCGGTCTTGAGCAGTATCATAATTAATATCCATAATTCATAATTTTCTAAAAGGTTTTACTAATTAATATATTTAAACGTTCTGTCTCCTTAAGATTGTCGTATTTATTGATGACTTGAATATGCCGGTACAAGACACATGTGGAGCACAGCCACCCCTGGAGTTGATCAGACAGTTATTAGATATGGGAGGCGTTTATGACACCGAAAGAAATGTGTGGAAGGTACAGAATGCCTAAGATTTTCTCCTCACTCAGTGATGCTCCCAGACACAGCACACTGAGTGAAGGATGCAGAAAGCCTGTTTGTGTGAACTTGCTAATGGTGAGGCCCTTTTTTTGATTCCTTCCCTGGAAATCAAAAGCCCTTTGTTGCGAAACTGACTTTGCCAATGTTAACTTGGATCTCTCCCCTGAAGATGAGATGACTGTACTGCAAGTTGTTTCATGTCTCAGGCAGACTTAAGTCAGGATCACAGATGAAGTGCGCTGGCTAGGGCACTGGTTCAAACACCAGCCAAACTGTCTGAATTACAATCTACCTAAAGCAGAGAGAAGGCATCTCAATGGAATCCTCCAGGGACAATTTGAGAATGGTGAAACACACACACACACACACACACACACACAGAGAGAGAGAGAGAGAGAGAGGAGGGAGGGAGGGAGGGAGGGAGGGAGGGAGGGAGGGAGGGAGGGAGGGAGGGACAGGACATGGGTCCTGGATCACACAGCCTGAGCAAAATCTCTAAAGTGACCAGAGAATAGTCATAGCGGATGTTTGGTGAGCTTTCTGCAGCCCTGGCATGGACACAGGAAGAAACAGTGGTCTCAACAATCCTCCATTGGGATAGACAGGGTTCTTTTCTGGCTGTACCCAGCACAGCACTGTGGGTTGTGGTGTATTAGGGTCATAACAGTGTTGCCTCCAGCATCTGCTCATCCCAGGCCATCACAAATACATTCCTGTGTTCACTCAACCCACCCACAGCATCCTCTCTGCCAGCCTCAGTTACATAGTGCTTATTTTCCAAGGACTCTTTGCTTAATTTTATTTTTTAATTTACATAGAATAATTGGACATATCTATGGGTACAGTATGACATTTTGCTATATTTATATAAGATGCAACCATGAAGTTTGAGCAAACATTTATCATTCCCTTTAAAGAATGACATCCAGAAATCCTCTCAACTAGTGATTTGGGGCTATACAGTAAGTTGTTACTCAGTTGCAAAGTAGGACCCTGTGATTTTTCCTGCTATCTGTAACTTGGTGTCTGTTGTCCAGCCTGTCTCCATATCAGTTCCTGCTACCCTTCACAGTCCTCTGAGATCACCTTTCTTTAGAAGGGTATACAGGATCCTGCTTTGTTTTTTAATTGATGTTTTATTAGCATACAAAACAGTGGGTTTCACTTGGACATTTTCATACATTCATATCATTGCACTGCTCTGACTTGTCTTCTGCCCTCCTCCCTCTCCCTCATCCTCCACCTTGGTCCCTCTCTCTCTCTCTCTGGTCCCTCCCCCCCCCAAATAGTTCCACTTGTGCCCTCATGTCAAATCTGAATCTCCCTTCCCTATTCTTTCATACTCTCACAGACCCTGTATACATTCACGCCGTGTGTGTGTGTGTGTGTGTGTGTGTGTGTGTGTGTGTGTGTGTGTTTGTGTGTGTGTTTTATATTTAAATCTAGTGTGATAGTGACCTCTGGTTCCACCTACTGCTCTTTAAATGATCTTACTTCGTCTGTTTTTATTTTTAGTCATGTCTGCTGAGTTCATGTCTGTATGGGTATGTGCACCTGAGTGCAGCTGCCTGTGGAGGTCAGAAGTGGGTGTTGGATTCCTTGGAGCTGGACTTAGGGGCAGTTGTGAGCTGTAGAATGTGGGTTAGGGAACTGAACTTTAGTTCTGTGCAAGAGAAACATGCACTCCTAGCCATGAAGAATCTATCCAACCCCAATTCACTCTTCTTTATAGCTAAAGAAAATTCTACTACTATGGGGGCTGGATTTTGGGGTTTTTTTCTTCTACATGTACCTGTCCAGTTTTCTCAAGACTGTTTATGGAAGAGCTGCCTTTTTTCTAGCTACTTTGGAGTTTGGCTTGTCCTTGTTTTTCTAAGACTTTGGGATGCCTCAGTAAGCTGTTGTTTGGGATCTGATTCTTCTTTCTTATTCCTTTTAAGTCATTATACAAAATAATGAGTTTCATTACAGTATTTTCATACATGTGTATAGGTATACTCGGTTTATAATATACTTGGTTTATAATTCGTCCCCTTCTCCACTTCCTTCTCTTAGTTTTTTAATGTAAACATCCATGGCTACAAACTGCTCCTTGAAAGCTTCCTTCATTGCATCCCAAAGACTTTGATGAGCTGTGCTTTCAGTTTCATTTAATTCTATGAAGGTTTTTATTTTCACCCTGATTCTTCCAGTTACTTATTGGTCATTCAAGAACACATTGTTTAATCTCTGGTGTTTCTTTTGATTTTATTCCACAAAAATTACTTCAATGCATTTGCAGTTTGCTGAGACTCGTTTTATAGGCTAAAGTGTGGACAGTTTTTTAGAGTTCCACATGCTGCTGCGAGTAATACGGATTTTACAGCTGTCGTGTGGACTGTTGTGCAAGTGTCTGTTAAATGTATGTAATCTATGGTGTAGGTTATTCTGAAGTACCTACTGATGAGAGTGGACTGTTGACATCATGCACTGTCGTTACATCAGCACCTATTTGTCCTTTATGTCCATTAATGTTTTATTAAAGTCCCAATGTTCGATGAACGTATATGGACAGTTGTTACAGCTTCTTGGCGAATTGCTCATTTGTTGATATATGATAGCTGTCTTGTATCTCTTCTGGTGGTTTTCAGCTAAAGTATACTTCATTAGCTATCAAAATAGTTATACCAGAATGGTTTCATTTGTTGTTTGATTAATTTCCATTCCTTCTCTCAGAGTTTCTTTTTGAGTCAGCTATATTTTTTACAGGACAATATCCAACTGACTAGTCTACCTTATTTAATTGAGGAATTAAAACTTTATAGTTAGAATTATTAGTGGGAAATATCTGGTATTACATTTTTTTAGATTCCCCCAAATTAATGAGATCATGCAATGTTTGTCTTTCTGTGTCAGGCTTATTTTGCTTAACATAAGTCTTCTGGGATCATTTATGTTGTTATAAATGACAGGACTTCCTTTTCTTAAGATTAAGTGGAATTTCATCACATATATACACCACATTTTCTTTATCCATTAGTGGCCCCTTAAATTGATTCTGGTGGGGGTTTCTTCTATTGTTAATAGTGCAATAAATATATATTTTATATGCTGATTTGACCTCTGTTGAATGTGTGTTGTTATAGTGGGACCGTTGGAACACGTGGTGATTCTATTTCAGTGAGGATGAGGAACCTGTGCCCTGTTGCTCCTAACATCTGTGCTAATCGTACAGTAGTAGTTCATGAGAATTCCCTTCTGCTCAGAGACCTTGGCCTCACCAGCATTCCCCATTTCTTGTCCTTTTTCTAGTAGTTGTTCTAACTGGGATAAAATGATACCTCGTGATTGTTTTTATTTGAATCTCCCTGATGGTCAATGATGCATGTGAAATTTATTTTCATTCACCTGCTGTTTTCTTTTGTTAAGATGTTTCCCGGATTTTAGTTGAGTTGTTTGTGGTGGGGGTGCTGTTGGGCTATTTGAGTTCCTTGTATATTCTAGCTGGTAGGTAACCCCTTGTCAATGTCTGTTTACTCATCAGCCACTCTGCTATGCTGGAACACCCTGCTTAGGATAATCCCACTGTCTTGTGCTTTTGAGCTTCCTTGCCTGGGCCACTGTCACGATGTAGTCCCCTGTGCTTTCTTCTAATAGTTTCACATTTGGAAGTGATGGTCATGTTTTTTAAACAGGCTATTTCCTGATGACATTTAGAAAGGAAGAAGCTGCTGAAGTAGCTTGAAGCAACATTTTATGACAGTTTCCCTGTAAGAACACAGGTTTTTATCACCATCATCATTTTTGTTGTATAGTAAATAGTAATCTAAATATCTGCCTAAATTCTTATACTTGGGGCTGGGATATGGATTATGTATTTTCCTTCTTACAGATGCATTCCCCTTTTCAAACTCTTTCCAGAGTATTCAGGATCTTTCTCTGATTGCGGCTTCTACCCCTTCTGCCAGTGGGAAGGATGTCAGCCCCCGTCTCCTCAAACACTTCTCCATGCTGGTGTTGCCTCAACCTCCACAGATTGCCTTATGTACTATTTTTCAGGTAATGTATCTGGCTGTCCCTCCCTCCACCGAGACAGAACCAGGTTCTCAAGAATGCTATAGTACTCTACTACACTAGTTGGTTTTTGTCAACTGGACACAAGCCTAGACATACCTGGAAATAGTGTATCTTTTCTTTTTGTGTGTAGGGGTTGAAAAAGAGTTTTACTACATGGCCCCAGCTATTCTGGAACTCACTCTGTACACCAGACTTGCCTGGAACTCAGAGATCCACATACCTCTGGCTCCCAAATGCTGGGGTTAAAAGGTGGGGTATGATCTAGATTGGTATTGATGTGGGAGGGCCCAGCCCACTGTGGGTAATGCCACTTCTGAACAAATGGCCCTAAGATGTATAAGAAAACCGGTTGAGTAAGCCAGGAGGACAAATCAATAAGCAGCACCCGCTCCACAACCTCTGTACCAGTTCTGTCTTCAGGCTCCTGCCTTGAGTCTATTCCCTTCCTTGGATGATGGACTATGAACTATAAGATGAAATAAACCCTATCTTCCCTGATGGGAGCCATCTAGGAAAGGCTATGGCAAGCCAGTAAATTTTCTGGACATGGCCCACTGTTTTGCATGGCTGAGATAGATTGAGCTCTAAGAGGCAAAGACCCCAGAGACTTTATCCCAGAATTGCTTCTCACTACTGATATGCCATTCCTGTCACTATTACATAGCTTAATGATTCCTGGGTATTTATCCACACTATTGGGCAAATTTCCTACAGAATCAATATGAAGATATACTTTCATGTAGTAATGCTATTTAGACTAATTGATGATTTCATAATTCCTAATAATTATTTTAGAGAACTCCTAAATTGACACAAGTATTTTCAAGCCTCCTAGAATACAAACTGCAAATAGAGCTCTGTAAACCTTCATGTCTCATAGACTAATTGCACTAGGAAAAGAAAACAGAATTGGAACACATTAATGATCAAGAAAAACATTCTGCCGGGCGGTGGTGGTGCACACCTTTAATCCCAGCACTTAGGAGGCAGAGGCAGGCGGATTTCTGAGTTCGAGGCCAGCCTGGTCTACAGAGTGAGTTCCAGGACAGCCAGGGCTACACAGAGAAACCCTGTCTCAAAAAAACAAAACAAAACAAAGAAAAACATTCTAAGTCAGGTCCAAGGATGAAGCCACAGGTATGCACTGTGATATAGCAAGACCATGTAAAACTGTTGCTTTGAACTTATAATGAGCTCATAGAATGAAACATTGCTTTGAATTTATAATCCACATTCTGCCATAACTCCTATTTGTGTAACATTTTATCTATGAGGTAATTTTTTTCTTACATAGAAGACTTTTGTGTAAAAATCTATAAAAAACTGAAAGCAAAAATAAAGGCTTGGTGTAGCCCTTTTTCTGCTTCCTCCAGAGTGCATATGTCTGTGTGTGTGTGTGACTGACTTTCTTTCTTTCTTTTCTTCTTTCTTTCTTTTCTTTCTTTTCTTTTCCTTTCCTTTTCTTTCCTTTCTCTCTGGGTCACAAAGAGTTATAAGCCCAGAATCTGGCCAGTGAGAGGCACCTGAGTCAAGGAGTAAAGAGTTCAGGTAATGACTAAGTTTCTTCCCTCAATCCCCTGCTGCTATCAGCAGAAGTCAATTGCCAGAAGCCATCAGCTTCTGGCTCCTGAACAGCAAGAGAGAGTTAAATCAGGAGAACAGGAAGAGAGAGTTAATGACAAGAGAGCTTCAGCCTCTGGCATCTGCATCCCACCTCAGTACCTGACCTTCAGAGCGGGACCATGAACTTCCCCAAGTTGCTTTTGGTCATGTTGTTTTACCACAGCAGTAAAGAAACCTAACTATGGTAACTACCACAGAGATACACGGGTTTCCACCTAGCTCATCTTCTACTTGGAAAAAAAGAGATCATTATAGAAACATGAGACTTAAGGCTACTAACACTGTCTTCATAAATATTATTTCTCCTGTATTTTCTGGACTGTCTCAATATTGAAATCACTTTTAATGTTCATAAGAAATGTGTGTGGTATGTATCTAATGCAATCCCAAGAGGTGACTCTCCTGGCTGAGATCTGGTGCGTCTGCCATGGAGCTCCGTAGCTACCTTTTTAAGCATGAGCACTTTGTGTTCCCATCTTTGCATTGTCTCATAAGGGGCAGGGTCTACTTGGCCAGCCTGGCTCAACATGCACATTTACTTTCTTCTAAAGCAGTTTTTCTTTTAGGTGTAGCCTGTGGTCACCTGCAACAGAATCATAAGGGGTTTGCAGGAAGTTGGTTTTAATCTACCTTTAAGGGTTCTAAAGAAAGGAAATGCAAGATTAATTTTGAAGACAGTTACTATATTCTATGCAACCTCACACATCAGATGTATAAATTACCCTGTACTTCAGTTTGAGCCATGTTTCCAATGAGGACCTTCTGGACTCTCCAAAGAAAGGCCATGTGTATAGCTGTCTAGATGAGGTAACACTCTATCACTTGCCTCTCTGGCAAGCCAGAAGATGAGAGAGTACCACAACTAATATGCACAGAGGTGGGCCACCAAATTGTCCCCAAAGAACACACATTACATGTGGGACCCTGAAAGGATGGCTGGTTTTGGTAGAAGCACTGGTTGGAAATAGCCTGGAGACCCAACAGGTGTCCACTGCCTGTGAGGGATGGGCATTTATTCTACTGCGCTCCCAGAATCCAGGCTCCTGACACGTGGCATAGATCTCCATTGACCTGCACTGTTCAGTCATGTAGGGCAATGCAGCCCCTCCCAAAGAGCACAGGTAGAGGGCGTGACTACAGGCCTCAGGTCCTAGAGAGATTTACATACTAATGAGATACCTGAAGGCCAGAGGGTGTAGCCAGCCAATTAAGCATTCTTTCCCAGACCCTTCCCCTTCTCCCTCCCTATTTAACTCAGGTCTGCCTTGAGTTTCACAGCAGTTTCATGGGGGGAGGGAGGGTGTTAAACATCCAGACTCAACTACCATCCATCATGAAAATAAATCTCTTAAACCCATGGACTCCACAAGTCTTCTGGGGCCCACTGTGGGGAAACACAGAGAGGGCCTTTAATGCCTAGCCAAGCAGCCATGCCTAACTTCCCACCTGGAGGACCTCTCTGCATTCCAGCCACAGGGACCCAAAATTACATACCTTCTAGGCCACATGACAAACTATGATCTCTGGTATCGTCTGTTTTCCACACCCAGGGCACCTTTGCACTTAGGCTTCCATCCTGATCTAAGACTTTAACTAGTAATAATTCTTAGTAAAATTAACCCTCTGTGTACAGTCCACAAGTCGGCTTCATGGTAAATTTTAGCCACAGCCTGACCCGACCCACGGGTCTGATTATTCGTGGGGTATCAAGGTGGACTGTCACCTGAAAAGGGGGACACAGGCCGAGAAGAGAACGGAGACCACGCAGCAGGAAGTTTTGTCAAGGTCTCACTTTAGTGGGGGAGCAGTTTACAATATATAGTCTTCGGCAAGGGAGAAAGGGGGGCAAAAAACGGGGTGGGGATTCTATTCTCTCTCGATCCGGGGGAGCACTCTGCGGTTTGTCCCAGAATGTCCCGGGGCAACGGTTCTTTATGAACAGGAAATCCTTTCTTAGTTGTAGGTCAGATTCTCCCAAAAGAGGCGGTTACTGCCCTAGGCCATCTCACTGTCATAACTAGTTCCCAGGAAATGCCAGACGTTCCTAGGACCTGAGACCCGAGAAAGTCCTCTCTTAACCTTGCATTGACTAATCCTCCCAGGACGGCAGGTAATTCCCTGAAGCTCTCCCAGAACAGCAGGTAGCTTCCTGGGCTTGGCTCTTGACAGAATAGGAAATTCTTCCTTGGTCAAAGGTCAGGTTCTCCCAAAGGAGGCAGTTTCTCATAAAGGCAATTCACAACATTCGTTAGCTGGGATGGTGGTCCAGGGTCCCCAACAACAGCCTACATTTACATGTTTAACTAAACATACAATTTTCTCTTTAAAGGCTCACTTGGGAATGTATTTCTCCATCCATAACTTCGTAACTGAGGTTCAGAAATCTAGAGATCAGATTGTCCTCTGCTGCCTGGCAATATATTATGAAGTCTGTAAGAAACTGTTGCCAACACCAACCAAATGCCACTATATATTTAATCCCCGAGACATGTTTAAGGTTTGTTGTGAAATTAGTTCTCTAGCTTATCTTTAACATTTAAATTGAGATGTAATTTTACTGCATTGAGTTCCTGTCTTCCTCCTCCTTTCCTTTCCTTTCCTCCTCCCTCCTCCCTCCCTCCCTCCCTCCCTCCCTCCCTCCCTCTTTCCCTCCGTCCCTCTCTGATGTTACTGCCCACATCAAATTCTCAGAAGATATAAAAGGGGAAATTCACAGTGGCAATTTGTGCCAGGTATCCACTGAAAAGAAATGTTCAAATGATGTGAAGCAGTGGATCCTTTAACAAAGCCAGTGAGGCCGTTACAGTACAACGTGGATCCTGAGCAAAAGAAATAACAAGGTCATAGTGTAGGATTGGGTTTGGCTCTGTCTGGGGGATTTTCCTATTGCTGCAAGGGAGTGAACCTCTGTAAGTACCTCATGCACATCTGTGAGTTAACTGGTTACCCAGGATCGCTGGCTCAGTCAGCAGTGTGATTGAATAATTTTCAGAGTTCAATGTTAAGAAAAAACTTTAGCCATGCAGAGAGGAACATGCCTTGCATCCCAGCACTTGGGAAGCAGAGGCAAGGGGATCATTTGAGTTCCAGGACAGCCAAGACTACACTAAGAAACCTAGCTTTAAAAAGACAAAAAAGGAGGAGAGGGGGAGGGAGGGAGGGAAAGAGAAGAGAGAGAGAGAGAGAGAGAGAGAGAGAGAGAGAGAGAGAGAGAGAGAATTGAATCCAGTATCTTTCTTCCTTTGCTGTAGAAGGTCAGCCCTGATTTGCACAGGTGTTCTTAATCTAAGCTTAAAATGTTGACTACATCAATATTAGAAAACACCTCACAGTCCAGTACTTTGATCCAGTACTCTGGAGGCAGAGGCAGAAAGATCTCTGAGTTCAAGGTCAGCTTGGTCTACAGGCAAGCCAAAGTTGCAGAGTGAGATCCTGTCTCAAAGAAAAAAAAAAATAAGAAAACAAAAGCTTTTTAATAAAAGTCCCTTCCTTTTACCTGCACTAGCAACATCTGCCCAGCTGTGGTCTCTGATCCTGGTAAGCCTCTCTCAGAGGATTCTGAGACACTATCAAGTTGTCCTGTAGCAATTTTCTTTGACTTTAACTCGCCCTTCCCATAAAAACATTCGTATTGTCACTTACAGAAATGAATGAATCTTAAGTTGGAAAGTTTATGTGCTTATATAACATACACCTGCGAATGTGGGTCATGTGTTGCCTTTTGATCTCTCAGCTTCTGCTAGGATTGATGCAAGCAGACAAGAGCATAATTAACTCCAAAGAGATGGCTGCTCTGCTCCTAGTTCATGAAGCCAGCCGCGTGTTTCATGACCGTTTGATTGAACACAGTGAAAAAAGTCTTTTCTATCAGCTTCTGTCAGCAGAACTCCAGAATCATCTGCAGGTACATTGGAAAAAATATCTCAAGTGGAATCTTGGGTCCCAGCTCAAGCAGGCATGCACATACACACACACATACACACACACACAAACACATACACACTCACACACACAGAGTGTTGTTTCATGAAAGTCCTCAGATATGTCTCTAATACTAATGAAAGCAACTTGGTTTTAAGAATTTCATTCCTTGCTTAAAGATGTCCGAGAGCAGAACTTAAGCTATGAGGGAAACGATCAAGTCTTGGTTCCTCTGTCCAGGACTCAGGGCCTCAGCACTGTTCCTCCCTCTTCAGAGCCTGCAGAGCTGCCCACTGAAGATGCCAGACTCCTCTCTCTCCACACCTTTGACCTTTAGCTTCCTTGGTGTCTTGGGCCTTCCTTCTTGTTTAGCTTCTTTGGGTCTGTGGGGAGTACGGGTATCCTGTATTTTATGGCTAATATCCACTTAGGAGTACATACCATGTGTGTCCTTTTGAGACTGGGTTACCTCACTCAGGAAGATATTCTCAAGATCCATCCACTTGCTTGCAAAATCCATGGTATCTTTGTTTTTAATAGCTAAGTAATATTCCATTGTGTAGATGTAGCACATTTTCAGCATGTGCTGTTACTAGAGTTTTTGATCTAAGCCATACTGACAGGTGTAAGATGGAACATCAGAGTTGTTTTGATTCACATTCCCCTGATGACTAAGGACTTTGGACGTTTCTTTAATTTGAGATTCCTCTGTTGAGAATTCTCTGTTTAGCTCTGAACCCCATTTTTTAATTGGGTTATTTGGGTTGTTGGTGTTTAAGGTCTTGAGCTCTTTATAAATGTTGGCTGTTAACCCTCTGTCAGATGTAGGGCTGGTGAAGATCATTTAGAATTGTTTCTGATACATAATCATACATCTACGCTATTACGATGCGGAAACATACTCTTACATCTACATTTTAAAGATTTGTTTATTAAATGTATATGTGTGTCTTGTCTGTATGTATGTCTGCACACCACAAGAAACCATCAGATCCTATAAAACTATAGTTCTAGACATATTTGAGGGCCTGTCTAGGTGCTGAGAATTAACCCAGAATCTCAGAAGAGGTGTGAGTGTTCTTAGCCACTGAGCCATCTCTCTAACTCCCTTGCATTTTAAATATAGGCAAGGAATTTGGTGAAAATAACATGAACGTTAAGAGAGCAATTTGAATCTATAGGTTTAGACTTCTAACCCTGTATCATGCTTCCCTGGGACTGTGAAATTTTCATCATGCTGGAAACCATTCCTCATTGGTGTTCATTGCACTCTCTCCACCCTCAAGATGCCCTAGTGTTGGCCTTAGTGTCCATGCCTGCATGTATGCCAGAAATCTGAGTGTGCACCCTTGTATTCCAATCAGAATACAGCTTATTTTCCACAGTCTCTGCCTTCACAGCTGCAGGTCCCCTTGTAAGACTCTGGCAAGCCTTAGCGTACCAGGGACCCCCTGAGTGAACCACCCGGAGCCGGGAATTGCTGCAAAATGCAAGAGGAATTTATTGTTCCAATGCATTGGAGTCGTCCTACACTGAAGGTGAAGTGGCAACCATGCACAGCTCATTCAGTGAGCTTTTTATACAGTTTTCAGGGCAGCAGCTATTAGGCACAATGTGCTTGGCAGAACAGTGTGATGTTTTAAACTGATTAGTCTTTAGGGGATGAGGTGACAAGGACTTTCTTTGTCTGTAGGTGGTCAAAGGTCAGTCCTGCAGAATGTGTCAACACTCACAGGTCAGTTCCCCCCCCACACACACACACACACACCCCTTGGTCTAAGGAATGTTAACCAGCCTCTCCCTTCCTGAGGGACAAGTGTTCCATGACCTTTCCATAGTTCCCGAGCTGACCTCTTCACCCTCCTGTGACTCACCCCTGGCCATTGTCCAAGACTCAGGTCGTGGACATCACACTAAGTGACAAAATGCAGGCTCAGAAAGACCATTCCCACTATGAGCAAAGTCTAAAGAGGTCCACCACTCAGAAACAGGTCGTAGGAAGAACAGGACAATGGTGCCTCTCTTACACAGAATGGAGACGTCCGTGAGAACTGTTGGATACAATGATGCGTATTTGAGGTGGCAAGTGTGCTTTATTTAGTTATTATCTCACATTGTAATGACATTGTATTCCCTACATGTATGAAACTACAATTTGCCAGTTTACAGTATGGATTGTTTTTTAAATTCAGTGCATACCTTTGACATTTTGGTATATCTGGCCAGTGCCAGCCTCCTTCTAGATTCTTCTTTGGATGTTACAAGATGGTTGGACTTTCTATCACAGACCTGTCTTAGGTCCTTCCAATCTACATGCTTCATGAGGACAGAATCACTGATTTATTTCTTGATAAGTCTCTGGAATTCAGCCTAATATAAGCATTCAACAGATATATCTAGGTTGAATGAGTAAGGAAGGAGTGGATGCATGGGGCTGACCAACCAGCTCAGGAGGGGCATGGGGCTGAGCAACTGGCTCAGCAGGTGAGTTTTGGTCCTGTGAACCTGACAACCTGAGTTCTAGCCCCAGACCCACATAAAGGTGGAAGGGGAGAAACCTGCCCCAACAAGTCGTCCTCTGACATCCACATGTGTCCACACACATGTAGTAAGTTTTGTTTTAAAAAGAATGGATGAAGGGATAGAGAGACTAACAAATGAATATCAGAAGAAGGCTCATTACTCCTGCCCTGGGAGGACTCCTGAGCACTCCTAGGAGGACTCCTAGCCATCCTGTAAGGGCCACCCACAGGTCTGCTTTCACCTCTCACCACAGTGAAGAGCAGACACAAAGGCAGTGACCAGCTCATGGGAACCAGGCTTCCATAGCAGCTGTCAGCCCATGGTGTCTAGGGCAGCTATAATTCCCCAAATTAACGACCACATCAAACTGTCTTTATGAACACAAGGACATGAATTATTACCATGAGCATTACTCAGTTGCCTTTCTGAGAGAGTGAAACCTGACTCTAAACAGGGGGCTCAATGCGTGAGGTGCTGACTCAAGAGCTTGATGCATCGATCCTTTAGTCTTCATTCATAACACCAATGCAATGGAGGCCCTGTCATTATCCACACTTGACCAACAGTGTAGGGCACAGTAAGTGATGCCATAGTTCAAACACAGGATGTCTGGTGTCATATAGCCTCTTAGCCATCACTGACTAAGCAAATGACTTCTGAATGTCCATCAAGAACTTCCAGATCTAGACAGCAAGGGAGGCACATGCTAAGGACTACTGGAACAGGTGGAGACTTCCTGTGGCCACCTTAAACCAGAAGCTGCAGGAGAGCATGCTGGTGTTCTGCCAACCAGTATATACAGCCATGCAGTGAATAAAGGAGGAAAAGGTCATCCATTCTGGCTGGTTTTAGAGAAGGAGACAACAATGAGGCTCAAATAGGAGAGAGTTTGTGGCCTCAGTATGAAAGAGAATCAAAAGTGTGCAAAGAAGAAGGCACCTGTGCGAAGCCACAGCCTGGGATGGTAACTGACAATCAATGAGGGAGAGTCCTTCTCCCAGATTGTCAGTGGAGCTGCAGGGCACCTGACTCCAACCACAGAGCTCTTGGCTCAAGTCCAGAACACTGAGGAGAGTTCATGGGCACAACTGTATTTCAATATTCTTGGCTTCCTTTGGAACAGTGTAGAAACATTTATTAGAAACATTTTCTTAAATGCTATTTTGGGTAGGGAGCTACAAATGTCACTGCTCAAAGGAACACACACAAGCATACACACGCACATATGTGTGCACACACACACAAATGGGTTAAGAGCCTGAGTCCAAGGTTCCACTGCCAGAAGCTTCTATGAAAGATAGATTGTGGTTTTAGTAAGATAGGATTTCAATGTAAAGACAATGGAATTTGAATAGCAATTGAATACTCACTGAGTCCTTATTTTACAATAGGTTAACTGGAGTCACGAGAGTCTGATGAACAACCCAGTTGTATTTGTGGACTTTATGGATATCAATAAGCCTCACCGAAAAAGGATCTACCAGAACACCAATGACTATGATAAACTTCTCAGCATCCTTACCGAATTCCAACAGAAGTTGGGTTCAGCATCTCTGGAGGTAAAGACACATTCCATGAAAGCCTGGAGAACGTTGGGCATGTCTATGTCCACTTGTGTGCACGTATATAAATACAGAACACGTATTTTTTTTTTTCTTTTTTTCTTTTTTTTTCGAGACAGGGTTTCTCTGTATAGCCCTGGCTGTCCTGGAACTCACTTGGTAGACCAGGCTGGCCTCGAACTCAGAAATCTGCCTGCCTCTGCCTCCCAAGTGCTGGGATTAAAGGCGTGCGCCACCACCGCCCGGCAGCCAGAACACGTATTTTAAAGTGTGTGTATCTGAGGTGGGGAAGGGGAACGTTTCATGGTTCAAGGGGAAACATTGGAAGTACAGTTCTCTGTGTGACTAGCTGTGCTTTTGTGTCAGTGGTATATATCTCCAAGGACAGGGCGCACAGTTGGGGCTGTAGGGAACTGAAAGGAGTTAAGAATGCAAGAGATGGAACAACAGGGCCCAAAGTGAGAGACACACAATGGTGATGGCTCTTTCCTTCTGAGCATTTCCTGAGCTTCAACTCCTCATCCGCTGTCAACTCAGAGCAATAGAAGAGCAACCCAGAACCATTCCCCTGTTCTTTGTCCTGTTCCCTCAACCCCAGGTCAGCTCACTAGAATGTTAGCCAAAGTGTGAGTGATATCTCGTGAAAGAATGTGTTTTCTCTAAATGTTGATGGAAACTGTTAGCCAGCTCTAGGTGGCCATGCTACTAAAAAGAGTCGCTCTCATTCCTGTTTCCTTGTACATAAAACCTCAGTGCACACCTGACATTCCTGCCCCTGTAATTTGCTTATTTGCTATATTTCTTTTGCCAGATGTCTCATTCAATTGTATTCTTCAAGGAAGCTGTGGAACACATTACCAGAACTACCAGGGTCCTTCGACAGCCAGGGAGCCACATGTTACTGGTAGGAATTTAAGTTCTTCAAATGTTTTTAAGGTTGCAAAATGATCATTAGGAAAGTCCAGTAAAATCAACATACGGAAGCTGTATTCGTCTGTAAATTATGAAAACTCCGAGTAATTGAGTCACAGAGCAGGATCTTAGTCTTCATTGTTAAAAAAAAAAAAAACCACTGGCGTGTGGCCATGTTATTTGTTTGGGGAAGGCATTTGATATGATAAACCATGTGCTCAGCACCACATGTAAAGCATCCTAGCAGTGATCTCCCGTCCACATCCGCACAGATGGGTTCTGACTCCAAAAACAGCACACCAACATGGATATTGATTTAGAAATAAGAGCCATTGCACAGATATTTGTTTCTTTCTTTTTTTTTTTTATTGGAAATTTTATTTGCATTTCAGATGTTCTCTCCTTACCCAAGTTCCCCCACCCTCCCAGGAACTCACTATCCCCTCCCCCCTCCTCCTGCCTCCATGTTGGTGTACCCCCACCCACCCTGCCCCATACCTCACCTCCCACCCTCGAATATCCCCCACCACGACACCCAGCCTTCATGGGACCAAGGATCTCTTCTCCTACTTATATATGCTCCTTTGCATATATAGCTGGAGCCATGGGTCCCTCCCTAAGCGCTCCCAGGCTGGTGGTTTAGACGCTGGGGGCTCTGGTTGGTTGATATTGTTGCTTTCCTCATGGTGTCACGAATCCTTTCAACTCCTTCAGCCTTCACTCTATCTTCTCCATTGGGAACCCATGATCAGTTTAATGGTTAGCTGTGAGCATCTGCCTCTGAGTATGTCAGACTCTTGCAGACTTCTAAGGAGACAGCTATATCAGGCTCCTGTCAGCATGTACATCCTGACATCCACATCAACGTCTACCTTTGATGACTGCACATGGGATGGATATCCAGGTGGAATGGTCTGTAGACAGCCCCTCCTTCAGTTTCTGTCCTGCACTGTGTCTCCATATTTGCTCCCTTGAGTATTTTGTTACTCCTTCTAAGAAGGACTGAAGACCCCCTACTTGGTCGTCATTCTTCATGAGCTTTATGTGGTCTGTGAGTTGAATTTTGGGTATTTCAAGCTTCTGGGCTAAAATCCAATAATCAGTGAGTGAATACCATGTATGTTCTTTTGTGATTGGGTTACTTCACTCAGGATAATATTTTCTAGTTCCATCCATTTACATAAGAATTTATCAAATTCATTGTTTTTAATAGCTGTCCATTGTATAAATATACCACATTTTTTTTATCCATTCCTCTGTTGAAGGGCATCTGGATTCTTTCCAGTTTCTGGCTATTATAAATAAAGCTGCTATGAACATAGTGGAGCATATGTCCTTGTTATCTGTTAGAGCATCTTCTGGGTATATGCCCAGGAGTGGTATAGCTGGGTCCTCAGGTAGTGATATGTCCAATTTTCTGAGGAACCGCCAGACTGTTTTCCATAGTGGTTGCACCATCTTGCAATCCCACCAACAATGGAGGAGTCTTCTTCTTTCTCCACATCTTTGCCAGCATCTGCTATCACCTGAGTTTTTGATTTTAGCCATTCTGACTGGTGTGAAGTGGAATCTCAGGGTTGTTTTGATTTCCGTTTCCCTGATGACTAAGGATACTGAGCATTTCTTTAGGTACTTCTCGGCCATTCGCATTTCCCCAGTTGAGAATTCTTTGTTTAGCTCCGTACGCCATTTTTTAATAGGGTTATTTGGTTGTCTGGAGTCTACTTTCTTGAGTTCTTTGTATATATTGGATATTAGTCCTCTATTGGATGTGGGATTGGTAAAGATCTTTTCCCAATCTGTTGGTTGCCATTTTGTCCTATTGACAGTGTCCTTTGCCTTACAGAAACTTTGCAATTTTATGAAGTCCCATTTGTCAATTCTTGATCTTAGAGCATAGGCCATTGGTGTTCTGTTCAGGAACTTTTCCCCTGTGCCTAGGTATTCGAGGGTCTTCCCCACCTTCTCTTCTATTAGTTTCAGTGTGTCTGGTTTTATGTGAAGGTCCTTTATCTACTTGGACTTGAGCTTTGTACAAGGAGATAAGAATGGATCGATTTGCATTCATCTGCATGTTGTCCTCCAGTTGAAACAGCACCATTTGTTGAAAATGCTGTCCTTGTTCCACTGGATGGTTTTAGCTCCTTTGTCAAAGATTAAATGACCATAGTTGTGTGGGTTCATTTCTGGGTCTTCAACTCTATTCCACTGATCTTCCTGCCTGTCTCTGTACCAATACCAGGCCGTTTTTATCACTATTGCTCTGTAGTACAGCTTGAGGTCAGGGATGTCGATTCCTCCAGAAGTTCTTTTATTGTTGAGAATGGTTTTCACTATCCTGGGTTTTTGTTGTTCCAAATAAATTTGAGAATTTCTCTTTCTAGTTCTGTAAAGAATTGAGTTGGTATTTTAACGGGGATTGCATTGAATCTGTAGATTGCTTTTGGCAAGATGGCCATTTTTACTATATTAATCTTGCCGATCCATGAGCATGGGAGATCTTTCCATTTCCTGAGAACTTCTTCAATTTCTTTCTTCAGAGACTTGAAGTTCTTGTCATACAAATCTTTCACTTGCTTGGTTAGATTCACCCCGAGGTATTTTATATTATTTGTGACTATTGTGAAGGCTGTCATTTCCCTAATTTCTTTTTCAGCCTGTTTGTCTTTCATGTAGAGGAAGGCTACTGATTTGTTCGAGTTGATTTTATAACCTGCCACCTTGCTGAAGTTGTTTTTCAGGTTTAGGAGTTCTCTGGTGGAGTGTTTGGGGTCACTTAAGTATACTATCATTTTATAACCTGCCACCTTGCTGAAGTTTATTATCAGGTTTAGGAGTTCTCTGGTGGAGTGTTTGGGGTCACTTAAGTATACTATCATTTTATAACCTGCCACCTTGCTGAAGTTGTTTATCAGGTTTAGGAGTTCTCTGGTGGAGTTTTTGGGGTCACTTAAGTATACTATCATATCATCTGCAAATAGTGATATTTTGACTTCTTCCTTTCCTATTTGTATTCCTTTAACTTCTTTTTGTTGTCTAATTGCTCTAGCTAGGATTTCCAGTACTATACTGAATAGGTAGGGAGAGAGTGGGCAGCCTTGTCTAGTCCCTGATCTTAGTGGGAATGCTTCAAGTTTCTCTCCATTTAGTTTGATGTTGGCTACTGGTTTGCTGTATATTGCTTTTACTATGTTTAGGTATGGGCCTTGAATTCCTGATCTTTCCAAGACTTTTACCATGAAGGGATGTTGAATTTTGTCAAATGCTTTCTCAGCATCTAATGAGATGATCATGTGGTTTTTATTTCTTTGAGTTTGTTTATATAGTGGATTACATTGATGGATTTCCGAATATTGAACCATCCCTGCATTCCTGGGATAAAGCCCCCTTGATCATGATGGATGATTGTTTTGATGTGTTCTTGGATTTGGTTTGCTAGAATTTTATTGAGTATTTTTGCATCAATATTCATAAGAGAGATTGGTCTGAAGTTCTCTTTCTTTGTTGGGTCTTTGTGAGGTTTAGGTATGAGTGTGATTGTAGCTTCATAGAACGAATTGGGTAGTGTTCCTTCTGTTTCTATTTTGTTGAAGAGTTTGAAAAGAATTGGTATTAGGTCTTCCTTGAAGGTGTGATAGAATTCTGCACTAAAACCATCTGGTCCTGGGCTTTTTTTGGTGGGGAGACTTTTAATGACTGCTGCTATTTCTTTAGGGGTTATGGGACTGTTTAGATGGTTTATTTGCTCCTGAATTAACTTTGGTACCTGGTATCTGTCTAGAAAATTGTCCATTTCATCCAGATTTTCCAGTTTTGTTGAGTATAGGTCTTTTTAGTAGGATCTGATGATTTTTTGAATTTCCTCAGTTTCTGTTGTTATGTCTCCCTTTTCAGATCTGATTTTATTAATTTGGATACTGTCTCTGTTCCCTCTGGTTAATCTGGCTAAGGGTTTATCTATCTTGTTGATTTTCTCAAAGAACGAACTCCTGGTTTTGTTGATATTTTGAATAGTTCTTTTTGTTTCTTTCTTTTTTTTTTTTTTTTTTTTTTGGGGGGTTTTTCGAGACAGGGTTTCTCTGTATAGCTCTGGCTGTCCTGGAACTCACTCTGTAGACCAGGCTGGCCTCGAACTCAGAAATCCGCCTGCCTCTGCCTCCCAAGTGCTGGGATTAAAGGCGTGCGCCACCACTGCCCGGCTTCTACTCGGTTGATTTCAGCCCTGAGTTTGATTATTTCCTGACGCCTACTCCTCTTGGGTGTATTTGCTTCTTTTTGTTCTAGAGCTTTCAGATGTGCTGTCAAGTTGTTAATGTGTGCTCTCTCCAATTTCTTTTTGTAGGCACTTAGAGCTATGAGTTTTCCTCTTAGCACTGCTTTCATGGAGTCCCACAAGTTCTGGTATGATGTTTCCTCATTTTCGTTAAATTCTAGGAAGTCTTTAATTTCTTTCTTTATTTCTTCCTTGACAAAGTCATCATTGAGTAAAGCATTGTTCAGTTTCCACATGCATGTGGGTTTTCCCTTGGTTTTGTCATTATTGAAGACCAGCCTTAGTCTGTGATGATCTGATAGGATGCAAGGGATTATTTCAATCTTTTTGTATCTGTTGAGAACTGTTTTGTGACCAATTATATGGTCTATTTTGGAGAAGGTACCATGAGGTGCTGAGAAGAAGGTATATTCTTTTGCTTTAGGATGAAATGTTCTATAGATATCTGTTAAATCCATTTGGTTCATAGCTTCTGTTAATTTCAATGTGTCTTTGTTTAGTTTCTGTTTCCACGATCTGTCCATTGGAGATAGCAGGGTATTAAAATCCTCCACTATTATTGTGTGAGTTGCAATTTGTGCTTTGAGCTTTAGTAAAGTTTCTTTTATGTATGTGGGTGCCCTTGCATTTGGAGCGTAGATGTTCAGAATTGAGAGTTCTTCTTGGTAGATTTTTCCTTTGATGAGTATGAAGTGTCCTTCCTTATCTTTCTTGATTACTTTCGGTTGAAAGTTGATTTTATTTGATATTAGAATGGCTACTCCAGCTTGTTTCTTGGGTCCATTTGCTTGGAAAATTGTTTTCCAGCCTTTTACTCTGAGGTAATGTCTGTCTTTGTCACTGAGGTGTGTTTCTTGTATGCAGCAAAATTCTGGGTCCTGTTTATGTATCCAGTCTGATAGTCTACGTCTTTTTACTGGAGAATTGAGTCCATTGATGTTGAGGGATATTAAGGAAAAATGATTGTTGTTTCTTATTATTTTTGTTATTAGAGGTGGAATTATGTTTGTGTAGTTATCTTTGTTTGGGGTTGTTGGAAGATTACTTCCAGGCTTTTTCTAGGTTGTAGTTTCCTTCCTTGTGTTGGCGTTTTCCATCGATTATCCTTTGAAGTGCTGGGTTTGTGCAAATTTGGTTTTGTCATGGAATATCTTGGTTTCTCCATCTATAGTGATTAAGAGTTTTGCTGGGTATAGCAGTCTTGGCTGGCATTTGTGTTCCCTTAGGGTCTGTATGATATCAGACCAGGATCTTCTGGCTTTTATAGTCTCTGGTGAAAAGTCTGGTGTAATTCTTATCGGTCTGCCTTTATATGTTACTTGACCTTTTTCCCTTACTGCTTTTAGTATTTTTTCTTTGTTTTGTGCATTTAGTGTTTTGATTATAATGTGATGGGAGGTATTTCTTTTCTGGTCTAGTCTGTTTGGTGTTCTGTAGGCTTCTTGTATGTTTATGGGTATCTCGTTCTTTAGGTTGGGGAAATTTTCCTCTATAATTTTGTTGAAGATATTTACTGGCCCTTTAGATTGGGAATCTTCACTCTCATCTATACCTATTATCCTTAGGTTTGGTCTTCTTATTACATCTTGGATTTCCTGGATGTTCTGGGTTAGGAGCTTTTTGCATTTTGCATTTTCTTTGACTGTTGTTTCAATGTTTTCTATGGTATCTTCTGCGCATGAGATTCTCTCTTCTATCTCTTGTATTCTGTTGGTGATGCTTGCGTCTATGACTCCTGATCTCTTTCCTACGTTTTCTATCTCCAGAGTAGTCTCCCTTTGAGCTTTCTTTATTGTTTCTATTTCCATTTTTAGATCCTGGACAGTTTTGTTCAATTCCTTCATCTGTTTGGTTGTGTTTTCTTGCAATTCTTTAAAGGATTTTTGTGTTTCCTCTTTAAGGGCTTCTACCTGTTTACCTGTGTTCTCTTTCAATTCTTTAAAGGATTTTTGTGTTTCCTCCTTAAGGGCTTCTACCTGTTTACCTGTGTTCTCCTGTATTTCTTTAAGGGAGTTACTTATGTCCTTCTTAAAATCCTCCATCATCATCATGAGAAGTGATTTTAATTCTGAGTCCTGTTTTTTCTGTGTGATGGGGTATCCAGGGCTTGCTATGGTGGGAGAACTGGGTTCTGATGATGTCAGGTAACTTTGATTTCTGTTGCTTGTGTTCTTGCCCTTGCCTTTCGCCATCTGGTTGACTCTAGTGTTACCTGTGCTCACTGTGTCTGACTGGAGTCTGTCTTTCCAGTTATCTTGCTTGTGTCAGATCTCCTCGGATTCCAGATGTCTCTGTGTTCCTGTGATCCTAAGCTCCCTCTGCTCTGGATGCAGTAGGTCTTCTAGGATGTCTCAGGATCAGATGTTTCCACAGGCACAGACCAACTAAGTGTCCTCTGCTGGATGCAGTAGGTCCTCTAGGTTGTCTCAGGATCAGGTGTTTCCACCAGAGCAGACCAGCTAAGGGTCTGCCCAGGCAGAAGGACCAGGATCCCTCTGCTCTGGATGCAGTAGGTCCCTCTAGGATGTCTCAGGATCCGGTGTTTCCACAGGAGCAGACCAGCTAAGTGTCTGCCCCAGGCAAAAGGACCAGGCTCCGGGCGGAAGGGAGGTGGTATTCCAGAGGGGCGGGATTTGGGTGCCTGCTAGTTCCTTAACCCCACCTGGCTCCTAGTTGTAACTCTGGGGAGATGGGTAGTGGGCAAGGTGTCTTACCCTCTGCTCTGGGTGCAGTGGGTCCCTCTAGGATGTCTCAGGATCCGGTGTTTCCACAGGAGCAGACCAGCTAAGGGTCTGCCCCAGGCAAAAGAACCAGAGTCCAGGCGGAAGGGTCAGATATTTGTTTCTTAAGAGAATAAGCAACAGCTAAATTAAACTTCCAAAGACTTAGAAGAGAGAAAAGGTTTTTGGAAAGCAAAATAAATCCACAGTATTAGGCCAGCAAGATAGCTCATCGGGTAAAAGTGCTTGCTGCTAAGCCTGATCATCTGAGTGTGATCTGTGAACTCAACATGGTAGAAGGAAAACCTACTCCTACAAGCTTATCTTCTGACCTCTGTACTCGTGTGTTTGTGCATGCACACACACACACACAAAATAAATTAATAAAACAATTTTAATCCATAATATTTAGCCAATGATATAAACATATTGTTTAATTTGTTATTTATGGGTACCATTTATTTATATTTTATTTATAACAGTTTTTCAAAAGAGGACCTTATCTTACATGCAGAACAACTAGATTTTTACTTAATCTTTTGTATAACAAAATTAAAAGGAAATTTTAGAATGAGAAGGTAGAATCAAGAGAAACACAGTACAAAATAAATGTGTCCCCCACTCAGCTGCTGTCTTACTAGCCTTCCCCTCTATGAAGGGCATCACATGAGGCTTTCCATCTCTTTAGTCTGGGACTCCAGCCTGTGGACAATGCTGCCCACTAGGGTTGGTCTTCTCAAATTAATTAGCCTAATCTAGAAATCCTCACAGATATGGCAACATTTGTCTCCAAGGTGACTATAGATCTGACAAATTAGAAAATTAGAAAGTACCTTGAAAAATAAAGAAAGCAATTACAGTACATGCCTAAAGGAAAATCTATAGGAAATCTATAGGTCTAAATGCTTATACCTAAAAAGAAGAAACTTCAAATCAATAGACTACACTACAAAAAGGGAACTACAAAAACAAAAGGTAATCAAACCCAAGGCAGGAAATAATAATAATTATTATTAATAATAATAGAGTAGAATAGAGGCAGCAGAAAAACAAGTGAGGATTTTAATAAACCTGAAGTTGATTCTTTAGAGGATCAAGAAAATCCCCTGAGACTCAGTGCTGTGAAATGAGACTCACGCTATTAAAACCAGTAGTCAACTCAGTACCGCCATTACAGTGATAGGAGGGTCCCAGGGAAACAGTCAGTTAGATCACTTACATGAATGGCGGTTTTCCCACATAGAGATTGTCTCAGCTTCTTTTCATGATGCTATGATAAAGATACCCTGACAAGAGCAACTTCAAGGAGAAAGGTTTCCTTTGGGCTTGCAGTTCAGGGCTAGCTCATCACAGCAGGGATTTCAAGGCAGCAGGAGCCTGAAGCAGTGGATCACATGACATCCACACTCAGAAGAAGAAAATGGTGCTCACTGTTCCACTTCCCTTCTCCATTTACACAGGCCAGGATCTCAATCAGATGAGTTTTCTTCATCAATTAATGTAACCAGGAGAATCCCCTCACAAGCTTGCCCAGAGGCCCGTGTCCCACATGACTCTGGGTCTTGCCACCTTGAGAATTAACACCGACCATCACAGACACTAACAAAAAGTTGAAGAACTTGAAAGTCTTAGTGGATCTGTCACAAATAAAGAAATCTAACTAGAAATTCTGAAACTTCCCACAAGAAAATCTCAAAGCCAATGGCTTCACTGGGGAACTCTAACAACCGTTTAAGGGAGAATTTATCCCAACATTTCACAGACTTTTTGAGAAAGCAGAGGGATTAATCCCCAACTTCTCTTTCTGTCTAGCAATACCAATACCAAGGCTGGACAAAGACTCCAGTCCCTTTTGAGTAGCTATAGCAAAATATTTGCGTCTGGGAAACATAAATCTACTTGGACTTATTTAGCTCACAATTCTAGATTCAGAAGAGGCTAAACAGCATGCCAGAGAGTTGGGCAATAGAGGGTGGATTCAGAATGGAAAAAAAAAAATGTGCAAGTGTCTTTATTCATAATTCTACATAATCTTACTTGAAGAAAGTCACAAGGGAAAACATCCCAGTTGAAAATGAACAGATAGTTCACAAGACCTCAAGAAAACATACTCGGAATCAATTCTCATTGAGGAAACCAACCTGTGATAATAGCAGCATCTGAGCATCAAGTGAACCAGTTTCCTAAGGAGCAACCATAACAATTATCATGTGGAGACAGACCAACAGGAACTTACTGTTGGTAGGGATGCAAATGGCACAGTTACTTTTGAGAGATGGTTTGGCAGTATCTTACAAAGCTAAACATAGCCTGGACATATGATCCAGGAAGCATGCTCCTATATATACTAGAAGTTTTATAGCCACACACAATCTTGCACATGAATGATAAAAACAACTTTACTCATAATGGCCAAAGCCTAAAAGTTACCAAGACGAACCACAACAAGCACGTGATAACTTGTACTGTAGAATATTATTAGTCAGAGATAAGTAAGCCGAGACTGGACGGGGGCTGTGTCAGTAAAGCATGTGCTGCAGAAGCCTAAGGAATTTGATCCCTCCACATGGAAGCACAGGGACCTGTCCACTCACATGCAGCCATGAATACACACCAACACCCACCCAACCATCCCAACACACAAGCTATGAAGCTGGAAAAGGATGTGGCAATACATAAAAGCATATTACTGAGAGAGATTAGATAATGTGGAATATTATATACTTACATGATTCCAATTCCATTACAATTCAGTTGCACAGCCATCTCTAATGGAAGCAAAGAAGGTCATAGAGAGGTCTTCCGTTTCTAGTCCTGATCTCCATGTGTTGCCTGCCTAGGGTCTTTTAATATTTGTACAACTTGGGATACTAGATTGATAGAAAGTTTTCTTATGAATCATGTATACCTTCTCCCAGGAGAACCTGGGAGAATGCTTCTAAGCATTCTCAGGAAAGTCCTGAGCATATTACCCTCCCACCTCGACCCCCCACTGTTAAGGAGATATCCTTATGTGGCCTTACTTGGAGGTCTTCCTTTCACCCTCAAGGTTGTGAATCAAATAAAGACACCAGAGATCTCCTTATGAGGCTCTGACTTCAAGATATTCTTGGACCATTCATCTCAGTCCCTATATTTACTCAGGAACAAGATAATCAGAACAAAATAAACTTAAAAAGGTAAACGAGATTTTCTGGGCTAGAGATCAAGTTATAAGTATAAGCCTCTTCTTACACTTGGGCAATTACGTGGCATATAAGACTGGGGGCTTCATATGGCATGCCCCTCAAGGAAAAGATACAGCAGCAAAGTTAGACTGGCTGGAGTTATCTCTGCTCTACACAAGGACTTACACTTACAGACAAAGAATAGTGTGGAAAACTGATATAAGAACAAAGTCCTAAGACCTCCCTTTTTAGAAAAGTTAGCTCATGTGGGGCCACTGTGGTATATGACCAAGGAGCAAAAGAATACCAACATTAGACATATAAATAAATTCTTCAAAGATACAAAATATAAACATTGTATTGTGGCAGAAACTGAATAATGACTGCAGCAGCTTTGGCCTGGAGATTTTTCTTGGACCTAATGACAATTAGCACTCTAACCATTAAAAGTTGATAATACACTGCTTGGGACATGACAATCTGTCCAGGCTGACTTGAAGAGTTTCTTTCTGTCTATTGCCCTTGAAACCACAAGAGTCTGAAATATTGGGTTGTGGGGCTGATGAGGGAAAATGATGTAAAAGATAACTCTGTGCTGTCATGTTTATCAATGATGACTAAACTTATGATCAAGAAGAAGTTAAAACACGTATCCAGGAAATGATATGATCTATGTTTTGGAACATGGATCTATCCCTGCCTACTGAGTTCTGTATAAACAAAGAAGCACTCTGACTGCCAGGCGGTCAGGATGCAAGATTCCCCTGACCACTATGCCTGGCTCGCTCCTCCATCCCTGACTCCTTATCTCCTCTGTGGGACCTGACCATTGGCAGGGCTGGCGCCCGGTGTTTAGGGGGCCAGTGGGGGGGGGGGCCAGAACTATAGGGATGCTAGGAATCAGTGGTTGGTTGCCAAGCGCTTGCCCAAGAGGGAAGGCCCAGCAGTTTTTAATGTGATGGAATTCTGTGTGAATCGTGAATTCGCTATACTGTATATGTTGTCAAACCCACAGAGCATCACCGCTAAAGACTGAACCTCAGTGTTTGCAATTCTGATCTTTTTAAGACAGAGTCTTTCTTACTTATCCCAGGCCAGCCTTGAACACCCTTTGTAGCCTCAGTTGACACTGAACTTATGATCCTCCTTCCTCTGCCTCCCAAGTTCTGGGGTTTCAGGAGTGTGCCACCTTGCTCTATTTTGTGTGCCCAGGGCTTGGTGCTTGTCAGGTAAGCAGTTGACACACTACATCCTCAGCTCAGTGTTCACAAATGTGTGTGTAAGGTAACTTCATCATTGCCGAAGAACATTGTTGCCTAAAAGAAATACCTATCTAGTGTCTTATGGATGAATCATCAGATATGGATAATGACACTATTTGTTTATTAGTCAATTTGTGACATTTTACCAGTTATCAGTATAGTGAAATTTCATATATTTTTAAAAGAAGATATTGAATGTAGATAATTGTCTAATAGCCTGAAATGTGCTGACTGTGAATATTCCCATCAAAAATACTCTATATTATATTTTATTATTCATTTTTATTATACTATTATTTATACTAACATTTATTAATCAATTCCCAGAAAGTACACAGGAATAGCTTCCTTTGTTTTGGGGGGTGTTTATTTGTATGTACTGGGAATGGAACTCAGAGACTTGTCTTTTACAAGTAGTGTCCCACTGACCTAAATCCGAAACACCAAGACATATGAATCACACATTTATTTCTTTCTCTTGCAAAGATTGGAAATGACGGCTGTGGAAAGGAAACGTATGGAACCATAGCCTGCTATGTGGCAGAATACAAAATATGCAAAGTGCCTATCTCTCACAACTATGCCATCTCAGAGTTCAAAGAAACATTAAAAAAGGTGTTTATTCAAGCTGGCTTGGAAGAGATGCCCACAGTTGTCATGGTTGCCAACTTACAAGAAGAACACGTATGTGCTCCATGTCTCCACTACTTGCTAAAAGTTGGTGCTGGTGCCCCCAAGAAGGTTCACGTTTGTGTGTGTTTTCCTACTCACCGTTTTAGCCCTTTATACTCTCTGCTCATCCAGCCACTCTGCAGTTCTAAGTAGACAAACAGCAGAAGTATTTCCTGTTTTTGTCACTTCCATTTTAATCAACCGATTAGACGTGATTACTACTCGTAGCAAAATCATCCATGTGGTATCAGAACTCCTCTGTTCTCTGCTTCACAGATGTGCACAGATGTGTGTATAATCTACGCTGCTAAAGCAGCTTGGGGTACTTGGCTTCCTCTCCTTTCTTCTTCATCATCAGGATCTTCCTTGCATCAGTGTTGTTTACATGCAAGCAAAAACTACTTTGCACAAATTGTGTCCAAGGATGTTGTATGTGACTTGTATTCTGACAAAATACACTTAAAATATTATTTAAAACCATATCCTGCTTTTTCTCCTCATTCTGGTTCTCTATTAGATAAAAATATAAATTTTCTGCCTTTTCTGTGTATTCTTCCTTCCCCAAATCTGAACATTATACCCTACTGCCAAGATGCCATTTCTGCCATGCACAGTGCCTGCCATCCTAATTTCATTGATGGTTTTCTGGAAAACCATCTCAGGCCAAAGGCTGAGATGAAAGTTAGTGGCGGGAAAGGGAGAGAAAGAAAGAGACTTGTTTAAATTAAAATAATACCTCCACCAGGCTATTTCTAGCTTTTCCTCTGGTCGGAAGCAGTTGTGGACATATCAAGGTTTCTTTTAACTGCTTGAAACAAGGTCCCTGCCTGGATCGATGCCATGTACCCAGGGGCATGGTATCCACTGGGTACCAAGTATATGTCTCCCTGACATGTTTGAATTGATGGGTGGGCAGATGAAGCTTATTCTGGTGAGTCTGGATTAAGATGTCATTTTTTTTTTTATCATAAGTAGTCTTGGTTACCTTCTCGATCTGTTTAGCTTAGAATGTATGGTTTATTCATTCCTAGTTACTGTATGTTTCCCTTAAGGTGTCATTTCTGGAAGATTTGAACTACATTATCAATGCAGGAAAGATTTCTAACATGTTTGAAAGTGAGGAGCTGGATTCAATTGTTATGAGAGTCAGAACGTTTGCTGAGCAGTCGAGTTGCATGGATGATAGAAAATATTTACTCTCGTTATTCCAAAAGGTACTGTTTTGTGTCTTGATTCTATCAAGTTGTCATGGTAAATTTAAAGCAGATCATATTTATAATTCCTGTACATGATCTTGAAGTTGTATGTAATTCCTTTAGTTCATCAAATGAACTAAAAGGAACATCTGTTTTTAAATCCCAGAGATAGAATCCAGTTGCTAGAGAACAAACAAGATGAGTAAGTGCCCTGCATGGAAGCCCTGCAGCCTTTCCGGTTTTCAGCCTCACCACAGGTCCCTGGCAAACAGTTGCTGGTTACCTAGAGATGTCAGTGATTTCTACCTGTTGGACTCTTAGCTAACGGAAGTGTGCTGTCTGCTGAGGCCATTCCAGCTCTGTGGATTGTTGTAAAGTGGCTCATGGAAACAAAGGGAAAGGCTCTATGTCCTGACAAAAACTTGGCTACAGCGGCTGAGTTGGATCTTAAGAGCAAAGGCAGATTTCAATGCCTGTCTAGTGTCTGTACTCTCCTACCAGGGCATTTGATTGCATGTAGCACAAAGCGACTTGCCCATGGAAAGTGGCATGCTGCCGATTGTAGTTCTGAATGAAATTAATAGTTATCTTAATCATAGAAGAAGAAAAAAAAATGGTGGTTAGCCTAAGACCTACACATTAGCACACACTGCCTTGTCATAACCCACTAACTCTAAGATACTCTTTGACCTCCGTCTCTCCTTCTCTCTTTCTGCTCCAATTAGTCTGACTGCTATCACACTTTGAGTTTCTCTAAGTTACTAAGGGCATACCACCCTAGAGAAAGTTAAGCAGTAGACTCATCACTATCTGACACAAGCATCTCCCACTGCATAAGGGTCGGTGCTAGACCCACCATCTGGACGCAGGGCAGAAGGGCTCCGTGGGTCCCTGCTCCCCTGGAAGAGCCCTGCTGGTGGCGGACAGCACACAATCAGCTAGTCCCTTAAGAGTCTATCCGGTTAAGAAACAGCTGCGACAAGTTTAAAACGGAATTTTCAATATAGTATCTTTTTCAAAGTAGGGAATTACATTTTAACGGCGTGTATGTTCCTCAATTTCAGAGAGTATCTAAAAATCTGCATGTTTGTTTGATGAGTACCACAGGCCCTAACTTCCGACATAACTGTCGAGTTTACCCCTCCATGATTAGCTCCTGCACGATCGACTGGTTCCAGAGGTGGCCTGATGAGGCTCTCCTTCTTGTGGCCAACTCCTACCTCGAAGAAAAGCTGAACGTAGAGAACAAAGAGGTAAAAGCAGCTGAAGAGAGGGAGGGCGTGGCTTATGACCAAACTGCCTGAGCAGCCGCGGCCAGGGCGGGGGAGGGGAGGTAGGGCGGAGGCATCCCTGAGCCAGGCTGTCCCTGAGCCAGGCTGTGCGATGCTCACTTTTCATCCTTGACTCTTCACAAGCTCCATGTTTGTTCTGTCTCCTATGCCACCTTGCTCAAGGCTGGCTGGGTGGCACAGTGCCTAGGTTGCCTCTGTTACCATTTTGTACAGTAGCTCCTTTTGTGAGAATTATGGAATCCTCTGAGTATTTCTCTTTCAAAGTTTTCTTGGCAACTAGTGCTGGTGAGACAGCTCAGTGGTTAAGAGCACTGGCTGCTCTTGTAGAGTACGTGGGTCTGATTCCCAGCACCGAGTAGACACAGCCATCTGTAACTCCAGTTCCAGAGAATCCAGTGTCGTGTCTTCCGGCTTCTGTGGACACTGCACACACATGGTACATAGACATACATGTAGGCAAAACACCCATACACATAAAACATCAGTAACTTGCCAGGCAGTGATGGCACATAATTTTATGGGTCTCTGAGTTTGAGGCCAGCCTGGTCTACAGAGAGAGTCCCAGGACAGCCAGGGCTACACCCTGCCTCAAAAAACAAAAACAAAATTTCTTGACAATTTCACACAGAGAGAAGGCATACTGATGGCTCTCACCCACTGCCCTTTCCCCTTTCTCCCCTTCCCACTGCCCCCCTCTTCTCTACCAGCCTCCTTCTTGGTCTCCTGTCTGTGTCTTGTGAGCACAGCATGTGGTATCTTCAGCAGTGGGTCTTATCCTCAAGTTCTGGTGGGCAACTAAGAGGGCTGACAAAGCCGCATATGTTAAGGGACTTTTTAAGAGTCTCCCTAACAACCCCTTTTGCACGACAGACCCTTTGGTAAGAGTTCTGCAGTCTTCCATGTCTTTCATTTTTTGGTCTTAGTCATGAAATGTGTCTTTGACAATGTCATAGAGAAAGAAATTGGTATAAAACATGCACCGACTTCTCTCAGGCTAGCCTCATATCACACCCTGTCTGTTCTAAGGGCATTAAACTAAAGAAAGCATAAGGCCTAGCTGACTGAAAGAGTTAAAGATGCTGACAAAGGGGGTTGTAAATGCCTAAAGGCCAGAGACTCAGTGCAGGCCTTTGAAAGGTGTATCCCTACAGCCATCGAAGAAGCAAAAGAAGAGGATGCCAAGACCAGACTCTCAACATTGTTAAAGTGACCAACCAGTGGCTTGGTGTCTAGAGACTGCAACAGGTCTAGCCTTAATGCTGTACATTCTAATCACAGTGGATCTTTCCTATGGGCCATGAATCTGGAAGCTACCAACTCAAACTTTCTAGAGTGCTACTGTTTTGTTTTGGTTTTTTGTTATCACTGTCAGAAAGAAAGAAACTAATGCCCAAGGCCCTGTGCCTGCAAGTTTCTAACATTGACACAAGCTAAGCTTTAAATCTGAAAGGTTAAGAAATGCCAACTTGAGAAGATGCCTCCATAAGATCCTGACAGAAGCCAAGCCGAGAGACATTTTCTTAACTTAGTGATTGATAGGTGGGATGGCTCAGCCCACAGCCAGCCCAGCTACCACCAGCCCCGGCCCAGGCCAGCCCCAGCCACTCCAGAGCTACTTCGCCGCGATCACGTCAGAGACACAACAGAACCAAGCCCCAAGCCTGCTGCTAGTCACTAGCCTCAGCACCACAGTCCAGCTTCTGAGCCCAGCCCCAGCCAGACCTCGCACCCTGGCCCAGACCCACCCCAGCCCCAGCCCCAGCCCCAGCCCCAGCCCCAGCCCCAGCCCAGCCCAGCCCAGCCCCAGCCCCAGCCCCAGCCCCAGCCCAGGCCCAGCCCCAGCCCCAGCCCCAGCACCCAGCCCCAGCCCCAGCCCCAGCCCCAGCCCCAGCCCCAGCCCCAGCCCCAGCCCCCCAGCCCAGCCCCAGCCCCCAGCCCCAGCCCCAGCCCCCCCAGCCCCAGCCCCAGCCCCAGCCCCAGCCCCCCAGCCCCAGCCCCAGCCCCAGCCCCAGCCCCACGCCCCAGCCCCAGCCCCCAGCCGCCCCAGCCCCAGCCCAGCCCCAGCCCCAGCCCCAGCCCCGCCCCAGCCCAGCCCAGCCCCCAGCCCCAGCCCCAGCCCCAGCCCCAGCCCCCAGCCCCAGCCCCAGCCCAGCCCAGCCCCCAGCCACCAGCCCCAGCCCCAGCCCCGCCCCGCCCCAGCCCCAGCCCCAGCCCCAGCCCCAGCCCCAGCCCCAGCCCCAGCCCCAGCCCAGCCCCCAGCCCCAGCCCGCCCCAGCCCCAGCCCCAGCCCCAGCCCCAGCCCCAGCCCCAGCCCCAGCCCCAGCCCCAGCCCCAGCCCCAGCCCCAGCCCAGCCCCCCGCCCCCAGCCACCCGCCCCGCCCCCGCCCCCAGCCCCAGCCACCCAGCCCCAGCCAGCCCCACGCCCCACGCCCCAGCCCAGCCCCAGCCCAGCCCCAGCCCCAGCACCCACCGGCCCCAGCCCCAGCCCCGCCCAGCCCCAGCCCAGCCCAGCCCCAGCCCCAGCCCCACCCGCCCCAGGCCCCCAGCCCAGCCCCAGCCCCAGCCCCAGCCCCAGCCCCGCCCCAGCCCACCCAGCCCCAGCCCCAGCCCCAGCCCGCCAGCCCCAGCCCCAGCCCCAGCCGCCCAGCGCCCCAGCCCCAGCCCCAGCCCCAGCCCCAGCCCCAGCCCGCCCAGCCCCAGCCCCAGCCCCAGCCCCAGCCCCAGCCCCAGCCCCAGCCCCAGCCCGCCCAGCCCCAGCCCCAGCCCCAGCCCCAGCCCCAGCCCCCCAGCCCCAGCCCCAGCCCCGCCCCAGCCCCGCCCCGCCCCAGCCCCAGCCCCAGCCCCAGCCCCAGCCCCAGCCCCAGCCCCACCCAGCCCCAGCCCCAGCCCCAGCCCCAGCCCCAGCCCCAGCCCATTCTAGGCAGTTCCATCCCGGGCTGGTGGTCCTGGTTTCTATAAGAAAGCAGGCTAAGCAAGCCTATAAGCAACACCTCCAGGTTCCTGCCCTGTTTTGAGTTCCTGTCCTGGTTTCCTTAGATGATGAATAGTACTATGGAAGTGTACAATGGATAAACTCTTTCCTCCCCAAGTTGCTTTCTTTGGTCATGGTGTTTTGTTGTAGCAATATTGACCTTGATTGAGATAAGCTCTGAGTGTTATGCTGGGTCCCTAAGTCCTTGGGTGGCTGTAGCAGGGATGAGCACACAGGCAGAAGAATGAACCTGGTATGGCATTAGTCACTCACAGTTGCCTCCTTTACCTCAGCTTCTTCCACCTTTAAAACTCTCATGATTGTGGTGCCTGCCCAGGACTGGCCTCTATAATTCTGCGTCTCTGAAATGCTGGAGTGGTCTCAGAAATGCTGGCGTATTTCAAGTAACTTCTCATTCTTCTCTATGTTCTCTTGTAATTTTTAAACATTGTTGTTCTTCAGGATAAAATAAGACAGTTTGCCCCAACCTGTGTCGAAATCCACAAAAGTATGAAAGATTTGGGCGTAAAATACTTTGAAGAAACTGGAAGACATTATAACATCACTCCCAGTTGCTACTTTAAGTTCTTGGAGACATTTACCTACAATCTGAGGATAAGACAGGAGGAGATGCAGACGAAGAGGTAAGGGTTTGACTAAAGCAGAAACCCGTGTTTTTACATCAGTGCTCATGTGTCTATAAAATGTTGTCTATAAAAGATAGGCACAAATACAAAGATGAATTCAACTCTACCTTTCATGTGGGGGCCTTTGGACCAACAAACTAGGGTGGATCCTAAGGAGACAGTCTGCACCTCCCTTCCCCTGCATGCATCCAGAGGCCACCGTACCATGTCAAGACTGATGGATCTACCAGAGAGAAGTCAGTTCTTGTTTCTCACCAACATAGTCAGTGGAAGCAATGGGATGACTATTGGTGCCATTGTCTGTGGCTTTGGGGGTAATACCAAAAGACTAGTGGCCAGATGACTGCAGCACATATGGCCAAGAACATGTGTCACACTTCCTCAAAGCACAATATGGGTCACAGCTCTCACTGAGAATATGGGAAGAAAACACAAGGCAGGAAACCTCAGGCGTAATTAGACCCGTCATCGTCATCATTGTTGTTGTTGATGCTGATGATAATGTTAGAATATCTTTTACTTGCTCTTTGACAATTTTATACATATCTACATTGTATCTTGATCATACCTATCCCAACACTCCGCCTCCCTCACCCTCCACTCTGATGGAGGGGACCAATGATGGAAGGGGATGTCTCAGCGGGCCCACGCCGAGGTATCTCTTCCCCCTGAGGAACCAGCCACAAGGCTGTATAGCGTAGAATAGAGTTTATTCAGGGCATGGGGAGGGGAGCCAGAAGGGTAGTAGAAGCAGAGAGAGAGAGAAAGAGAGAGAGAAAGAAAGAGAGAGAGAGAGAGAGCGCAGAGAGGTAGAGGAATAGAGGCCGGCCATGACCACATGGAGAGAGGGGGAAGGGAAGGTGAGAGGGGCGAGGGGACAGAGTGAAGCTAGAGAGCAAGAGGGTAAGAAAGAGAGGAGGGGGGCAAGCAACCCCTTTTATAGCGGGCAGGCCTACCTGGCTGTTGCCATGTAACTGTGGGGAAGAGCATACCTGGCTATTGCCAGGTAACTACGGAAGTGGAGTTTAGACAGAATACTAACACACCCTCTCTCCTCGAATCTTCCCACTTTCATGTCCTCCTCTTTTTTTCTTGTTCTGAGTCCAGTTAGTCCTGCTTGCTGGGATGTTGAGCGGATCTTGTTGACATGGGCTCAGCCAGGTGACCATAGCTGCAGTGGACCCAAGCAACTATGCCATGTCATGTCCAGAGGAAGCCTTTCACAAAGCTTCTCCCTGCCTCCAGTTCTTACACGTTTTCCACCATCTTTGTAACGTTTTTATGGTGCTAGGGATTCAAGCGTGCTAGGCAAGCAGTCTGCCACTAACTTACTCCCACTACCCTTCACACATAACCAGAACCCAGGAGACAGTGAGAATCACGGCAACCCCCTGGAGAGGGAGTAAATGGGTAGGAACATGCCTTGTAACCGTCCTACTCACAAATCCAGAATTCTCACATGCCAGGAGATCAAGAGAGCTCCTGCTGAGGGTCAGAACCACTGCAGGTGAGTGGTAACTAGATGGGCTTCAGGTACCACAGGACAGATACAGGCCTGTTGTGTGTACAGCTAACGAGTCTTTAAATTTAAAAAAAAAAAGCCACTTTGTCTGATTGAGGCTGCCTGATGGATGAGAGTAGCCATAGTGACAACCCCACCGAGAAGCCAAGCCACAGGCAGACGCTCCAGATGGAGCAGAGCCGTGTCACTCATCCCGGTGTTTGCAGACAGACTGGCAGTTGTACATACCCTGCCTGGATTCAGGGTCATTGGGTTTTGTTAACAATATCAGGTGGGCATGAAAGACTACACCAGTTAAATGCAGAGTAGTTGGGAGAGTCGGAACACAGGCTAAAGAAGCCATACGGAGTTCAAAGGTGAATCTTGCTCTCCTGCTCCAGTGCAGGTGTCTGCCTTCCGGGAGGTTTTCATGAGATTAAGATTTCTGTTGTTCGAAAGTTAAACGGAGGAACAGGTAAATTGCCCAACTTCCCTCCAAAGAGCTTACCTTCCGCTCCTACATCGAGGATCTGTGCTATCTCCTTTCCCTCTGAAAGACTGTTGCCGTCCACTCATGGCTGTGTACCTGCTGTCACTAAACCTTCTCCCCAGAGCGAGCCCATCTTCTTACTGTATCCTGCCCCTTAACAAGTTGAGATAATTCCTCCTGGCTCCTAGTTCTCTTTCTGTTGTGATTTTTCTCAAGTGCTTTTATACCTTTTTAGTTGATAGGGACATCTGATTTTCCTACTTTAGACTTCTAATATGTGGTGGGTTATGTGTCAATTGACTTTCAAATCCTGAGTTTGTCTTAAATCCCTAAAATATAAATGCTGGTTGATCCTGATGTGTAATTCTCTATATGGTATTAAATTGCATTTCCTAATATTTGGTTATATTCTTCATACAGAGTGAGCACCCCTAGTCTGACATCTAGTACTTGGAACGCTGACACAGAGAGCTCAGAGAGTTTGAGATTTTGGAGATTTCAGATTAGGGACACTCATCCAGGACACCCCACATCTAAAACACTTCTGGTATCAAGCATTTCGGATATGGAAAGGTCAACCTACCCTTTGCTTCCCCTTCAGAAATCGCTTCTACATGGGACTTTCCAAGATTCTGGAAGCAACTGCACTAGTCACAGACATGCAGGAAGAGCTTTTAATTATTGGTCCTCAAATAGAACAAAAAGCAAAGGTATTTTTAGTCCTAAGTCTCTCCTGAAGGTTTTAGAGTCTGATACAGAACCGTGTTCAAAAGCAAAGGCCCTGCCTGCTACCAGACAAAGATGAAGTCTAACTTCAGCTTTACCACAGTGTGGCTGTGGGATTTTGAAGAAAACTACATTTTAACAAATAAATATGGTCCTAGTGTGTAAGTGTCTTAATTAAGCTTACTATTGATGTGATAAAGCACCATAACGAAAAGCAACTGGGGAGGAAAGGGTCCATTTCACCTCCCAGATTGTAGTTCATCATCAAAGGAAGTCAGGACAGGAACGCAAGGCAAGAGCTGAAGCAGAGGCCATGGAGGAGCACTGCTTACTGGCTTGCTCCTCATGGCTTGCTCAATACAACAAAGACCACCGGTCCACCAGTGCACTGCCCACAGTGGACACTCCCACTTGGACCTGCCTCCAGGCCAGTCCTGAGGAAGCATTCTCTCAATTACAATCTGTCCTTCCCAGATGATCCTAGCTCCTATCAAGTTAACATACAAACCAAACAGTCCCATGACTAGCTATAAACTCTGACGGAAAAAAGTGAAAAGGTCTTTAGGTAATTAGTTAAGCCCATCAGAAATCCTCTATGGTAATTTTCAGGTTGTCAATTATTTTGAAAGTCATTGCTTGTCTCGTGTGTGTGTGTGTGTGTGTGTGTGTGTGTGTGTGTGTGTGTGTGTTTTGATAGAAATTAAAAGGCTCAACCACAGGCAAATGCTCTACCACTGAGGTATACCCTTAACTCTTGACATCTTTATATACATATATTCTCCTTATGAGACCCCAGTTATACCTATGTGAGACCCTCTACATAAAGTTACTTTCATCTGTATGGGTGAATTGTACACATGTATACATGTGTGCCTAGTGCCTGTACAGGTCAGAAAAGAACATGAGATCCCCTGGAACTGGAGTTACAGATGGTGAACTACCATGTAGGTTCTTGGAATTGAACCTGGGTCCTCTGGAAGAGCATCCAGTGCGCTGAACCATGAAGTCACCTCTCTAGCCCCTTGTCGTCTTTCGTGATGTGTAGGAATCATCCTTATGGTAGCCATCCTAATTACTCTGCTACATATAATTCAAGCTAAATTTCTATAAATTGTATAGTTATTAAATTAACTGCTCTAAAGAAATTTTGTGTCAAAATCCATTCTAAGAGAACTGTTTGACTTATTAGGAAAAAGAAATATTGATGGAAAAACTGCGGAAAGATTCACAAATAGTCGAAAAGGTTCAGGTGCTTGTGAAACAGGATGAGGAGATTGTGGCTGAGCAAGTAAAGATTGTGGAAGAATATGCTCAGGTGAGCTGAAGTTCAGTGACTCCCAGCCGCCTGGGGCTCTGAACCACCACAGGGAAAGGCAGTGGCCCACAGGCTGTTGCCTCTCCTTTTATCCCAGCAAATGTGGTTTGAGCCCCAACTCCAAACAGGAAGCTACGAAAGGAAAATAGAGAGCACAGCCACGAACAGCCTCTGCCCCAGGAGGCTCTGCAGGCTGCATTAGAACTCACGTGAGCCTTGTCTCCCGGAGCAGCCACCGCTAGGAGACGAACAGCTCTTAAGGACAGCTGCTCCAAGTGGACCACTTCCAATGTTGACTTTCAAAACCCTCTGTTCACTTCTATCTCTCCCAGTTACAATTCCAGCAGGAGCCAGCATGAAATTCTGGATTAAGTTTGCTCAACCCCAGTCTGCTTCCTAGCCAGTCCTTCCTGATAAGCAACCACACACATTAAAAGAGATTGATTTATTTCCCCATGACACCCACAAGCTGTACTCACTGGCTAATCTGCCAAGGCATGGGTCATTATGAAGGCTAAATTTCTATAAATTGTATAGTTATTAAATTAACTGCTCTAAAGAAATCCTGTGTCAAAATCCATTCTAAGAGAACTGTTTCACTTATTAGGAAAAAGAAATATTGATGGAAAAACTGCAGAAAGATTCATAAATAAGCCTGTCAAGGCTTATTATGAAGCGCATGTGAATGCAGATTGCAAGTTGTTCTCTGATAACTTGAAAATGTCCCGATTTCTCTCTTTTGGATGTGGGCCCCGCTGGCATAGAACTTGACCTATAGAACAAGCTGGCCTTGAACCCACAGGGATCCACCTGCCTCTGCCTCTTCAGGGCTGGAGTTAAAGTGATGTGCTCCCATGCCTGGCTTAGCTGTCTTCTTATCAGGGCTGACGAGCTCTCCATTGCTCTTGTTGTTGTCTGAGAAAGGGTCTCACTATGTATCCCTAGCTAGCCTGAATCTTGCTGTGTAGACCAGGCTGGTCTCAAACTCATGAGATCGACCAGACTCTGCCTTCCAAGTGCTAGGACTGAATCCTTCCGTGTTCAGCCCTTTGTCAGCATCAACAATCCCACAGCCAACAGAACCACTCCTCAAAGAGCACCCTCACACTGTTTGACAAGGCAGTCACTCGGTGTCTCTGCTTTCCATGCATGGATGGGGATCGCCAGGGGTTGCACAACATTCTGCATTTCATTTACAGAACACTGTCCATGACAGAAGCCTGTGCACACATGGCAGTTCGCACTGTAAAAATTCCCATCAACCTTTCAACTTTAGATATGCAATGTATCTGTTCCTTCATTGCAGAAAACCGCCAATGAGCTAAAAAGCGTGCTGCCTTCTTTAGACAAGGCAATTGTGGCCCTAAATGCCCTGGATAAAAGTGATATTTCTGAATTAAGGTGAGTAATTTTCTGTCTCTTTTGAGTTAAAGGGCCTCTGAATAGAATGGGTGGGAAAATCTGCATTCCAATATTATAAGAATTAAATTGTACCCACTTGGTTCCTATAAATTTTTCATTATCTGTGGTATTTACTCTATGTTAGTGGGTTTATGGCATGCTAGTGTTTTGTGGATCCTTAAGAAAGGAAAATTACTACCCAACCAAAAGTGCAAAAAGCCATTTGTGATAAACTAAATTGCCGTCACTGATATGTAAAACTTTACACCCTAGAACAGGTAAGGTATTATCTGTGAAGTTTCAAAGTTAGGACATAATATTTATGCACCGGCACCCATTGCAGGGTGAGTGCAGAGTTCCAGGGAGTGGCTGGCAATCTGCCACTGAACACAGTAGACTGCGGTGCCCACACACACCTCAAGGGAGTGCTATGGGAGCTCTTGTCCCTGGTGTGTCCTTTCAGATGGTATCCTGGTGTGAAGAACGGGACTGAAGAGAAATATCCAAGAAAGCCCCGGAAGAACTGAAATATGATAGGGTGCAAAGACTTGAACCTTTTGATCCTGACTTGAGTCTTTATGTAGGATATTTTTAACTTGAGGTTTCCTTCTTAATAATGGAAGTCTCCAAATACCTTATCTCCAAACATGGCAAGGATTCCATCATTTTTCTAAAGGTGCAGAGATGATGGCTCGGTGGTTAAGATGGCTACTCTTCCATAGGACCCCGGTTCAATTCCCAGCATTCCAATGAAGGCTCATAAACATCTGTAACTCCAGTTCCAGAGGATTTGACACCCTCTTTTGGCTTCCACGGACACCAGGCCATCATGTGGCACACAGACACACATGTAGGCAAAACACTCATACACATAAAATAAATGTTTAGAAATCTTTTGACAAAGGATACGGGATTACAGGGCAAACCCACCATCATCTTCATCTGCTGAACACATGCCGGGATCACAGGCGTGTGCCAGGATGCTGAGCCTCTTACTGGGTGTTGGGAAGCTAGACTCAAGTCCTTACACTCACAAGCGAGCACTTCACCAGCTGAGCCGTCTCCCTGGCCCCAAACTCACTGCATAGATAACAGTTAACTTAGTTTCACAACAGCAAACCAGGGCACATCACCGTTCTCAAGTTAATCCGCCTAAGACTGGCAGAGCAGATGCACAGAGCATGGATAGCTCTGGGGTGAGACCAGGGCAAAGGAGTGGCAGCACAAATGTCCCGGAAGTGTGCTCAGTGCTTTTCAGGGACTTCAAAAGACCAGAGTGGCTAGAGCTGGCAGCAAAGAGGGGTGTCAGGAGAGGGAAATGGGGAGAGTGCTCACAGAAGCCCAGCTTTCCCCACCCAGCAGAACCCCACCCCCAGAAAGCCTGCACCTTGCAAGTTTCTTGAAGAAGGTCCTATTCGATTAGCTACTATTCTAAAAGATATTCCTGACAGAGTAACCTTAATACCTATAATTTCTTTTTATTATTAATTTAAAATACGCATCTGTTGAGGGGTAGGATATGTGTAGCTGAGTGTGGCCTAAGGAGAGCAGGACGCCAGATCCCATGAAACTACAGGTGCTGAGCCGCCCAGTGTGGGTTCTGGGAACCAAACCTTAGTCCTCTACAGGAGCAGTCTATGCTTTTAATCACCAAGCCATCTCTGTAGCTCCCAGCCTCCCACACACCATCTGCAAGCAATGAAGCATGTGACTGGAGTCTAGCACTGCCACTTTCTCCCCAACTGCACCTGAGCTTCCCCCTATGCAGTGGGATGGCAGATGAGGGTCCCAGTCAGCTAACACGACAGCCTCACTGAAGGCAACCAGTTCAGCGACGATCGCTCTTATGCTGGGAAGTCCCTCTCCTCTTCCTTGGAACCACAAATGCTCTGTTGTCCTTGTATTCTTTGCCTATGCTGTATTGTTTGTAAAGATTCTCCTGTGTGATAGAAACTGTAGATAGAAACTGGTTGGGACAGAACATCCGGTAACAATCCACTTATCCTAACTTTGGACACAGATCCCATTCTAACCCCCTGCCCCAAAGCTGTTAGATCACTACCTTGTGTGCTGGGATGAGGATGAAGTAAAACCATAAGATACGTGTGTGAACAGTCGGGGATGACCCTTAAGTCACAAGGACAGGGCTGGCTTGCAGTGTGCACATGCACACACAATGCTTCTGTTGCATGGTAAGCCAACTAGAATGGCACAGCAAGTTCCTAACTTCAAATGAGTCTGCATTGGGTACTTTCACAGCAAAAAGAATTAGTCTCTAACTCAGATGGTTCTCAGGATTAAATTTTATGCATTTGACCTTCCTAACGTGAAGATGTACTAAAAACACTAAATTTTTAAGAAATAAATAAATAGTAAAATGTATCTATGTTGATTGGTACTCCTTATCAAAATGTTTGTTAAAATATGTATGCACACATGGCTCTCCTGCAAGTGAGAGAGAGAGAGAGAGAGAGAGAGAGAGAGATACGGAGAGCAGAAGGGGCTGCTTGGAGAAAGGAGAGGGGCCAGCGGGAAGGGAGAGAGAGCACATGAAAGAATATTGGAAGTGGGTAAGAGCGAATGAAAACTACCCAGGAAAAGTACATAATGAAACCCATCATTTTGTAGACTGCGTGAAATGTTTAATATAAATGAAGTCTAAAATGTCTGTGTGTAATCTTCTGGGATTGCTTCCAGGGGGATGTTCTTCATCTTGCCGCTGATTAGATGCCCACCCTGTCTTACAGAGTGTACACACGGCCTCCCTACCTTGTGCTGACAGTCATGAATGCAGTGTGCATCCTTCTAGAAAAGAAGCCCAACTGGACAACAGCCAAGCTGCTGCTTTCAGACACCAGCTTCCTAAGGCGCCTGATCAACCTTGACAAGGACAGCATCCCCGATAAGGTACAGCGCTGATAGCTAGGAGTGCACACTCGCTGTGTCCGCATTTACAGACTACAGGGTCAAGCAGAAGTGCTAACACAGGTTCTCAATTATAAGTGAAAATTAAAAATGGATTTAAGGATGAAATGTATTACGCACGGGAGATGGTGGTAGGAGTTAAAGGGGGGCTGGCATGATGATAAAGGGGTGAAGGGCTCCTCATCAGGCCCGACAGCATGAACTTGATCCACAGGATCCACATAACAGGAGAGAACTGCACTAAATAAATACATAAATAGATTCTAAAGCAGGACCAAGAGAGCAAAGTTAATGGTTTTCTCCCGGAAGTGTTCTTCTGAACTCTTCATGTTAAAACAGAGACAGCATGAAGCAGCCAATCACAGCCAACCAGCGAATTAAGGTAGTCTGTGCTACTGAGAAGCAGAGTCCCACACCAGGGAGATGAAGTGTTTGGCAGAATGTTTTCGATGATACTTATTCATGAGTTACTGTAACAATTCACCCTCTAAAGAATAACTAACAAATATAGTCTCCTGTGGTTTTGTTTAAATACATCTGAAAAAAATTTGCTCTTATAAAGAAGTGATTAAAACCTTAGCAGCACTTGGAATGATCAGAACATGTTAGTAGTGGCAAGTTGAGAGCCACATGCATCTGATTCATTCAGGAAAGCGGAGCTGCTCCCGGGCGGGGAGAGGAGATGCCCAGACAGAAAGCGAGAGAATCCAAGTCTGTGAAAGATTCTATACCGTATATGGCTCATAAAGGCAGGTGAGAAATTCTGTACACTTAACTATAGATTGGCCAACAGGCTACTTGGGAATGGGCATCACCTCCTCACAGTAAAGCACACTAAGTGACTCAGACCTCCTACACACGAAGTTTTCCTAAGCTGAAGTTCCTTTTCAGTCTTAGCAAAGTTTCAGCAACAACAACAGTGACAGGTGTTCAATAGAAAGGCTCCCTAATCTAGGGCCACTTGGAACCCTAGATAAAGCTGTGTGTCTTTAACTGCAGCAGTGAAACTCGTCCTGGGAGGAATAACTGACTCATTCCAATGGACATCTCATGTAATGTGTTCTCCCTAGGTGTTCATGAGGCTCAAGAAGATTTTAAATCTGCCTGATTTCAACCCCAACAAGATTGCTATGGTCTCTGTGGCTTGTTGCTCCATGTGTCAGTGGGTGATCGCTTTGAATAACTACCATGAAGTACAGAAGGTACGTACACCTTGTTCCTGATTCTCTGTCATGGTGTGCAAGGAACCCAGCATAGTTCTGAATGTAATTGGTATTTAGCAGTACTCAAGTGAACCCCGATTGCCTACTGAAACCTGTGCCTTTCATGTCTCATGCTCACTCGCCTAGACTGAATGCTTCTTTTAAACTTTTTATGAAAACTATGGTATACTTATATTTATTTGATTTAGTATTTTGTCCATAACAAGCTGCATCCCTTCAGTACATATATAAAATTCCAGGAAAGTTTGTTTTAAAGACTGATACCTATGTCTCTCAAGTATCAGACATTTTAAACCACAAGCGTAACTGTTTAAACCCTTGGGTGTTTTACTCTCGTGAAGGTGGTACGTCCTAAGCAGGCACAAGTGATGGAGGCTCAGAACGTCCTTCAAATTGCAAAGCAAAGGTTGTTCGAAAAGCAAAGAGGTTTACAGCTGGTAAGATTTGGGGGTTTCAAATTTTTTTAATTATTATTTTATTAGTTGTTAAATTCATGATACATTTAAGAACTGTGTAACATTTCCTCAGTAAAGAGCAGTCAGTAAACACCTTAGGATTGAGAGTGCACTATCAGTCTAGCAGCACACGGGCCTGAGATTCCATTCCTAACACAGCAAGGCTGTGCCACATAATAATTAACAGTCATGTTAATGATCAGCATCGCATAAAACGCCATCGCACCAAATCTCTCTAACTTCAGTCTATATCCTCATTCATTCTATATCCTTAGTCATTTCTGCGTTAACCCCCTCAGCCATGCTCGCTCCTCAGAGAGCTAGAGCTGGTGCTAACTGGGGATCCCCACCTGACATCTGACGCATTCTGAACAGATGCCGTACTGTATAATTCACGTGGTAGGCTCTCTTGTTAAAGTGTGTGGCTCATTCTGGACAGAGAGGGTGGCTGGCACGGAGGGGAGTGTCCACTCAGCGCTGCAAGGCTGGCATCAAGTCAGCTTTATTTCAGTACACCGTTCATCCATCCATTCATCCGCATAGACCACACATACACACGCACACGCACACACATGCACACACACACACATACACACGCACACACATGCACACACACACACATACACACGCACACACATGCACACACACACATACACACGCACACACACACACATGCACACACACACATACACACGCACACACACACACACACACACACACGCACACACGTGCACACACACGCACACACGCGCACACACACGCACAAAATTAAAAATTAATCCTACCACAGACAGTCCATAATGGATATATTTTTATAAAATATATTTTTATAAAGTTTAGGTTCATACTTTTATAAAAAATAATATCTAAAAATAAGGGAAAATGTACAGATCATAGTAAATACAATTCTGTATATATGATTTTATATATGTAACATATATACTTACATGTTGCATAAGTTAGATATATGATTTCACACTATATCTGCAAAATCCTATCTCTATATATTTACATTTATACACACACACCATATTCAAGATTTCATGCCACACCCTCTGTGTTAGCTTTTTATCATTATTGCAGAAACCTGGCATACTCAAATGTATAAAGTCAAAACAAAAAAGGTTGGTTTTTACTCCGACTTAGTCCATGGTCATTTAATCCTGCTGCTTTGGGCCTGTGTGGCACAGTACACCATGCGGAAATGAAGCGACCTGCTTACTTCATGGTGACTAGAAAGCAGCCTGAGGGGAACAGGAGGACTGGGGCTTTGATAACTCCTCAGACAGGCATGCTGCCAGTTAACTAACCTCCCTTCATAGGTCTCACCTACTAAAGGTTCCTCACCTCCCAACAGTACCACAGGAACTGCCTTCACCACAAGGGCCTGCGGGGAACGTTCCATACCCAGACCACCACACCAGCAAGGCATGGTTTCTGTGGGTTTCTGTGGGTTTCTGTGGGTAGCCTACAGGCTGTCTCAGGCTCAGTTCATCCCTATGTCCTAACCTGTCCATTCCTCGGGTCTGTTCAGCATATTTGGAGAGGGAAAAGTCGGCTGTTTTCTCTCTTTATTTGAAACAGTAATCCAGGGTATGCTCTCTTATAGTCGACGATGACCTTGAATTTATGACGTTCCCTCCTTAATCTGGCTCCTGAGTACAGGTTTGTGTGTCAGTGCACCTGGTTTTACACAGCACCAAAAATTAGTCCCACATGCTCTCGCACCAAGACGAGCTTCCCACCAGCTGAGCTACCCCTCCCCCAGCCCCCAGTCATTGTTTTTAGAGTCCAGATTTAGATATGGCATAGGTTATCTTTGTAAAGAAATAACTTAGAAAATGGTGAGTCTTTGGATGCTTAGGATGGCAAGAGGGGCTTTCTTAGAAACCAGACAGCATTTCCCAGCGCTGCAGGGTGAAGGATCGTTCTTGTAATCCAGCCCGGGGACTTTCCTAGGGAAGTGTTGCATGCCAAGTCGAGAGGTGACAGGCAAACCTGAGTGACTGAGACACTGAGTGAGACTCAGTGACCACTGTGACTGTCTTTCAGATTGAAGAACATCTGCAGTTCTTACACACATCCTACAGAGATATTGTTACTGAAAAGCATCAACTGGCAAATCGGAAAAAGCTGGCCACCAAGCGCCTCCAGTGCGCGTCCGTCCTGCTGACCGTCCTGGAGGATGAGAAGGCATGGCTTCCCTTGGCTTTTTATCCCCTCTACTAATTCTCGTTGGAGTCAACAGATCCCAGCCAGCACTGTACCCGGGCTTCTATCACACTCCTCTGAGAGCTGTCTCAGTACCCAACTGTCTATAAAGATCTGAAGAACATCTTACACAATAAAGCAAGAGCTTGCCTCCCCTGTCGCTGAGACAGCAGCACTTCTTGTGTGCTGAGGCCCAAGAGAAACCTTACAGTGACCCCATCATGAGTTTCTTCCCCAGCCCTGAAAGAATGCAGGCTAAGTGTATGGATACAGACCAAAGAGAGCAGCTGTCCTTAGAAGGGAAAGGGAAAGCTCTCTTGTTCTGTTGTCTTCTGGCCCCTTTCATCTGAGTTTAAAATGTTTCTAATTCAGGCCTAGTAAGCTGGCTAAAATGTTGATTTAGTCACAGCCCACCCATCCCAAAGGATATTACAAACCTGTCAATACAGCTCTACTTTGTTATAATTATTTAAATGCGTATGTCATGGGAGGCTGTCTACATACAGGGATCGCTGTGGTATAAATAAACACATTGTGCCACATCAACTGAGGGAAACTGCCATCCTCAAAACCTGACTGGTGTCCCTAAGGATCCAGTGGCTTCTGGGTGCGGGATCACCAGCATTCCTGGTCTTGGGCTCCTAGGGAAGAACTTTTCTGTTTACTGAGCCTCAGCCAGTGACCAAGCGAGCCTGTGCTGATATCCTCTGCTCTCCAACGTCCTCCTCTGAGCATGAAATCAGTGGCAATTTTTTTTTTTTGAAATTTTTAAAAATTTTTGTTTGTTTGTTTGTTTGTTTTGAGATAGGGTCTCACTATGTAGCTCTGGCTGGCCTGGAATTAACTGTAGAAGTAGATGCTGGCCTTGAACTCACAAAGATTCACCTTCCTCTGTGCCTTACTATGCCTGGCTCGGGGGCATTTTTTTGAGGGGGGGGACCGTGGAGTGTCAAGAATGTCAAGATAAAGTATCTGTGGGCAGTGACGCCGAAGCAGAGGGTTAGGGGAACGATGGAGCACCAATAATACTATAATGTGATTTTGTTTGCTTGCCAGTTTTGTGAGACACGTTCTCATGATGCAGCCAAAGCTAGCCTTGACCTCATTATCAGGCCTAGTTTTCCTCTCAGAAAACAGTTCTTTGGCAGGAGGTAGGGTAAGATTTTTGTTGTCTGTCTACTTCTGTTTCAAAGCTAACAGAATTCTTGTTTTATCTGAATGAGATTTTTCCCCTGGTGTCAATAAGAAATTGGCTTGCCAGGTGGTTTCAGGCAGCATGTGACAGAACCCTAGTGAATGCTATCTTCCGGCTCTGTTACCCTTGCTAGCCTGGACTTGAGGGCAGTGTTGCCTCTTGAGTTCTGAGTTTGCAGGTATGTGTCACCCACCCATCCTGGCCATTTTAAATGTTATTCACTTGAGAACAGTAATAGCGATGACAGATCCAAAGTAGAGACCATTCATTTTTTAAGTGTCTCATAGCATTGGCTAGGAGATGGCCCAGTGAGGCAAGTGCCTGCAGAAGTATGAGGAACTGAGTTTAGAACATCAGCCCCCATATAAAAGTTATCTGTACCCCAGGACTGGAGGAAAGAAACAGGTAGATCCTAGGGCTTGCTGGTCAGCTGGTATAGCCCAAGCTGGTGAGCTCCAGGACAATGAGAGGCCTGTCTCAATCATAATAATGATGATAATGATAAGTGGATTAGGCTAGGAGGAGTGCTGAGTAGATAAGACAACTACTGTGCAAGCCTGAGAATCTTAAGTTCAAATCCCCAACAAGCATGTAAAAACCTGGGCATGGCTATCCTGCCTGCCTGTAACCCCAGCACCCTGGGGGACAGAGACAGGATCACTGCGGGCTTTTGGCTGCCAATCTAACCAGGTTCAATTAGAGACACTGTCTCAAGGAAGAGAGACAGAGAGTGATGGAGCAGGACATCCAAGCGTCTCATCTGGCTTTCACTGCATACCTGTACGTGCACACGCACCCACACACATACACACATGGGGGAGTACACGCACACAAAAACACACAAATATACACTGCACATACGCATAAATACTTTTTAGCATCAACTCATAAATATTTCATAGTACCAACTCGATAACCTGGATTTTGTCCTGACACTCAGGTTCGATGGCAAGAAACAATCAGCGAGATAGACAACAAGCTGAAAGGCATCTGTGGCGACACACTCCTTTCATCCGCATGCCTCACCTACAGCGGGGTCTTAACGCCAGAATTCCGCCAGCTGGTGATGGAGAAATGGAAAGACTTCTGCACTGAGTCTGAAATCATCTTGTCACCCAATTTTTCCTTAATTGATGTGATGGCAAAAAAAAATGAGGTAGTAACTTAACCCTATTGTCCAATTAAGTGGCTTCTGGTGGGCGGTTGGGTTGGAGGGGTGTGTATAGGTTTTTTCAGCATGGATATTTTCCCTAAATTATTATGACAAATGAAAATATTAAAGTTTTTCAGCGTTTTCTTTTTCCTTTTTTACTTGCAGATCTAACACCTCAGTTTTCTCTATCTATCCTGTGTCACATTCTCTAATAAGATTCAGAGAATATTCTTCTTCCTATCTGACTCCTACCAGTCTGTTGAAATGAATCTAGCCAGTTCCTCTCTCTAAAACTCCATGTATTAATAAACTGAGTGCCATTATTGATTGGGTGCATTCTTAGCCATAGTCAAAGCACAGACCTATATTTACCAATGAATACCTATTATTCTATTTATATAAGTCCTTTGTTGGTATTTAACAGATTGAAAAGGAGAAGTGGCTGCCACCATTTAACCCTCAGCGCTTTAGATTTGATTCATTCAGTAATAACTCGACTTGCATGGGCCTTTCAACCCATGAGGTTTTAGGAGGAAACATCAGCTTCTTTGTTTCATGATCTAACCCCAAACACACCATGATCACATTAGATGTACATGCTCCAGTTATCTAAAACTGTAAGAGCATATAATAGTTTAGATCAAAACACAAAACTGAAACCACATGTTATTTAGAAAGAATACATCTAAAATATTAGAATTGAGAATTTCTTTAAGAAAGAGAAAACATTCCACAGATTACAGATAAAAAGTGAAATGGTCTCTGTGGCCCAGAAAAGGAGACTAAAGTTTTAAAAGTTTCTTACTCTGAACTAAGGATGGGTTTGATTCTCCAGAACTATATTAATAGTTCTAAACTTGTATATTGATAACTTTGAATATTAAGCAGACATTTCCTGAAAAACTATATAGAAAACAGATAAACTACTAAGGTGGGTTGAGTGGTGTCTCCTCCATTGACTCAGGTGTTTAAATACTGGGTCCCTAGTTGGTGGCACTCTTTGGAGATACTCATATGAGTGCAGCTGGAGGAAATTCATCACTGGAGGCAGTGCTTTGAGAGTAAAAAGATTTGCCTACTTCCAATTTGCTGTCTCTGCTTGAAGCTTGTATCTGAAGAGATGAGCACTCAGCTTCCTGCTCCACTGGCTTGCCTGATGCTTCATGGCTCCTGTCTCAGTTAGGGTTTTACTGCTGTGAACAGACACAATGACCAAGGCAACTCTTATAAGGACAACATTTAATTGGGGCTGGCTTACAGGTTCAGAGATTCAGTCCATTATCATCAAAGTGGGAACTTGGCAGCATCCAGGCAGGATGGTGCAGGAGGAGCTGAAAGTTCTACATCTTTATCTAAAGGCCACTAAGAGAAGGCTGGCTTCTAGGCAGCTAGGAGGAGGGTCTTAAAGCCCATGCCCACAGTGACACACTTCCTCCAACAAGTCCACACCTCCTAATAGTACCTCTCCCTGGGCCAAGCATATTCAAACCACCACAGCTCCCCACCATAATAGATTCATGACGTTCATCAGTAAAGCCTGTTCTATAAGTCACCCTGTCATGTGTTCTATCAGAACAGCAGAACAATAACTAAGGCAGATGTTGGTACCAGAGAGTTAGATGTTCCTGTGAAGAACCAGAAACTGTTAAATTTTTATAGGAATGTAGGAGACCCTGGAACTCTGAACTGGAAAAGCAGTTAAATGCTGTAAGCAGAGTTTGGTGATCCATGCTAACAGGGACCACCAGACAGACAGACAGTAATGCTGAGAGCAAAGAGGACTGTGGAGGCTCAACAGGCTTCAGATGGGAGCGAGGACTTTCATAGCAGTGAGGATGGCAGCCATCCCAGTGATAGTTGAGTGAAGGATCAGGCTGCCTTCTGCCCAGGTCCTGAGAACTTGCCCAACATAGAACTGAAAAGCAGTGGAGAGAAAGGAGACCTGGAAGCTTAGTGTTGCTGTAATTGTTAAGGAAACTTACACCAGGAAGGAGAGACCCAACTACATTGGAGCAAAGAGGAAAGTACCCTAGGGCAAGACCCCAACAAAGGGAGAGTGCCCAAGGGCAACACCCCAACAAGCTGACCTTTCAACTTATGAAATCAAAGCCCTGAAAGAGGTTTCTGATCCTAGAAAGCAACTGCTAATGTGCTTCATTAGGACCAGGGTCCATCCTGAGGCAGCCAAGCTGACAGTGTACCACACAAGGTGCTGACTTTAGAAGCATGGGGATACAGGAGTGAAGGGGTTGTGAACTCTTCCTGGTTTCATTCCACCACTGAGGCCACGTCTCAGAGAATCAAAATGACAGAATAGACACAAAACTTGAAAAAGGAAACTGTAAGTTCCCAAGATAAATTTTAAGAAACAATAGTCATGTCAAACTGAAAATTTGGAAAACTCAATATTCTAAATCATTCAATTCCTCCCCAACTCATCTACATCCTAGCTAAAATACAAGCACAGTGTATATCCTGGCCCCCAACTTCAAAGCTGTAGGAGAGGATAAGAACCCACAGTATCCGAGCCCATGCTGGAAATAGCTGTCAGTGCGCTCTGGAGGCTCAACAGTCACATCTGAGCCGCACAGATACTAGATCGGGATTTTTTAAGCCAATACAAAGAACACCTAAGAGCAGAGTTGAGAGCACAGAAAGAGCCCTATACCACCGAAGACATGAACATCACAGCCAAGGTCATGGCGCAGTGCACAGGAGATGTCGCTGAGCAGTTGAGTATTTACTTTTTTAATAAAGCAATATTTCATATCACATACAAAAATTTGGTTGCAGTTAAGGTCAGTTGCCTAAATGTGAAAAACAAATTAAGCACAATTTAGGACATATGTTTGACCCTAAGTTAAAAAGAAGAAGAAGAGGAGGAGGAGGAGGAAGAGGAGGAGGAAGAGGAGCTCTTAAATAGGGACTCAGCACTTAAAAGCACCGGTTGCTCTTCCAGAGGACCAGGGTTTAATTCCCAGCACCTTCATGGCAACTCACAACTGTCTGTAACTCCTGTTCCAAGAGTCAAAACACCAATATACATAAAATAAAGATAAAATTATTTTTTAAATCTCTTAAGTAAATTTAACCATAATAGAAAAAATCTGATCAATTACATTACAATTTAGACCTTTACTCATCAAAAGACAAAATTAATGTGCTGGAGAAATGGCTCAGAAGTTAAGAGAACTGGCTGCTCTGTAGAGAACCCAGGTTTGGTTCCCAGTACCCACATGGCAGCTCACAACCATGTGTAAGTTCAGTCCCAGGGGATCCAATGCTCTCTTTTAAAGACTCTGAGAGTACTGTATTCACATGGTGTACACACACACACACACACACACAGAGGAAAGCTCCTATATACAATAAAGTAAGTTTTAGTTATATTTAATAACTGAATAGAAGATGACAGATCGTGGAAAAACTGGTCTAGAGAATTCATCTGCCGCCACCCCTGTGACGTTCACTTCTGCCTTGTCGGAAGGTTGAGAAGCCATCCTACTCTCTTCAGATTCCTTGTCGTTCTTTCCGTCTCCTTGTTCCATCTAAAACCAAAAGGTCCCTTGCCTTTCCCAGGGAAACCCTGTTCCTGTAGCTAGCAGCATCCCTGGTATCCGTTCCTTCTCTCAACTCCTCCGGCTCCATTGACTTTTTCCTCTCAGCAGCACACTAAGCCTGCAGGGAAGCAGGAGTGAGGGGAAAGAAGACCGTGAGAAGAGCGACAGGCCCATCGAAACAGGGGTGGCCCCGAGCCTGGCCCGAGCTGCTTCTCATGCTGGCAGTGTGGCCATAGGCATGTCTCTGGACTTTCAGCCTCGATTTCTCCACCTGAGAAGTTAGAGTGTTTGCAGAAATTTAATGAGACTCAATGCACGTGCTTGATAGGTGACAGTTGTAAGCTAGAGTTCCTACTGTCAGTTTTCATGATCTGTGTGACTGTGTGTTTCCTACATATATAGAGCCTGGGAGTCCTGGAAGTGGGCCCCTCCCTTTATGTTTCTTTCCTGTTTCCACCTCGTCTTAAATTGCTCATCATAACAAAAATCCAACATGCTTTAAATTGTTTGTTCCCTCCGTCCTTTTAAGGAGTATTTGTCTAAAAGCAATGATTGATTGTGCCGTATCTTTCATGACTCTTTACCAGAACTTAAGGTTGGGCTAGAGCTTCTGAAATGGTGAAAATACTAGTGTTTCTATTTCAGATCCGCCGGTGGCATAATCAAGGGCTGCCTCTTGGCCAGCACTCAGCGGAAAATGCCGTCTTGATGAAAAGTACAAAGCAGTGGCCCCTAGTGATCGACCCACACAAGCAAGCGCTCTACTGGATCCGCCAGATGGAAGGGCCCAGGCTGCAAGAGATTTCTGCTCAAGATAGCAATTACACCAAAAGAATTGCAATTGCCATGCAAGTAGGAGACTCTGTTCTCCTGCAGGTATGTGAACCATGTAGCCTGACTCCTCCTTTCTGTCGCAGGCCATGTTATGATACACAGTGAGTACAAAAACCAGATCCAGGATCTTTGTTAAATAAATGTATACAGAATTGCATTTATACATATGCTCTGTATATGTGAAATATATGTACCTACATGTGCACATATGCATATAGTTCAGTACTTTTATACACTGTATATGTGTTATATATGTGCACACATATGCACATAGTTTTAGTTCTCTTATATTTGTCTTTCTCTGCTAGCATCAGCAACGTGTCTTTTCAACTAATTTACTTAAAACGATTGTGTGTGTGTGCACATGTGCATGTATGTGTGTGTTGTGTGTGTGTGTGTGTGGATCTCTATTGGATTTTTTTCAGAATGTCCCTGAAACATTCCCTCCCAGTTTGAGAGCGATGCTAAAGAAGGATATTTGCCAAAAAAGAGGGCAATATTACATCAGAATTGATGATGCTGAGATTGAATACAATGAAAAGTTCAGGTAATGTCTCCCATAGTCAAATCTAGACATGTGTCGCTGTCTTCTTCCTCCTCCCTTCCCCCTCCCCTCCCCTCCCCTTCCTCCTCTTCTTCCCCCCTCCTCCTCTTCCTCCTCCTCTTTCTCCCTCTCTTCCTCCCTTCCTCCTCCTCCTTTTCCTCCTCCTCCTCCTCCTCCTTCTCTTCTTCTAAGACAAGTCACATTGAAAGCCGTGTGTTTCGGTCCTGGTGAGCATGATCCTGAGGGAAAAGGGTAATTGTATTGTGAACATTCCTTTTGGTTTTTTGGGTTGTGGCTTCCACACACATTCAGAAAGAGAGTGGGTTTCATCAGTGTTGTCAGACTGTCCCTGAAGGGAACTGTAACCCAGACCTGAGCTGAGCAGGAAGCCAAGAGACCAGAAAGCCTGACCCACTTAGCAAAGAGGTCTGATTTGATCCCCCGACGAACAACACAGATAACACAGCACGATAAGCGTTGGCCTCTTTAAGAAACAAAAATCCAGAGCTGACACAGTGGCTCAGTCAGTAAAGTATTTGCCATGAATGCATGAGCATTTGGATTCAGAAGACACATGTGTAGAGGGTGACATATCCTTGTAATCTCAGCACTGGGAAGGCAAAGACAAGACAATTCCTAGAGTCCAATGGCCAGCCATCCTCACCCGCTGATAGATCCTGCCTTGGAAAATAAGATGGAGAGCATTTGAGGAAAATTACTTGAAGTCAGCCTCTAGCTTAGACAGACAGACAGACATACACACACACACACACACACACACACACTCCCCTACACAATACATACAAGCAAACACACATAAATGCATATTTAATATTTGGAACAAAAAAAGATTTTGCCTAAGGTGGTAGGAAAATGGAGATCCTTAGTAGCAACAGAGACCTCACATCAGGTAAACAATAATTAGAGTGCTGGGCTTCTAGACAGACAACAACCACCAAAGCCACCGGGGCTGGGGACTTAGAGGTCCTTTGGCTCTCGAACTCAAACTCTGAATTCCATGGGAAACAGCAAGGGTGATTTTGGAAAGAAATGCATTCCAGGCTCCTAGGTGAGACATAAGAGAAGCAAACAGAGCTCCCGTGCAGCAAGAGCAGGTCACAAGACTGTGTTGTAATCTGGGTCACCCACTCCTCCCACCCACAAGGGGTTCATGTGCCTCATTAGCTTTCAGAAAGATAAGAAGAAGACAGAACAGTAACCAGTGCCCCTAAACACATTTGATGTGTTGGTCTCTGGCCAAGACTGAAGTGTGGTTAGAACCAGGGCTATTTCTGGTCTCTGTTCAAGGACAAAAAGCAGCTCTGCTCATTTTTGAGGTCCTTGTCTCTAAACTGCCTGTCAGGCTTCTCTACCAGGAAGTCACCTCCCTACTCCAAGCAACTTCATGAAGAGCTGTTAGGGTGACATTCAACAGCCACAGAAACAGAGTTCCCAGGAGAGAAGCCTTTTAGGTCACGTGAGACCATTGCTTCTTTGTGGGCAGAAGCAGGAGAGTCATAGCAAACATGGTCAACTGATACCAAGAATGGATGTCTACCAGAGGGTAGGAAGATGGTGCTGATTTAAAAGACAAGATTTGGGAACAGAACTCCACTCTCTCTGGCCATGCCCCAGCCTTAGCCTCACCTTTTAAAAATAGAACATGCCCCTAGACCTAGAATCTCAGTCTTCACAGCTTCTCTAAGCCACCACGACCCTCTGCCCTCCCCTCCCATCTGCCCAGATGCTCTTCAGCCAGAGTCCAGAAAGTCCTAGGAGCCGACATCTGTTGACCCAGATCCCACTACTGTCTTATGCCCTCAGCATAGAAGTCATTCTTTACAGTGATCTAGTGGCATCAAAATTCCTATGACCGTTTGTCTTTCCCCCTGCCTTTGATTAAATCAAATCTAGTAAGGATATAAGTTATGTATTTAAAGTCTTAAATACAGACTTGCTCACATAGTAGAAACCAAGAGCATACTCTGAGCTCAAAGATGAATAACACTACAAATGGGTCTTTTCACTTCCAGGAAAATACAGTTTATATTATTTAAACATTTGGTTTCATTGTTTTCTCCTGCAAGCTCTTTGAATAACTAGTATCTTTCTCATTTTTAGGTTGTACTTATCTACAGAACTAGAAAATCCCAATTTCTTTCCATCAGTTTATAACTTTGTTACTATTATCAACTTCACGGTAACATTCCAAGGCTTGCAAGATGAACTCCTATCTACAGTAGTAAGTCACGAAGTTCCTCATTTAGAAAATCAACGTGCCCAGTTATTGGAGAGTATTTCTCTTGATGCTATAACTCTAGAGGAACTGGAGGATAAAACATTGACCTTACTCCAGAAAACAGAAGGTGAGGAATCTGATAACACTGAGGAATGACCTCACTGCTCAAAAGAAATAGCAGAGTGTATTACAGAAAGGAACAGTATGCTTGCTATGGACTGGTTTGGACTGGTTTGGGGGACAGGCTGTCGATCAAGCCCCAGGGTCTTGTGCATGCAGGTAGATTCTCTAATCACTGAGCTACATCCCCATCCTCTGTGCGTGCATGTGCTGTGCATGTGTGTGTGTGTGTGTGTGCGTGTGTGCGTGTGTATGTGTGTGTGTGCATGTGTATGTGTGTGTGTGTGTGTGTGTGGTGAGTGTGTGTGTGCGTGTGTGTGTGTGTGTGTGTGTGTGTGTCTGTGCAAGGCCAAATGTATTATTTATGGTGAAATTGTTACTTACTATGTGCTTGTAATAAAAATAAGAGAAAGTTTTAAAAAAGAAGATGGAAATGGGACGGACCTGCATCCCTCCAGTCCTACTTCTTATAAACATGACATACTTATTTCAAAACCAACTGAGTAACTCTTCCCTGAAGTCCGTGCGCATGCTTGGCTCTGTCTTTACTTTTCTGAGCTCCTCTTTCTCTCCTAATCTTCATGTTTTGTTCATTTTTAGGAAGTGTGTTAGATGATGAAGAGATTGTAGAAATCCTGAGAAAATCTAAAATGACTTCAAATGAGATTTCCAAACGTATCAAAGAAACAGAAAAAGCAGAAAGCGAAATTCAAGCAACCCGCAAGAACTATCTGCCCATCGGCACGAGGGGCGCCCTGCTTTACTTCGTGGTGGCCAGCCTCAGGCAGGTGGAGTATATGTACCAGTTCTCCCTGGAGTGGCTCCAGCAGATTTTTGTTTCCTCTACAGTTTCCAAAATCAAAAAAGAAAAGCATGATTGGAAAACGGATGAAACTTCTCAGGAAAAAGCTGATGAGGTTTCCCTAAGTCCCTCAGACCAAGAGAATCTGGAGAGTGAAAGAAATCCCTTAGCCGAGCATATCAAAAATGCAATAGCTACGCTGACAAGAAACGTGTTTAAGGTAAGCTGCCCTGTCGCAGTGAGTTTCCCAGCACTGCCGCTCAGGCCCATGTGACATGTGTGGTTTCTGCAGGTGGCCTCGTCAGCTCTAGTTAATGAGCATAAACTCTGCTTCTCCTTCCGGCTTTGCGCCACCATCATGAGAGCTAATTCCAGTGGCGCTCTGATGACAGATGACATAGGATTTCTACCAGAAGAGGAATGGAACATCTTTTTATATACTGGCATTTTGATAAATATTAAAAATATACTATACAAACCTAGACTAAATAGTAAGTACAAGTAATTTCTCTGGATGTGTTTTTAAAAAAAAAAAAAAACTAAAATATGTTTCCTTGTAAAATATTAAAAGGTTTTGAGGGTTTCTACTCTGTAATTGAGCCAAGTTCTATTATAAGATTCACCAGTGTGTTGGGCACACAGTCACACGCAGTCACATGTAGTCACACGCAGTCCTACACAGTTGCATGCAGTCACATGCAGTGCTTTATTTGTTTGCTTATGAGAAAACATCTCACTATGTAGCTAGGCTAGCCTAGAACTCATGAACCCCCTGACTCGTTTTTGAGTGAATGAGTGAATAAATAATAAATAAATAAATCGTAACTGGCAAGATCGTGGTGGTCTTAATGTAAAGTAGAATACCTAGTCGTAGTGAATAGGGACACACATTGATTGCCATACCATCAGCCCCCTTACTGAATAATAACATCTCTTTACTTACTATTGAAAACTTGAGCCATAAAACATACCCATCTGTGGTAGTCTGAGTAAGAGTGGCCCCAGTCAGAGGCCTATATGTTTGAATGCTTGATCCCCAGTTAGTGGAACTGTTTAGAAAGGATTAGGGGATGTGATCTTGTTGAAGGAGCTGTGTCATTGAGGGTGGAGTTTAAGGTTTCAAAAGCCCATGCCAGGCCCACAGTATTTGTCTGTCTATCTGTTTGTCTCTCTCTCTCTCTCTCTCTCTCTCTCTCTCTCTCTCTCTCTTTCTCTCTCTCTCTCACCCTCTGTCTCTCTCTCTCTCTCTCTCTCTCTCTCTCTTTCTCTCTCTCTCTCACCCTCTGTCTCTCTCTCTCTCTCTCTCTCTCTCTCTCTCTCTCTCTCTCTCTGTGTGTGTGTGTCTCTCTCTGTCTACCTCTGTGTCTCTCTGTGTGTGTCTCTGTCTCTGCTTGTGGATCAGGATCTAAAGCTCTCACCTACTGCTCCAGCCCAATGCCTGTCTGCTTCCTGCCGTGACCATGAACTGACCCTCTAAAACTGTAAACAGGCCTCTAAGTAAATGCTTTATCTTAAAAGAGCTGCCTTGATCATGGCATCTCTTCACAGCAATAGAACAATAAGGAAGACACTGTACTTACTTAATGACTAGATTTTTTTTTCTTTTCTTTCCTTTTCTTTTCTTTTGTTTTTCAAGATTTAGCTGTCTTGGAACTCATTCTGTAGACCAGGCTGGCATCAAATTCAGAACTTAGAGATCAGTCTTCTTCTGCTTCCCAAGTGCTGGGATTAAAGATATGTGCTACCACTGCCCATCATGACTGAACTTTTTAAGCTCTGTGGTGTAGCAAAATCAATGCTGAGAGGGAAATATATGGTGTAAATATATAAAGATAGATCTCAGGGATGAAGAAATGGCTCAACAGTAAGAGCATATACTTCTCTTACAAAAGACTCGTTTGGTCCCTAGTACCCACATCAGGCAGATCACAATTGCGTATAACTTCAGTTCCATGACGATCCAATGCCTGCCAGTATCTGCGTCTGCACAGACATGCACATATCCTCATACAGGCAGACACACATACCAACAATTTACAAACTAAAAATAAATGTTTAAAAAAGAAAAGATCTCAGATCAGAAAAAAAAAAAAATCTACCTCAAGTAATATTTTTTAAAAGAGCACCAAAGTGAATGTCTCCTACTTTCTCATTTAAAGCATGCTATAAGGCTGCATTACCATTGAATAACTAAGTTATGTTCACATAAAAACAGATAAATAAAAGTCTAGAAAGAGCTCAATGGTTTACAGCGCATAGTGCTCTTAAAGAGGGCCCAGGTTTGCCTCCCAGCACCCACACTGGGCAGTTCACAACCACCTGTAACTCCAGCTCAAGGAAATCTGATGCCCTCTTCTGGCCTCTGAAAGCAACTGCACTCTCCTGCGTGTTCTCCCACACAAACATGCACATATATACATACGTTTAAAATAAAATTTTAAATAATTTAAAATAAAATATTTTAAAATAAAAACAAATCTTAAAAAAAAAAGAAGTCAATGTCATAGAATAAAGAGCCAGAAGTTAACTCTCATATATTTGCATTCAATTACTGGGAAAACTGAGTGAGCACATATGAGACTGAAGTTGAACTTTATCTATACCAAATACGAGCACTGAGTCTAAAGGAACTAGAGACTTAAATGTAAGGCTTGAAGCTATAAAAGTTCCAGCAGAGGAAGACAATGGCTTAGTTGCAAAGTACCTTCTGTGCAAACATGAGTGACTAAGTTCAGACTCTCGGCACCCACATTCAAAAGCCAGGCACAATTATGTGTGCTTATAGCTGAGCTAATCAGCCAGCCAGTGTTACACACACACACACCCACACACACACCACATACACACACACACTCACACACACATACATACATACATAGCACAAACACACCACATACACACACACTCACATACATACATAGCACACACACTACCACACACACATTCTCTCTCTCTCTCTCTCTCTCTCTCTCTCTCTCTTCTCTCTCCTCTCTCTCAGTCTGATACTTTTTTTAAAAGTCCTAACAGGTAACAAAGAAAAACGTCTATGTTGTTGGTGTTAGTCACTAGTACAAAACACCTGAAAGAAATAATTTCAGGAAAGAGGAATTATTTAGGTCCACACTTTCAAGGACATTACACGTTCAGGGGGTGTCAGTCTGAGGATGGGGCAGGGGCTCTCTGGTGCAGCTCATTCACACCCAGTGGATCAGCAAGCCTGGGCTAGAACCAGAAGCAGAAGTGGGTTTTCACTGTTAAGATCCACCTAAATGTCCCAGACACAGCTGCTGGCTGAGGACCGCCCTCCACGTGTGTGCTGTGAGGGGCACTGGCTGTGAGGGGCACTGGCTGTGAGGAGCACTGGCTGTGAGGGGCACTGGCTGTGAGGAGCACTGGCTGTGAGGGGCACTGGCTGTGAGGGGCACTGGCACTGGCTGTGGGGCACTGGCTGTGAGGGGCACTGGCTGTGAGGGGCACTGGCTGTGAGGGGCACTGGCTGTGAGGGGCACTGGCCTCTAACCTTTATGTACTCCTGGTGGAATTGTAACTATGAAGAATAGAATGGCATTCCCCAAAACATTAGAGACAGAAAAATCAGTTAACAATTCCACTCTGGGTATATGTCCCAAGGATTGTGGCCAAATCTGGAAGACATGTTGGAAGTTGTATTCATAGCAGTACATTTATGATAGCAGACATGTGTATGCAGTCACACATCTGCCAATGGATGGAAGGATAAAGAAATTTTGACATTAATGCAATAGGAATGGAATTTAAAAGAAAGAAAATCCCATTACATATTAGGGTTTTACTGAGCCTCAGTGACATTTGTTGAATGAAATAAGACAGTCACAAAAATACAAACACCACTCTATGAGGTGTCTGAGGGCAGCAGTTTACATAAACAGAATAGACTGTTGGCCACCAGAACTTGGAGGAGGGGAGAAGAGGGGAGTTATATGTGACTGTAGAGCGGATAAACACAATACTGAGCTCCATGCTGAAAGGGTTAAAATGGTCAGTGCTGTCATTTCTCCCATAACAAGACCTATCCAGTTAGTATGTCTGTCTATCATGTGCTGGAGACAGAGCTCGTGGCCTCATGCATGCCGGACAAGCATCCCGCCCCTGAGCTGCATCCCCAGCCCCTCCAGTTGATATTTGGATATGCAGAGGATCTTTGCTTAGCAACAAATACCTGTCAATTATCTCGTCTGTAATGAGTCACTGGAAGGTGCAGGGTCTCTCTCTCCTGTGACTGGTTTCCCTTCTCTGTTAGGTATATTTGAAATACGGAGAAAGGAGCATCTCCAGTGGGTGCCAGACCTGAGGTGGAGGCAATGCCAGTACATCAGCAACCAGATGGAGCCTTTCTCCCTTCTGTGCAAGTCGCTCCTGTCACATGAGCAGCAGTGGAACGCCTTCAGGGACTCTAAGGCCGTGTACTCTCTAATAAGCAGGCCTTTCTTCACAGATGTGACTTCACCTCGTAAAAATCCCAGAGCAGCAAAGGAGGGTATGGACCCTTAGCTCTTTAACCTAACCTTACCAAACGTGTGCATGCATGTGCAGATTTTCAGTGTGTAAAGATAGAAGATAGATCATGAGCCTTGTACGGTGGCCCATGCCTCTAATCCCAGCACTCGGGAAGCAGAGGCAGGTGCATCTCTTGAGGCCAGCTTGGTCCACAGAGTAACTTCCAGGGCAGCCAAGGCTACACAGGGAAACCCTGTCTCAGACAAACAAACAAACAAACAAACAAACAAACCGAAAAGATAGATCCCAACAAATGGAAGCAAGGAATTCACTGTGTTCTGCACGGCACATTTGAGGCTGGGCAAGCCTCACAATTTCCTTAGCAAGGGATGTTTACAAATTTTGCTGTTTAGGTGAGAAGCTGGTGGGATTTCTGACCTCTGGAAACATTAAATATGCCAGTATATCATTACAGCACACTGGGTGGTTCTGAACCTTGCATTTCAGGAAGCCTTCATGGATTCCTCATTTTGTGGAGCAGACATGTGTTCTAAAAAATTACACAGGAGCTGAACACACAGCCCAGTAGGAGAGCATCTGCCCAATATAGCAAGGTACCTGGGTTCAATCCCTAGGACATGAAAAGAAAGAAAAGGATACCCATGAAAAACACAGTAAGGCCAGGGAAGAGCTGCACAGGAAGTAGGTCTTACGGGCCACCATTTGTCATAGCTCCTGTTCTGCTTTCTGCTTTGAACTCTGTCCTCTGTTTTTCTCGCCCCCTTTCCCTATGATAGCCCCACCCCAACTTTTTATTTTGCAAAGAACTCCAAGTTTACTCACTCATGATTGAACTTACACATAGCAAGGGACTTTTTTGTTTGTTTGTTTTTTGTTTTTGTTCCAAAAGGGTTTATTTTCATGGCGGGTGGTGGATGGATCTGGATTTACTCGCCCTCCCCCCCCCCCCAAACTCAGGGCAGACCTGAGTTAAATAGGGAGGGAGAAGGGGGAGGTTCTGGGGAAGGTTTAATTGGCTCTGCCCTCTGGCCTTCATTAGTATGTAAATCTCCCTAGGGCCTGAGGCCTATACTCACACCCTCTACCTGTGCACTTTGGGAGGGGCTGTAATGGCCTTCCAGACTGAACAAGTAGGTCCATGGAGACTAGACTGCTTGTCAGGACCCTCTAGGTTCTGGGGACGTGTGGCCAAACTCCTGCCGTTTCTCCCTTGGAGTCTCGGGGTTCCAGGTTCCATGCCCAGCCAAGAACCAAGATACCCTTACGCAAGGGGACTATTTTTTTTTAAACAGAATATTAGTACATTCAAAGGATGTTTTTATATCATCCAAGTTATACATAAAGTTAGATGTTGGGGAAATGCCAGGGAAGCAGAGCACACAGGAACCACGGCTGTGGCTGGAAGCAGGGCCTGGAAGCATTCTGCTTGGAAAGCAAGACTATCACCAAGGTAAAGAGAGTCCATGTGACAAACCTCTGCAAATGTAACATAAAAGTCTTCAGACTTGTTGCAATCTTGTTTGAGCTTCTGTGGGTTTTCATTTCCCAGTCTGTTCTAGGCACTGTGAGTAGAAATCTCTTACGTATACACTGACACTTGAGTCAGTGCTGAGGCCTGACTGTGGCCTTTGCTCCACATCCTCCTACAGCATTTGTGTCCCATGGTTACATCCTGAGCCTCCCTAGCCCCTCCTATCGCATCTCTACCACACCATTTACTTCCTGATGAAGGAGGGTTAGTGATGCCCCAGGTCCTGGGAATAACCCTCATTTATTTAGTCTGCCATGTTTCTTTCCGTGACTTTATAATGTAAATTTGTATTGTAATGTATTGTAGCAGCACAATTTGTCCTGATGCTAATTCCATTCTCTTTCTCTTGATGACATGTAGCTGAATTTCTGGATGAAAATGATGAAATGTTTAACCCTATAACTTTTCCTTGGGAAAAACTCACTCAATTTCAAAGGCTTATCTTGGTAAGATATGCTAAGTCAAAAGATTAAGATAAGTTTATTGGTAGTTTAAACCCTCAAAATTAATTTTATAAACAAAATATACTTGACTTCTGAAAGCTAAGGTGTACTGAGCCTTAGTGGGGGAGGAAACCACCCTGATGCTCTGTCGTGTGATGACCATGCCCCTCATTCATCCTCTCTGGACAACGTGAAGCCCTGAGGGATGAACTGAGTTGCCCACTGCCACCATCGTCTCCCTGTTCTTTTAAGATCCACCCCACCCCCCACTACAGCTTTTACTTTCTGCCCTCCTCCTCCTCCTCCTCCTCCTCCTCCTCCTCCTCCTCCTCCTCCTCTTCCTCCTTCCTGTTGTAATTACAGGAACAGAACCAGTCCTTTAGGAAGAAGGCAGCAGCTGCCCAATCTGGTTTTGAATGTGTCTGATTCCTGGGGTTAATGTCCAGGAGCATATAGGTGACTCACAGCTAAATCACAGTTATCAATGTTGGCACTTGGGGGGGGGGGGTGCTGCTTTCTTCTTCCATGTTCTTTATTTAGGTCACCAGCAGAAGATGTGACCCAGATAAAACATGGGTCTTCCCACCTCAAACTAAACAAAAATCCTCCCCCAAGATGTGTCTCACTTTGGGGTTTTAGTTAATTCCAAATGTAGTCGAGTTGACAACCAAGAATAGCCATCACAAGGGGGAAAGGTGATGGTGAACAGATAGATGCATCCAGAACATTCCTATAAGTATCTTTGGCTCCTTGTGAAAATTAATTTAGAAAAAGGAAGAATGAAATCTAATTCACCACAATGTTCTTTCTTCTGTCTTCCTCTCCCTCCAACCCTCAAAAACAGAGTCTTTGAGATTAAAACTCACCCAAATCCCCAAAAGGTCATTTAAAGACAGTAGAGGCTTGACAGTGGCAATGGATCAGGATCCCACTTCAGAGCCTGAGTTCTGAGCAAGGAAGCTGTCAGACCAACCTGATCATTTGGTTTGAATAAGAAAGCCTCCTGTAGGCTGATCCATCTGAATGCTTAGTCATCAGGGAGTGGCACTGCTTGAGAAAGATTAGAGGGCGTGACCCTATTAGAGTGGGCATGGCCTAGTTGGAGGAAAGTCCATGCCAGTGGCCCCCCCCCTTTCTTCCCTCTCTGCTTATTGATCAGGGTGCATCTCTCAGCTACTTCTTCAACACCATGCTTGCCTGCCGCATGCTTTCTGACATAGTGGATTAAGCCTCTCAAAATATGAGCAAGACTCCAATTAAAGGATTTATTTTTATAAGAGTTGCCTTGGTCATGGGGTCTTTTCACAGAAACAGAACAGAGACTAAAGACACTGACTGACCAGATCGCTGCCTCGTTAGCTCTGTGGGAGTCTGCTGTGAGAGCCCAGATTCCTTATGTGCTTCCAACTTGCATTTTTCAAAGTATATGTACTACATTAAACACAAATTTTCCATTACTTGACAACATTTCGCTTTGGAAAATAGCAACTTCCCACAGTCTGCCTAGTCCATTTTCAGTCTCAGATTCAGATTTTCCTCTCTTGCAGAGTCACCATACTTGCTCAGAACATATTTCATGATCATTCTGTAAAAATGTCATATAAGTGGTTTGTGTATGAGTCAGTCTTCATTGGGAAATTCTGTGCTCACTACATATGTACTATATGTGCGCCCAACATGGCTCACATGTCCGCAGCTCTCTGTCTCACTTAAACTTACGGACTGGGCCACTGGCTTTTGTCTTATGAATGGAAGGATTATATGTCTTCCAGTTGGGTTATCTTGGGTCTTCCAACTCCAAAGAGTATGAGTTCTTCTTGCTCTAGACAAGAACAGCAGAAAATGAAAGAGCTGTGTAGGGGCCACAAGGTAGCTGGGGATGGGAGTGAGGTGGTGGGGTGAGAACACCCAACAATGGTCAAAGACCCCCTCCCCAACAGCATACCAGGAAACTCTGGCTAGAGCTCTGATTTCATTTTTACCTCTGGGGATAGCCTCCTGTGTGGATTTTAAACTTACCTTGTCTTCCCTTTTCCTTTTCAGATTAAAATTCTTCGGCCAGACCGTTTAGAAAGTTCAATAAAAAAATTTATCACTGAAAAAATGGGAAGTGAATATATCCCCGATACTACAGTTAATCTGAAAGAGTCATTTAGCGAATCTACTGCTCAAACGCCACTGATCCTCACCCACTCCTACGGTGAGCCGTTACTGGAGAGGGAAGCTACCGCACAGCTCTGGCACCTCATAGACTGAGGGCTCCTGCTCCTCCCATAATCCCAGCACTCATGAAGTGGGAACAAAAAGATCTTAAGTTCAAAGTCATGCTCATCTTTGGGGTTTTTTAGGCTAGCCAATGACACATGGCCCTGCCTGGAAAAACAGCACTCCATCCCACAAGAAGGGGGATGTGGAGAAGTAAGCCCAGTGCCTAGTCTCTATGTTTAAAGCTTCATGTCTTTGTAGCATGTCAGAAAAGGGACTTAAGCTTTAAACTATATTAAGGATAAGTCTTTCTAAAAAACAATCAAGATTACAAAATGTATTAGAGCTAATTCTCTTGAAGAAAATATCTTCAAGCACATGCTATTCTTCTGGAAGTTAGGATCACCCCTTAAATATTTTAACCGTTTGCATTCACAGGGATCTTTACTTCTGTAGTGCAACACGTTTACTAGGGTTGCTCACTCGGTTCCCACGCCATGCTCATTGGACTTGCCTCACAAGTTTTCTGGTTCCTGTTTTAAAAGAAGCAGGTGGTGACTATGGGAAATAGGTTGTGTGTCCCTCTAACTCCTACCTTGGTTACATGCCTCTGCTCTGCAAGCCTTCAGAGAGCCTTCCTTCAGTTTTCTTCAGGTCTTCACACACTGCAAATCAGAGCACTTTGGAGTTTCCCCTCGCCCCAGAGGCTTCCTCACCTCATCTTGTCGTACCTGTGAAGATGCCATCTGCTCACTGGAAACCTCCCCCATCCCCATTCAACAACAGGAGATACACTCCTCTCTTGAGGAGCTAGCTAAGGCTTTACAACACACTTTTCCTAAGACACTTTTGCTGTCCAAACCAGTGCACACAGTTTGCACACTCACATCTAGTTTCAAGAATGGCTTTTTAAAAAGCATGATGTTGTAGCTGGGCTAGCAGGCATTGTGAAAGCAGATACAGGCATGACAACCAGTCACTAGTCCCTCCACTCGTGAGCTGCTACCATTCCAGACATCGGGAAACTTGCATTACAGGTCAACAAGCAGCAGAGACAGACTTTGAACTGTGGGCTTTAATTTCAAGACCTGAGCCATTCTCCTCCAATGACCCTGCCTCTCACCAGCCCCCAGCAAGTGCAGGATTGTGTTTGTGGAGGGAATCAAGTGAGCTTTATGTAGCTCTTCATATTGTTGTGCAGGGATTGACCTCAACAATCTGCTCCTGAGATTTGCACACGAGATCAAAGGAAACACACCGAAGGTGACCATGATTTCTCTGGGCCGAGACCAGGCAACCAAAGCAGAGGAACTCATTTTTAAGGCAATAGAAAAAAAGCATCAGTGGGTCTTCCTCCAGAACTGTCACCTCGCAGCATCCTTCATGCCAAGACTCACTGCCATCATAGATTCGTAAGTTCCATGTTTGTCGGTCTGAGAGCAGATTCATCGTCCACACTGTGAAGTCACACTGCAGAGAGCAATGCGTGCATGGCAGTGCTGAGGCAGTGAACTGGGCCACTAGAAAACACACAGCCACCCCAAAAAACTGCTGAGAGCCCACTGGCTTTGCTTTTCTTCCTCTTAAATGCCTGCTCAGGTTGTATCTCCCATCTTATTTAACATTACCCGTGGACAGATCGATGGCATGGCTTTTAATACTTTACATGGCTGCAAGCAGCAAAGCACAGGACTTCACGTCCAGCTCTCAGCCATGTTTCCTGAATTGCCTGTCTTTAAGCTGCTCCCACGTTCGTCAGCTGCCATCACAAGGAAGCTATACCCCAGCTTTCAGCTGCAGTCACCGGGAAGCTGTATCCCCACGGCACCGGCTCACTTGGTTTCCATAGGCTCAGCCTTCTTGCTTGCAATATTTTGAAACTTGATTGCTAGAACTATAAGGGAAGAGTCAGCAATGTGTGAAATGAGATATGTTTTAGCCAATCACATTACTGTTCACCTCGCCTGTGGGGCCAGTAGTGCAGGGCAAGGGTGTTAAGTCCCGCCTTGTCATTCTTAGCTTTGAGTATGTAAGTGGTTTGCTTAGTTATATGACATTACTAGATGCCATCTTTGGGAGAAGACATAGTTATTTGTGCCATGTCATACATTGTTCATTTAAGATACTTGCAAGGATGTTCTCTTTGCCGAGTCATGATAGGCACTGGGGACTTAGCATGGCCAGAGAAACACTGTAGGGTTCAGAGCACCGTAACCATAAACTGCAGGGAGATAGCGAGAAGAACATTCTCTGGAGTAGTTGGCCAACCTTGCTGGGTTTGGTTTAGTTTGGTTTTCTTTTTCTTTTTCCTTTTTCTGTGTTTGTTGTTTGTTTGTTTGTTGTTTGTTTTGAGAGGAGAGGAAAGAATTTGGATTGGGGAAATGGGGAGGATCTGGGAAAAGTTAGAAAAACAGAAAGAATGTGGTCAAACTAAATTGTAAGACATTTTCAAAAAATAAAAATTTTAAATGACCAGGAACTAAATGACTAGATTTAGGAACTAAACATATGTTTGTGGTATGTTGCTAAGAAGGAAAATACAAAGGTAGAAATAATGGGTATACTGTGATGTTTTTATTTAAGAGTAAGAAGAGGGTCATGTTAAGTGGAATTACAGGTTATTCAGGGTGTTCTCATTTCTGTTTGTATTTCAATGGTGGATTTGCTTTTATTATTTTGGCTTATTCTATAAAGTGTGTGGTGTGTGTGTGTGTGTGTGTGTGTGTGTGTGTGTGTGAACATAAGCATGGCACAACATACACGTGGCAGACAGAAGACAACTTTTTTAAATTCCCTACTTCCAGCATGTGGGTGTGGGGATCAGTTCAGGTCATCAGGCTTGGTAGCCAGGCCTCTATCTGGCCATCCTGACCCCCTTTCACTTTCTCTTCTAGCTCTCATTCTTATGATCCGCTCACCACTCTTCTTACATTTACATATGCATTTTCTTCTCTGAGTTGTCTGTTTGAAAGTTAATGGCAGACAGTCACTTGCCCCTCGGTGCTTGTTGTGCTTGCTCACTATGCAGCAGCACTTGGCCCTGGTTATCCTGTTGCTCTCTCAAGGTATTTTTGTGGTAAGAACTTTCTATCTAGGTTCCAAAACTGGTTTCTGCGTGTGGTTGTCTGTCTCTTTAGTCTCCCCTAAAATGGTGGAGATCTTCAGTCTGTCTTTGTCTTCCTGTCTCTGATGGCACAGCCAGGTTTGTGGTGGGTATCCTGCAGTCCACAGGATACACGCACCCAGGATTGTCTGAATGCTGACACAAGACAGTAAACTTACCTGAAATGTTATGGTGGATTTGGTTGGTTGGTTGCTTGCTTGCTTTGGCCATGTTTTCAGTAACTAACCCAATCTTGAGGACGAACCTTATAGTCATGCCACAGTGTCAAAACTTGGATATTGTCAAGAGCTCTCACCTTGAGTTTGCCTGCAGGAACGAGGCAGATGTGCTAGGCCTTTGCAGTGTGGCTTACCAGTGCCACTCTGCATTACTTCCACTGAGGCCAACTTTGATTACATGACCACAGTGCCACTTATAGAAACTCTCAGACCGTTTTTATATATTAAACTATCCCCAATAGTTTTAGCATCCCTCGATAACTTGTGACTGAATCATTCCTACCTACTTTGCTAACTAACGGCTTTCTAACCACTCTCCTTCACTATGTGCTTCGACCCCCAGCACATCACACAGAAAAAGAATCACGGTAATGACTGGCTACCAAACAAAAAATATTTCTTCTCTGTCTATCGATTAGTTAATATATTCATATCAATGTGAATGTTGTCTCATTGTATTTCATTGATTAAGCAGGTCCTACTGTCTTTTACTCTGTCATTCAGTTGCCCTAGGTTTGTCCGGTGGAACTCTCCCCTCCCCATTCTGGCTTTGTGATGGCTATGTAGGCAAGGCAAACCTTGAACTCATGTCCCCAGCTTCCCTCCCAAGTGGAGGTGTGTGCTGCCACACCTAGCTCTCACTTTGGGTCACGTTGTATAAGGTTTCCTAAGTTATTGTAATGAGTTTATGGTTTTTTTTTCTTAAAGGGAGGAAAAACAGAAATTGATGAATCTTACACAATTCTTTGTATATCATCAAAGCTCTTGTAATGAGACATATCTTTGGCATTAAAGTAAGGTCACAGAAACTTTAAAATGCTCTGTCTCTAAGACAATACCACACAATTTTTTTAATATTTACATTTTTTATTTTGCAGATTTAGTAGTCCAGATATGGTGCTGGATCCTGACTTTAGGCTTTGGCTAAGCTCAAGAGCATATGAATTTTTCCCAATTACTATTCTTCAGAAGGGTGTGAAGGTGAGAACACACTGGCGGGACTTCAGTGTTGCCTGGCGTGCCCTGCTTGTTAATAAGGCCCTGGCACTCATTACTGTGAGACAAGACTCATGCTGTAGTCACTGTTAGCCTTGGCTATGTGGGGAAGAGCTACCACATGTGGAGAGGCAGTAGTAACAAAGAGGGACATAAAGGGTACTTTAACTTCAAGGGAAACTTACTTTGATTAGGTCTGTTGCTCTAATCCCACTCTAAGAGTCTAACAATAAAGCCGGGCGGGCGTGGTGGGGCCTTTAAATCCTAGCACTCAGGAGACAAGGCAGGAAGTGGATCTCTGTAAACTAGAGACCAGCTTACTCTACATCTACATAGAGAGTTCCAATCCTGTTTCAGAACAAAACAAAACAATGGTTAGAGAACTTCCTTCTGCCCAAAATGATGCACTTACATTTGAAAGCAAACGTCTCTCTTTTTCTGTAACTCTGGAGGGGAGGAGGGGCTACCATGGCAGCCGTCTATCTCTATGTGCTCTACTGACATCTTAGAGACCCATCACACACGGGTGCGTGCGCCTCACACTGCATCCCCCTTGAGAAACATAGAAACACACAAAGGAACTGACATGAGCCACACATAAGTAATGAATGTGATCCTGAATATAGAAATGGTATGTTCATACATACACCCGTCCATATAACACATCTGCACAGTCACACGGTGTTTATGTACTGTACATCGTAACAACTGCACGAGACACACAGCTTGTGTGTGTGTTATTGTACACACACAGGTACCAAGACCCCCTAGCAGCCACACACTCATAACACCCTCACAGTTAGTCATTTCAGCTACTCCGGTGAAGGAATCAGCAGGCACCTGGGTCCCCTAGTATGAGTGATGACTGCCTATGTCTGTTGGCTCAGTCAGTGTCCTGCTTCCTGCGGTTTGGCTCCCTGTGCATGCTCCCTTGCTGAGGTCCCTTGCCATAGCTTAGCCACCACTGACGTAGCACACTGACAAACTCTGCCAGGGGGCCCCACTAGCTCGGCTGGAGAATGAGCTGAAGTGAAACACAGAGTTGGACAGAGGCCAGAGACTGAAGAGCTATGGCCTTGTAACTCTTACTGTTCTGGGGACTAGAGGCTGATGGCAAAACGTAACTCTTTCTTACTGTTCTGTGCTTTAATAAGTGCTGGTTAACACACGCTGTTTAGCATCACGGAATCAAGTAAAGGATCTATTGTCAGAGTTCCTTTTTCTCTTGCCCAGGAGCCTCTCACTTGGGCTCATTAACTCTTTGTGAACAAGGAACAAAAGTGAAGAAAAGAAAGAAAATCTTTTACATAGGCAAAATGTACAGACACACATACATTCATACACACACTCATTCTGGTTGGGTCCACCACAACCTGTCTCATCAACTCCACAAGTGTTCTTACATACTTACTTACATACACCTACACACATATGTATGTACAAGCAGACAGATACATATACACATTTGGTGGGTGGATGGGGCAGAGCCCCATATGCTACACTTAATTCCTTTCCTCTGGCCTTTTTATATTTTCTTAGACAAATGTTCTTTAAAAACAAAAAAACAAAAACAAAAACAAAAAAAAAAAACACCTACCTCATAGATAAAATGTACATAAAAGGAGTTACAGAAGGATTTCCATAGTAAGTTCAAAGCAGTGTTTGATTCTGTAAGCTCATCATAAGTTCATAGCAAATGTTTCACATGGCCTTACTTTATCATAGTGCACACCTGTGGCTTGATACTTGGATATGATCTAGGATGAATGTTTTTCCTTGATCACAAATTTGTCCCAAGCCTATTTCTCTTTTTAGTACAATTTATGAAACCTCTATATTCCTTATTATTCAGCCTTTACTTACTATTCTATGAGGAGTGGGCACATTCTATTCTTGATTCTAACTTTATTATACCTTTCTAGCCAACAACTAAAACCATCTCTTAAAACCTTCTTCCTAAAATTATTTAAATCAAATCAGGAATTCTATAAAGTCATTAATTCATCTAAATAGCATTAATTCATAAAAGTTCATCTTTATGTTGATCTGCAGGAAATCTGCCCAGGAGGGTGGGCTGCTGCCCAGGAATCATTAGACTTTGATAGGAAAAGGCTGCAGGAAGCAATCCTGAGATGAAATCTCTTGAGACCTTACCTCTCAGAGCTCACCCATCCTAAACCATGCAAAAAAACCACCTCCAGGAAAGTCACCTGCTAACCTTAGCCTCTCCTAGATGGCTCCTGACAAACTCTTGAAGTTCTGTCTGTCCCAAACACGACGTTTGTGGTCACAGTCACGACAATTTTTGTGGTCACGGTCACGACAATTCAGTGCTGTAGTTTGTCTTTATAAATTAGGAACAAGACAGATCTCTGTGAGCCCAAGGCCAACCACATCTACATAGTAAGTTTCATGCTAGCCAGGGCTACATAGTGAGACCTTGTCTCAAAAATAAAGTATGAATTAAAACATGAAACAAAATCTGAAGTGATCCTGTTACAGAGGTATTCAAGAGGCAGAAGAGTAGCCCGGTGGTCCTTGGGAACAGCTATCAGCCATGTATGTCACCAGGTGCTGTGAGGAGTGGCCCCTCTGGGCCCGTTCCCCTCTACAGGGACAGTTCCAGCTCCAGGCTGGTGCCCATGTATAGTCACTTGACATTTTTTGCTCTCCTTTTTTTTTTTTAAAGATTGCCGTGGAACCTCCCCAGGGATTGAAAAGCAATTTACTTCAAATGTTTGGCTATGGCGGGAGTGGAGAAGTGACAGAAGAGGTATTTGATAAGCCTGATTGTGGACCATGGTGGAAAAAAATTTCTTCAGCCTCTGTTTTTCAGCGCTGTGCTCAATGAAAGGAAAGAGTATGAAACTCTGGGCTGGAATATTCCTTATAAATTCAGTTCCTCAGACCTGGAGGTGAGTGTGAGCTCTGGAAGGCAGACCATAGCACATACAGAGAGTGTAAGCTGAGCTGAGGTGCCTGCCTCTCCATAGTGCTAGCCGTTTACCTGGTGAGAAGAAAAGATACTGTACGACTCAGAAATGAGGACTGGTGCTCCAGAGACTCCACAGTCAGCTTTCCAGAATTCTGTCACAGCCCCAACACTGAGGCTATACAAGGATTCCATCTTTGGACAAGTCAAAAAACCCAGGGTCCTAGTCTAGAGTGAAATAAAGCAGTGTGAGAGGGGGACAAACCTCATTACATACACCACAGGGTCATTATCATTATAAGATGCAACTCAGTGGCCTGGAGAGATGGCTCAATAGTGAAGAGCACTGGCTTCTCTTCCAGACAGAAGACCTTGGTTCAATTCCCAGCACCTACATGGTGGCTCACAACCACATGTAACTACAGTTCCAGAGGATCTGAGGCCCACAAAACACCCATACACATAAAATAAAAATTTTCGAAAGAAAGTTTCAACTTAATGAGTATAAGTGAAAGAAACATTTTGATTAGTTCCTGACACATCAATCATTATTACATCACTATTAAAACATCTCTCAGTATTCTTATTCAAAACAAGAGGGACAACAGCAAGCCACTGGTCTAACCTTTTTGATTTTTTGAGACAGGGTCTCTGTATATTCCATGCTGTCCTGGAACTTGCTCTGTAGACCAGGCTGGCCTTGAATTCACAGAGATCTGCTGCCTTCTGCCTCCCAAGTGCTGGGATTAAGGACATGTGCCACCACCACCCAGTGGCTGGGCTTTTTAAAATTGTTATCTTTTTAATAGTATCTTATATTGTGCTTTTTGGCAAGATGTTTTCTCTAATGCTAACAAAAGAAGTGGACAATAATGTCACCTTAAACTTTTTTTAAGTTGCTGGGCAGTAGTGTACATGCCTTTAATCTCAGGAGGCAGAGGCAGGCAGATCTTTAAGTTCAGGACTAGTCTGGTCAGATCGATATACAGAACAGTTAAGGCTACACAGAGAAACCCTGTCTTTAAAAAAAAAATCCCTAAGTTAATCTTCTTGCAATTCTGCTTCTGGTGTAGAACACAGCATCCTTAATTACCCGTCCATTTCTATGTCTACAAACTTTTTTTTTAGTTTTCTAGGAAAAGTCTTGAGTCTACCTATATTGGTGAATCCCACCCAGGGAAGCGGGAAGCAGGTCTTCCATTCCTCAGTGTCCTCACTCTGTCCATTAGACACTTCCACCTACACAAGAAGCTTCACACACACAGTAAGCTCACTGTTTCTGGGATTGGTCAAGGATATAAAGCACAACAGTTGCACATTGGAGATCTGCCAAGGAATGTGAGCACAGGGTGTTCCTGTCCAAGTCCAGTCAAAACGCAAACGATACACTATGGAAAACTGCAAGTGACAGTCTTGGATTTCCTTAGAGGCCAGATGGTGAAGTCTGATGTCTCTTATACTATAAAATTGTGTAGCATTTGCATATGATCTATAGGCAGCCTCCTGTGTACTCTGAATCATGGGCATCCAAATACAACACAGGTGCTGTGTGAACCACCGTGCTATCTTGTTTATAGTAATGATCTGGAAAGTGTCTGCACGCACTCAGTACAGACGCCTTTGTTTTGATTGGGTGCTTAATTGAATGTGCAGATGTGGAATCCACAGAGAGCGCACAGTAGAGTCGCATCTCCAAGGGTTTCAGGGCTGAGAGCGCCAGGACTTACACAGTGGAAACATGACCAGCTGTGGTCACTGAACACAAACAGCTGAGGGCCAGTATGTGTACTCATAGCACCTGTGAGAGTCAGAGTCAGGAAGCCAGAAAGAGACAGAGAAAGAGGCCAAGAGAGCTGGGGACAGCGGAAGAAGCAGCTAGGGAGGAGAGAGAACCACCTGGGATCCCAGTTTGTCACATCAAGTCAAGTTGTTGTATGCAAGGTCACATCAAGGTCATTTTCAGGACATCAAGAACCTGCTGTTGTAGGCCTTGGGGGATACGGAAGGATGAGGGTAGGCACTTCCCTTCTGCATCCTTCTGTGCCCTGTCATCCAGTGCCCTGCGCATCTGTTAAAGCAGCAACCATAATTACAGAGGATACAGCTCAACAGCAGCACAGTCAGCAGTGGAGAAAAACACACACCCTGATTCTTTATTCCTCTCTGGTCATGGTTGGTTGGTTGGGTTGGTTGGTTGGTGGTTGGTTGGTTGGTTGGTTGGTTGGGTTGGTTGGTTGGTTGGTTGGTTAGTTTCCCAAGACTGGTTACTCAGACCTTAGGGCCTCACACATACTAGGCAAGTGTTCCACCACTAAGCTATAGCCCCAGAACCTTTTTTATTATTATAATTTTATGAGTAGGGTGAATTGCCCATGTTTGTGCCTGTGGATCAGAACCCCCAGAACTAGAGTTACAGACAGTTATAGACCACCATGTGGGTGCTGAGAATGAAACCCAGGTCTTCCAGAAATGCAGCCAGTGCCCTCCATCACCATCTCTTCGGCTCCCACTGTCCTCTTCTATTGAGTCAGAATTGCCTGAATTGGCCTTGAACTTGTAAATCTCCCGCCTGGGTCCCCTAAGTAATTGAGATTAGAGGAGTACACTTCATGGCCTGGTTCTCTATAGAGAATCTGACCACTTGAAAGTTGGTATGGTGTGAAGCGCCAATTAAGCTAAAAACACATGCAGAAATAACAAAGTGTGGGGGGCTTTCCACAGGTGTCCATAAAGGTGCTGGGGAATGTCCTCTCTGGCCAGTCGGAAGTTCCATGGAAGGAGATTAACTACCTGATCTCAGAAGTGACCTATGGTGGCCGGGTGACTGATGAATGGGACAAGCGATGCCTGAAGGCTCTCTTTTACAAATTCTGCAATCCTGAAATGCTACAGGCTACCTCCAGTTTCTCTAACAATGAGGTAAGAAATGAACATCTCTTCTTAATTATTTCTAACCAGGTTTTGTTGCATTCTTCATGTCTCCAAGCAAGTTTTAATGATTAGTGGCTTTCATTAACTTTCAGAACAGTATTACAAAACCAGCTTCCCACTATTGTATTAAGTGCCAGAATATTACCAGGCAATAAGTGAAAAGAATGGTAAAGAGATGGTGTGTGCCCTCTGAAGACCTCGAGTGCTACACACAAAGCACTCGGAAGCAGAAGCAAGCAGCACGTAGACAGACCACTGAGTCCACGCCAGACCATGCACATGTGTTTCTCACTGGTTGTCAAAGCTTCCATTTGCCCAGCTTTCAGGCAGGGCAGCTGAGGACCACAGGGTGGAAAGTATACACCACTAGTATGTGGAAGGGTGCATGCAAAAACCCTGTCCTGACCACAAGCACCTGAGGTAGAAAACTTCACACCTCTCTGCTCCCTTCCCTCAACTCCTTAGCTTGACCTCCATGCAGGCCTCGACCTTGCGAGCAGAGATCCAGGCTAGACACCAGCAGTTGTGCTCCACCGAATGTTTGCTTCAGGGGAAACAGCTCGGTGACTTCTGACCTTTAGGGTGGGGCTAGAGAGATAAGTGGACATCAGGAGATGGGAAGGACCAGAGCCTGGCGTCATCAAGAGAAGTAGAGGTCAGACCCAGATCATCTGCACAGAGTCTTTTGAGACTACAGAGAGATGAATAAAATCATTTGTGAGGCACCAAAAACAAACAGACAAACAGAACGTGTATTAAGAGCATCGTGTATTAAGAGCAGCGTTTATGGACCACCTGGTGCACGCCGGCCAGCGAGCTTGGGTCTCAGTGAGCACTCAAAGCTTGGTCTGCCTTTACATGTTTAAAGGAATGTTTATGTTTAGATTCTCAAGTCAGTCCCTCAGCTAAAGTTAGCTTTAAAAAAGCTTTAAAATTGCTCAGTAAATGTAGTGTCTGTGTAGACTGTCACACTGACAGTGTAAGTGTGTAAGTGAACAGGAGACACAGTCACACACACACACACACACACTGTATTTTATTGCAACATACCATATTAACAAAAGTATATATTCTGAAATCTTTCATTTCAATTAATTACTTTCAAACTTTGAAATTCTTATGACTTGACAACTCACTAGTCCGTTCTATTCACTGTAGTAATCTTAGTTTATTTACAGATAACGTCTTTATTAGAGACTTTGTTCTCTGGCGTGTCCTGTGTTCCTCACTAGGTCATCAGTGAAAGCCACTACCACCAGCCTCCTGACCATATAGAACAATGCATTTCTTTTCCTGGTCACTGGTCAGTCGTTATTAATACTTATATTAGACAGATGTCCAGCATTTTTGATAAATGCTTAAGACAAACAATTTGGGGGAGGAAAGATGTGTTTTTGACTTGTATTTCCAGAGGTTTCTGTCTATAGTAAACCATGTTGCTTTGGGGCCTGTTTCAGCATGGCACCTCGAGGTGGGCACATGCAAAAGGGGAGGCCGCACACTGATGGTAGCCAATAAAGTTGAACAGGGTAGGCATCCCAACATCTCCTTCAGTGACACCACAATCCTCTAACTTCCTCCCTATTTAATAGTCTCATCCTCTCCCAGTGGTGCCAGACTAGTCACCGCACTTCTAACACATGAGGCCGTGGCCTCCCTCACATGGCTTCTTCAGGCTGTACTAAGGGAGGGCCTCTTGCTTCCATTACCTAGCGTGTATCTCATCAAGGCAATAGGTAGTTAGAGTCCTCTAGCCTTTAAATGTCCCCCACTTTCCAACCAGAAAGTCGAATGTGTGTGTTATACAGTTTGCAATAGAGTGGCCCCAAGTGTTGAGTGTCTGTACCATATAGAACTAAGAAGAACCTTGTGCATAAATGGCCATGGGGAGAGACTATCTCCGTGCATTACCTAGAGTAGATGTCTTGCTTGTGCAAAACTAATGGAGCAATTAAACTTTCAGATGTACCAGGCAGTGCCCAGCTCTGCAAGCTTAAAGGACTGCATAAACATTATCCAGTCCTTTCCAGATGATGACTCTCCAGAAATATTAGGAATCCATCCTGAGGCCACATACACCTGCAGTGAGATCAAGACCCAGAAATATATTGAGAATCTCATCCTCATGGAGCCAAAAGATGCCTCAGGCTACCTCATGATCAAGTAAGAGCACACTAGGAGTATTATTGGGTGAGAATTACCAGGTACAATCTGGAAAGAAAAGTATAACTTGCATGGTAGAAAAACTAAACTCTCCACCTCACAGAAGCAAGTACATGATACACATATGCACGCACACACCAGCACTCATATGTGCAAATGTGTACACACAACACACTTGCCAAGCATGTGGTACTTAATTAATATTTGTTGAATAGGTGACTGAATTGTACCTGGTGAGTTGTCTTTTTATGTGGATTTGGTTTTTCTGTTTTGTTTCAAGTTTTTCAAGACAGGGTTTCTTTGTGTAACAGCTCTGGCTATCCTAGAACTCACTTTGTAGACCAAGCCAGCCTCGAACTCAAACTCACAGAGATAGGCCTGTCTCTGCCTCCCTGCGCTGAGATTAAAGATATATACCACCACACCTGGCTTAATTTGTTTAAATGCGAATCAAGCACATGTGCTTCTCAGGAGAAATAGACAGCCATCGTAATGAGTACCAAACACACACACACACCACACACAAGACACACACATACACACAAGACACACACACACAAGACACACAAACATACAAGACACACACACAATATTCTAGATAATAACATTCCTTAGCAGAAAAACTGTCTTTTCTATAATTTTTCTCCTTGCTATAATTACTTCCTGTTGGGAGCATGAATCGCATACTCTGAACACTGTAGCTGTCAGGATAATCGCTCCATAGTCTATGCAAGGTGGCCACATTATCCACATCCCAGATGCCAACTACATAATTCTCTAATACCTATAGATTGAGTTTACATTTCTTTGGCTGTTATAATATGTATATTTTCCCCGTGTACCTCCAAACCAATTGGAATTCTGTATTCCTTATAGCCGTCTTATTTCTTTGGGTCCTGGCTCATTCAGATAACAGCCAGAATGCTCTTTGGTTTGGCACATGGGTTTTGCTATTTGATCCATCATCCAGTATTGTCAAGTGCCACTTGACTAGAAGTGAGTACGTACTGCCTGCTTCATAGGAGGAAACTGCACATATGAGAAAGGCAGATGCCCAGGAGGAAACACCCAGCATGTTCCCAGAGAGCAGCAGGTAGAAATATCCTGTAGAGTCTGATGACACCCTTCATACTATTAGCATTCCCCAATACACCAGGGAAAGATGATTATATGATCAGGTATGATTATAATGGAATTGTGTCACTTTTGCTGGAGACAAAAGTGTTTGTCTGTTCACCTCAGATAACAAGAACAATTCCTCCCAAATCTAACTGAAGTTATTTTCTTTACTGAATCTTTACTGCAGTTATTTCCAGGAGTATGGGTTACAGGCTACTTACAGGAGCACAGATGAGCCAGACATCTCTGTCACCAAAGCTTGCAAGCTGCCCCATGATTGTTAATTCTGATATAACTTTCCAGGAAGCCTTGTGAATCTTCTAAGTTTCAGGAACTTCCTGACACTGGTGACTCCATGGGCCTTCTGAATTTAGTTCATTTCCTCAGTATGAAGGAATCTTTCTTTGAAGGACTATTCAGTTTGAAAGAAATAGCTATACATCCAGAATACATCTAACAGGCATCTTAAACATGTTTCATAGTATCTCCTCAGTCACTTAGAGACTATGATTCCTCCAGTCATGTTATTCAAACATGGAAACTCATTTGTCTGTGAGATGCCATTGGGAGACTTATCATATTCAATATGATTAAGACTTTTTGACTTTTGAAATTACTTGAAGCCACTTTAAATAGCTACTGAGAAACTGAAGCAAAAGTCAAAAGCAAAGTATGATGACCAAAGAGAAAATGCTGTCCTTGGGTGACAGATGTGTAACATGGCCCAGAAGCAGTGCTGCTGAGCTTAAAGGTCAGAGTGGCAGCATCAGGGTTATCAGCTGCTTGGAAAGATGACATTCATTTGACTAAATAAAAAGAAACTTGGAGCCAGGCGGTGGTGGTGCACGCCTTTAATCCCAGCACTTGGGAGGCAGAGGCAGGCGGATTTCTGAGTTAGAGGCCAGCCTGGTCTACAGAGTGAGTTCCAGGACAGCCAGGGCTATACAGAGAAACCCTGTCTCGAAAAACCGAAAAAAAAAAAAAAAAAAACTTGAATGTTAGGTTAAAAAAAAAATGGCCCATACAGGCAAGCAAAGGGAGTTCAAAATGTAGCTGTCCCCTGCTCACCTACTTTCCGCCCTGTCAGCTCCCTGACCCTGACTTCTCATCTTTGGAAGGACACCAAAGCATCCCTCCAGCCATGTGGCACCAGTCATACCCAGCTCATGTGTACACGATCATGTCACACTCAGAGTGCACAGTCAGAAGCCCTGGGGTAAACACAGAGGGACATGACAAACTGAGCCGCTGGGCTGGCCACCTCTGTCTTCTCAGTCTGGGGACACGCCTGTCTACAGACGTATCTGGTAAAAAAGTGTTTTAGGAACAAACCGTAAGAAGGCTTTTATAGCTCCTTTCCTTATAAACGTGGACATTATGGGACAGCTCTTTCTCTGTGAGGGGGCATGGGCTGCAGTGTCCCTGAGGTCCTCTGTATCACAGCTGTGGGTCCAGGAAGCTGCCCACCTCTGTGGGGCCAAAGCAGAGGGCACTCCCAGAAAAAGTGGGTCTGTGCCTCAGTCTTCCCAACCCTTTGCAGCCCCGAGCAGAGCAATGACGACCTGGTCATGGAGGTCCTATCTGATATAATGATGCAGCTGCCCCTGACGGTGGAGAATGAGGAAGTGTCCGGGCCTGAAAGCCAATGCACATTCAAATTTATTATGGCAAGTCCAATATGGGAGAAGCTAAATAAAGATATTCAAGGTGAGTAGCAGCCCCGGGCTTCTCCCACACAGCAGCCTCACCAGGAAAGATAATGATGCTGGAGGGAGGCAGAGCAACCATCACTTGGAAAGGTCAAGTGTCTCCCCAGATGGTAGCAGAAAGGAAAACAGGGCTGCAGTGTGTGACAGAAGAGGGCCTAGAGGAAAGCAGCAGCCACCATAGCAGACACGGCCTCCCCTGGGGTTGCTGGGGTCCCAGTGCTGCTCTCTCCGCCCTCTGGCCTCTGAGGTGGTGCTTAGAGCAGTAAGATTTAGAAAGGGGGGAGGGGTCTCGTGATGCTCTTAAGGAGATAAATGCCTGTATTGGGAGAAATCTCCCAAGTTAAATTTTTAACATCCACAATTCCTTTTTCCTAAATTTCACTTTCCTTTTCCTAACCATATTTTTTTACTTTTTATTTGTATGCTGGTAGGGTATACACTTGAGTACACGTGTCCAAGGACACCAAGAGATATCAGATGCTTTCAAGCTAGAGTTACAGTCGGTCGTTAATCATGATGTGAGTGCTGGAAGTCAAATTCGGGGCCTCTGCAAGAGCAAAGAAGAGTACATGCCCTTAACCACTGAACCATCCCTCCAGCTCCATAGTCTAATTCTTTCCAAAATTCATTTTGGAGCCAAATGTTGAGCAACAGTTTGCCAAAATGCAGAGTGACATGCAGTCAGTGATAACACATAACAGACAGTGGTCCCATAAGATCACCTAGTCACTACCGTGGTCTCAGTGCAAGTGTGTGTGCTGGCTCTGGTACAAAAGCGTCTCTGAAGGTGCAGCTTTCAGAATGCTAAATATAGCCTTCAGTTCTGTCTGGAGGGATGGCTCAGCAGTTAAGAGCACTGACTGCTCTTCTAGAGGTCCTGAGTTCAATTCCCAACAACCATATGGTGACTCACAACCATCTGTAACGGGATCTGATGCCACCTTCCGGTGTATCTGAAAAGAGTAACAGTATACTCATATAAAATAAATAAATAAACCGGGCGGTGGTGGCGCACGCCTTTAGTCCCAGCACTTGGGAGGCAGAGACAGGCAGATTTCGAGGCCAGCCTGGTCTACAGAGTGAGTTCCAGGACAGCCAAGGCTACACAGAGAAACCCTGTCTCGAAAAACCAAATAAATAAATAAATAAATAAATAATTGAAAAAAAGAGGGTCTCAATAAGGAACCCTTGCTGTCCTGGAACTCAGAGATCCACCTGCCTCTGTCCCCAAGTTCTGTGAGTAAAAGCTTGCACCACCATGATTGGCTAAACAGCTTTCTTGAGACACTCCACCTGCTTACTGATTTGCATATTAGGTAAGGTGACATGATAACAAGCAGTATGGTTGATCAAAAAACTCTAAAATATTTGCTATTTAGACTTCTCTAGAAATGTCTACTGACCACAATCAAATACATGGATTTCTTCCAACTTGGAAGCCTGCATACTTCAGGCAAACCACTTTTCCCCTGTAAAACATCACATTCTCTCTCTCTCTCTCTCTTTTTAATTCAGGATATGATCCCCTTGTCCACTCTGTCTTGATACCCTTTCTGAAAAGAGAAATAGAACGTTTCAATAAGTTATTATCTGTCATACATAAATCCTTAAAGAATCTTAAACTCGCTATAAAGGGAGAGAGCATCCTCACTCCGGACCTGGAGGAGACATACGACTCCTTCCTCAGGGCCAGAGTGCCCACGCTGTGGCAGGTAAGGAGCCATGCTTGTTTGCCTCTTGCCTGAGATAAATGTCAGGGCTCCACACTGCCCTACATGAGAAGACCGTGGCAACCATTGTGTTAATCTACTCTGGGTACAAATGTGAGCTAACTCAACCAATTAGACAGCAATGTGGCAATTCCACCCAAATTTATCTTTGAGTTGTTTGCCACAGAGCTGAAACACTAACAACCTAAAACAACCTGGAGATACAGGAAGAGGAATCTGGTTTCATGAAGTAAGGTCCAGCCACAAGATGTGCACAAGGATCAAAGAACCCCTCCCCTGCCCCAAGGTCTTGGTAAAGTTTTGAAAGCTTCAGAAGAATATGGAGGGATATGTTTGCTTGTAAAAGGGTGTGTGTCCTAACTGTAAGAAACACAGATGTTGTGGCAGGAGAAGCAGATCTCAGTAGTTACCATGAGCGGTGTCCTAACGATTGGTGTGTAGAGAAAGGCATTGCTTTGCATGTCATATTCTGTAGTACTTCAGCCCACTATTCTATTCTATCTTATTCATATTTTTAGTTAGTATAAAACTTTAAATGGTTACAAATGCCGTAAGCTACATATTCTTAGGAAACAGGAAATTATTACAAATGACTGCCACAAATGAAATAAACAGTACTGGCAACTGCTACCTGGGCAAACCCTGAATCCTACAGCTTTGCAGCAGAACTCAGAACTCAGGAAGATAGTCACGAAAGGCATCACTTAAGCGATGCAACACACAAACCCATACAGTAGTGGCTGCCTCCAGTTGCAGGTGACAAACAATGGAGCAGTGACAGAGAAAGGACCAGGGGGTTGATTGTTTGCTTTGGTTTGGGTTTTTTTTTTTTTTTAGTGAAAATGTGCTGGAAGTGACTGCAAGTATTGGTTGTCCAACTCCGTAAATACATCTGATGACTATGGAGTATATACCTCAAATCCGTAATTGTGTGGTTATATGGATTGCAGGTCAATACAATACTTTCAAAAAAACAAACAAACAAACAAACAAACAGACAGACAGACAAAAACCCTGTGTAGAAAACACAAAAAGAGGTTAGAGGCATTAGTGATAACTAATTCTTTAAAAACTGAATATGAACGAGCAAAAAATGAAATGTAGCATCTGTAGATTTCACACGTGGAGCATGACGGGACTTGAAACTGACTGGATTTCTGGCTTGTTGCGCCACTGCGTAGTTGGGAGGTTGTGACACATCTGCAGAAGGCAAGTGGCTGCAAGTCTGCCTGACAGATCTGAACTGAGCTAACTGGATGAGTGGCAAGATGGTTACAGGAAGTCTGTGGAGCTAGGGGGACTGGAGAGTAAAGCTTTAGGTAAGAGAACTCCAGGCAAGAGGTCATGCTGTCAGCCTGCTCATCACTCCTGAGGAACCGCTGGGACCATCGGGAGTGAAGGAGGGTGGAGAGACAAAAAGGGCTGGAAGGAGTTGGGCAGTAGACTCACCTCCAAAAGAGAAGCCAGTGAACCAGATCTGAAAGGAAGGAATCAGAGTCCAGAAGGAAGATGAGTGCCCAGAGTGGAGTGGGACCAACTGCAGAGCAGCTGACTTCTAATGAGGAGACCAGAGGCCAGGATGTCCTCACAAGACAGCTACTGTAAACAGAAGACAGGCAGCTGCAGGCTGCAAACCCCACTCCCTCCATCACTTGACATCTGGGGGCTTGTGAGCAGGATTAGACAATGGACAATGGAGACTGCAGGCAGACAAGAGCACCCCAGAAGGTCAAGAGGTCAGGCCAGCTCTGCTGGGCTGGAAGGAAAGGACAGGAACTGGCACCAGGAAAGCTAGGGAGTTCAAGTGGCTAAGACCCAGGGTCCCCATGAACGCAACGTCCCCAGAAAGAAGAGAGAGGCAAGAGGCAAAGAAAGGTTTAAGAGTGACGGAAGCCTGTAGCCGGGACAGGCACATTCAGTTATAGTGGTGTGGTTTCCTTGGTACTAAGTTTCAGGCTTATCACTGTTTTTACAGCTGAAAAACGGCATCTCCTGCCAAGGTGTTTCTCCCTGGCAGAAATGTGCCTAGAGAACTCTAGACAGATTTACAGAAACAATGTGCCTCTCTTTCTCCATCTGCAGAAATACGCCTACAAGTCCTGCCGGCCCCTGAGCTTCTGGGTGAGCAATCTCATTCAGCGGGTGAACTTCTTTAACACCTGGGCCAAAGTGGCCTACACAGCCATACACCATCGGTAAGAGCCAGGGCCAGCACTGCTTCTGGGTCCTTCCCTGATTCTGCTAGAGCTTGCTGGTTTCCCCACTCACCTTACCAGATGGTGCACTCTCATGGGTTTTTTGGTTGGTTGGTTGGTTTTTTTTTCTCACCCCTTCCTTTTGAGATGAGAAAACAGAGACCTCGAAGTTGGGATCCTGTGCAAGGTCTTCCCATGCTGAGAGCTGGAAATAACCTACTATGTGTTTCTTCCTGCCATCCTGCACTCTGTCTGGAAAAGTGAACAGGGGGGAATGTAGAATAGTGTGTGAAAAACTCTAGCTTAACTCTAGCTTGTTTCCTTAACTCGGTTTTTACAGTAGTCCCGTGACAGGGGGTCGGTACCGACCCTGTCATCATCCTGTTTCAGGAAGGAATAAGCCACAGCACAGGAAATGACTTACCCAAGGTGTTACAACTAGAATACAGAAGTATTGCAATGCAAACCCTGAGGTTCTGTGCCCAGCCCGTGCCCAGATGAACATGAGTCTCAACCGTGGGCAAAGTCTGCAACTCAGAAACAAATGCTCAGATCCCTCCCAGCCAGGTGTTTCCATATCTATGGCTCCCACAGGCCACCCCACCACCACCCCTTTCCCCTAAGATGCCTCAAACTATGCCCTGTGTCTATGAAAGTATAAAACAGAGGCTGAGGTAGACAGGGGTGAGTAGTGAGTGCTGCTCCTTGGTAGACTATGGAGGGAGGCTGCAAAGGACATTTGAGAGGGAGCAGCTGCCATGCCCTCAGCTGCCCTGCCCTGACCCTGGCTCCTCACCAGGTACATGTTGCTTATCACAACCTGGAAACAGCTTGGCCAGAAATTCAAACATCCCACTGACTCTGGGAGTGAAATCACTGATGGATTTCCGGCACGATACTGGCTCTCTGCTTTCTTCTCTCCACAAGGTGAGTGAGCGTTCACACACATCGCAGATCCACATCTGGCTCTGGCATGTTTGCAGGAAGTCACTCCACTGCCTTTGGCCCAGAAGATAGCACCTGCAGGCCCATGGGCCCTGAGCCTGTCCTCCCCCACCTCTTCTCTCTATCTCTAGGATAACATGAGATACCCAAGGCCTCACTAGACCTTGGCAAGGTTTTTTCTCATCCCTGAGTCACTGGTTCCATATCAAAGACCCAGAACCAAGACCCTCCCTAATACCTACAAGAAGAGAAAATACCATACCTCGGACACTTACTAACAAAAATTGATAGTCAAGTGTCTGCTGCACCCTACCTGCTCAGCACAGACACTAAGTGGAATATGTCACAGCAGCAGGGAGCCAAAGCCCATAGGGACCTGGGAGGGAGCCACAGTGAACTGAGCTCCACAGGGGTAGGCTGGTTTTGCTTTACTTCTGTTGCACCCCTAGTACCTAACTTGTCCAACACCAGCAAAGTTCACAGTCAGTACTTGAAGGAGGAATAGGTGACTTCCCATGAGCCCACACGTGAACGAATCACTACTTAGTACATAAAACAGGGAGATCATAACTGCTGGCCGCAGAAGCCCACTAAGGAAGGGACTTGAAGAGAAGACTTGACACCTGCCACCAAGTATTGCCCAAGCAGGACAGAAGAGGATAATAAACAGCATCCACACAGCACCACGGGCCGCCAGCCTTGTTCTATTCAGACAGTTCCCTCCATGGTCTTTGAAGGTTGTTGTAATCTGTATGTCCAGTGAGGCACTGAAGAGGTGGCTCAGCAGTCCTCCTGGAGAGGACCCAAGTTTGGTCCCCAGCACTGACATGGTAGTTCACAACCATCCATAACTCCAGTGCCAGGACATCCAATCTCCTGACCTCCAGAAGCACCAAGCACACATGTGGTACACAGGCATAATGAAAGTAAAACACTCACATATAAAATGAGAAATAGGAGAGAAAAAATATTTTTAAAAGGGTTGTAGGGGAAAGAAACTTTCCCAAAGTTCTACAACTGTCTAGTAACTTCGAGGACTCTGAATGATTCACCCAAGTAACCATGTTTCTAATTTAGCCTGACCTAAGAGTCAAGTGTTTAACCAAGGACAGATACAAGACCCACAGACAGTATGTGTGGCCTGAAGCTAGAAAGATGATTGTAGGTGACGCCGCAGGGAGTTTTTGCAATGGAGAGAGAGGAAGGGGAAGAGGAAGGGAAGAAAGGAGGGAGGGAGGGAAGTTGGTTATAAACACTGATATGACAGAGAACAGGGGCTTTGGTGGGCTGGAGGAGTTCAGGTTTGGTCTTGGCCTTGGCCATAGAGAAGCCTACTTTGTCTCCAGTCAAAAGCTGGCTGTGACTGCAGTCAGGGGTCATGGGACAGGAGAGAAGGAGGCAGATAGGAGAAGTGGGAGGCAGAACCAGCTGGCCTCCCTGTTTGAGATGATGTGAAAGAGGACAGGCAGAGATCAGCAGGATTCAAGGCCACCTCTGGCTCAGAGGGACCACAGAGTGTGCAAAAGCCTAAAAGTTAGGTGCCTGGTCCCACTGCTGTCCTCCAGTACAGCCCCATGGTATGTGACACTATTCCTGGGTAAGTGTCAACAAGCATTTATTCACAGCAGATAGGGAACCAACCAAAATAAGGACCACCATAGTCCAAACTCAGTGAACCAATATATTAAGGTTACTTACAGAAAGCCGCCCCAGAATGGGTGATGGCTCATAAAAAGCTACAGTCCTGGAGCTCACTGCACACAACCTGCAGGCACCTCAACAAGCTGGAGTGTCTTACCCAGGATGTCCAGCATGCCTAAGAGTGTATCTCAGCAACCCTTACTGTTTATTGACACTTGGAGAGGGAGGGGCATGGTGGAACTAGTCAGTTTCAGAAACTTCCTGAAGCTTCTGAATTGTGTACTGCCTGAGGGTTAAAGAGGTTCACTGCAGGATGGAATGTTTCATCTCCCTTAGAACATTCTGCTTCTTATCAAGCTTCCCTCTAAAAGGGAATCTAGGAGTAAACCAATACAGAAATCCCATTACCCTTCCTCCCTGGCTCTCCCCTTCATCTCCACGGGGCAGCCATAGTGCCTACCCCACAGGAAATCCAAAGCTTCCCAGAACTTTGACATTGTTTTTCTTCAAAGCCTTTCTTACTGCTGTGCTTCAAGACTATGGAAGGGCTCAAGGAATCTCCATGGACGCCCTCACTTTCACTCACAAAGTAATTTATAATGTCGATGACAGCCAAGAGGATGATATCTCCAAACTTCTCCAGAAGAGGCTCAACATAGTCAGGAGAGCTTTCCAGGTACTGGGTGCTAAGGAGACCAGAAAGGGTCCAACCTCCATCTTACAACTAAAGGCATGGCTCATTTAGTCGTACAGATGGAATTAAGTGTCCACAGTTCTGTGAGCTTCTCACTGAGTCTTCATATCTCCATGTGCTTTTGTACCTACAATGTAGTCCATACCATTGCAGCTAGGTAGCAGAGTTTGAGAGCAGGTTATGTCACACCTCCAGCTATGTTCTTTCTGCTTAGAGTTGCTTTAGCTATCTGTGATCTTTAGTGTTTTCATACAGATTCTAGGGTTTTTCTCCTAGCTCTCTGAAGACTATCATTGGAATTTTGGTAGATGTTGTACTGCATCTGTAGATTGCTTACAGTGGCACAGCCATTTTGACAGTCTTTCAATCCAGGAGCAGAGAAGGTCTGTCCATCATCTGATGTCTTCAATTTCTTTTTTTTCCAGTATCTTAAAACTTTTCAGGAGACTTTTATCTCCATGGTTAGGTTTATTTCCAGACATGTTTACTTTTTAGATTACTGTAAAAAGAGGCGGGCGGTGGCGGCACACGCCTTTAATCCCACACTTGGGAGGCAGAGGCAGGCGATCTCTGAGTTCGAGGCCAGCCTGGTCTACAAAGTGAGTTCCAGGACAGCCAGGGCTACACAGAGAAACCCTGTCTCGAAGGAAAAAAAAAAAAAGATTACTGTAAAAAGGATATTTTTCCTGATATCTCTATCAGCAAGTTCAGTTTTGATCTATATAAGAGCTACTAACTTTTTGCTGTTACCATTGTTCACTTGGGTTTTTGTTCTATTTTTTTAAGATGGTCCCACCCACTATGTAGCTCTGGCTGTCCTGGAAGTCACTATGTAGATTCATGCTAGCCTAGAACTCACTATGTAAACCAGGCTGGTCTGGAATTCAGGATCCCAAGTGCTGGGATTAAAGGCGTGTGCCATTCGCCCACGAAAATCTACTTATTTGTGAATGCTGACTTTGTATCCTGCTATTCTGAAATCTTTTTAATGCTGCTTTTTGGTGGCGTCCATAAGGTCTTTTAAGAATAAAGTGTTAAGCTATCAAAAGAGTTAAGTATCCTGGTTAGTCGCTTTGTATGTTTCATTTTGTCAACCTGACACAAGGTAAAGTTTACCTGGGACTGGGAAAAGAAACCTCAGTAGAGAAAAACGCCTGAGTCAGACTGCTTGTAGGAAATCTATAGGGCTTTTTCTTGACTTAGGAGTGATGAGAGGGCTCAGCTTGCTGGGGGAAGTGCTACTCCCGGGCAGATGATCCTGGTTGTATAGAAAGTGGACTGAGCAAGCCATGGGGAGCAGGCCAGTGAGCAGCATTCCTTCATGATCTGTACCTCAGTTCCTGCCTTCAGGTTCCTGCCCTGCTTGAACTGCTGCCTTGGCTTCACTCAAAGGACTGACTCAGCTAAGCTAAATAAACCCTTTCTTCCCTAAGTTGCTTTTGGTCATGGTCTTTAACACAGGAGGAAAAAAAAAAATAACAAAGACACTTTTTCTTCCTTTCTGATTTACTACATTTATACCTTTCTCTTCTTATAGAACACCTTATTCAGTATGAGTAAAGACAATAGACACCCTTGTCTTGTGCCAAGAAAAAGCGCTATTTTCCATCTTTGGCATAATGTTGGCTATAAGTTTGTATTATCCCCTTTATTTCAATGAGGAAAGTTCTCTGTCTTTTCCTAGTTTGCTCAGGACTTTTACCGTGAAGGTATGTGGAGTACTCAAATACTTTTTCTGACTTCCTTTGAGATGATCTTATGATTTGTGAATTACATTTTTGAATTACATTTTTATTGATTCATATGTCAAACCAACCTTGCATCCCTGGAATGAAGCCAGCTTGTCTGTGATGTATGATCTTAATGTGATTGTGAAATCAGCTTGCAAGTACTGTACCTGTGAAGATTTCTGCACCTAATGTTCATCAGGGAGACTGGCTTGTAGTTTTCTTTTTTGTCTTTATCTGAGTTCAGGACAAGTCTTGTGCTGGCTCCACAGAAAGAGGTTGGCACTGTTCCTCCCTTTCTTCCTTGATGCAATCTAACAAGCACTGGTGTCAGGCCTTCCTGGACAGCTGGGCAGCAGCATACTTCTCCAGCCATTTCTTTGTACCGAGACTTCTAAGCAATGCTTTTTTAAATCTTAGTTTGCTTTGGGTGTCTTTAGACTGTATATTCTGGTTTTAATTTCTGTAAGTCATATGCACTTAAAAATTTACTCATTTTGTCTAGCTTTTCTAGTTTGTTGGGATCTTAAGTTTTCAAAGCATTCTTTAAGATCTGGCTTTCATTAGTCTGCTGTAGCCTTGATTTTACTAATTTGCACCTGTTTCTTTTGGTTCCCTTGGCTGTCGATCAGTCTTGTTAACTTGTTTGTCTGTTAATGCCACATGCTGTTCTTTCCCTCATGCACCTGCTTTGTTTTGTATTATTTGTTGCCATCTGTGGACTTGGGTTTAGCTGCTCCTTGATTTTGCAGAGCTTGGAGGTATACATTAGGTTATTTACTTTGAATCTTATTTGTTTTTAATGTAAGCACACAGAGCTATGAACTCTCAAGGCTGCTGCCTACACTGTACCCAAAATGTTCTGGTAGGTTATGCTCTCCATTTCATTTGATTCTAAGGATTTAATTTCTTCCTTGATTTCTTCAAGAGTTTGGTGACTCTCCTGGCTATAACTTGAGGTGATTTTGTAATGTTCTTGCACATGTTTTGAATTCCTTTTGTTTCTTTGGAGACTCTGGCATTTCCAAGTCGCATGTGTTTTCCAGTATTGAAAGGCTTGTTGGGTGGAGTATCAGTCACCCTGTTTGTGGGGCAATGGGATGGCGTGTCACTCATGCTGAGCATTTTGTGTTGTGCCCTCTGTTGGAGAGTACATGCCCTCTGGTTCATACTGATGTTGGGGGAAGCCAACTATAGAAACAGAAGTTAGCTGCAGAAGAAACACTGAGCCTAACTTGTGTCCCTATAAGGTTTGAAAACAAGAGTTCTAGAGTCTTGGCTGGGGAGCGAAGACTGAACGAGGTGAGGTTTAGAGATAAGACTAGGAATGAAAAGTCAGTCTGTGGGTTACAAGTCTGAAGAGCAGTAGAGAAAACACTGCATATAAACTTTGTGAATGGAAGGACAGACGAAAGCATAAAGCATATATAAGCAGGTTCTCACGTCCTTCTGCTTTACATTAGGAAACAACTTGAATTTAGGGTAATTAAGATAGCTCCATTACTTTTAAATGGCTCTCTGGAGTTACAAACTGTGTTCTACATGTCTCTACCACAGTCAGTGTGGCAGCATGCTATATCCCAGAACGGAGCAGTTCAAGGTTATCCTCAATTACTAAAATTCGAGCAAGCTGGGCTACTGAGACCTTGTCTCAAAGAATACCACGGCAAATCATGAATTATAAGTGGAAATCATATCAATGTGCGATTATAGGAAATGACCATGATTAAGAAAAGCAACACTAGAACAGAGCATGGTGGAACTTGTCATTTACCTATAGTAAGGGAAAATAAGCATTATACAAAATAATTCCAGAAACTCTATAGAATGAGTGAAAATACAAATTGTTTTTAGGCATTTAGCTTGCACATTCAGAATACACAAGCTAAAGAATGTCCTGAGCACGCTGTGCTGTCTACACAGTAATTCCTTGTCAATGACCCTGGACATTAGCGCCCATTTTGCCTCAAGGACTCACCAGATCACCAGAGAAACAGGCTCCCAAGCAGTGCAGGCTCACTGTCCTGCTGTGACCCCCAGATCAGCAGCTGTATAGAACATCTGTACCTACCCAGAACACACGTGACATTGGAGCTACTGTATGTTTACCAAAGAGCTCATCAGACATCCAAACTGTGTGTGTGTGTGTGTGGTGTGTGTGTGTGTGTGTGTTGACTGATGTGATGTTGTGTGTGTGTCGTGTGAGTGTTGTGGGGTGTGAGTGTGTGGTGTGAGTGTGTGTGTGTGTGTGTGTGCGCGAGTGTGTGAGTGTGTGGTGTGTTGGTGTGTGTGAGTGTGTGTGTGTGAGTGTGTGTGTGTGTGTGTGTGTGAGTTGTGTGTGTGCGAGTGTGTGAGTGTGTGAGTGTGAGTGTGTGTGTGTGGTGTGAGTGTGTGTCGAGTGTGTGAGTGTGTGTGTGTGTGTGTAGTTTTTAGAAACAGGGTTTCTCTGAGTAACAGCCCTGGCTGTCCTGAAACTCACTTTGTAGACCAGGCTGGCCTCCAACTCAGAGATCCTCCTGCCTCTGCCTCCTGAGTGCTGGGATTAAAGGTGAGTCCCACCATGCCCAGCCAGAAATCCAAACTCTTATTCCAAGTTAAAGACTTATTTTTCCTGTGTCAATGATGCACTATAGAATTGTTCCTCACCTGCTTTCAACTTCCAATTCTTTCCCAAGCGAGGGAGCCCTGTGGGGGAAGCAGACAGGTTTGAATACAACCTGCTGACTCCTTTCACAGTTGCTTTTCCCTCTTTAAAAAAAAAACACCTTAGAGATCTCGAGTCTGGTTTCCCCTAAGTATTGAGGGCAGCATAAGCTGGGATGTGCCATACTGGATGTAGCCAAGGCTCGTGACTTCTGACCCTTCCCCCTCTCTCATCAGCAACACCAGAACCACTCTCCCAGAGGAGTTTACATTTTTGGTTTATTCATTGAGGGGGCACGATGGGATCCTGAACAGGAAGTCCTGGAAGACTCACTGCCTGCTGAGCTGTGCTGTGAATTTCCTGACATCCACTTTTTGCCAACAGAGGTAATCACTAGCCTTGGTAAGGAAAAACCAAACTTGTGACTTCTCATTACCTGTAATCTCATGAGGGAAATGTAATAATGTGTGTTAGACAAAACAGTACAATACTGTTAAAGACCTAAAAATAGGCTAAAACTGATGTCCATGGTTACCTCTCAGGAATAGTATACCAAAAGTTATCAAGTTATTCCTATTTTAACTTCTCTAGACACAATTTCAACATGCAACTACTCTATCATTAAATATGTTCAGTGCAAAAACATAAATACCCTCAAACCTACTCACAGAAAATGTGACCTATTGATTTTAACTGTGAACTGACTAAAAATCTTTATTTTTAGATTACTGAAACTCCCAGGATTCTGACCAGACAGACTCAGAAATGCAAACTTTTGAATGTCCAGTTTACCACACATCTGAGAGGTCAAGAAACACTACTGGTTTACCAACGACCCACTTAACATCAGTGCATTTACCAACGAAGAAACCTCCTAGTCACTGGATCACCATGCAGGTTGCACTGCTGTGTGAGAAGAATGAATAAATATCCAGACCAAACCAGTTTAAGTTTGGGCTCTTCTTACACTTACATGCATCAGGACATTCAGATGTGGGGAACAGCCTTGTAACACAGCATGTACCTAGCCAAACCTGGCAGATACTCGGGAAACTTCAACAGGTAAGCAGTGTCTGTGTGGTCTCTCAAAGTGTTAACAGAACCTACAACGGTTTTGTAAGCATCTGGTGTTCTTAAACAGCAAATAGTAAACACGACCAGTTTTTAGGAGTTGGGAATTCTATCCCTACCCCTAAACCCTCAGATTCCATTGTTGGGATTTTGGTTTTTTTTTTAAGACAAGGTCTCACTCTCTAGCCCAGAATGGCCTCAAATACACGGAGATCCTCCTGATCCAACCTCCTGGACTGCTGCGATGACAGGCGTGAACTGGGTCAGGCTCTAGCAAATCTTTGCTTGGCTATAAACCTGCTCGTTCCTACAGTTCAGAAAGACTCAAAAAAAAAAAAAAAAAAAAAAAAAATGGTGTAGCAGAAAAAGAAATGAGAATGAAGAAATGAGAAAGAGACTCTAACAGCAACTCTTTATTTTCAACTTTTTGTTTCCAATCAAAATTTTATTACAAAGCTTGCCAAACATCAAATTAAAAACAACTGGCACCTGATATCCAGATACTGTAGCACTGTCTGCCCTATCACTACCAGGCAAAGAACCCAATGTCTTTACTTAACCCAAAGTTTCCTTCTAAGCTTATTAGCACATACCATGTTGATTCCAGGAGAAAAGAAAACATGATAGAAAAACACCTGCTGAACACCTGAGTACCAGTACGACAATGACCGTGTCATCAGAGTGTTAAACATCAGGATCACATGAGCACAGCTTCTTTACATACGCTCTATAAGCTACAGGACAGGATAATGTCAACACTGCATCTGGCTCATATGTGATATGTGTAATTAAAACCCAAATACATTTTGTATTGCATCCTTATGTCCTTATTCTGAGGAAAATGTAGCTCTGAATAAAAAAGTCTAGTGAATTTGCCACTTGTCCAGCTCCAGGACAGTTACTATGAAACTAATCAACCTCATTAGAATTGAATGGCTACAACCAGCTTATGCACAGCTATTAAATTGAGAGAGAAAACTTAAAAAGTTGTATCAGAGAGAACTCCTTTCTAGAGAGTTCTAAATACATAAAGGATACAAAATAGTATAAACTGTATTAGCTAAACAGTAGCAAAAACACTGCTGAATTGTAAGTCAAAAAATATATAAAAATAGTAGCCTAAAATGGCAATTTTTTCCAACACCAATGTGTGTAAAAATGTTTAAATAGTGCTGTTACTCCAAAAATATATTTTTTTTTCCTATTTGCAACGGTTTATAAAGGCAAACATACACCTGCAAATTGAGGTAGCAAAGCCAAATTCACAAACTTTGGATAAAGAAAAGTAACTTTCCTATGTTTTAACTTTAAATGAATGTAATTGCTTTACACTTTTAAATTCACATTACTTTACAAAACTTAATTTAAAACACTGAAAATATTTTGTTAAAAAACTACTTAGCTTCTGACAATTATCTCACATTCAAAAACTGTACAGAAAAGTCAAAAGTCACTATATATTACATAAAGTAGTCTATGTGTTTACATTTCCAAATGCACTTTTAAAGGCTGAGGTGGAGTCACTACTATGAATGGTCTCCCTTAAACAGGTCCTGCAAGTGATCTGCCCTTATTCTTCAGATATACCATCAATATTGGGCTGATTCTTGCTTGATTTACAGACTAATAAGCTGACTTAAAGAGTATTCTGGTCTAAGCACAATGAAACATAGATGTACTTTAAGAGTTTTTAAAAAAAATCAAATGACAAAAAGAAAAAATTTTTTGAAAAAAAAAAAAACCTACAAAAATAAAACCAGATTTTTTAGGAATTAAAATTCTCCTATTAATAAGCAAATTATACCATCTTTGTATTTCCCCTTATATTAACTGCCATACTTTAGTAAGAATAAATTCAACTACATTAAAAGATGTACTATCTAGCTCCATAGTCCTGACTCAAAAACAAACCTAGAGATCCTGTCAGTGCATCGTTAGTTCATTTGGACTTTTCCTTGTTTGTGGGAGAGGTCTGAGCTGCGGGGCAAGCAGCCCAGGTCAGTAAATGTAGGGGAATATGCGGTAGGGCACTCGCTGGCAGTACTTCTCCCAGGCGAGGCCGTACTTCCTCCTGCACTGGTGTTCATCACGGGCCTCTCGATGGATAAGCAGGGCAGTGAAGTAGATGACATAGAAGTAAGGCAGGAGGTGGTTAAAGCCTGTAGGGAACAACAGTGGCTAAATGATCCTTCTGACTTCCCTCAAATGCACTAAGAGCCAAGGTATGCCAAATCAAACAAAATGTTCCATTTACATTCTATAAAAATTATCTCAGAACATTCCCAGTCCCCTCAGAATGTAGACAACACCTGTTAGACACCAAGAGAGTAGACCCTGGCACTGCCTAGAACTCCAACAGATTACCTATCTCTGACCAGAGAAAGTCACATTAGCACTGAGATGCTTACCACATGGGAGGGACCATGCAAGAGCCATGATGAGATCACCCAAGTAATTGGGATGGCGAACAAAGCCCCACCATCCAGAAACAAGGAGACTCTTCCCCGTGGAAGTATGAATGGTCTTCAAATCTATATAAAAACAAAACCTATTTTTATGACTTCTAATAAAGAGAGACTTAAAAATCTACACATAATAAATATAAATCAACAAATTGAAGTCAGCCCTTACGTGCAAGCTTTGGGTCAGTGGGATTCTTCCGGAAAGCATTTTTCTGAGAGTTTGCACAACGGAAGATTACATATCCACACACTGAAATTTTAAAATATTTTCCTGTTAGTAATTAGGATATAATCTAGCATCTAAAATCTCACTCATCATCCATCTCGAAGTCAAAACTAACACTGCTAGCCATGCCCACAAAGAACAGTGACTGAGAAAGCAACAAGTGTCAATGACTACAGGCTACCTTATCTGCTAGTCTGAGACCTGCAGCCACAACACAATTTTTCCTCAGTAAAATACCAGGGACTTCAGCGTGAAACCGCTCTGCTTGGGAGATTTATTCAAATTTCAACAGGCACCAATGTAGAACTACTAAAATGAGGTCTGAATAACAAGAAATACCAAATCTTCACTTCAGCATCTCTTTTAGATAGACACAGACTCCTCTGGATAACTCAGGTTATCCACTGACATGAATAATCAAACCAATGGAGAAACTAAACCCCCATATTAACAAGGTGCTTAATTTCCTCTTCCATTACAGATGCTCATCAATGTCATAAAACTAGCTCTATTCTAGTTCCATGGTCCTTTTCCTATCCAGGAGGTTGTGAATGATTACTTAAATGACAAAGAAATAAAGGGAAACCATCTGAACTGAAAACCATTGGATCTGGTAGAACTCACTGCAGCCAAATTGGATCTCTCTCTCTGCCCCACCCACCCTCTGCATGTGCTGCTGCTCATTCAGCCAGTCTCCCATCCTGCATGAACCCACTGAGCCTCCAATTAAAACTCACATTCAAGCTGACATTCCCAGAGGACTGGCTCCCTCCCCTGTCATGTAGGCCTTCAGTACATTGCCTGAGCAGCTCAGGCCACAGTATCTGGCATTGTTTCTACAGTGAGACCAAAAACTGTATAAAGACCAACTTCATTTTTAAGATCTCTTTTAAAAATGCAGGCATTAGACGGAAATTATTCCTAAAGCAATTCATGTTATTTAAGTTAAATTGCTTAAAAACAAAAGTAAGATGTTCTGTGGTGAGAACTAGTGGAGAGCTAGCATGTATTCCCTCTCTTTGCAAACTTGAGACTGTTTTCAGTACTTATGATAATTTCAAGCCTGTGATTAAGTAAGATGGCATGTGACAGACACCAGCCAGAAAACAGCAAACGCAGCGCCTCAGACTGACAGAGGCTGAGACTAGCACTCACGTTTCAGAGCAATGATGACAGAAGCCAATGGCCAGGACAAGTCATGGGGATGGTTGACCAGATAAAAGGCCTGGAGACTGTAGGTAAATGGAACCCACACTAAATCCCCAAAGGCCAGCATGAAGCCAAAGCCATCGTGGATGATGTCCATTGTGGTCAGCAATGCTTCCTAAAATGACAGATGGGAAGAAAGAAAAAACATCTTATGTTAAAGTACTAGTTTATGGCCAAGTATATTAAGTGAAGGCACACCAAAATATTGAAAGGCAGGTTCAGTTGCTCTGGCCTAAGGCACATCCTGCCTCCTCCCACAAAAGTCCTGCTGTAACAGACCTCTAAAAACCCTCCCAGGCCTTTGCCCAGGACCTCCCTGACCTTACCTTCCTCTACCCCCAGCCTCAGTCCCTTCCCTGAATAGCCTTTCTCAGATGCCAGCATCCTACAACCTCCCCGCACTGTAAGCCTGTCATTTTTCAAATGTACATGCCACATGCCTAGCAAGAAGGAATGGGTTCAAAATGTATCTGTGGAAAGAACAACCAGCTCTCATAAGAGTTCTACTAAAAACTAGTTCTGAGTTAAAGAAAAAAGCAGTCCCTCTGAGGGCATCTTGCCCAGATCACACTAGGCAAGATAAAATCAGAGCTCACGGATCCAGGCCCTAAGACTCACACCCTAGACGTCAGAAAGTAGAAAGATATTTCCAAACAGAGTTGTTGACACACCCACCAGTGTTCATGTGCAGGCCCCTTGAACCGCCTCATCATTATCAACACAAGCTATAGCAGAAGCAATTCAGCTCTTTTTAAAATTATATCTTGTGCAGATATAGAAATGCTGGGAGGCTGAGGTGGGAAGATCACAAGTTCAAACCAGCATGGACTATTAGGACCTCAAAGATAAATTAATTAATTAATTTAACAATCCAACAAATTACCTCATTCCAGAGGGCATCCACCACATACAACAGCTGGAAAATGTTAACCAAGATCATTGCCAAGGACGGTGCACTGCGTTCCTGTATTTTCATTTCAGCTAAAAGCATCACCAAGTTAATAACCACCTGGAAAGAGAGGCAAGAAGACAGCCTCAAAAGCACTCACAAGGACAAGCAGAGCTGAGACCCCCAGTGCACACTGCCCACGGCAACCGGAGAACAAGACACCTCAGCCCTGACAACACGTGGAGTTTCTGATCAAGAGAACAGGGGAGTGAAGGTCTTAAAAATAGTGTTCTTCAAAACAGTGACATGATCACAAGAGCCTAAGGAACCAGTATAGTTGAGGAGACCAAGAAGAAAAAAATGGAGCAATAGTTAACCACCAATGAGCCCCAATAAGGGATACGGACTCCCTTAGCAACACTGTCCTTGACTGGTCTGTGATTGAGAGAGCTATTAGTACAAGAATCCGGCTAAGGAAATGGGATTCTTGGTTCTTTTTCTGTAATTCTCCTCCAAGTCGGAAACTGGGTCAAAAATAAGGCTTTACTGAAAAGGGAAAAGAAACTAATGTTTACTAGTTTTCCAGCCACACTATCACTTCCTGATATATGTAATAAAAATTGAAAAAAAAAAATCTGTGATAATCTGTAACAAGTTATCTTAAACCAGTAAGAAAATATTGTGTTAAGACAATTAGGAAAAACTATAATCTTTAAAAATTGCCTACATTTACATCTAAATAAAAGATGAAGTCATACCATTGAAATTATTTAAAAAAAAGACATACCCATCCAATCAATCCAGGGCGCAGTTCACAGAAGAACTTGAGATCAAAAGCACCAAGTCGAGGGTTTAACTCACGGCCAATGAAGAAGTCATAGACAACATTTCCTGGGAAGGAGAAAGTGTTTACAGTGTGCTAACCTTAATCCAATCTGCTCCCTGAGGAGACTGCAGAGGCAGAAGCAAAGGACAGGACTCGGAAGGCAGGGCTGCTGCTCTTGAGAGCTCACATGATAGATCACCTCTAAGGAAACTGCAGGTTTATTTTTAAACATATGATCTTTTGTTTTGATTTTTTGGGTTTTGTTTCATTTTGGTTTTTGAGACAAGGTCTCACTATGTAGTCCTGGCTGGCCTGGAACTTTAGATCAGGAGGGCCTCAAACTCACAGAAATCCTCCTGCTTCTGTCTGACAAGTGCTCAGACTAAAGGTTGTACCTCCACACCTAGTCAATAGGAAACTTAAAAAAAAAATATCTTAGGTCAGAACTAAATAACTTGCAGCCTGTTTTTTTGTTTGTCTGTTTGTTTTTTAAGGAATTTACTCCTTGACAAATGTAGATAGACAGATGGAAAGACAGAGCTGCTCAAGGTTTTTAATCATATACTAACTTAAAGTTAATGAGAATTGAATAGAAAAGCATGAGAAAAAAATTTAAATCTTGCCTTCAATTTTTTTCTTCAGTTGTTTTCTATGTCTCTTTACTTCCCATAATTAAACTAGACAAATACAAATGACTCAAGTGTAGCCATGGCTGTCAGGGCTCTGGATACACCCATGTAACACCTGACCTCACTGCTCACCAGAACTGGCAGGTGACAGCTCATCCCTTGGGGCTTTCAAAGAGTGGGCATAGAGGTAAACACTCAGGACCACTGAAAACCCGGTAGCTGCCAGTGCAAACTGCAGGAAGTGAGTGTACAGGTAATGCAGCTCTACGCCCCAGAAGACTGCTGTTCCTACAGCTGCAGATGTCAGGATGAAGGCATATAGTCCTTTAAAGAGAGAGAAACAGAGAGTTAATTAACATCATTCATCCTGGGGCTACATTTGGGGCTTTCTGAGACAAGTCACACTAGGTTGCTCAAACTGGCCTCAAATTCCTGAGCTCAAAAAGAACTCCACCACCACCACCCGCCCCCACACCCCCCCATGCTCCCAACACATAGGAGCTACCAATCAATGCAGTGTTTTTCTGTTTAATTCTTAATTTCATTATCCAGATTATTTTTATAAATAAGCAATGTCCTTAAGGTACAATCTTCACTCTAAACACCACAGCTCCTGCACTTTTAAGAATGCTAACACTTTTGCAATCATTATCTACTATTGAAGCGAAACTGAAATTTACTGTTAAACTGAAAAGAATCTCAAAAGGCGCTCACTATCCCAATGTTCAGAGTCCAAAGTCAAATAAGTAGCTCCCAAAGAGACGTGCAAGAACATGTTTTCAAGTCTAATGCCACTACCCAATAGAAGAGTGATCTTAGTAGAGATACAGTTATAAATATGTATGTTGGAATTCACTAGTTGGTAATGGTATAAGAAGATTCTAGTCATATTCTGCCATGTAGAAAACAGATATTAAGATACCCTACCCTCACAGTAGAGGCTATAATAAAACCTGAGAAAACCAAGTGTGGTCACTCACACTTGTAATCCCAGCACATGGCCAAACTAGGCAGCCAGCAGGCTGAAAGCCCCCAGGAGTCCATAAGCCAGTCTACAGGTACTGCCTGCCCAATTTAGGGGTGGGGAGTAAACAATTTCTCCTTCTGGCTAAAGAAATCACTTTTCTTTCAAGAGCTAAAGTGCTTAGGTATGTTCCACATGAAGTCATCAAATTACATTTCAATTATCAGTCAAACACAAAGTCAAGGTCATTAACGAGAGGGTCTCTAAGCTCTGATAAAGAGGATCACCACAAATCTACTTTCTAAAGCCATGTTTTCTCCATACCAAGTTTACTCCCAAGAATAATTTAACCCTTATAAAATTGATGAAGTGGTCAATACAATTGTCTTTCACTCTATAGTCTATGCAGATTAATCACTCAGAATGTCTTAGGAATTTCCTTAGTGGTAAAATCCCATAAAAAGAAATCAAGTAAAATTAAAAGCACAGACAAACAGAGGAGGGAAGTCTTTTACACAAGGACCAAGTAACTGCCCAGGTGCAGTGCTTGGCCTCTGGACAGACCAGGCCCTCCACAGACACAAAGCAAAACCAAACACGGCTCAGAAAACCCAAAACACCAAGAGCAGGAGACCTGGAAGCAAAAGTAAACAACAACTTATGACTGGATAGCACTGTAGCAGGCCAGCACCAACAGCAAGAGACGGGGCATGTTAAAAACTGTGAGACAGGTTCCATTAGTAAGGAGCTAGGCAAAAACAAAAAGATGTCCAGCATCAACAAACATGGTCTAAGTCAGGCACACAGCTGGCTAGGATGGCGTGCAACTTGGCAGGTAGCCCCGAAAACATTTCTGCTTCCTGTCTAGCATCCTGCAGAATGTAGGATGATTTCAGGTAAGAATGCTTCGAAAGCCAGTGAGCAAGTACCACCCAAAACTAGAAAATAAGAGAGAAGCCAAATGTTAAAATTTATTCAGACCATTCCTGACTTCCAGTGGTTCAACTTATGAAGTTTCACACTGTATCATGCATGGTGCAAAAGCAAGACACATTCAGAACCATACTGAAATTTGGATTCAGGCTAGCAACATACAATGTCCTCTCCCAGTGCTGGGCAGTGCAATGAGCTACATGATCCCAAAGGTAACCAACAGATAGATGCTCTACAGTGGTCTGTGCTGCTAAGCCACGACACTGACAGGTCAGCTGTAGAAAATAACATTTTCAACCTAAGGTAAGGCCAACGTAAGATGGACTTATGTGAACGTAAGCACAATCCTAAGTTGGACAGCATCTGTCACAGAATTCTAGAAATAAATAACATCACTCTACATAACATCACTCTACCCAATTTAGTAAAATGGACAATCTGTTAAGGATAATCCCCACACAGACTCCTACAGTCAAGTTAATGGTACTTTATCTTCAGAAGGTAAAGCTGTACCAAGCCCCTAGCACATGTGCTGACTACCAAGATACGCAGGCGACTGCCTTTTTACAAACTCCGTTACACAAGCTCCAAGCTGCCTTCCCCACTCAACATGCATGCACCAGTGAGTATCCACATAGCTCCCTAGTGCCAAGTGTGTAGTAAACACAAGCTAGCCCACAAAACTACATCCTACCAGGAAGAGTCCACTAAACAGAAAAGACACTGATGTAGCAAGCCATAATTGTCAGACAATAAAACAAAACAGGCAAGGAAGGAGTCAAAGCTTTCTCCTCGATTTTGCAGTTACAGCGAAGTTCCACATCCTTCCTTGTACACAGCTTCGTGGTGTAAAAAGCAAAGGGAAAGATGCAGCTCTTAGGCAAAGAGTTGACAGGAGTGGACACATATTCAAGAGACAGCTCCCGGAGGCCAGTCGGCTGGAGCCAGGGACACAAGGATAGGAGCAGCTGGCCCCTAGGTGGGAGTGACTGGGATGTGTATAACCAAAGGGGATCCTTCCAAGAGGCTGGAGAACGCCTGCTATGGTCACACCTTAAGACACATGTTGAATGATAAGTGTACGGGCTGGTTTTGTGTGCCAACTTGACACAAGGTGGAGTTATCACACAGAAAGGAGGCTCCTTTGAGGAAATGCCTCCATGAGATCCAGCTGTAAGGCATTTTATCAATTAGGGATCAAGGGTGGGAGGGCCTTGTGGGTGCTGCCATCCCTGGTTCTATAAGAAAGTAAGTTGAGCAAGACAGGGGAAGCAAGCCAGTAGGTAACATCCCTCCATGGCCTCTGCATCAGCTCCTGCTTCCTGACCTGCTTGAGTTCCAGTCCTGACTTCCTTTGGTGATGAACAGCCATGTGGACGTGTTAAGATGCATAAAGCCTTTCCTCTCCAGCTGATGTCTGGGCAGGAATAGAAACCCTGACTAAAACAGATGTAAGTGCTATTAAGAAAACAAAGCATGCTGGAGAGATTGCTCTAGTTAAAAGTATAACTAGGCACTGGAGGGAAGGCTCAGTGCTCATGTAAGAGCACACACTGCTCTTTCAGTTCCCAGCACCACCTAGTGGATGACAACCACATATAACTCCAGTTCTAGCAGTCCAACAGCTCCCACTGAACACACATAATGCACATATATAACACACAGGCACACACAAACAAAGTATTTTTTAAAAAAAATTAACCACAACAACAAAAAAGGGTGGGGGACAACATCTGCTCTTTTCAACCTAGGAACACAGGCTGGGTGATCAGTTACTCTAGTTCCAGGGGACCCAATACCCTCTTCTGACTTCCATGGGCACCAGGGAGATGTGAGAGAGAGAGAAAAGGGGTTGGGGGTTCATACACATAAAATAAAAATAAATCTTTAAAAGGAAAAAGGAAAACTAACCAGGCTAGTGGCACATACTTGTAATGCCGGAACTCAGAAGGCTGAAGCAGAAGGGCTAGCCTGTACTACAAAGTGAACTTCAGGCTCCAGGCTAGCTTGGGTGACATAGTGAGGTCCCATCTCAAAGTAAAAAGGAAAACAGAACTAGATACTAGGAGAACTATTCTGGTTTACATGCATTTTTCATAAGCTGGAATAAGCTAATTTATATGTAAATTCTTCAAACTACTAAAAGATAATCTACTGTTCAATATCCCAGTGAAATAGCTCCAACAATTTAAAACTATCAAAGTTATGTCATTGAGTATTTAAGAGAATCACCATTCAGTCTATACTTGAGTCTTCTTCCATCAACAAGAGGTGTTCCTTCTACAACCTTAAAAGAAAGAAAAAAAAATTACATTTTTATTTAAAAATTAAAATACATTATCATCCTCGTGTTTTTTGCGACAGGTTTTCTGTGCAACAGTCCTGGCTGTCCTGGAACTCATTTTGTAGACCAGGCTAGCCTCAAATTCACAGATCCACCTGCCTCTGCATCTAGAATGCTGGGATTAAAGGTGTGTGGCACCACAACCAGATCATCTATCTTTCACACACACACACACACACACACACACACACACACACACACACTGAGAGAGAGAGAGATACACAGATATATAGATATACAGATAGATATATAGATACAATCTTCTCAAACTCTTGAATTTCATTATACCCAAGAAAGTAAGTAGGAAATACAGTAGTATTCTAATAACTGAGGATGCAACCCCACTGCAGAGATTTATCTTAAACACATGTAGGTAATTTTTCTTCAATGCACCAGGACTACTGCAATAATCACCATCACCAAACCATTCCACACACAGTACAAGATTAGTGTGCTCAAAACTTTCTACTGCTCTTCAATGACAGAACAGCCTAACCCCACTAGTAGTCACTTTGTAGACCAGGCTGGCCTCAAACTCAGAAGTCCACCTGCCTCTTTAAAAATTTTACACACACACACACACACACACACAGTACATATCCAGAAAACCCATGATAGGATTAGAACCAGAAAAACAATTAGCTTAATATCCTTTTATAACTATCTATCACCTGCATTGAGTCCTTCCTTGTCTCCTTTAGTTAGTATTTATTTATGTGAAGAGAGGGAGAGGAAGGAAGGCAGGCAGGCAGGCAGGCAGGCCGGCCGGCCGGCCACAGAAAAATGAACAGATGGGCTTAAAATGTATGAAGTGAGGTCACACAAACTAAAAAGAAAATATGCGGCGTGCTGTTTCTCATATGGGGAATCTAGCCAATTACATATGTATGTAAACAGGTTTAACACAACAGAGGTTCTTTTCAATCAGGCTGTGTGCTGTAAACACCATGTATGCACTGACTTGGTCCACTATTTACACACACTCCTGTACAACGATGAGCATGCTCCCCAAGTGGGGACCACCGTGGCACATCATGGGCACAGTGATGCCCAAGACAGTGAGAATTCTGCCTGAGTAAATGGGCAGCCATATATATCCCCAAGTAGCTACTCAAAATGTAGCCATTCACTTTAAGCTGTCCATTACTAAGATATTATCATCATCATCATCTCCAGCATCTGTTCCTCTGCTGTGGAAGGGAAACCCAGGACAGAAACCTAAAACCTGAGATCACAGCACTGGTGAAACCCTAAGTGATCCTTCTCAATTGCAGGTGTCTTCTTGGGCCTTAGTCTAACAATATAGATAGACGAGAATTTCTTGACTGACACTATCTGTCTGTCTCTATCACTTCAGTTTGTGTGTATGCATGATGTTTGTCACCTGAATCTAAACAGAAACCTACAGTGAGAATGGACAGTCACTTACAGGGAAAGTGCACAGCACCAAGTCTGCAGCCCCACCCTCCTAACAGAATTTCCAGCTGGCAAAGATGCAGTCTCTTAAGAATAAGAACTGAAATAAATTATGTACTGCTTAGGGCAGCTCATGTTCTTTGAACACATCTCTAAGGAAAGGTACAACAACTGAAAGAAGACCACAATTAGCAATGGGAGTCTGAAAAGGACACCGTGTTCCTGACAACAATTCCTAAGGATCAAAACTGAAAATATTTTAATCTATGTTTTGGGGTTTTTTTGTTTTTTTGTTAAATCCACTGAACTCAGAAGAAAATCAAAGATTTAAGATGTTGCCCCTGCAAGTGAACACACTGAGGGGGTGTTCTTTAGCTGCCTCTACTGAGAGTTAGGCTGATAGCAAATAACTTATTCTTTCCTGTTAGAAATGGAAAGAGGTGTGACTCAAAAAAAAATACTAGGGGCTAGAAAGATGGCTCAATGGTTAAGAACACTGGCTGCTCTTCCAGACGTCCTGAGTTCTGGATCTGATGCCCTCTTCTGGTGTGTGTGAAGACCGCTACAATGTACTCCTATATATAATTGGATCCAATGTTCTCTTCTGGTGTGTCAGCAACAGTGTGCTCATATACATAAACTAAATCTTAAAGAAAAAAAAAAACAGTATCATCTTCATAAGCCCAAGAATGGCCTAGGAAGGAGCAAACCTCTAGGCACAGCTGTGACAGTTTCTAGGTTGTGTGGAGGTGAAAAGACTCACCCTAATGTGAGGCTCCATTTCATGGGCTGGAAGAAGAGCTGGGGCAATGGCTCAACAAGAAGAACACAGGCTGCTCTTCCAGGGAACCCAGGATAATCCTAAGCACGAACCTGCTGGTTCACAACCAGCTCCACCTCCAGTACAGGGGATCTAATGTCCTCTCCTGGCCTCTCAGAGCTCTGCTCCCACAGTGCACAGACATATATGCAGGCAAAAACATCTACACACACACAATTATAAAACTGTTTTTAAAAGGGGGAAAGCAAGCTGAGCACCAGTATTCATGTCTCTCTGCTCCCACCCTGACATTGATGCAACCTTCACCTCGCTCTCTCCCCAACGGCATTCCTCTGCTGTCATGGATGTTACCCTCAAAGCTGAGCCAAAGTAAACCCTTTTGTTGTTGTTGTTTGGTTTTCCCCCCTTGGCTTTTGTCAGGTATTTTATTGAAAAAGAAAGAAAATATAGGAAATGAGATAAATCCAAATCATATTTTTAAAGTTATGCTTAATAAGTAAAAAGTTACGAGGCACAGGAATAACAGTTTCGGTGTATGACTGACAGCTTCCTTCTAACTTCGAAACTGCTGAAAATTTAAGCAATGACAAAGACGTCAGACGAGTTTCACAAAACCATGCCCTTCAGCAAAACCTTACCTCCACCAGGGTGGTGCATGTTTTTAATCCAAGCACTGCGGAGGCAGAGGCAGGCAGATCTCTGGGAATTCAAGACCAACCTGGTCTACAGCGTGAGTTCTAAGTCAGCCAAGGCTACACAGCAAGGACAATGTCTCAAAAGACAAAACAAAAAAACATACAAACAACAAGCCTAAAAACCTTACCTTCCCAACTGGTAGAAGGTAGAAGAGAGCTTGAACCAAAAACCAGAGGAGGTAAAGGCCGCACACTCTGGTTTCCCACAGCTCGTGGAGAGCTGGCAGAGGTGGAGGGAGACGGAGCAGCCTGGGGTCCTTCTGCCCACACTGCAGCAGCAGCAGCAGGACACAGGTGGGCAGGCCGAGCATGATAAGGGACGCACCTGCAAGCAAGCGGGCCAGTCAGACTCAACTTCAGTCAGATTTGTTTAGTTTATATGCTATTTATTTATTTATTTATTTATTTATTTATTTATTTATTTATTTATATTTACCTTTAGGGCAAAACTAGATCCGGCTAGCTGTCTGAAACCAATTTGTAATGTGCCATCAAAAACTCCTCACCAAGGGGGCTTGGTGGTTAAAAGCACTTGCCAGCTGGGCGGTGGTGGCGCACGCCTTTAATCCCAGCACTTGGGAGGCAGAGGCAGGTGGATTTCTGAGTTCGAGGCCAGCCTGGTCTACAGAGTGAGTTCCAGGATAGCCAGGACTACACAGAGAAACCCTGTCTCGAAAAACCAAAAAAAAAAAAAAAAAAAAAAAAAAAACCAAAAAAGCACTTGCTCTCACAGAGGACCTGCATTCAGTTCCCAGCACCCACATGGTGGCTGACAACCATCTGTACCTAACTCCAGTTCCAGGGAAGCAGAAGGCCTCTCCTGACCTCCCTGGACAACAGGCACATATGTGGTACACGTAACAAACATACAGGTAAACATTCATACATACAAAATGAAAGAAAGCTTAAAAACCAAAACAAAACTCTCCCTGTCTTGGCTGGGAAAGTGTCTCAGCAGGCAAGGGCATCTGACACCTGCAATTCAAACCCCGGCATTTACATGAGCCCTGGACTTACTGGCTTGCTTGCTCACTCCCTCCCTCCCCAACCAAAGTAATAAAATTTAGTAACTTTTAAACTCTCACTCTACCTGTCCCTTCTAGTGTGCACACAACCTTGGGTGAGTGACAAAAATGCAAATCCACTTCAGAGACCAAGCTCTGAAACTCTCAACTCCAGCCACAAAAAGAGTAGTGGCACACGCCTTTAATCCCCGCACTTGGGAGGCAGAGGCAGGCGGATTTCTGAGTTCGAGGCCAGCCTGTCTACAGAGTGAGTTCCAGGACAGCCAGGGCTACACAGAGAAACCCTGTCTCGAAAAACCAAAAAAATAAAAAGTAAAATAAAATAAATAATTAATTTATTCACTTTACATCCCAATCGCAGCCCCCCCTCCCATAGCCCCTCCCCCATTCTCCTCTTCACTTCTCCTCTGAAAAGAGGGAGGCACTCTCTGGGTACCAACCTACCCTGGTACATCAAGTCACTGCAGGACGAGGCACATCCTGTCCCACTGAGGCCAGACAAGGCAGCCCAGTTAGGGGAACAGGATCCACAGACAGGCCACAGAGTCACCCACCCACTTAACCTTCAACCCAAAATTTGTCCTGCCTACAAGAAGCACAGGGACAAAAATGGAGCAGGGTCAACCAAGGATTGGCCCAACTTGAGACTCATCCCATGGGCAAGAACCAATCCCTGCCACTATTAATGATTCTGTTGTGCTTTCAGACAGAAGCCTAACATATCTGTCCTCTGGGAGGCACTCTTTGAGCAGCTTATTCGCCCTGCCTAGCAGGCAGGAAAGGCAGTCCAATGCTTTATGCTGCAGCCTGCTCCTGCAGTGAATGCCAGCCAGGTCCTGCCTTCGCATCACTAACAGACTTCTCTGTCCCTACAAGACTACCACTTCTCCAAGGCAAACTCCCTTTATTATGACTTTAAAGTTAGCATTCTTTGTACTTTAACGGCTTGTCCCTCCCTGTGTCCCGTGTACCACCCCAGTCATGCCGTGTGCACACAAACACACACAGACACACACCCCGCCATAGCTCCCAGCTCAGGCCTTCATACCACTGTTCCTCCTCTGGAGATGTCTTCCCTACTCTTCCACCTCCTCCACCTCTTCCACTGAACAAAGACTTTTCCTGTGCACTTAAGAGCGCCTCTGCCCATCCTTCCCCTCCCTTGTGGGGTTCTAACACCTACCAGGTACTCCTCCAAACTCCAAGTCTTTCCTCTGTGGAGTGCTCACTTGAAAGGTTCCCAAAGGTGAGGGTCCTTTGGTGGCAAGGTTTTGTTCCTCGGACTCTATTTCTTTGGCTTTGACCTCTTCTCTTCTGGGACGAAGGCTGTACTGTGTAGTTATATAACTGTCTTCTGTTGACAAAATGACTCTTTCCTAGTTAAAAAAAAAAGTATTAAATATCTATAGTTTATATTTAATGCAAATACTACTAAGTCAACATCTCTATAGAGCTGTGAATGTATAAGAATAAATGTGTTAAATACATGCAGTCTTAAGGACAGAACAAATAAAATATAACAAATTCCTGTGTGTGTCTGAAGGAAAAGGAATAAAGAAAAAGGATGCCACAGACGAAGGAGTGTCTCCTACCTGCTTGTTCTTATGAGGTATGGCATTCTTCTCCATGTGCTCAGGCTCCCCGTTGTACACGGTGATGCTGTTTCCAAATGGCTTCTAAACGAAATATGAAGCAATAGAAGAATCAGACCTGAACTAACTAAAGCATCACAATGACAACAAGTTACTACTGGAAATCAAGCAGACACAAGCTAAAACCAAGAGATAAAATCAACTAGACCTCCCTGGTCCTCAAAAGTCAGCTCTGGCAGTGCCTCCAACTTGTGGCAATCCTCCTGCCTCACCCCCTGCCTGAGCACTGGGATTACACTATGTTTTGGAACAGACTTCTATCTTAACTTTCCCATCTTTCAACCACTTTCATACTAAACGTTTCAAAAATTTCACTGTCATACATACGGTAATGTTTCCATGAAAGGCAGGTGAGTAAAACCTGGCAAATTCACTCATTAGCTGGACATAAACATGAGGAAAAGACTTTCAGCAACCCTAAAATGGCCAACAGTGGGAAGACTGAGTGTTTGCATTTCATGCTGCATAGTATTTACCCTTATTTTTTTCCTTCCTACCTGTCCCTCTTGACTCAGCCTTAGTTTCTTATGAAAAAAGAAAAGCAATTTAGCTTGCAAGAGCTTGATAAGGCAACGGTTACAGCAGTCTCTTTCCTCCTCTGTAAAGACTGAGTCAAGAAGAAAACAAAAGTCCAAGCATATCATCAGCTGATAGCTCGGCAGTTCAGAGCACCTACTGCTCTTCTAGAGGTCCTGAGTTCAATTCCCAGCAACCACATCTGCTATGGGGCTTGATCCCCTCTTCTGATATGTCTGAGGAGAGCAATGGTGTACTCATATATATAAAATAAATAAATCTTTAAAAAAAAAAAAGAATGATGACCAGCTGACAAATGGCAGCTTTAGCACAACAAATGACAGCTTTAGCACATTACTGGGTTCTAAGTCAACCGAGCAATAGAGCACAATCTATACACCTGAGTTTACCCAAGTGTCAATGAAAGAGCCATCTGTCTGCAAAAAGCTATGTGCAACATCTCAGGTTTTGAATAATCTCTATTAAACACAAATAAACCAGGCAGTCAGCTAACTGTAAACCATGGTGACTACACACCAATGCTTTCCATGCAGTGGACAGATTTACAATGGTTAAGTACTCAACACTGTGAGGTAAACTACTGAGATCATAACCAAGTGTGGAAAGGAGCGATCTTAGCATGATGTCCAAAGCTAAGGTAGCACACACACCACGCAGTAGGTTAGGCTCTGCTGATGAGGGAAAAGGCAACCCGCAGCTATTCTATCAACAAAAGAGCACAGTGTGAAAATGAAAGTCGTAACAGAAAGCAGTATGCAGCATCTGCTCCTTCCCCCATGTGGTAGAGAGCCACTCAAAGAAACAGCAAGTTCACTGTAATAAGAAAGCACAGTCTGAAAAACGGAGGTGAAAATCTTTGACAAGCACTGAGGTGAGGGTGGGGGTGGGGAAGGCCTGTTACAATCCTCAGATGAAAACCAAGCAATCCATAGTCTTGATGCGGGCATAAGCATGCTCACCCAGTCTAGCAACAGGTATTGTAAGCCTCTGTTCTGCACTGTCCACCTGACCTGCAGTTTCAATTTCCTCAAGGCTAAGCCTAAGGAGATAACTTGATGCTGCAGAAAAGTAATGTTTAGAACAGTGAACATAGAGAAACACAGAAGATTGCACCACAGAACTAACTTTAACACTGACATGTATGTATCTATCTTACGATGTTTACTATGTAACAACAGAAAGAGGAAACTACTGCAGGTCAGATTATTCTCACTGTTTTAACATTTTAAAGTCTAAGTGCACTACACACAGTCTAGTTTTTAAGATTATTAGAAGCCTGTATGCTGTTTCCAGAAGAGATGACATTCAATGAGTGAAATACAAAAGCATTCTTTTTACTTAAACACTTTGCTCTAGTGTGGCTCTCAACTTGTGGATCACAGCACCTTTGGCAAACCTCTATCCCCAAAAATATGTACATTAAGATTCATAACAGTAGCAAAATTAGAGTTATGAAGTAGCAACAAAATAGTTTTATTGTTGGGGGTCACCACAATATTAAAGGGCCATAGCATTAGGAAGGTTGAGAACAAATGATTTAAAATATTTATCCATCAACTGTGGTACCTTACCCTATGATCTCAGAACTGAGCAGAGGCTGGAGGATTTTATCAAGTTCTTGGCCAGCCTAGGCTACCCTGTCTTAGAAAAAAGGAAAAACAATTATACTACTACATAAAATTACTTACTGCCTAGGTCCCCAGGCTCCACAAGCATGTACCATGAAAGTCATTCACTACAACGATTTTTCAGCAGTGAAGGTGGTCAAGCAGAAGGATGCCAACTTGGAGAGCAAGAATGTTTAACAGAGTACTTGTCTCCTTATTTCATGGCCTACAAGCTATGTCTGTCTCAACGTAAACATCTTTTAAAGACCAACCACACACTATCAGGACTCCTACTAACATTATTTTGAAGCTGCTAAGATAGCTCAGGTAGAAACGCTTGCCTTCAAGCCCAATGATCTGAGTTTGATCCCTCAAACACGCAGGAGTGGAAGGAGAGAACAGACCCCATAACGCTGTCCTCCAACCTGCACAAACACATGTACACGTACACACACTAAAAATGAAAAAAATTAAAAATAAAAAACAATTTTTCTTGGATATTTCAAACAAACTATACTTTCTATTTCAAATACTTGCTAACAAAAGTGCAGATAATCTGAATAAGCAGTGAACAGATGAAATAAGTACCAACACAAGCGGAGTCAATTTAACTTGCAAAATTTCCCTCCTCATTTCCTTTTCCTTGATGTCAGCCTGGTGGGAAGCAGAGACCGATCTTCTGGAACCTTTTGGTGCCCTGCCCGGGGATCGGGAGCGTGACCTTGAGCGGCTGCCTCGGCGTCTTGAAGGAGAGCTGGAAGTTGAGCCACTTTTTCTTTGCTTAAAGGATTTTAAAGGCTAGAAAGGGAAAAGACCAGAGATGTTATCAGAGCACTGTGTCCAGTGACAGGGCTGAGCTGTCAGTCAGGGCCACTATCTGTTGCCATGCATTCTAAACTCAGAGGTCCAAGAACTGAGCACACAGTGTGATGCTACAACAGCCCAGCTCCTGGGAAAGACACAGCGCTTCCCTGCTCTGCAAGCTTGGAAATTATTTCCCTGGAATCAGTGACTACATCACATACATAACATATATTCCCATCAACACCAGAAAGGCTTGGAACTGATGCTGTCTAAAACTGACATGGTGAGAGAAAATAATTAGCATGCAACCAATTTTTCAAAAAGCAGCCCTACAGAATCACTCTGAAACAAACTCGAGTTCTTAAAAACAGACAAGTTGCCGGGCAGTGGTGGCACACGCCTTTAATCCCAGCACTTGGGAGGCAGAGGCAGGCGGATTTCTGAGTTCAAAGCCAGCCTGGTCTACAGAGTGAGTTCCAGGACAGCCAGGGCTACACAGAGAAACCCTGTCTCGAAAAACCTTAAAAAACAAACAAACAAAAAAAACAGAGAAGTTAAATTCCTTGGTCAGCTGCCATTCTGCCCTAATCCACTGCAAACCACTTCTTCCTTGTTTTCAGGGGTAGAGACCTGAGGCAGGCAAACCCCTGGGCCTCTATCCAGGTGCTATTTTGTGTATGTGGCCCTCAGCTAAGGATGGCATTTACACGTCTTAAATAACCGCTAAAAGCATCAAAAGAAAAGTCATATTCCACATGCCCCCTAAACCACAGAAACCCCATGAGCCATGAAGCCTAAAACATTTATTACTACAACACACAGTGCTCATCCACAGACTATGCATGGGTCCAAATATTGGTTAATGATGGGCTACAAGGTCCAAAACTGCTAAGTTCTAAGTAGACAGCTTTAGAGCATTCCGACTAAGTAATTTTATGCCTAGAGAATCTAACAAAATGATGCAACTTTATTTGTCTTTTTTACATAGAAATTAATTTTTACACATTTTATATAAGTATTTGTATGCCATAGATCAATATTTTAAAACCCATCAGCAGACAGGCTGGGAAGGGAAAGCTGTGAGCTGGCCTCAAACCTAGTAAATGTCAATCTCTGCTTACATCACCAGTATTGAGGTAGAAACCCAAGCCCTGCCACATGGTAGCACACACCTTTAATCCTAGCACTCATGAGGCAGAAGCAGACCAATCTCTGGGTTTGAGACCAGCCTGGTCTACAAAGTGAGTTCCAGGACAGCCAGGGCTACACAGAGGAACCCTGTCTTGAAAGAGAGGGGAGGGGAGGTGGGGAGAGAGAGGGGAGGAGAGGAGAAGAGAGAAGAGAAAAGAAAAGAGGAGGGGAGGAGGAAGAAGAGGAAATAGAAGAGGAAACTCAAGCCTATTAAACATCCCTCAAGCCTGTCTCCGGCTGGTAACTGGCCGTGCCAGCATCATCCACAGCCTTTGGTATGCTGCCCGCCCTATGGCTTCCCGTTTGTCCTACCACTCAGCTCAGAGAAAACAGTGCAAAAAAATTAAAAAGAATCCCTAAAAACCAGAGTCCTTTCCTGTCTAACAGCGCCCACAGCAAACACCTCACAGGATGATCAGACCCAATGAAGTGAGCTTTTGGAATCCCGGCCCATACCTCATTTACATATTCCCAGAGGCAAGAATAGCACGTGTCCCAGAGCCCCAAAGCAGGAGTCTGGCAAGAACCTCCAGCTCCTCCCACCTACTGCAAGACTGAGCAGACGCACTCACCTTGATGTCACTCTCCTTCAGTTCCAGTTCAGTGCCATCTTTGTATTTTACAGTGTAGAGCTGGGACTTGTTGTCATGGCTCAGAATTTCTACTTCATAATAAAGGGAGCTCCCAGGCCATCGACCTCTGACCACTTCACCCTCAGCAAACTTCCTACTTGGCATTTTCTAAAATGAGTCTGAACAATTTTAAAGAAAAAAAATTCGGTCAATAATTATTACTTACATTTCTGGACTAGGTTGTTCACTGTTGCAACAACTTTCTAGTTTGCTATTTAGGGCCAGGAAGCCAAGGAAGAAATGCACAATTCCTTAGTTTATCGATGGCAGAACTTGAGCTTAAAGGGAATACTTTGGCAAAGTTCGCAAACACAAGTGTGGGAACAGCAGAGCAATACAAACTATTGTGTGAGCTTCATTGTACTTCGACTGGAGTCACTCTGTAGATGACTTAGCCACTGGAGTGCAGAAAGTGCCACTGAGGACTAACTCTGACAATGTAACAGGCATCAGACTAGACGACTTAGAGCTATGCCCCTGCAGTCACCAAAAATCGGAACACATCTCAAAAAGGACACTTACTTTTATTTGTAGATCTACATGTCATGTTTTCAAAAGTTTTAAAATTCATTAAATTATATTTTTAATAAGCTACCTTACAGGAAAATAATAAAACTATGAGACAAACTGGGGGATAAATGTACATTAGCATTACTATATCCTACCAACAGGAAGGATTTCAAATCTATAACAAAATAACATATTTGAGGTTTACTTCATATAGTTTGCATTCTCTGAGTCAAATAAATCCCAAGTGCATACCAATTATCTCTGCAGCCACCCAGAGCTAACCTGTGCACCTCAAGCCCACAGCTGACACCGACCCCAACTGTAACATTCTTTGCCACTGTTTCAAAACATGGCCCATGAAACCTTCAATACTTCAAGAAACCACAATTTTCAAGAATCATCATTTACATGAGGTAATATCAAATGACGGTTGTGCTGGGAGCTCTAAGGTAATATTTCTCCACTGACCAGCAAATTCACAGGCTAAAGTCAGTGCTCTGATACCAATGATAAGCAAGCAGCAGACAGAAAGGCTCCTTCAGCTAATGATGTCACCTGCTAAGCAAGTCTCCATACATCACCCAAGCACATAAAGACACCCTCCTCACACACCTGCTAAGAGCTGGTTCCGCAACCTGATGACACCAAAGACTCTTGCAGACTGTGGAATTACCTACTCCTCCCAAGAAAGCTTTTCTAAATACATTTCTTCACTGTTAATCCCCTGAGGAAACAAGACTTCACAGATGAAAGAAAAGGAAAGTGATTATCTGGTGATGAGAGGTTCATTACAGAGCCTGCCTCAGTCTCCCTAACTTGTAAGATAGCATCTCTGGGGTAATGAATATGTTTGGAAGCTTTAGGAATGAAGTTAGACTGGCAGAGGCATACAGAGGGCCCTTGGGAAGCAGGAGACCAATGGCCCCCATCTGCACAAGGAGGAGGAGCACAAAAAAAGGAATGTGACAACAGAGAGTTTTATCCATTTCAACACTTAGTTCCAACTTGCCCTGGACAAAGAGGAAGGAAATGTACTGGGCTTCCTTCTCTGATTCCCCACCCTCCTTCCTCCCAGACCACCCCAAATCAATTAGGTTCTCCTACCCTGATCATCCAATGTTTGAGAAAGACCACAATGTCTTTCTAGATGAAGCTGCCAGTAGGGCCTCAAACAATACTTTAAAGACTTGAAACATGAGCACTCTGGGGCTTGGGGACCACCTGCATCTTCAAAGGCCCTGGAACAGATTCATTCTGGACCATCTGAAGCATCCAATCCTTGTCATTCATCATATCCCAGTACTACCCAGGCCCAATCCTATTTACCTCCAGAGATCTGATGAAATCTGGAGGATTAGGATGGTATGGTCCTAGACTTACTGTTATTTCTCTACTGCATCTTGAAGGCACCACATTAACTCTATTGATCCAACAAGGAACACAAGTCAAAGTCAAAAAAAAACACCAAAAACCTCTATTACGTATTAAATACTTTGGGATACATGAATCAAGGCACCCAGTAGGTATTTAAGCCTTCAAAAATGTGTCTAAAATGTGTAAGATATGAAATTTGATCCCCAGAAAAAAAGGGGAGAAAAAGAATTAAGAAGTGAGGCTTGGCTGGGCATGGTGGCTTTAATCCCACTATTCCAGAGGCAGAGGAAGATAATCTCTTCCAGTTGAAGGTCTGCCTAGTCTACACTATGTTCCAGGACAACAAGGGCTGTGCTGAGATCTTGTCTCAAAAAAAGCAAACAAACAAAACAAAAAACCCACACTAAACAAGAACTGACACTTGATTATTTTATATGGCAGGTGGAGAACAATCTTGTCTTAGGAGACACTACAGCATGGGCCGACAACAAGAGGTGCATGCCACTTTGTACAAGATCCAGTCAGTGGAAGCTATGTGATATCGTCCCAAAATACTGCACAGCAGGAGATAATTATACTGGATAGGACAAGAAGGCTTCAGACCCGAGTGTGCATGCACCCAAGTAACAAGGCAAGAGAAGCCTACACAAGCTTCCCTACACAAACCGGTGTTTGCAAAGAAAAGTTGCTTACTAAACACTGAACCCTCAACCACACACAGCAGAAAATCAAGGATCTTCAGGTTTTCTTTCTGTCAAGCCAGACTCATTTGGCACTGGACTCCTAACATATTATGGCACAATATGTCGCTGCGATTCAATGTGACAGATTTCTTTATATTACTTTGCTCACGAGCAATACAAGGGTCTTCAATCGTTTCCCCACTTTCCCAAATTCACTTAATGCGGCAGAAAGAAGCAGCTCAAATGATGTCTAACAGCTACCCTTTAACACCTGCGGCACTGGCCTGCTAGGCAAAATGCAAACAGGAAAGCGTTTGCAGGGTCTGTGCCCAGACAGAGCCATGCAAGAGAAAGCTGGTTGTACAGGTCGCGTGGTCTTTTCCCTTAATACCCAAAGGCTCATACATTATCGTCATAGTCTTTATTCACTCGCGCCCACCTCTCCAGTCAATGCTCCGAAACTAAACAAACCAGGCTCATTATCACCTTCTCTGTCCGTATTAGGTCCTCCAGCCCGCGCTTCTCTGCAGCCCCATCTTCTCCCTCAGAGCAGCTGCTACTTTGTAGCCCCAAATCTACTCCTGCTTGTGCACCTGAGCCCGGGCCCTCGCACACCAAGTGCGCAACGCCAGGCCAGTGTCGCCGTCGTCGACGTGCCCCGGAGCATTGAGTGGCCCTCGAAGCCGCTGGAGGCGCGAGGCTGGCTGTCACGGCGCAGAAGCACTCACGAGGCCCGGACAGGCGGGACGGCGCTCCGGCAGAACCAGAGACGGTTAACTCCTCCCCCGAAGGCCGCCCGCTCTCCGAGGGCCGGGACGTCACGGAGAGTACAGCCCCGGCGGTCCAGGGCTCCCAACGCGCGCGTCCGAGACGGGAAGGGAGGGGTGTCCGCCATCCGAACCCCGCGCTCAGCTTCCGGGCCGCGCGGCCCCAGCCTCGCCGGCCGCCCTAAGGAACCCGCCCTCCACACACGGCTGGGACCCGCACAGACGCTCACCCGGCCGCGCTCCGGCGGGAATTCCAGCCACTCGGGGACAGTCAGCAGCAGCCAGCGGCGATTCCGCGCGCGACACTGCCGGCCGCGCTCTCGCGCCCTCGAGGTCCCGCCCCTAGCGAGCCTGCTCTGCGCTCCCCATTGGTCCCTCGACCTTTTGAATCATCGCCGGCGCTGGCGATTGGTCGAGGCCCCTTGGCGCGTCCGGCCCGCCCGCCCGCTCGCGTCCGGCGTCCCCACCCGGTTTATCTCGGCAGCCCAGACACGGAGCCGCGCTTTGGCTCGCGCCCTCCGGTGGGGCGGCCTGGACCGGCGGTCTGTGAAGAGGGCGAAGCTCGCGCGACGCCCGGCAGAAGCGTCCGGTGCTGTCACCCCGCGCTTGGTTCCTGTGTAACCTCAGGAGCCAGCGGGCCGGGCTCTCAGCAGGGCCACGGCCGAAGCCCGCGGGCTCCGCATCCTGTCTGGACCCGACCCCAGCAGGCCCAGGCCGGAGTCCCAAACTTTCCCCCCTCCCCCTGTCCTTACCACCATTGGTTGTCTGTTTCCTTCCTCTCTGGTTGAGAGTTCAAAGCAGTTCGTTAAAGTCCCCTACTTCACAGTGCTGTTTTTAAAGGTATTTCCAGCATCCCCATTAAATACATCTGAGTGGATTTCTGCTTCGGAAGCACTGTGGGTTCAGATACAAGGCTGAATAGGCCTTTTCATCCTCAGCGTAGCCTCAGGTGCATAGCACTGTCATCTCAGTTCCAAACGATTGATTGAGTACCTCAGAGCCTTTCCTGAGAACAAGTGCTCACATCGAATTGTCATTGCCTTCGGGTTTGCCCCGAATGGAAATCTAAACCACAGTTGTATGCATCAGGAAACCTCTAAACGTAAATTTTGACAAATCCCTTAAGCTTCAGCTCTTAAGGATGAATCCTACTCCGGGTCCCGCAGTAAATGACACAGAATGGAAAACGCTAGAGGTGGGGTTGGGGGGAGTGTCATTTAATACCAAAGACATTCTTAACTCCTCATATTTTTACCCAAAGCCAAAGTTTCATTGGGTTTCCTCTACAGCACATAAAAGTATTTCCACTTACAAAGTAAAAGACCAGAGGGGGAAAACTTTATTGTAAACTTTGGTTTATCGTTTCTTCAAAAGAAGAAGGTGGCTGGAGAGACAGCTCAGATGATAAAGTGCCTTGCCTTGCAAGCATAAGAACCTTGTGAGCAGTTCAGACCCTCAGCACCGAAATTAAAACGAGGAAAGTGCCCTCAAACAGCTGTAACCCTAGTGCAGGGGACAGAGGTAGCTGGGGACAAACAGATCCCCCTGGACTCAGTAACAGCTAGGATCTGCGAGACACCCTGTCTCAAAGAGCAAGATGTTGAGCAGTCAGGGAAAGACAACTGACATTAACCTTAAGCCTCCATATATACATTTGCACACACAAGCTACACACACATACACAATAAGCCTGTAAATGAATTCAACATCATATCTTCTACTTACTAACTCATTCCTGCTTTTCCTTAACGTTTAACTTTAATTTAAAAAAAAAAGATTTATTTATTTATTTATTTATTTATTTATTTATTTCATGTATGTGAGTACATTGTTACTGTCTTCAGACACAGTAGAAGAGAGCATCGGATCCCATTACAGATGATTGTGAGCCACCATGTGGTTGCTGGGAATTGAACTCAGAACGTTTGGAAGAGCAGTCGGTGCTCTTAACCACTGAGACATCTCTCCAGCCCCCTAACTTTAATTTTTAAATTTTTATTCATTAATAAATTAGGAGGGAGCCGGGGGTGGTGGCGCACGCCTTTAATCTCAGCACTTGGGAGGCAGAGGCAGGCGGATTTCTGAGTTCGAGGCCAGCCTGGTCTACAGAGTGAGTTCCAGGACAGCCGAGCTACACAGAGAAACCCTGTCTCGAAAAACCAAAACCAAAAAATAAATAAATAAATTAGGAGGAGAGAGGACGTAGATCTGGACCTACTAGTTAAGTGTGAAAATTAGATGAAGTTATTCCTGGGAAATGCAGCTGGCAATAATTCCGTATAAGACTGTTTTATTTATTTATTTAGTTAGTTAGTTAGTTAGTTAGTTAGTTAGTTAGTTTGTTTTTTCAAGACAGGGTTTCTCTGTGTAGCCCTGGCTGTCCTGGAACTCACTCTGTAGACCAGGCTGGCCTCGAACTCAGAAATCCGTCTGCCTCTGCCTCCCAAGTGCTGGGATTAAAGGCGTGGGCCACCACCACCTGGCTAACTGTTTTATTTGAAATTCACTAAGTTGCCATTTGTAATCAGTATGTTCAGGTAGATGAAATGGTGTTTTCAACCACATGTACATCAATAAAGTCTTAATGGATTTGGAGGATTTTTTTTCCTCTATCTAAATCTTTGGTCCCCTGCCCCCATAATTAGATGTGAGTTGTATCCTCACTATTTGCAGCCTAACTGTTTTAAACTACAAGTTCATCTTTTTTTCCTTAAAAGCCAGAGGTAGAGCATAAACCCTTTACCCCTGAGCCAGCCACACCCCAGCCCTGGTAAATCAATTCAAAAGATCCTTTTCTCTGTTAGCTAAGAAGTAAACCTAAGCATATGTTGGGATGTGCTCAGAGTCCAGAATACTTCTCTGCAGAAAAATATGCAAACTTCCAGCAGGCCAAGGGAGAGGCCTTCAGAAACCCTTGCCTGCTGGAGTTTGAACAGCTGTGGCAGTCTCTGGTTCTTCCCAGGATTGCTCTTTATCTACCCCACCCCCACCTCAGCAGCTCTCCAGAAGTCGCTACAGACTGGCCCTTCCTTTGACACTCTGGAATATTCTCCTCTTTTCCAGAGTGCAGCATCCCAGGAAACTGTCACAAAGTACTTGCCACACATGACTCTGTACCACTGGCATCCATAATCATGGAACATAGGAAATACATTTTATGTTCTTTGTATCTATGTCCATTAAGTCCATGAGTGGGTTTGATAACTGTGAAACTGGGTCCTGAGTGTCCTTCAGAAGTCCAGGTTCTATCTCTTTGAGCTTCCTCCAGCATGGATTAAGCCTACACATAGAACCCTGTCGGAAGGGAAAGAAGAAAAGAAAAAAACAACGGAGCTTCTCCTGCAGGGAGTGGATGGGGAATCCCTATTCCACAGGTGTCTCTTGCTGACTGGGGCTGGCTGCTGGCCCTTTTGGAACGTCATCTTCAGCTGTGCTAATAGCCTTTGCTCTTTTTATTTTGTACCCTCTTTCTGTAGAGCCTCTCTGTAGGCCTTGAAGTCACAGAGATCTGCTTGCCTGCTGCCATTAAAACCCATCACCACCCTTACTGGGCTGCTATTGATCTTTCTACTCTTCTCTTGACCTTGGTCTTGCCCTCTGCACCGTCGTTGCTCTTAATCTAGAACATGTGATCAATGTTCCTTTTTAAACCTATTGGTATCTCAAGAGGTTAGGTCCTGATTGAGAATACCCCGTTTGTGTCAGCGGGTCATACACTGCTCCTCCTCCCAAAGACAGCCTCCACCCAGCCATCTACATGTGTGGAGAGAGAAGAGCTACAAAGCATGAAATACACTTGTGTATGAAATGCACATTACAGGCTACAAGGCTGGGGTGGGAGGGTGGAGCACATCCATAGTGCTGCCATTAGAGAAGCTCTGGCTCATTCCCAGCCTGACAAAATAGTTTCAAAATGGCTACCGTATTACGCCTTCACTTCTGAATGAAGACCACTTGGATCTGTCTCCCATGATTTCTACAACCCCATCACTAAACTATGCCCCATTCTTTTGCCCACTGGGAGATGTGGAGAGCATCACAGCAGGGTTGGGTAGAGAATGGGAAGGAGAGCTGCTGGGGCTGGTGTCTGGTGAAGCCCCTCTGACCCAGGACCACACTGAGCACATAAATACTGTGATAGAAAATCTGACCTGGGATCCAAGGCAGCCGAGGACCCAGGACATCCCCTTTACCCCCTGGGCCCAGCTGGCCCCTAACTGTCACCAAGACGCCTCTATTGTGCTAGTGGGAACTCCCAGGCCTTCAGAAAATAACTGTGAGCACTTGTCCACATGTGGGAGCAGCAGCCTCATCACTGCCCTCCTGAGGGACTCTGCACTGACTTCACCTGGCCTCTCAGCCCTGGTCCCTTCCTCCCTGACTCTGATCACAGCTCCCTTCAGTTCCCCATTGTGGATCATGGAGAACCACGCATGTGTCTTCCCTTCCCGGCACTGTCTCAGAATACCCACATTTAGCACAAGATCACTGTAATCTTCCTACTATTTTAGTACAATACTCAGTGTGATTAAATCCATTTAAAAATGTTAGAGGATGATGATAAAATATTTGAGATGAATATTTAAAGTTATACTTGCATAATGACTCTTCATTCATTTCTCTTCATTAACTTGAACAAGACCATCCACTAACTGATAGTTAAACTGTATCAGAGTGAATCCCTAAAAAGAAACAAAAGAAATTCTTGCCCTGCGATGCTGATGGAGTGACTTTAGTCCCAGCACTTGGAAGGCACAGGCAGCTGGATCTCTGTGAGTTTGAGGCCATTTTGGTCTATGGAAAGAATTTCAGGACAGCCAGGGCTACACAGAGAAACCCTGTCTTGAAAGAAAGAAAAGAAGGAAGGAAGAAAAAAGAGAGGAAGAGAGAGAGAAAGAAAGAATCCCTGTCTTTTTTTTTTTTCTTTTTTTTTTTGGTTTTTCGAGACAGGGTTTCTCTGTGTAGCCCTGGCTATCCTGGAACTCACTCTGTAGACCAGGCTGGCCTCGAACTCAGAAACCCGCCTGTTTCTGCCTCCCAAGTGCTGGGATTAAAGGCGTGCGCCACCACCGCCCAGCCAGAATCCCTGTCTTAAAAAACCCTATTGGGCTGCACTTGGGAGGCAGAGGCAGGCGGATTTCTGAGTTCGAGGCCAGCCTGGTCTACAGAGTGAGTTCCAGGACAGCCAGGGCTACACAGAGAAACCCTGTCTCGAAAAACCAAAAAAACAAAAACAAAAAAAACAAAAACAAAAACAAACAAACAAAAAAACCCAAAAAATCCTATTGGGAGCATAATAATACATTGAACTTTGTTATTATAATGATGATGGGAGGCATGGTATGTGTGTGTCTGTATGTATGTATATGTCTATGTGTGTGTGTGTGTATGTGTCTGTGTGTTTGTGTCTGTGTGTGTGTGTCTAAGTGCTTGTATGTATCTCTGTGTGTCTGTGTATGTGTGTGCGTGTGTGTAACAGGTGAGAACAAGAGTCCCAGCACATCCTTGTGGAAAAAAAAAAAAAAAAAAAGAACCACTTTTGTAGAGTCAGTTCCTCCTTCCACTTGCATGTGAGCTCCAGAGTTGGACTCAGGTCACTAGAGTTCCATGGGAAGTGCCATCTGAGGGCCCTGATCTATTTTATTGTTTTTTTTTTTTTTTTTTTTTTTTTTTTCGAGACAGGGTTTCTCTGTGTAGTCCCGGCTGTCCTGGAACTCACTCGGTAGACCAGGCTGGCCTCGAACTCAGAAATCCGCCTGCCTCTGCCTCCCAAGTGCTGGGATTAAAGGCGTGCGCCACCACCGCCCGGCGATCTATTTTATCCATAACACACATGCTATGCTTTGGAAAGTGTCCCCAAAAATTCAAGTGTTAAAATTTTCATGGCTGGGGAGATGGCTCAGCAGTTAAGAGCACTGACTACTCTTCCAGAGGTCCTGAGTTCAATTCCCAGCAACCACATGGTGACTCACAATCATTTGTAATGGGATCCAAAGCCCTCTTCTGGTGTGTCTGAAGACAGCTACAGTGCACTCTTTTACATTAAAACAAAAAAGCATTATTAGAGTCCTCCCAGTGTGTGAGGCTACAGGAGGTGGTAGAGCCTTGAAGAGATAGAGTCTAGGAGGTTTTCTTTGTTTTTTGTTTTTGTTTTTGAGTTGTTTTGGGTTTTTTTTTGTTTAGTTGGTTGGTTATTTTTGTTGTTGGTTTTGAGAGAGAGTTTCTCTGTGTACCCTGACTGTCCTGAGACTCACTGTAGACCAGGCTGGCCTCAGACTCACAGAGATCCACCTGCCTCTGCCTCCCAACTGCTAGGATTAAAGACATTCACACAACAGCTGGCAAGTCTAGGAGGTTTTTGTTGTTGTTTTGTTTTGTTTTGTTTTCAGTTTTTTGAGACAGGGTTTCTCTGTGAACCCCGGGCTGTCCTGGAACTCACTCTGTAGACCAGGCTGGCCTCAAACTCAGAAATCCACCTGCCTCTGCCTCCCAAGTGCTGGGATTAAAGGGGAGCACCTCCACCGCCCGGCACGTGGTTTTAATATTAACTTTAAGGGAATTATGGAACGGCACTCTCTTCCTCCTCCTCTTTTTTAATTTCTTCTTTTTGGTTCTTTTTGGGTTTTTTTTTTTTTTTTTTTTTTGGTTGGTTTTTGAGACGGTCTAAAGGTGAGTGTCACCATGCCCACCTCTTTTTTTTTTTTTTTTTTTTGCCCACCTCTTTTTTAATGTCACTTCCTCACCATTGGACATAAAGTAAGTAACTTTGCCCGCCCACACACTCTGTACTAAGGTTCACTGCCTTGCCACAGGCCCAAGATCAACTGGCCCTGAACTAAAACCATAAACCAAAGCAAACCTATCTTCTCAGCAGGATGACTTAGCTCAGGTGTTTGTAACAATAACTAAAAGACAAAGCACGTAAAGTGACTAAAGTTTGTGAATGTCTTTTTAAATCACATTTATACTTAAAATACATCTGAAATACAATTACAACATAGAGTCATTTGAAAATTAAATGGCTGAATTAACAGCACTATTTCAGCAGGAAAAATGCATATTTGCATAACTTCCTTCAGTCTTCTTACTAATGGGACGGATTACATTTAGGACCTTGGGTTTGCTAGACAAACAATCTACCACTAAGCTATATCGTCGGGCTTTTATTTAAAACTTTCCTGAATTGGCCTTGGACTCACTCCGTAGCCCAGAGTGAGTTCTAGCCTTGGACTTGAGAACCTCCTGCCTCCTGTAGCAGTGACTACAGGCCTGAGCTCAGTTCTGTCTTTGCCTGCCTTCCACACAGCAGGATGGATTCCAGGATCCTAACGCTGTGGCCCAGCAATGTAGACTCCTGCTTACCTCATAACTCACTAATACCAACCCTAACTACCCAGAGCGCAACTCACCAAAATTCTCCCCTTGACCTCACTCTAGCCAGGCACTTTCCAGCGTCCTTTCTCTTCCTCTGCCTCTTCCTCTTTTTCTTCCTAGTACTTCTCTTTCTTTCCCTTTTTTCCTTTCTCCTCCCTTTTTTGTTTTTGATTTTTGCTGTTGTTTGGTTTGCTCTGGGGGTTTTGATTGAGCCTTCTTCTTTACTAGGCATTAGCATAGTCTAGGGCAAGCAATTCCAGACCACATCAATAGAATCACCTTGTCCTCCCTTAAAATGTCAAGCTGAGAAAACTCAAGGCTTCTAAGAAAACTTGCTGTTTGTTCCAGAAACACCAGAAAACAGAGCCCACTCCCCCATTTCCCTGCCCTCAGAAGAGGGCCAGCCCACTCCTAGTTTTTGACAATGTTCATTTACCTGATATTTCCAAGCCTCTACTTACCCCTTCCTACTCCCTCAGTCTCTCTTTTGTGTGTATCATTCGCTCGGTTTTGTTGTTGTTGTTGTTGAGATTGGGACTCCCTCCCTGTATAACCCAGATCACTTTTGAACTCACCATCCTCTGTCCTCAGCCTCTTGAGTGCTAAGATAGAGGCACTGGCCACCACACCGGGATAGAAAAACATTTTGTTTCTGGTAGTGAATGTGTTAACAAAGTGTCAGTGAAGCATAGTTAATTCATGTGGGTTCTGAGGAAAGAGAAGCCACAAACCATGGTTACCAGACACGGTTTGGCAGGGCAGGTGTTTTAGACTCATAAACTTTCAGGGACAAAGTTGCATCTTTTGAAATGGGCATAGAAGTGCTGGAACTTGATCATAGTGTTTGCCTAAATAAATCATACATGCACTGGCCTTCGGGGGTGGGGGAGGGAGCCGCATGAACACTGGCGCGCATGTGTGTGTGTGTGTGTGTGTGTGTGTGTGTGTGTGTCTGTGTGTGTGTCTGTGTGTGTGTGTGTGTGTGTGTGTGGTGTGTCTGTGTGTGTGTGTGTGTGTGTGTGTGTGTGTGTGTGTGTGTGTGTGCAGGACAAGGCAGGACAGAGAGACAGTTTTGCATCCATGGAAGGGAGAGCCCATCACTTGCTGAGAATCAAGAACCTCTCACAAGTGATTTTTGCTTAAATTCTTTCTCCTTTCCCAGCTATAAACCTGCAATTTTCTAGGAATCTTATCAGAAACTCGCTTTATATGAGTGAACAACACTAACTCCTCGGGGCAGCCTCAGTGGCTCCTGGTTTTATCTTATCAGATTGAAATTCCATTCACAGAACCTCCGGAGCCACCCTATAATCAAAAAATTCTTATCAACCCTTGGCGATATACCCACAGAGACACTAAAATGTTAGAAACGACTGAGACTTTTAAGTGTGATTCTCCCTGGAGATATTTATTTTATCTACAGATGAGTGTGCTGCCTGCATGCTTCTAGATGCACCGGAACAGCAGACCCAGTCAGATTCCTGGACCAGAGGGTTGTGAGCCACCATGTCAGTCAAGGAACTGAATTTGAGTTCTCTAGAAGAACAAGAGCTCTTTATCGTCTCTCCAGTCTTCAACTATACTTTAAATTGTGCTAGCCAGGGGACTGGGGAGATGGCTTAGTGGTTAAGAGCACTGGTTGCTCTTCCAGAAGACCCAAGTTCAATTCTCACCACCTACATAGTAGCTCACAACTGTCTGTAAGTCAAATTCTAGTGGACCTGACTCCTTCTCACGAACACACATGCAAGCCAAACACTAATGTATAACAACAATGAGTGTTACTCAGAGATCTCCTTACAGGTATATGTTCATTAACTATAAAAAATGCCCGATAGAAGCAACACACAAGAAGAAGGGTTTACCTGGCTCACTTCCAGGAGTGTGAGGCAGATCACCCAGACTTCACTAGACTAGGGGGCTCCTATGTGTTACTTCCAGTGACTCACTTCCTCCAGCAAGGGCTTGCTGCCTAATGTTCTGACGGTCTCCTGTACAGAGCAAGAAAGGCCACTATCTGGGTACCAAGTATTCTAATGTATGAGCCTATGGGGACATTTTATATTCAGATCATAACAGGGAGAAATGGTTGGTTTTTTGGTTCATAGTTTCAGAGAGAGGCAAGGGTTGGGGGGAGGGGCTGAGGACAAGATGTATCCTTCAGGGTTCAGCAAGGTGGCTCAGCAGGTAAAGGCACTTGCCACCAAGCCAGATGACCTGATGTCCCAGGAGAAACAAGTTTCTGACCTGGATCTTGACATGGAGATCTTGAGGCATAGTGGCTATAAATTCCAGGAGACTAAGGCAAGAAGATCTCTGAGTTCAAGATCATCTGGGACAAAGTAAGTCTCAGACCCAGGCGTGGTGGTACACACCTTTAATCTGGGCCACACCTTCTTCTGGAGACCTACATAAGGACATTGGAAAAAGAAAGATTTTCTCTTCTTCACCTGCTTGCTTTATGAGACTGAGCAATTGGTAGATTCTTGGACTTCCATTCACAGCTGCTACTGACCATTGGGGAGTTGGACTACAGACTGTAAATCATCAACAAATTCCCTTACTATATAGAGAGTACCCATAAGTTCTGTGACTCTGGAGAACCCTGATTAATACACCTGAGTTCCATCCACCAGACAATAGAAGAAAAGAACCAACTCCTGAAGGTTGTCCTTTGACCTCCAAAAGTACATCCTAGTATATGCATGCATGTGTGCACACACTAAATATAAATGTAATTTTTTTTTTTTTTTGAGACAGGATCTCTCTAAGCCCTGGCTTTCTTAGAATTCTCTATGTAGACAAGACTAGCTTTGAACTCACCAAAGATCCACCTGCCTCTGCTTCCTGAATACTGGGATTAAAGTTGAATAATATAATATTTTTAAAGTAACCAGATAATGATGGACTCTCCAGAAGGATACTTCAATGACTTACTTCCTCCAACCAGGCTTTCTAATATCCCAGACAGTTCTAGGCTCATTAAGGCAGCGTTCACCTCACATATAGAGAGATGGGTTAATAGCACCTGTCTCATTCTCTCCTAATGGCACCACCATCTGGGAGCCAAAACTACAACACACAGGACAGGGGGTGGAGTGGGGGGTGGGGACACTCCATTGCCAAATCTCGGCAAAGAGAAGTAATTTCCTCTCAGTTCCTTCCTTGACCCTATGCGGCAGAGCTGGAGGGACTATGATTGATAAAGCTGTGGGGTGAAAAGGTGCACTTGGGGAGGAACGGGGGGTTGGGGGGGGACAGGGACACGTGCACTCAGGAGGCGGGGACATTTGAACACTCTACTTCCATTGGGTACTTCAAGCAAGATACTTCAAATGTATTTCAGAGTATTTCTTTATCAATTAATAGTTCTGACTAGCTGGGTGGTGGTGGCGCACGCCTTTAATCCCAGCACTTGGGAGGCAGAGGCAGGGGATTTCTGAGTTCGAGGCCAGTCTGGTCTACAGAGTGAGTTCCAGGACGCTACACAGAGAAACCCTGTCTCAAAAACAAAAACAAAAAGCAAAAATAGTTCTGACTAAAAGATCTTTCATGCACTCATTTTGTAAACACAAATGGAATAGTGAAAGAACTCCAAAAACACATTTTAAGAAAAAATGTTAAACAAATACTAGTCCAGGTTATGGTTGTTGTGTCTTTTTAAAATGTCGTGTAGGCTAATGAGGGGGAAATGAGTGTGTGCTTGTGCGTATGTGTGATTGAACATGCATTTGAAGGTGTGTGCATGGGAAAGCCAGAGGCTGTTGTCAAGTGTCTTTCCACTTTGTTTCTTTGAGACAGGGTCTCTCATGACATTCGTCCATTCTGCCATGCTAAGTCAGGAAGCCCAGAAACCCTCATGTCTTTGCATCCCCAGTTCTGGGATTGCAAGTTTGCACCATAAGACCTGGCTTTTTCAAATGGTACTGGGAACAGAACTTGAGGTCCTCACACCTAGGAAGCAAGCAGTTTGGAGAATGAACGTGTCCCCAGGCCCACACAAGCACACTGCTTTTGAAGAAATTTTAGACTGTTTAGTTTTTTTGGTTGGTTTGGGGTTTTTTTGTTTGTTTGTTTGTTTTGAGAAATTTCAGGCTTTTCAGTAAGGATTTTCATGGCTTCAGTACAAGCAAGTGATTGGAAACGTTGGAGCCATCTGGCTGGTGTTCCTCAGCCTTTCAGGGACAGGAGGCTGTGGTCCAGGTCCCTGGCAACTACTTCTGTCTGGTGTGACAGCTCCACTCTGGTAATGGTCCTAGCACCTTTGGAGTGCTTATGAGTTATTTAACATGCCCAAGTTAGAACAATATCTTTCCTGGTGCTTGAACTATCTTAGAATCTAAAAATACTTCCCTAAAAGTGTTTGTAGCACTTGGGCTGTATATGACTGTAGAGGGGTACAGTTGACAGGAAGGTTTTTGGATCACTTGATTGAGCTCTTTGTTCTAACTACGGCCACAACACACCCCCTCACCCCTGCCTTTAGGTACAAAAGGTAGAAGGTCATGGAAGTTGTACCTATCCTATTAACCATTATCCATACATAGGTCAGTATCCTCCGACCAAAATCTGAGGCTATGATATGGAGGACTGTGGACGCCAGACTCAGATCTCAAGGGGAGAGACAGGCATGTAACCATGGAGCTTACAACTCCCATGGGTCACTTTGCCACCATTGCCCATGTTGAAATCAATTAATGTAGCTATAGGCTTCAGGCTCAGGAGGACTCTTGTGACACTTTACACTGCCTATAGCTAAGATCTGCATCATTTTTAAAGGCTCAATGTCCGATGTTAGAAACTCTGTCAAAGTGTTATTGGTGACACCCCAGGGACCCCTCCAGGCTATGTCTCAACCAGCTATGGGGCAGAGTAGTTGCTTAGATTGCTTTAAAGAAAGAGCAATGTACAGTGTACAATCTGAGAAGATAAATTTTCCAATAGCTGGAAGCCAGCAGACATGCCAGGTAAGCGGAAGTCTATCTAGCCGGCTGCAGAAGCACCACTCAGGCCTCCTAGAATGCAGGCTGGAAGTAGATGAAACTGAAAGTCCAAAGGGCTGGGCTCTTCCGTTCATTGTGTACCTGAAAGAGCTCAGAAAGAAGAAACATTTTTTTCCTGTTTCAAGTTCCTAAATAGGAAGGAAGAAGGAAACAATAAGCTTGGTCACCGGCAGTCCGTTGAGCAAGATCAGGAGACCCCATCCTTAACCTGAGGGGGTGGGGTCCAGATCTAACTCAAAGCAGAGTTCCAGGGTTAATGACCACACAGCTGAGACCTAGTGACCACTGCATCTGTCTAAGGCAGACTTGGATTGTTACATCCTTGTGATATCTATAATAGGCTCCCACTTCAAGCTGACTGTTGGCAGGCAGTAGTTCCTTGGATCCTGTATCTTTCCAATAAAGAGATCCACACCGTAAAACCTAGACCAGTGAAGGCTTCATAATGAGAGAGAAGCGGGGAGTGGAGAGGAAGGGGGAGAGATTACCCTGAGGGGTGAATGCTCTGGAGACAAGTCAGCGTGTTAGGTGTGTCAATGTGACGCTGCCTCTGCAGCTGGCTCCAGCCTTCCCTGAGGCAAAGTAACCGAGCAGCTGAGCACAGGATACACCTGTGAAGCCAGTCACCGCCTGGTTCCCCAAGAGGGTACAGAGAAGGGCAGCCCCTTTATGCCTTGGCAGAAAAGTTGAGTGCTACGAGGCAAGAGGAAGTTGATTCAACTCCTGCCCCTGCACTCCCTGCAGAGTGTGGCTGGAGGCCACCCAGGGCCCCATCTGGCAGACAGATAGGTGTTACTGTCACGCCCAGCTTCCTTAAGTCACAATTTGAAAAGGCTGGTGACCCAGGACAAGGCTCTAGCTGCAAGGAAAGTCAGTAAACCAAAGAAGGGAGGCCACCAATAAGCAATAAGCAATAAGCAATAAGCAATAAGCAATAAGGACCCGTCAAGAAAAAACTCCTTCCAACTAAGAGACTAGAATACTGGACAGGCAGCACTTGGGAGGCAGAGGCAGGCGGATTTCTGAGTTCGAGGCCAGCCTGGTCTACAGAGTGAGTTCCAGGACAGCCCGGGCTACAAAGAGAAACACTGTCTTGAAAAACCAAAAAAAAAAAAAAAAAGAATACTGGACAGGAGGGAGACTTAACATTCCAGTCGAGTCAGATCACTCACACAATCACAGTACCAAGGGACCACCCTCGGGAAGGTGAGTTCACCTTAAGGCATGCAAAAGAGATGGGCAGAAGTTTTTCCTTTGATGAAATAATGACATGCTGGATTTTTTTCTTCTCAGAATTCCAAAATACACACACACACACACACACGCACACGCACACGCACACGCACACGCACACGCACACACAAGCTTGCCAAGCAGTTCAAAGTTCAACTGGGTCTTTTTTTTTTTTTTTTTTGTCTGTCTGCCTGTCTGTCTCTGTCTCTCTCTCTCTACCTCCACCCCCAACATTATTTTTTGGATACTGGCCAAATTCTAATATGCTTCTATGGGTTGTTTGGAATTTCCCCCCTTTCTCCATGTGTCTGGGCTCCATGCTGCCTCAAGCTCTTACCTGGCTTCCCTTGAATCCTCAGACCACACACACACACACACACACACACACACACACACATACACACACACAGAGTTTGTTCCTTTTCAACTTGCCAATTACTGGGACTTACTATCTCCCTCCTGGAAAAGTGTTCCCTTAATAATATTTTTATCGCCGGGCGGTGGTGGCGCACGCCTTTAATCCCAGCACTTGGGAGGCAGAGGCAGGTGGATTTCTAAGTTCGAGGCCAGCCTGGTCTACAGAGTGAGTTCAGGACAGCCCCGGCTACACAGAGAAACCCTGTCTCAAATATCCAAAAAAAAAAAAAAAAAAAAAAAGAAAAGAAAAAGAAACAAAGAATAATATTTTTATCTTGTCTCCTCCCACTTGCCCTAAACTTCAATGGCTAGTCCCACCTACCCCCTGCCACACATCCATGACCACCCTCCTGTAGCAGTGGCCACAGGTCCAGCTCTTCCCGAGACCTCACATGGCTGCTGGCTTCTTCCTCCAAAGCATGACAGAAACTCTCCCTCTCTTTCCTTGCATCTGCCTTTTCCTCCTGAGACCCGGAAGTCCCACCTACACCTTCCTCCCAGTAACTGGCCCATGATTTTCTTTACTGACAGATCAAGAACCAAATGGAGAACAGGACCTCAGCATCACAACCACCCCTTACACCTCACCTTTTCTGTCCAATAAAAAAATTTAAAAAACCTCTTCTCCCAGACATAAATTGAACAAAACCATAACAATCATGTAAATTACACAGTACAGTTATAAAAATGACACCCAGTCCATCATATTTGTTAATTAGATAAAGTACTCTACCATCATTCCTAACTGAAAGAATTATGATTCTATCCCTAGATTATGTTTAGATTTTAGCCTGCAACGCCATCTGAAAACCATATCTTCCACTTTATAACCTCTTTCTCAATGTTAAACAACTTTGAATTTGATTATGAGATTAAACTAGTCTTCAACCCCATCAGAAATCCGAGAATGACTTAAACATTACCTGGGTTTATAGGAAGCACCAAACATAGCTCCTCAAACAACTGTAGAGACAGCTGACTACCTGGTCAGCCCCTCAACTCCTCAAAACACTAGAGCATCAGTCTTCAGTCTTCTGTCCCAGGATCATCTGACAGACTCCTGCAAAGCAGAATTATTAAGGACTGCTTACCCTGTCTTGGCAGAGCCAACAGTCAACTATTCTGTATAATGTCTCCTCTTCCTGGACAGTATTTATCTGCATATGAAATAGGCAATTTCTCTGCAGTGGCCACTTTGCCACGATAAGCAACCTCACCTGGAGGTAAAAAGCTCAATTTCTTCTTTGAACCAAGAAGGAGGTGCTGTCAGGAAGAGATGTGTCTCATTGTCAAATGATTAAATAACATTAAATGTCACATTTAGTGGATTTCTGAGGTCTTTGAAATATATATGAGCTGGGTGGTGGTGGCGCACCCCTTTAATCCCAGCACTTGGGAGGCAGAGGCAGGTGGATTTCTGAGTTCGAGGCCAGCCTGGTCTACAGAGTGAGTTCCAGGACAGCCCAAGCTACACAGAGAAACCCTGTCTCGAAAAACCAAAAAAAAAAAAAAAAAAAAAAAAAAAAAAGAAAAGAAAAGAAAAAAAAAAAAAGAAATATATATGAACTGTTAAGCCTTGGCTGTTCTTAGCTATTTCTAATTAAAATATATCAAAAACACCCTTTTATAATTAAATCAGTATCTAGCATAACCATGAGTTTGCTATCTATCTGCCTATTCTCCTTTCCTGTCAACACAAAAAAATACCAGGACAATTTCTCAGGATCTGTTTGTATTTTGATGTTAATTCTGCTTCTTCAAGAGGGGCTGCAGACATGGAGTGGAACACTACTGAGGTGATTTCATGTGAACATTCTCCCCATTCTAACTGGTCAAATAAAGGCTAGAGCCCGTGATTGGGCAGTGAAAGGGAAAGGTGGGGCTGGAGGTCCTAGAGAGTAGGGAAGAGAGGGAAGGACAGAGGAGGCAGACAGAGGAAGTGGAGGTGGAAGGAAGATGGAGCAGAACCACATGGCCCGGAGAAGCCACAAGTATCAAGGGATCTCATAGCTGGGGATAGAATACTGTGGTGGTACATCTGCCCAAGCTAGGCGTACAGCTTATAAATATTGTAACTGAATTGTGTGGGTTTTTGCACGGGATTATTGGGGTTGGAGATTTACTACAACAATTCTTAAATTCTTTTATTTCATTTTACTGTGTATGAGAGAGTGTGTGTATGTTTGTGTATGTAAGTATGTGTGTATGTATGTATATGTGTGTATGAGTGTGTATATATGTGTGTGCACACATGAACATATGCATGCCACAGCACACATGTGACAATCAGAAGACAGCTTTTAAAGTCAATTTTCTGCTTCTAGCATGTGAGTCTAGGGGATCAAATTCAAACACACATACATACATGCATACATACACACACACTTTTTCTTTTAAATTATTAATATGAAGATCATACACCATCTGTGTAGATGCTACCAGAAAATTGGGTTCCTTTCTTGAGGCTCTTAATGTCATTACTAAGAGATTTTTAAGGTTGGAGAAACAGTTAAGAGCACCTGCTGTTCTTACTGAGGACCTAGGTTCAATTCTCAGCACCCACATAATGGCTCACAGCCATCTGCAACTCCAGCCCAGGAGATTTGATGCCTTCCTCTGACCTCTGCAGGCACCAGGCATGCAAGTGCTACACATACACATATGTGGGTAAAACACTCATTCATATAAAATAAATCAAGTCCTCCCTGACCACGCTCCATTTTCTTTTCTTTTCTTTTTTTTTTTGTTTGTTTGTTTGTTTGTTTGTTTGGTTGTTTGTTTGTTTGGTTTTTCGAGACAGGGTTTCTCTGTGTAGCCCTGGCTGTCCTGGAACTCACTCTGTAGACCAGCTTGGCCTTGAACTCAGAAATCCACCTGCCTCTGCCTCCCAAGTGCTGGGACTAAAGGCGTGTGCCACCACCGCCCGGCTCCATTTTATTTTCTTAAGAAATGTCTCTCACTGGACTTGTAGCCCACAGAGTCAGTAAGACTGTCTGGCCAGGAAGATCCAGTAATGCTCTTGCCTCTGCCTCCCCAGTGCTAGGATTACAGTGCTGCTTCGGTCGTTCTGCTTGTCAAATCTATTTGGCATAATAATGCAGTTTAGGAAGCTGTGGTCTAAACCGCAAAAGAAATAAAATAGACACAATAGGTGACTGTAAACTTGAGTTTTTCAAAACCTATTCTTTTTTTTTTTTTTTTTTTTTTTTTTTGGTTTTTCAAGACAGGGTTTCTCTGTGTAGCCCTGGCTGTCCTGGAACTCACTCTGTAGACCAGCTTGGCCTTGAACTCAGAAATCCGCCTGCCTCTGCCTCCCAAGTGCTGGGATTAAAGGCGTGCGCCACCAACGCCCGGCTCTTAAATGCTTTAATCTCCCTTCTAGCCCACCACCCGCCAGAGGTGATGAAAAAGAAAGTTATTAGGATACAGGGGAAGTAGACTGAGAGGCCAAATCTTTTAAATTCAGACTCCATTTTAAAGAACCCGACCTAAGTTTGAACTCAGGTAAACTACCAGGCCAGTACCTAGCATTAGTTTCCAAGTTAACCCCTAACAAGACCCGCGTCTCCAGGTTATTATCCCAACAGATCTGCACCCCCCGGTTGCAAGCCCACTCCCTGTCTAACAACCACCAATGCAGAGGGAAATAGAAAACCAGCCAGTTATGTAAAAGGTCATGGTAGCTCTCCAATTAGATGCTTAAACACCACCCCTACCACCCCCAGCTTGTAGCTTCCTATAAAGTCTTGCCCCATAGACATTTGGGGCTCCTCTCTCCACCTGCATGTCAGCAGTGAGCTGAGGGCCTGAGCTAGCTCAAATAGAATAGAGACCCTGCTGTGAGTTGCCTCAGGGCTCCTGTCTACTTTGGGGGAGGTCTCTAACACTTTCTTCCTGGCACTACAGGATCTGTTTGGAAATTGTTCTTTGGAGCAAATCCCATCTGCATTGTCAGGAAATCAGCAGTTTGATTCACAGAATTCAGCAGTGGCAGCTCTAAGTATTCACTTTCAAATACTTCACATATTTACATATACACCAGCAGTCTAGTTTGGTAGAGTTAGGAAAGCAAACACGAATCAGCAGCAACTTTAGCAGAGACAGCCAGGCCTCAGCTGAATCAGCATGAGTCAGCAGGAGGAACAAGAACCAACCGGGACACCAGAAGTTGCCCTGCCTCTCTCAACAAAGCGAAGATCAGCAAAGACTTGAGACCAAGAAGCCTTGCAAAGCTAGCAATGCCAGCAAGCCTCTCTCATAGCCCGTTGAGTCCTTTTTATACTCCTCCCAAACATCACATGTCCTCCTCAGGTCTTGCCTCACCATGTGTCTTGCTTTGAGTCTGTCTTAGCAAAACTCCATGTGAGTCTGTCTCAGCTGACATCACTCTACCAATCAGCCCAAAGAAGCCACCAGCACACCAACAGAAGTGTTTTGGTGCATTTCTCTCTATGGAGTCATGACAAATGGAGCTCAACTATGCAAGGTAAGGCAGACCAGTACATGCATGCCCTTATGGAAGAATCCGTCACACGTCCTTTCACGGGCTTGCTTCAGTGAAACATCCTTTCACCTGTGTCTGCTTCAGCAAAATGTTCCTTCTATGTCTGCTCTAGTGAAATATCTTTTCACCTGTGTCCATTTCAGGAAACACCTCCTTCATGTGTTTGTCCCAGGAAGACACCATCCAACAGAACTGACTTTCCAAAGAACCCTTAAGTTTCCACTTTAGATGACATGCATAAATATTGATTGTATCACATTTGTCTGTTTCTTGTGTGTGTCAGAATATGTTTATGTGTGTGTCAGTGGGTGTGTATATATTTGTGTGTATATGTGTCAGAGTCTGTGTATGTCTGTGTTAATGTATGTGTGTGTGTGTGTGTATGTGTGCCGTGTGTGTGTCAGAGTGTGTGTCCGTGTGTGTCAAAGTGTGTGTATACATGAATGTGAGTGTTGTGTCAGTGTGTATATGTGTGCGTGTCTTTCCGTGCAGGGATGCTCCAACACTAGAGCTACACTGATGAGTGGATCAGTTTCAAAGGCCTAGAGCAAGGTTCTAAACTGTGGATTGTGGTCCCTTGGTGGGGCAGTGTCGAATACCCTTTTACAGGTATTGCCTAAGACCATGGAAAACAGATATTTACATTACTGTTTGGCTGGAAACCCTGCTCTCCGCTGCAGAAGCTGGGAAACCCTGATAGTGCTTCATCCTTCAACCTGGCACACACAGAGAACACCCCACTCCCCATGCTTGGAGAAAACTCCTCATCTCAGTGTTCAGATAACCCACCCAAGAGTGCCCGCCCAAAGGCTCAGTTTTGGACCATATATGGGCACAATCCCAGCTCCTAAGGGTCAGGCCATTACTCCTCACCTAAGCTCTATAAAACCCCCTTGCTTTAGCCTGGATGCTTGACTCTATTGCCCTCCTGTGAAATCACTGAATCCTCCTGAGAGCTGCCTCCTAATAAACCTGCCTTTATCCACTTTTAATATGGTCTAATCTAGCCTATATCTGCATCACTGAGGGGGAGACAAAGGCATTTAATAGGGATTCATAGCAGTAGCAAAGTTACAGTTATGAAGTAGCAACAAAAATAGCTTTATGGGGCTGAAAGATGGCTCAGCAGTTAACACTGACTGGTCTTCTGAAAGTCCTAAGCTCAATTCCCAGCAACCACATGGTGGCTCACAACCATCTCTAAGGGAATCTGATTCCCCCTTCTTCTAGCGTGTGCGCGGGCACACACACACACAATGTTATGTTTGGGGTCAACACAACATAGGGACTGTACTAAGAGGTTACAGCATTACGAAGCTTGAGAAGCACGCCTCTAGAGGCAAGCCTGGCTCTCCTTACAGCAATTCCTTGTAATACTGGGCTGTTTGGTATAAAGCAGGACTGGGGTGTGTGGCCTTAGTATTGTTTGGACCTGAGTTTGACCTCACATCCGGAAGCAAGTGGCAGTTGCTGCCCTGAACGGGAGCAGGAAGTGGGTGAGGCTTGCCTCACATGGTGGGTCTTGAGAGAAGAAACAGAGAAGTCGTAACCTCTGCGGTTTGGTTTGTGTTGCAATATGAGCATCAGGAAGCTGCCCTTACAGATCCTGATGTGTAAAGTTAAGGGTAGGTGAGCCCTGGCTGGTGGATGGGACGCCCTTCATCCTCCACAGGACCCGCCCAGGCCCTGGTAGCTGGAAAAACCATTAAAATTTGGGAAATTTCCCCCCAACATAACTCTGTCATTAACATGGAACAGAGAGTATTTGCAACAATGTAATTTGATCAGCCAGGCCTGATCCAGCACTTGAGAGGCTGCGGCAAAAGGATTGCTGTGAGTTTGAGGCCAACCTGCCTTCAATGTGAAATCCTGTCTTAAAACCAAAGGACAACAAAAAGAAAAACCAAACATACAAAGAACAACAAAACAACGGACACTTGGTACCCCCCACAGGGTCTCAGATGATCCAGGCCAACCTTAAATGAAGTTGGATTTCCTATCCTCCTGCCTCAGAGGCTGAGATTACAGACATGACCTATCACACCCAGCTGATTCTGTGCTGAGAATCTGAACCCAGAGTTCTGTGATTGCAAGATAAGGACTCTACCGGTGCAGCGTGTTCCCAACTCTAATATGCTTTACTCTTAAAGATAAGCAGCTTCAAGCTGGGTGTAATGGCACACGCCTTAAATCCCAGGAAGAGAAGGCAGGATGATCTCTGAGTTTCAGGCCAGCCTGGTCTACTGAGTGAATGCAGGACATCCAGGGCTACACAAAGAAAACCTGCCTTGAAAAACAGCAACAAAAAAGCAGCCTCCCCCCCCCCCAGTGGTTTACTATGACTAAAAAACCAGCAGTTACCCAACTTGGGGTTCACAGCTTGTGCACCAACAAACCAGGTTCAGCCAGCCACTCTCCACAGACAACTAAAAGAGCCAGATTCATAGTTAAAAGTAGAAAAAAGAGATGTGACCATATTGGGAAGAAGGAGAAAGATATCCAGGGATTCCCTCTCCCAAATCCAACTTGAGGTCCTGTTTAAATAGGAAGAAAGGGGGCACACCTAAGTAGTCTGTAAGGCATAATCCTGCCCACCACCGGCTCTGTGTGTAAGCTTCAATACTGTCATGTAAGGTGACCACTTTGGCTGGTCACTTTTCCCTCTCCCAACATGAGATTCCCGAGAAGGAACGCTTCTTACCTTTGTGGTCCATGGTTTCAATGTTTTCTTTTCTTTTTTTTTTTTAAGATTATTGAGTACACTGTCAGTGTCTTCAGACACACCAGAAGAGGACATTGGATCCCATTACAGATGGATGTGAGCCACCATGTGGTTGCTGGGAATTGAACTCAGGATCTCTGGAAGAGCAATCAGTGTTCTTAACCACTGAGCCATCTCTCCACCTGTTCAATAGTTTCTTTCGGAGCTCTTCATCACTGTTGGATCAGTCACATTGGGTGGATGAAAGGGGAGAGACAGAAATGATGTGGTATTCTATCTGCCCCTTCTCTGAATCTCGGGCAGTTGGCAAGTAGGGAGCCTTGACTCTTGTATACACTCCTAACCCCCGTCTGCATCTATGCCCCATTGGTTTTGAAAATCCACCCAGCAATCTGGAAGAGACGGAGTTGCCATCTGAAGTACTTAGTCAGACCATACTGTTTACAAGATAGCCAGAAAAAGAAAAAAAAAATTTTTTTTTGAGCAAAGGACTAAGAGTCCCTGGTAGAGATGGCTATATGCAGACAGAAACCGTTAAAGTTGGTTTAGTGAGATGGAGCTCCCATCACAACCCTAGGGTGGTCACCGCAGAAGTGTCCTGAGCATCGAGGTGAAGATTGTCAGGACCATCAAGGGTGCCCCTTCCAACAGCTCCCCCAGATCCTGCCCCTGCCACATGCCTGGCTTAGCCAGTGAAGACGATTAGAGCTAGGGCAGGAAAAGTTCTTCCACAGAGAAGACGCCTGGAGATCTGACCTAGAGATTGTTAATCATTAACAAAATTCCCTGGCATGGCACCACCCCAGGGTGCAGCATGGTGTGGGCGAGCTTCTAAGAAGCTTGGGAAGCCTGCTGTAAACTGGCACCACAGAACAGGCAAAGCCTGCCCCTAAAAGCCCTTTTCAGGCTGCAGGGTTTCCCAGGGTGAACTTCACAGTCGCTTTGATCTTAATTAGCATTCTAGGATACTAAAATCTACAGTCACACTCTTCTAAGGGGCTAACCCAGGGCCCGGAGACAGATGGTGCCAAGAGGTGGAGCTTCCAGGGGTTGGGACAGGCCACCCATAATGCTGAGTCTGGCAAGTGACAATAAATACAAGGCCAGCCTTAGCTCTACAGTTTGCACTAGTGGACAAGCAAGATGTTATGGGGGCAGTGGATATGTCCACAGAGACTCCTCGTTCTTCAACTTGCTTTGAGAGGGAATTCCTAGGGAAACTGTGCAGGCGTTGGTGAGCACGTCCCAGCCTGGCTGAAGAGTCTCTAGTCTTTCCCATGTGGTCAGCTTCCCAGGTTCTTGTTTAATTACATTTGCTCATCTATTGTAGGAAAAGTGGGATATTGGCCACAGTCAGCGAATGAAGACCAAAGGATAAACTTGCAGGAATCAGTTCTCTTTTCCACTATTCGGGTCCTAGGGATCAAGCTGAGGTAGGCAGGTATGGTAGCAAGTGCCTTTGCTTAGTATCTGGCCAGCCTGATTCTTGTTTGCATAGATACCTGGTCAGCTCCCTGGGAGTAGCATACCCTGCTGAAACATCTAAGGAAACTCCCCTTCCCAGGCAGGATGCTACAAGGGACATCAATTCCCACTGAGAGATTAAAGGACGTGGCAACCTAGTGCCTACCCTACAGAAGGAAAAGAGCTCCTTGGCCCACTGCCGCTTTTCATTCAGGAGCCTTCTTCTTCCTGTGCCAGACACCAGTCTAGCAGTAGTCCAGTGGGAAAACAAATGCCACACAGTGGAGCTGTGCTCTGCCCTGAAGCCAGGGATCGCAGAGAAGGACGGGAAGAGCCATAGCTGCTATTCCTGAGCAGCCCCTGAAAAAAGGGCCGAATGAAGCAAGAGCTACATCGGTGTGATTAGAGAGCAAGCGCCCTCTTCCTCCCCTCTCACCCTTTCTATCCCAGTGCCCGCTCCTATTCCATCCCTACACACTGCCTTAGGCTGGCCTCAAGCCCTCCCTCCCTGGACCTGTCTCCCTGGAATCTCAAACCCAAATTAGTGGCTGATTCGGAGTTGAGCACAGGACTCAGTGAAGGAGAGGTGGTCACAACTGGTCAGCCTGACTCTCTTCCTCTAATGCAATGATTCTGAACCTCAATAACTGTGCTTTGTTCCCAGAACAATCAGCATTTGAAACATCATGGATGTGAACCTACTGCCAAGCACCGTTGGGCTCCAGCTCTGGGGACATGATAGAGCTCACGAAAGTGTCTCTAGGACCAAGTTCTTCCGCCACTCAAGTTCAATGGAGACACTCATCCTTCCCAGACACCCACTCTTCTGGGCTTTTGTCAAATTGATGGGGACAGTATTTGTCCTTCCTTTTGTTTTTCTTGTTGGTTTTGGGTGTGTTTGTTTGACTGTTTTTCAAGACAGGGTTTCTCTTGTGTAGTCCTGGCTATGCTGGAACTCGCTCTGTAGACCAGGCTGGTCTAGAACTCACAAAGAACCACTGTCCCTCACTTCTTCTTTTTTTTTTTTTTTTTTTGGTTTTTGAGACAGGGTTTCTCTGTGTAGCCTTGGCTGTCCTGGAACTCACCCTGTAGACCAGGCTGGCCTCAACTCAGAAATCCACCTGCCTCTGCCTCCCAAGTGCTGGGATTAAAGGTGTGCCACCACCGCCCGGCTTGTCCCTCACTTCTTGCTGAAAGAAGAATGTTAGGTTGGGATCTGAACTTCTGCAGACAAGGTTCAGCCTGAGGGACCTTTGTAAGGTGAGCACCATGCAGTGGCCTGTGACTCTCAAAGCCTACCCCCCAGTGACACACTGCCTCTAACAAACCACACCTAATCCTTCTCTATATTGTCCTTTTGGTTTTTTTGGTTTTTCTTTCATATTATTTTGGTCTTTTAAGACAGGGTTTCTCTATGTAGCACCCCCGAACTCACTCGAACAGGTTGGGCCTTAACTCTGACAAGCCTGCCTCTACCACCCAAAAATTGCTTGGGATTGGTCTTGGTTTTTTTGAGACAGGGTTTCTCTGTGTAGCCCAGGCTGTCTGGAACTAACTCTGTAGACCAGGCTGGCCTCGAACTCAGAAATCCGCCTGCCTCTGCCTCCCAAGTGCTGGGATTAAAGGCAGTGCGCCACCACCGCCCGGAGGAAAATATAATTCTTAATAGAGAGTTAAGTGAGTGTCACCTGAAAAAGGGAGGGACCCTGAAAGTGTTTGGGAAGTAGTTCACTAAAGAAAGCAGCAAATGCGAAGGCCCTCGGGGGGAAGCCAGCCACAAGGACGCTGTGGTGCTGAGCAGTAGATGAACAGAGGGGACAACTGTGGAGGATAGGGTCTGTTGAGTAGGGAGGTGAGCAGATACTGTTAGTATTCTGTCTAAACTCCACCCCCACAGTTAACTGGCAACAGTCAGGTAGGCCTGCCCACTATAAAAAGGGCTGTCTGGCCCCTCCTCTCTCTCTTGCTCCCTTAGTTCTTGCTCTGCAGGTTCTCTCTGCCCATGACCCTTTCTTGCCCCTCTCCACGGGTCATGCCAGCCTCCATCTCGTTTCCATCTCTCTCCTCTCATGCTATATACCCTCTGGCTGCGATCCACATGCCATGAAAAACCTCTATTCTAAGCAAATGCCGCATGTGGCTGGCCCTATCAGGGGAAGGGATGCCTCGGGCAGTGGCCTGCTGAGACATCCCCTTCCTCATTGGTTTTCATCTATCAGACACTGCAGGGTAATACCGTTCTGTGAAAGGTAGACCGGAGGATTCAAAGCAGACACATGACAAGACTTACTTAGATTAAAAAGAGAAAAAGCTACTCTTTGGCTCCATGGAAGGCAGTCTGCAGGGTAGGGCAGGAGCCAATGGCTAGTTAGGAGGCTAGGATGATGAGTCTTGGCAACTGGATTAATAAAGCACTCCCTGGGTGTGTCCGAGAGGTAACTTCAGGGTGCTTAGATCCTCGGGACGCTGGGCTATCAGGAAACTATAATCTCTTGTTCATAATATGGTAGCTTTACCAGGAAGGGTGAGAGGCAGGAGTGGGGCCCAGTTGGAGGAAGTGGGTTGCTGGGTGTGTGTCCTGGGAGGTCATATCTTGTGTCAATCTCTTCCTGTATGTTCTCTTTCTCTTTCCTATCCTCCATGAGTTGCCCCATGGTGAACACCAAGCCTCCCTGCCATGCACAATGAAACTTCCAAAAAATGTTGTTTCTCATACACAGCCAAGAAAGGGTGACTGGGTGGCTGTGGCAATACTCCAGGAGAGGAGCTGAAGCATGCTGCTGAGGGCCCTGGCAGGCAACGTTAGAGACAGCGCTGCCTCTGGGAGGCCCACCGTTGGCACACCCACACCGGGAGGATAGCAGGGACGTAGAGAATCCATTCCCATCTCGTCCAGACTTTAGTTGTACAGATCCCCACTTTTTTGATCCCACAGTTCCAGTGGCTGCTTGGTTTTGCCTGTTCATGACTCCCTTGGTGTGATCTATGTCCACCCTTTAACTCCATCAGTGGTCAGCTGTTCTGCTGAGTTCCCTAGCACATTTCACTCTCAGACCATGGCCCTTGAGCTCTGAGATGCTCAAGGGAGCCAAACTGTGAGAAGAATGCTGAGGTCTGGTTCTGCAGTATGAACCTTCTGAGCCTGACAGCTTTGAGGTTTCAAAAGCCCATGCTAGGCATAGTTCTCTCTCTCAACCTATGCATCAGAATGTAGCTCTTAGCTACTGCTCCAGTGCCATGTCTGCCTGCGTTCTGCTATGACACCATAATGATAGTGGACTAGACCTCTGAAACTGTAAGCCAGCCCCAATTAAATGCTTAGTTTTATATAGTCTGCCTTGGTCATGGTATCTCTTCACAGCAACAGAACACTGACTAAGACACGGTTCTTGCAGGAAACCCACATCAGGTGTTTCATAGATGCCTGCAACTCCAGCCCCAGAGGGATCTGACGCCCCCTTCTGGCTTCTAAGGTAACCTACACTCAAAGTGCACATACCAATGCACAGACATACACATAATTTAAAATAAAATAACATCTTAAAGAATTCAATTTTGAAGTGTGCCCACCCCCAGTGACACACTCCCTTCAACACAGCCATACCTACTCTAAGAAGCCACGCCTAATCCTTCTCAATAGTGCCACACCTGATGACTAAACATTTAAACAAATGAGCCTCTGGGGGGCATTCTTATTCAAACCACCACAAACAGCAAATGTTTGGGCCAACTCTTTGCATGCTTCAGTGTTTCAGGGTAGGGACCATAGCACTTGGTATCTGCTTTGTTCTCTCTTTCATCCCTAGCTCCACAGGGATGCTCGAAGGGCAGAAGAAATTAACAAGTTCAGACTTTAGTCTAGATTGCACGATAGGGTACCTCTGTGTGGCTGATTGCCCTTTCATCATAAGAATGTGGTTGTGGTGACACCCTTTGAACAGCAAGTACAGAGGTGAATCTTCCCCATCCCCCATGTGAGGTGGTAGCCATTCAAAGTCCCCTGTAGTTCTTCCTCCTATTGGGGACAGCTGAACCTGGTCGTCTTTTCTTTGTTCTAGTTTAGGACTTTTAAAATAGGGTCTCACTGTGTAACTCTAGCTGACCTCAATTCACTGTTCTTCTATCTCTACCCCCTCTTGGCCCTCCAGTGCTGGGGTGCCTGGCAAATTTGGCCGTCATTTGGAGACCATACTTGAGACTCCTCTGATAGGAAAGGTCAGTCCTACTAAAACCTTTAAGTTTTTGAGGAATTATAGCTGCCAGAAATTTCTAGGTCCCTCCCCATTTTGTCCCCAGATGCTATAGATGATTTGGGAGACCAGAAGACAAAACAGGATACCAAGAAAGGAAACAGGGGCAAGTTTCTGAGAGCTACATCGACCTGAAATTAGATACATGTGACCCAGCCACATTGGGGTCCAAGAGAAGCTATGGCCCCTAATTGGCCCAGGACTCAAGCTGTCAGTATAGACTGTGACCAATTCTGGGCCTCTAGTTGAGGAATTCTCTAGGAATCCCATTCTGGGCTCATAGACCTTCCCATAGGAGCTTGTCATGATAAAGCCAGAGCTTTCAGGGACAGAGAACAACCTTTTAGTGACCTCAAGTTCTAGTGACAGAGGCATATTCATAGAGTGATGTTAAGCACACAGGACATCCAGAGTTTATCTCACCAGAACCAGGGCCAGAGGAGCATAGGTTAGCCTGGCTCAACCTCTAGGAGTGGGAGAAGCCTAACCAAATGCCAGAGACCACTAATGATTTACTTTCCTTCATCAGTACAAAGACATCTGATTTTACCACAGGAAAAAGAGAATTCTAGTCATAAAACATGAGGGCACCCAAGCACCCACTGGGATGAATGGACAAGCGCAGGTGCCATTTCTACAATGGAATATCACTCAGCATTTGAAAAAAAAGGAAATCTAGTGAGGCATGGTGTCATATGCCTGTCATCCCAGAGCTTGGGGATCCGAGGCAGGAGGACTTTAAGTCTGGGGACATCTTGGGCAACATAGCCAGATCCAGTTTCAAATAAAAGAGGAAAGAATTCTGACATATGCTATCACGCATGAACCATGAGGATTAACCATAATGTTAAATGAAACAAGCCAGACACAAAAGAAGAAAGAATATCTGAGGCACATGATAACGCTCTTGGCTAATAGGAATCCCTTCCTTCAAGAAATGGCTAGTTGCCAGGTGGTGGTGGTGCACACCCTCAGGAAGCAGAGGCAAGGGGATCTCTGTTTGAGGCCAGCTTTATCTACAGAGAAAGTTTCAGGATAGCCACGGCTACACAGCCTTAGTTTACCAGAGACCCCTTGAGTGAACCACATGGAACAAGAATCGCTGCAAAAAGCAAGAGGAATTTTTAATGTTCCAGCATGCTGGGGCCATTCTGAATTCCAAAAGGAGAGGTGACCCAGTGATACTCGTTCAATGAGCTTTTCTTTTCTTTTTTTTTTAATTTGAATGATTTGGACATCTCTTGCCAATTAGTCCCCCCAACCCCCTTTCCCTTTTCCTTCCCCCCCCCCCAACCACTCGCTGTAGCCCCGCTTGCTCCCTCCCTGATGGTTCCAGTCCAAAGTACACTGTAGCTGTCTTCAAACACTCATCAGGGCATCAGATCTCATTATGGATGGTTGTGAGCCACCATGTGGTTTCTCAGATTTGAACTCATGACCTCCTGAAGAACAGTTGGTGCTCTTAACCACTGAGCCATTTCACCAGCCGTCAATGAGCTTTTCTACAGTCCTTAGGGCAGCAGCCATGAGGCACAATGTGATTGGTGGAACAGTGTGAGTCTTTAAACTGATTGGTCTTTAGGGAATGAGGCGGGAGGCGTGGCCACTGGTCCGTTGTCCATGTACTCTGGACACCCCTCCACCACACACACACACACTGGCAAGTCAGTCCTCACCCCCTGTGGTCTGAGGACCTGTTAATTAGCCTCTGCCTTCTGGAGGGGAGGGGTGTCTAAGCATCCTGTGACCTTTTTCTTCTAGGGAGGGAGGGTATGGTGGAATTTTCCTCTTCACACCTACATAGTAAAGCCTGCTCCTGACAAAGATAAGAAGGAAAGAAGTCACACACCAGGCACAATATCTGCCACACAGTAAGCCCTTGAAGCAAAGGCCAATGTTGATGAGCTGTCATCTTTGCAGAGAAGAATGAGGAAGCTGCTGGAGGAGCTGGTACTATACCTGCATTCTGGGCACTATCCTAAGTGAACTGTTTTGCTGCACAGAGCATCTCTGAGCCACCGGTGCTATCTGCAAACACCGTTGTTTATCTAGCACAAGAGATGCCAGGAATCAGCGTCAGTAGCAGTGTGCTGTGGCTAGACTGTCCCCCAAGTTCCCCTGTGTTGCAAGCACCCCAGCTATGTGCTGTTGGAAACTGATGGAACCTTTAAGAGGCAGGGCATTTTAAGGTCATTTGGGGTGCATCCTTAAAAGGGATCCAGAAAATAATTTCAGGTTGAGCCAGAGTGAAATAAAGTTAGTATAAAGTAAATACTAAAGAGCTCTAAGAGGCCCAAGCATGGCAGACATGTCTCTGGCAGGCCTTGTGCTCTACCATCCCTTGCTAAACTGTTCAATTATGTTCCTAAAGCTAGCCACCAAGGTCTATTCCCTCATTTGGTAACTTCCTCCTCCTGAGGCTGACCACCAAGGTCCAGCTATTACAGTATTAAAGTACAATCATCAAAAGCCCCCTGTTGGCTCACCTAATTAACATGGCCAATTAAAACAGACCAACTCATCCTAGCACAGGGTTTCCCCCTTTTTCTTTATAAAATGGCATTTCCTATGGGCCACACATGTCTCCTCTCTGTTCAGAGGCAGTTCTTCGTCACTCTGGACAGATATACTTCCCTCTCTCCCTTGTCCCCTTCCCCTTCTCCCTCGTCCTCTATCCCCTGTCTTTGTCTCTCTTTTTTTTTTAAATTTTATTTTATTAGTAACTTTTTTTTTAAATGTTAATCAAAGGCTTTATAAGTTTGGTAATGCTCAATAACAAGATGCCCATACAATCAGAAGTGTAATCCAATGCCCAACCTAGATATACCAACTATCTTTCACTGACAGAGATGGCCTACATTTCTTCCCCCCCACCCCACCCCATCTCCTAGCTCCTCCTCTCCTCCTCCTCTCCTTACTCCTCCTCTTCCTCTCCTTACTCCTCCCACCTTAGCTCCTCCTACATATCACCCTTCCTGTTAAGATAAAACTTTTCTCTCAAAATACAATTAGAGCATAATTATACCAGTTTGTATCAGTAAGGTACAAGATAGACCTAATACCCAGTCCATCATTTTGTTGATTAACCAGAACCTCTGTCATCTCTCCTAACTAAAAGACTTAGTTCTGAACCTGGCTTTTTTCTTGGCTTTAGAATAAATGTAAGCTGAAAACCATCCTCTTAAATTTTTTCTCTCAAAGTAAATAGCTGGGATTAGCTATGAGACTATAAGTCTTCAACCCCATCAGAAATCCAGAATGACTGAATTAACTGAAATTATGGGAAGCACAAAGCATAGCTTCTAAAACTTAGCCAATTTATAGAGACTGCTGAACACCTGGACAGTCCCTATACTACAAAACATTGGAGCATCTGATCTTCAGCCTTCTGGCCCAGGATCATCTGACAGACCTAGTGATGCAGAATTATTAAGGGCTGATTACTCTGTCTTGGCAGATATAATCAGTCAACTATTCTGCAAGTGTGTCCTTTTCAGGACAGTAATTTGTCTGTAGAAGAAAAGAGGCAATTCTTTCCACAACTGGAGTAACTTCAAAGAGACTCAATTTCTTCTTAGAATCCAAGACAGGAAGCTGTCAGGAGCAGACAGGTCTCTAATCAAAATGAACCTTAATACAGAAATGTTTGTAATGTCAATTCTGTGGACTTCTGACATTTGAAAATCAACTATCCATGTAAGGCAATCTGGACTGTTGTCTGTTTACTCCTCTCAGCTATTTCTAAATAAAATATAGAAAACACCCTAACAATAAACTCAGAGCCATGAATTTGCTATAGGCCCTTAACTCACAGGCTAATCATCTCAAATCAGTTAAAAAAGTTAAAGAAGGACTGGGTCTAAGCCTTGTATTCCTAAATGTGTTATATAGGCACAGTGCCTATGAGAGTAACAATATTAATCTCACTTCTATATCAATAAGAAACTTGTATCAATGAAAACCTTAAATTTGAAATCAAATTAAATTTTGTACCATTTAAGAAATTATAACTTCAGCTTAATAATAATTATACAGATTTCTACCAATAGGTTATGACTATGCAATAAATCCTAGCTATTCCTCCCTGTTCCAACAAAACCACTACTTTTCCCTAGAAAGACAGCCCAATATTAACCACCCAGTCCCCAAGCCCAGGGAATAGGGACGCCGACTCTTCATTAGCTTCTTCAAGCTGATTACGGGCATTGAGATATTAGAAGAGGGGCGGGGGTAAGAGTAAATTGATAAGCCTCTGACATCTGTGTCTTCACTGCATCCAGCTGAAATTCCAGGACATCAGAGGTTCGAGCAGGTCTGCTCAGCTTGCTTGATGAGTAGATACACCAAGGCTGTGTATTCTGCAATATACAATTCTCAAAACAAATTTTAGTATAAAGATATTTTTTGTTTGAATTCTGGAATCTAGTCTTCTGGTGGCCTGCCTCTGTCACGTCTAATCCATATAATTCTGGGAGTTTCTATGAGGATGTGCTCCCACCATCCTCCCATTCCCACCTCCCTGCTCTCAAATTCCCCAACACTAGGAATCCAAACTATTGGATACCAAGGCCCTCCACTTCCACTGATGCCTGACAAGGCCACCCTCAACTACTTATACAGGTGGAACCATGAGGCCAAAAAGGTGGAGCTCCTTACTGGAGCCTGTCTTTCCTATTATCTTGGTTGTGTCAGAACTGTGTGGGGTGGGTGTTACTATTGGGATTAGAGCTGGGGCCCAAGATCTGCTCAGTGCTCGGGCCCAGACAGGAAGGAACCAGTGCTCCGGGCCAGGAGTGAATTCCCAGTTACTCCCTGTTTGGGTGGGTATTGCTGTCTCCTTACCTAAGATGCTACCCGGGTTAGAGCTCCTGGGAGTCCCACTTCCTCTGGGTTTTGTGAGATTGGGTGCAGAGTTGCCCTCAGGGATCTGCTCAGTGCTTAGACCCAGACCGGAAGGACCTGTCTTTGTCTCTTATTCCCTGCCCTTTGTCTCTCTGGGGCAAATGTCTTTTGTGCTGAGAACTTGGTCTTGGGGTGTCCTGTGTTGACCCTGGTCCTTTCAAATACTCTATTACGGATTTGTAGAGTGAGACTTTTGTGAAAAGGAGAACATTTGTTGCGAATTCTGAAGAGAGAATTACATTAGTATCTTTAAATGTGTGTGTGTGTGTGTGGTGTGTGTGTGTGTGTGTGTGTGTGATTCAAGCCCTAGTTGGCCAGAATACTGGAATTAAATTGTACACCCCCACATCTGGTTTATGCTTAGGATTTTTTTGGTTTGGTTTGGTTTAGTTTTTTGAGACAGGGTTTCTTTGTGTAGCCCTGGCTATCCTGGAACTCACTCTGTAGACCAGGCTGGCTTTGAACTCATAAAGATCTGCCTTTCTCTGACTCCCCAGTGCTGGGATTAGTGTGCACCCCCATCCCCATCCTTTACCCCACCCCCACTAACACTTCTCAGAGTTGTAATTTCCAAGTTTTGTTATTTATTTATTTTATGTATATAAGTGCTCTAACTGCATGTTCACCTTCACGCCAGAAGAGGGTATCATTTCACAGTACAGATGGTTGTGAGCCACCATGTGGTTGCTGGGAATTGAACTCAGGGCCTCTGGAAGAGCAGCCAATGCTCTTAACTGCTGAGCCATCTCTCCAGCCCCGAATCTCCAAGTTTTAAAGGATAAATAAAACTTAAAAGCTAGGTAAAGTTTTTTAAATTAGGTAAATATATATATATATATATATATATATATATATATATATATATATATATTGAATGACCTGGCCTTTTGTTTGTTTGTTTGTTTATATCTTAAAGAGTTTCCTATTGTAAAAGAATAAAATATTTCCTTTGTTCAGTGGTTTTATGAGGTGCTTGTTTAGAGTTAAGGATGAGAGAGGAGGTCAATGCTGTAAAACTCAAAGTTGTTGTTAGGACCCAAAGAAGAGGACAAAAGGCCAAAGGAGGTGCCTATTAGCATGTCAAAACACATGCTTACCTCCCCCACCCCTCAGCAAAGAGCAAAGAGAGGCCACGTTGGTGGTGCTGTTCTTGTATCAGTCATGGCAGTCCTTTGCTCATCCTAGCTTGATGCCTGGCTTGGTGGCCAAAGCTGCCTTATGCTCAGGACTCATAAAAATCAAATCAAACCCAGGCAGGGCAGCATGAGAGGGAGAGACAGAAACTTTAAGACTGCCATGCCACCCACAGTGCCCTCCAGTGTCCAGCACAGGTGGGCCATAGATACCTGCTCTCCATCACATTGCACAGATGGAAGATGTTACCCAGGGCCCTCCAGCCATATGGCCAGCCTGAAGCAGGAGCTACCACAATATCTAAGAGAATCGGGGCAGCTTGAGCATCAAGAAGAGGAGGGTGGAGAGGAGTAGCCCGCTGTGAGTGGCAAGCCCCACCTCCTGAGGCCTTGGTGACATCCCAGCCCTCAGGGACCTTAGCTGTCACTGTGGGTTATGTCTGAGACTGTGGCTGTACAGTAGCAGGGGGCAGTGAAATGCCTGTTGTTAATATTACCACTAGAGAACATGGGTCCTTGGTCGAGGCAGCAGGCAGGGATCACATGATGTCCAGGGGCTGTGCAGAACTGGCTCCACCCCTCACTGGCAGCAGCACTTGGGAACTGGACTCTGTCTCTTGCCCAGACAGCACATGGAATTGACCCTGTTGGTTGGCTGGGGTGAGATAAGCCAGTCCTGAGGGCATGAGTATGGGAGAGCTGACTCCACTATTCCTCTGCAGCATGGGATAGGGGCACAGAGTGAGGGTTATTCCTGGTTGTCAACTTGACTACATCTGGAATGAACTACAATCCAGAACTGGAGAGCACACCTGTGATCCAGATCTTGTGGCTAGAAGACACAGGCTGCTGACCTGGATCTTGACTCATAGATCTTGAGTCATAGTGGTCATGAGAAGCTTAGGCCCAGGCAAGGTAGTACACACCTTTAATCTCAGGAGACTGAGGCAAGATCTCTGAGTTCAAGGTCAGCCTAGGACAAAACAAGTTCCAGATCCAGGCATGATGGTACACACCTTTAATCTAGACCACACCTTCTGCTGGAGGTCTACATAAGGACTTTAGAAGAAGGAAGATTCGATATTCTTCATCTGCTTGCATTTATTTGCCAGCAGGTTCTGTTAGAACCTACCTCTTTAGAATTCCAGCTGAAACAACTAGCCTTGTGGACTGAGCAACTACTAGATTCTTGGACTTCCCATCCACAGTTGTCCGTTGTTAGGTTAGTTGGACTACAGACTGTAAGTCATCACAATAAATTCCCTCAGTATAGAGAGATTCCCTAAGTTCTGTGACTCTGGAGAGCCCTGACTAATGCGCCCTTCACCATCTCTAGCAGTCAGGAAAGCTGCCTGCAGGTTCACGAGCTCAAGAGAAGCTAGCCGTGTCCCTCATTAGCTGCAGCACTCAGGAGAGTGGACCCTGCTGGTATTTGCCATGAGGTGTGGTGGGTGCAGGGGTGATGCCCTCCCCCACTCACCCTCCCCACCTGCGGAGGTCTGGAGAGCTGGTGAGCCGGCCCTGCCCCTCCCCAGCTGTAGTACTCAGGACAGCAGACCCTATACCTCATCTGGACAACCCAATGGGGCTGTGCCTTATGGCAAAGGCACTTGTGAGCCAGCCCGAGGGTGTGAGAGTGGAGAGCTGGCCCAGCGCCTCAAAGGCTGCAGCACTTGGGAGACTGGGGCCACACCTGCACTGGGCAGCACATTGAGCTGTCATTCAGGCATGGGTGTGGGTAAGCCAGCCTGAAGGCATTCGAGCAGGAGAGCCGATCCTGCCTCCTGCAGAGGGCAGCACTGGGTGGCCTAGCCAGAGCAGTGTAGAACTTGCCCTGGTGGTGTGAATAAGGGAAAGTGGATGAGCTCACCCACTTAGCTACCAGCCTGGCCCAGATCCTGGGCTCTGAATTGACCTACCCCAAATCTATATCATCTGCAAACAGTTGGGATATGTGAAAGGATCAGTCCTGCCGATCCAAAGCTGCAGGATCTCCAGGATACAGGGCAACAACAGGGTAACTGAGAGGAGTCCCAGTGAGAATCCGAGATTGATGGTGCTAGAGACCTCAAACATTAGAAAGTGAAGAAGTGTGGACAGAGGGATAGACTGTGGGACACACTGCGGACACTACAGCTCCCACAGTGAGATGCTTTCCATGCTTTGGTTTTTGTTGTTGTTGTTGTTGTGTGTGTTTTATTTGGGGGGGGGGGACAGTTTGCAGGGGCAAAGGGCAGATATGAGGGGACAGGGGATGGGTTGATGAGGAGGACTGGGGTTCATGATGTGACATTCACAAAGAATCAATTTAAAAAAAAAGCAGTCACCGATACACAGGCTCTCCCAGTGCTGCAAGTACCTGTTCCAGAGTTCTGGCTCCTCCCACCCCTGCCCACTACCCTAAACCTCTCCAGCCCCTGAACTTCCTTCTCCCTCCCCTTCTTTTCTTTGGTAGAAAACCCAGCTATTTTGGCCATGCACTCTCTTGGTTCTTCTTTTGGTCTGTTGTCCTACTTTCTTTTTTTCTCTATCTTCTCTTCTTCTCTCCCTCTCTCTCTCTCCTCTTATGGATCCGTTCCTGTCTACTGGTCATGTCTCATCTATTGCCTTTTCTTCCTGTTATGGAGGCTTCCAGCTGTCTCTAACTGTAATCTTCCTCAGATCTACAGTCAAACCCGTCTCCTCAGGCATACCTAGGGGCAGGCATATTCTCATTCTCAATCAGTTGTAAATGTACTGGGTCTCTGAGAGCTAGTCCACCTGCCCCTGGAATGTTTTGGTTTGAGTTGTCTGTGGGGAAACACATTGTCTCTGTAGGAACTTTGGGTTCTTAGTGTGTTGAGTTTCTTGGCTCTCAGCAGGAAAGGCACGTCAGATCCTAGGGGGAGGGGATGCTTCTCTTCGCTCCCCTTTGTTTTCCCCTTTTCTTCCTCTTCCTTTCAGGTCTGATATTTGCTTGGGATCTGGAGGGCAGGAAGTGGGCAGGGGGACGTCTGAGGCCCATTAGGATTGCAAGGTCACCCAGAAGATGGTGAACTTTACACAAAATACACACAGCCCAAAGATGGATTTTAAAAAATTTCTCTCTCTCTCTCTCTCTCTCTCTCTCTCTCTCCACACACACACACACACACACACACACACACACACACACACACGGAAAGCCCAGCTTCTCCAGGCGGTGGAGGCGCATGCCTGTAATCCCAGCACTTGGGAGGCAGAGACAGGCAGATTTCTGAGTTTGAGGCCAGCCTGGTCTACAGAGCAAGTTCCAGGACAGCCAGGGCTTCACAGAGAAACCCTGTCTCGGAAAAAAAAAAAAAGCCCAGCTTCTAAACTGTAGTCACAACTCCGTATGGGACAGAGCAAATGTTACATCAGAATTAAAGATTCATTTCGGCAGTGGTCAACTGTGTTACAGAGTGTGGCTTCCCTGCAGACTTGGCTCTGAACACACTTGTGTGCTGGGCACTGTACTTGACCTGGTGCTTGACCAGTGAGTGCTGCCTGACCCCTCAGTTCAGATCCGAGACTGTATGTAGTATACTACAAGCTACAGTGTTTTTACTGTACACACAAAGTCTTTTGTTCTTACAAAAACATCGAGGTTTAATTATGGAAAACATGCTTTCAATATTTTCCTACTGACATCCCTCAGCATGTGTCTGTCACATGAACATATCTTTGGGTTGTATTATGTAAGCATATTGATTTAAAACTTGCTGTTAAGCTGCTGACTTGAATTTCTTTTTTTTTTTTTTTTGTTTTTTCGAGACAGGGTTTCTCTGTGTAGTCGGGCTGTCCTGGAACTCGCTCGGTAGACCAGGCTGGCTCGAACTCAGAAATCGCTGCCTCTGCCTCCAAGTGCTGGATTAAAGGCGTGCGCCACCACCGCCGGCTTTGAATTTCATTTTAAAAACCATTAAATGAATTGTGGTTTTGAGACTAAGAATTTCCAACAATTTCTGCAATGGGTCTAAACATATTTCTGCTATTTTGAATTTACATTGCCTCTGAAAAATACTGAAGACATTCCGTGTTCTATGGTATGACATATATAGCCAACGTTGTATTCCCTATGTAAATATAAACAATCATACCTATTGGTCTCAGGCTCTGAATCCAGTGACATCACATCTAGGCGACTGCCACACATTCCCAGAGTCCACTTGGGTCACCCCTCACCTTTACCTGCGAGAGGCTACGTCACTATCCATATAAATGGATAGGACCCTGATGACTCCCTCTTTCCCTCACCTGTCACCGTCACCTTTGCCCTTATCTCCTGAATAAATCTCACGTGAACTGTTTGACTCGGTGTGGTCTGTCGTGAGTGAGCCATGGGTCGAACAATAATACTCATCTCACCTCTATACAAAATTGCTTTCATCCTTAATAAATGCTATAATTATATGTATGCCTAAGAATTGCTTTTAAAATTTCTTTGTGAGTTATTACTTGTAAATGCAATTGCTTGCATGTTTTTTGTCTCTATATAGCTAGGGTCTCATACAAGGGACAGCAAATAGAAAAAGTTTTAAACCCTGCCCTAAAGAATAGCTTCCATCCTCCTCTCTGGGAGCAGATGGCCTGGTAAGTTCTGGCAGGCACCTGGGTTACTCTGCGCTCTCCCTGTACCCATAACCAGGTCAGGTCCCAGTGTCTCAGTACTCTGAGGCTCCCAGACCCGGAAACGACCATCCCAAAGCCTAAAATGGATACGATCTATGTCCCTCATCTGGCCCCTACTGCCTGGAGGACTGTGCGAAGGAACTACCCAGCCACCAGGCCACTGTGGACCCTCAGACCTGAGCCAAGTGGGGACAAAGGGGTAGGTGTTAAGAGCCGCCATGGCTACCAGAGATGGGATGAGGATTGAAGGGGGGGAGGCGGGGCACGAGGGGAGGGAGTGGCCGGAGGCCATCTACAGGTGCAGAAGCTCTGTCACAGCGCCACCATGTGGTGAGCTGCAAAGTAAGGATGGCACCAGTCGGGTAGGGGTGGGGTAGGGGTGGGGTAGGAGTGGGGTCTGAAAGCCTGGCCTCTAGGCTGAGGGACTTACCTCTGGAAAGCCCTTTCCAGATCTGTCCCAACTCAGGTTTCATGAAATGACCCCAGGGGGACTTGGAACCCTGCCCAGCTGGCTGACCTCACTCTGACACTCTCTTAGGACCCAAGGTTGGCGGGACATTTCTGTCCCATAGCTATAACTCTAAAGCCTCAGAGGAACAGACCAGAGGCCCAGATGGGCTCATGTTCCCTGGGTGAAGGCTCCTAGTGTTCAGTGCAGCAATGGATGGAAAAAGAGAAAAGTGGTTCAGTTTCTTGGTGGGGGAGGGTGAGTCCAGAGGATGCACCAACTAGGGTCATCTCAGGTGTCGTTTCAGCAAGGGAACTCCAGAAGAACAGCCATGCTGCAGAGGCCAGTCTGCACGGGGCTGGCATGAAGCCCTGGCTACTGGCTTTGACTTTAAGAAAGCAAGTACAGATCAGCATACACCGTGGCACCGTGCCAGCCAGCCAGCCGGGCCTGGGTAAGCTGGGTGCTTGGCAGCACTCGTCCTGAGAGCCGGAGTGGGAGGGAAGTGAGCTACAATTTAGCGAGGTTGAGTGGGACAGGAAACAGGATGTAGCAAAGTAAGCCTGGCTTAGGCCTGAAAGAGCTATGGCAGCTCCCAGGGTGTGCCTGGAGCGCCACCTGGTTTTAGACTGCCGGTCATCAGGCAAACACCGTTTTCCTGACCCATGCACTTCTTTGACACTAGTCGGTTATCTGCCTGAAGGCCAGAGCTTTAGTGAGAGTGGTAGACTCTTCCCCAGGCCTTGAGGATAAGGCATCTCTTGGCCTTTCTAAGCCAAATTGGGGGTGGAGAGGAGGAAGAAAACATGAAGGGATCCTTTGTGCTTTGAGAGAGTCCAGGCAGGAAGAACAGCCTCTTCTAAGGATGTAAAAACCATCCGTGGGGTTGCCTGTGGCCCAGAAGGGAGAGTCTTTCTCGGCTGGGCTGATTAAGGAAAGCCTGGTTCCTGATACAGTGTTACACTGCCGTCTGGACAATGACCTAGGCTTTGCACAGGCCCACAGATCCCCAGGGTTGGAGATCAGTAAGGGATCCTTGGGCATAGCCTGAGGTCAACGTGGCAGGGAGTGTACCTCTGAGCTCAGGGGTAGGCTCTGAGCCGGAGGATCCCGGGAGGATGGATGTAGATGGACGGTCCTCAGGGAGGTGCAGGCTGGTGTTAGGTTTAACTTGATGTGGGAAACAATGTCTGGCTATGTGTTCCCAGTTTAGTGTTAGAAAGCTGTCCCTCCTGCATGAGACCCTCTTACCTGACAGGAAAGGGCGGTAAGTCCACAGAACGGGCTACGCTCAATGGCAGAGTGTTCATTTAGCAGACCCTGAGTTCAAATAGCATCACGACAGAAGAGCCCCAAGACAAGAGGTATCACTCCATGCCAAGCCCCACCCAGGTCTGGCAGGAAGGTCCTAAATCCAGTGTGGTGGCACACACCTTTAATCCCAACACTTGAGGGAGGCAGAGGCAGGTGGATCTCTGTGAGTTCTGGGCCAGTCTAGTCTAAGTTACAGGACAGCCAGAGCTACACAGTGAGAGCCTATCTCAAAACAACAACCAAAAAGGAAGAGGGAGAGGAGGAAGAGGAGGAGGAAAAAGAAGAAGAGGAGGAAAAGAAAGAGGAAGAAGAGGAAGGGAAGGAACTAGGTGGTTATGGGCATGTCACAATTTACATGACATCTTTTTTTATTTCCTCATTTCAACTTCACCACAGCCTTGAGGAAACAGGTTGGCCTAGGGCTCTACCATTGTGTTCTGCAAATGTGGGGATGCCAGGTCCCAGGCCTTGGGGAAATCACTCACTGTCTCTATGGTGGCTCTTAATTAGGTCTGCCCAAGACAGTCTTGTCACTTCACTGCTGCCTGCACAGAATCCTCAGACAGCAGACAAACACCTCTGCACCCAGGGCCTCAAATCTGGTGTCTGCTCATCCAGAACTGTAGAGTTGTGATCACTGCTATGCCCCCTCTGTCACCAGCCTAGAAGAGGGCCCAGAGTCTGCATTTGGTTACACTGAAGGAAGCCCATCCACACTGGCTTCAGAAACGCCCCAGGCACACAGGGACACCTGCTGCTCCCTCAATGTCTTTTCTTGGTATTCGCCTCTGCTGGAAGTCCTCACTTGAGCTTCCTCTTGGCTGGTTCTCAACAAATGAACAAGCTGCTTTTGGGAATAGGTGTACATCACACAATATTTGCAATAAAATAACTTTTACTATGAAATTACTTACTGTCAACTTGAAATTTAAATGTAATTGAGCATCTGGGTAGTATTGCTCTTGTTTTCTTGGTTTTAATTTTTGGTGACAGGAAGTGGACTCAGGACCTCGCACACACTAGATACATACAGGCTTTCCCACTGACCTACATCTGCAGTCCAAATGGGATTTCTAATGAACTACTTGCTTTTTAATAGGTTAAATAAGATCTCTTTATTTTTATTTTATGTGCATGGATGCTTCGCCTAGATGCATGTCCATCCACCATGTGTGTGCCTGGTACCTGTGAAAAACGAAGAAGGGCAATGGAAACCCTGGAGTTGGAGTTCCAGGCTCTTGGGAGCTACTGTGGGATGCTGGGAACCAAACCTGGATCCCATGCACGAGCTGCAGGAGCTCTGCTCTGCAGAGTCATCTCTCCAGCCCACGTATATTTGCTTGGACAAAGTTTTGTCACCTTATCTAGGCTGGCCTCAAATCCTGGCCTCAGATGATCCTCTCAAGCCTCAGCTTCCTGAATAGCTGGAATTACATATGTACCACCCAGGACAGCTTCTCCTGCATTGTTAGTTGCTGTTTTTGGCAACCCTACACTAATGGGACTTTTGGCACCGCGACCCTGAGAGTAGGCAGACGTTAGCCGGAGTCTACAGGGCTGTAGACCAAGCTTTGGCAGCACCTCCTGCCCTAACTCTGTAATAGGGAGAAAGAAAATAGCAATCAGCTACGGAGATTAAAAAAACATTTGTGAGAATAGCTAGAGGGAAAGACTATTTCCAACTCTAGCTTCTATCATTTGTCTCATGAAAACAGTCACAGTGGGAACACAAAGCCAGAAGCTCGTTCGGGAACCTGCCAATGGGGGGGGGGGGTGTTCACCGTGACTGTTTCAGCAGGACGTCCGCAGGCACTTCTGCCACATGTTGTCAGTGCCCATTTGATGGGGGTTTTATTTACTACTACTTTCTAGGTTTTTTTGGTTTTGTTACTTTTGCTTCCTATATACTTAGAAGTTAACTCATTTGAAATTACAGCTATTCTAGACTGTTCTTATGGAATACCCTAGTGACCACAGCAATACGGAGTTGGGAAGTATTCAGGGTTGAGTTGTTCCCATCAGTTCCTGTGCAGAAGTCCTAATCACAGGACCTGAGAATGTGCCATATTCAGTGATTGGGTTTGTCTAGAGCAACGGCTTTCAACCTTCCCAGTACTGCAGCCCCTTGATTAAGTTCCTCATGTTATGCTGACCCCAACCATAAAATTATTTTTGTCGCTACTTTCTAATTGTGAATTTGCTACTGCAATTATAATGTAAATATTTTTGGAAATAGAGGTTTGCCAAAGAGGGTCCCAGCCCACAGGTTGAGAGCCACCCTTCTAGATGGTTGAAGGAGAATGAGCTTGTTGGAGACCAGTGTGAGTTGGTGCTTTGTAAAGAGCAACTTGTGAGTCTAAAGAGATGGCTCAGTGGTTCAGAGCACCTGCTGCTCTTACAGAGGTCTCTGTTTCGGTTCCCAGAACCCACATGACAGTTCACGACTAACTGTAACTTCAATTCCAGGGGATCTGATGGCTTCTTTTAGCCTCTTTGGACACTGCATGCACATGCTGCACACACGCACACACGCACACACGCACACACGCACACACGCACACACGCACACACGCACACACACACACACACACACACACACACACACCACACGCACACACAAACAAACACTCACCGTGGTGATCTGAGTAAGAAGTCCCTGTAAGTCTTGGGCACTTGAATACAGGAGAAAGTATGTCGCTTGGTTTCAAAAGACTCAAAACCATTTCAAATGCCCTCTCTGCTTTCTCTGTCTCCAGCCTTCTCTCTCCCCTCTGCCATCATGGACTCTGATTCTCTGGAACTGCAGGTCCTAAATAATCCCTCCATTCTATAAGTTGCCCTGTAACAGGAATTAGGAAAGTAACTAATATACTCATATATATAAAATAAAGATAAAATAAATAAATATTATGCAATATTTATAACAATAAATAAAATAATAAATGTTTATTGTTAATAATTATAATTATTAATATATAATTAATATATTATATTAATCAATATATAATATATGATAATCAATGTAATTAATAATATAATAAATAAAAATATTTTTAAAAGAAAATTTTTTTAAAAAGGAACAATTTGGATGCACACACAGAGGGAAGGTCATATGGAGATGTGGCAAGAGGGTGGCCAGATATAAGCCAAGGAGGTGCCTCAGAGGGAAACAACCCTGTTGATCCCATGATCTTGGAGTCCAGTCTCTAGGACCATGTCCCCTTCCTCCAGCCAGTGGTACTCTGTCATAGTAGTCCTAGGAACCTCAAACAGATATCTGGGCTTGGAGCCTGGAGCTGGCTCTGCCTTCTTCCTGGTCCCTGTCTTCCTCTGCTTATCCAGGTGTGATGGCTGCACATTCCCAATCGAGAACAACTTTGGACAAAGCCTCTAGTTATCTTGCACTTCATGGACCCTTTGATTCATCTAAGCAGCACACTATGTGAGACCCTAGCCACATCCGACAGACTAAAGAGAAAGGGACTGCTTGTTTTCCTAACAGCTGTGTGAGGACATTTGGCCCCTGGATGTAAATGGTCCCTGGTAGTCATGGGATTGTCAGATAATCTGGCTGAAGAGAAAAAACAGAGCAGACAGTGGAGAGAGGACTCACAGGCACATAAGTAGTGGGAAGGGTGCTCTCTGGCTTCCAGTGCCTGTCTGTGTTCTCAGGACAAATAGGCTATGTATCACTATAGAAAGACCATCAGGAGCTGAAGAGAAGGCTGAGTGGTTAAGAATGCTTGCTATTCTTGCAAAGGACCAGAGTTATGCTCTCAGTACCCACACTGCATAGCTCGTAACTGTAGCTCCAGGGAATCTGATGCCCTTTTCTGACCTCAGATGGTCTCATTTCTCTCCCTCTAATCTTCCCTCTCATACACATACCCCAAATAAAAGAAGGGGGAGATGTGGTGCACACCTTTAACTCCAGCACTCAGGAGGCAGAGGCAGGTGGCTATCTGTGAGTTTGAAGATAGCCTGGGCTTCATAGTGAGTTCCAGTCCAGCTAGCCAAGGCTACATAGTGAACCCCTGTCTCCAAAAAACCCAAACAAAAAACAAACGAAACAAAATAATAAAAAAAAAAAGACAAAACAACAACAACAACAACAAAAAACTAAAGCCAAAGCAAAGCAAACAGTAAGTAGAGGACTACCTTATTTCTCTCCATGAGCCCAGCAATCAGTACACAGATGCCCAGGTCTCCTAAAGTCAAAGAGAGATCCTAGCTCCAGCAAAAGCTTATATTGCAGGCTAGGAAGAAGTTTACTTAGTGGAGGTGGAGGACACTTTGATCTGCCATTCTCAGCACCCAGGCTGGCCATCAGGAACTCTGGGCACAGGAGCAGAGAGGTACCAGCTGAATGCCTTTGGGTGACCGGCTTGGGTGCTCTTGATCCTGTTTGATCTGAGAGAAGGAAGAGGTCGTCAATGGAGGAGAGCCCTTCTCAGTATTAGGCAGGGTGGAAGGCACAGTGTGAACAGGAAACAGCTGCTGCTACCTGCTAGGCGCCTAGGCTCCCCACAACCCTTTGTCCCACCCAGAGGCCAGAGCTCCTAGAAACTGGAGCAAACTTGCATGGAGTCCAGTCAGGTCCATCACAAGAGCCATGGCAGGTTTGGTCTGCTTACGTCTTACTTATCTATAGACAGTCTGGCTTCAAACTCACTGGAGTCGAAGATGACCGTGAACTTCTGATCTTCCTGTCTCTGCTTCCAGAGTGCTGGGATTAGAGGTGTGCTCCACCATGTCCTGTCTTCTTGCAGCTTGGGATCAAACTCAGAGTTTCTAACATGCTAGGGAAATACTCTCTTAGTGGAACTGTATACACCCAGCTTGTTTCTTGGTAGATGTACATTGTGTCCTGTCCTCAAAACAAGACAAGAAGCCTGGAGCAGAGAGCACTCTTGGGTGGACTCCACTCAGGTCCATAGCAGGCTGACAGGGAGGTGATACATTCTAGGTTAACCCTAAGCAAGTAGGGTCCTTGGAGGGCAAAAACATCACCATCACATCTGTCTTCTCATTATTGACTGATCCCTTTCTAGGCGGGGTGGACTCCAGAGTCAGAGGAAGCAGGACAAATGTTTCCTGCCTCCTGTCCCAGATCATCTGGGGTCAGCTGTTACTGTTGAATTTTTCTGGTATCCAGGAGAATGAGCGGAGAGGGATAGTGACAGAAGGAACTGAGAGCCTTCAGGTAAGCAACATGTTGGGCACATGTCGGAGCTGGAGGCCCAGGGCTGACGTTGGCACCTGGGGAAGCCAGTGGCTCTTCTGCCAGCTCACTTTCACTATGAGCTTTGCTTGGGAGTCCACCCTGCATGTAATTCCCTGAGCACAGAAGCCTCCACTCAAGCCATCTGTAGCCATGAGCCACAAGAGTTGGGACTACACAGAAACCAACTTGTCAACTGGGGATACAGGGCCCCTCAGTCCTCACCAGTTACTGGAGAGCCAGTCTAGAGGACATGGAGATGGCCTTCTCCCTCAGAGTCCACCGCATTAGGCCATTGCTAGCTGGTGGACCCAAAAAGGAAGCCCTGAGCAGTGGGCTGTGAGGTGGTCTCTAGGCCCAGCTGGACCACGGGCCTGTCAGAGGGGAGGGAGACACCTGTCCAGGTGCAAAGAGAGTGCTTAGCCCATGGTCCTCTGGCTGCTGGCTTCCTTTGCTTAGCCTAGACTTTTGAGTAAAGGTCTATGTGAATGCTGTAAGCAGACAGACTTCTGCAATTCAGCATATTCCCTACGTGGTACAAAGGCACCTACACAGCTAGTGACTAGTGAGGGCACCTCCATCCTTGTTGGTTCCCCTAATGGCTACCATGGGTATAGAGGGTTACAGATCCATACTTCAGTTCTGCAGTGGCTTCAGCACACTACTGTGTCTCCCTATCCTCCGCTTCTGTTGCTCACTGATGCTCAAGATCCACCCTTGGCTGTCTTCTGCTCTCAGATGCCTGTTTCCACCTCCCAGGGAATCTTCCTGCTTTCTGTGTATGGTGTTCCTCTCCCTGTGCTCAATGGCTAGCCATGCTCCTGGCCCTGAGACCTTTCTTCTACCCCCCAAACCACAGGCATGTACAAGGGCTTCTGCTTGGACCCTACCTGCCGCTCTACCCACAGCACTTCACATTCCCAGCATAGTCCTGACCAGTAGAACATTCTAGAGTGTAGAAATTGGCCGGTCTGTAGGGTCCAACTAGAATCTGGAACACTCAGAGACCCCCCCTCACCACAGCAACAACAGTGTATGGAGCCCTCCTTTATAGTCCCTGGATACTTTCTCCAGCTTTAAATTCTCATTCTTTCCCTAGCAAATCCTCGGGTTTGGAGCTCAGGTCCATCTATCAACGTACATGGCTGTACATGGCTGTGCGCTGGTGCTCTTCCAAAAGCCGGATCCTAGGGCTGCTCACACCTGACTGGAGCAGCGGTCAGGGCATCTCTGTCATGGGACATTTTGTCGTTCATGTTAGTTTCCCAACATTAACGCAGATGCAGCAGCCCAAGTGTCATATTTGACTACCTTGTGGGTCAGACTCACCATAAACAGCAACTCTGCTCCTGATGACGCGGGTCCCGAGGTGACAAGAGAAGGAACAGACGTCAGCCAGCAGAGGGCGCTGCCTAGCCGCCAGGAGACGCGCTGCCCAGCGCTACCGCCGGGAGGCGCCCGAGCACTGCTGCTTGGATAGCCTGAGCCAGCTGAGTGACGCCAATTTAAGAGAAAATCAGAGGGACAAGCAGAGGAACACTGGTTTCTCCCTATCATTTTAGCTGCCTGTCTTAGTCCATCCTAGCACTCCTGACTCCATGCTAGCCTGGCCTAGGCATAAGCCCAGACCGACAACTGCTCTCAGAGCAGCTCACCAGGCAGGAAGGCCAGAACAGATAGGGAAGGTGGGAATGTCTTCCTGGGGTGCTGAGCAAACACGGGATCTCTGCTTTCCTCCAGGGATGAGATTGGGGCAAGCAAGCCTCGTTCTGGTCAAGGAGGAGGAAGAAAATGGTCATATTGTGGCTCCCTCTTCCCTCCAGGGAGGATACTTAATCCAGCTGTAGGTACTGAAAAGACCTCTTTAAAGGAGCTCTCAAGGTCCTTGGAAACTAGGGGGAGATCACCTACCTCTGACAGTTAATTTTGAGAGTCAGATTGACTGGATTATGGAGTGTCCAGAACATTGGGGCAAGTGTTATTGTAAGTGTGTCCCTGGGGCTTGAAGTACCTGGTCAAAGTAGTTGTGACAGAACAGAACTTGGCCTCAAGTCTCACCACGGGGACTTACCTTTCTCAGATGCTCCACGCCCTCCGGGAGCATTTCCAGGAAATGCACTGCGCCTGTACCCACAGGAGCCTCTATAAAATCACTTTTTCTGCCTCCCACTCTTTCTTCATTAGGGATTCTACAGGAATCCTTTGCCTAGGCATGGCCTAAACAATAGTACTTTGGTTTTCTTTAAGTGCCGAGGAAGGTGGTTGCTAGCGGTCTGATAATGTCTGGTGTCTCCGTCTAACTTTTTCCTCCTATTGCAAAGTGGCTGCAGTTCTTCAAGGAAGAGGAATGAAGAATGATGGGCGCTGTCTGGCGGTGGCGCAGAGCTCTAGACTCCGCGCTCTGGAGTCGTTCTCTCTGTCTCTCACTCACTGGTTTAAATCCCGTCCTTGTCTCACAGTTCATTTTGGAGGGGTGGGGGGAAGGAAGGTGAGAAAAAAAAAAAGAACTTTGCCGGGCAGTGGTGGCGCACGCCTTTAATCCAGCACTTGCGGCACTTGGGAGGCAGAGGCAGGCAGATTTCTGAGTTCGAGGCCAGCCTGGTCTACAGAGTGAGTTCCAGGACAGCCAGAACTACATAGAGAAACCCTGTCTTGAAAAAAAAACAACAACAACAAAACAAAAAAAAAAAAAAACAAAACAACAACAACAACAAAAAACAACCGGGGCCTTTCTTTGCACGCCTTTAATCCCAGCACTTGGGAGGCAGAGAGCAGGCGGATTTCTGAGTTCGAGGCCAGCCTGGTCTACAGAGTGACTTCCAGGACAGCCAGGGCGACACAGAGAAACCCTGTCTCGAAAAACCAAAAAAAAAAGAAGACAGCTACCTCACTCCTGGCCCTGGCTCTCAGCTCTAATTTCACAGTGGCCTGTACTTTCACACTCCCCACACCCGCCCACCCACACCCCCCTAAACTGTTGCTCCCTGTAGAAGAACCCTCGCTTCTTAAGGTCTACCTGCCCATTCTTAGAACTCAGCTCACCCAGATTCCTGTGATGGGCTTGTGGCTTCTAGGCTATCCACATTTCCTCATCTGCTTCTGAATGGATCGTGCCATGCCCTTTTCAGACGCTGGCACTATCACTTACTTGTTAGGCTTTACAGTTTGAGTATAGACTGTGCCCAGAGTCTCATGGGTCTCTACTCTTGGCCCCCCAGCTAGTGCTGGTTGTTTTGAGAAGCTGAGGAACCTTCAGGAGGCAGAGCCTTACTGGAAGAAGTAATGTTTGTATTGGTCAGGGTCCTCTAGAGTAACAACTTATAGAATGAATCTCTACACACAAAACACACACACACACACACACACACACACACACACACACACACACAGGGATTTATTAGAATGGCTTATAGGCTGTGTTCCAGCTAATCCATCAATGGCTACCTATGAGCAGAAGGTTCAAAATCCTGTAGTAGTTTAATCCATGAGGGTGGGTGTCTTGTGGTCTTCAGTATTCACTAGAATTCCAAAATAGGCTCTAATGCCAATGAAGGAATGAACTTGCTAGTGAGGTTGAGAGCAAGCATGCAGAGTGAGAAAATATTCTTCTTGTATGTCTGTTATCTAGGCTGCCAGCAGAAGGTATGTTCCATATTAAAAGCGGATCTTCCCACCTCAAAGATCTGCATTAGAAGTAGGTTTTCCCACTTTAAATGATTTAAGAAAAAAAAGTCTCTTCACAGGTATGTCCAGTCATTTGGGTTTTAGCTAATTCCAGATGCAGTCAAGTTGATAACCAAGAATAGCCTTCATAGTGTTTGAATGCCTTGCTTGTATGTTTGTTGTGCATACTGGTAACTCCCTGGAACTAGAGTATAGATGACAACCATCTATAACCCACTATGTGGGTGGCTAGTATTAAATCTCTAATTCCTGACAAGATCAAAACATGCTCTTAAACCCCGAGCCATCGCTCCAGGGACTACTTTTATTTATTTTTTGTTTGTTTGTTTTTTGAGACAAGGTTTCTCTGTGTAGCCCTGGCTGTCCTGGAACTCACTCTGTAGACCAGGCTGGCCTTGAACTCAGAAATCTGCCTGCCTCTGCCTCCCAAGTGCTGGGATTAAAGGCGTGTGCCACCAATGCCCGGCCAGGGACTACTTTTAAAAGGCAACCATAAAGGCTCTGCTTTCCCACCCAACACCTTACAATTTTAGGCAAAGAGGTGAAAAGCAACAAGGAGCCTGCAACCCATGAACATAATTCTGTTCTTGCATGTAACCGGATTTAACATGGAAAGAGGCCTTCCCATGGTGCTCTCAACTTGAGCAAAATGATCTCTTCAGTCTTCTTTGATTATTTACCAACCAACATACTGGACTCAGCTCCAGGCTGAAATCATCACATTCCATCCTTTCTGTTCTTGGGTCTTCCTTTGCCCAAGGTGCTGGGGTGGGGCCCAGGTGAAGGGCAGGCTTTGAGGCTTAAGTGTTACAGCTACAACCAAGGATGCTCTTGATTCTGAGTCTGTGATGTGGCTTGGCCACTCACCTCACCGTTAGTCTATGCAATCTAAAGGTGACTGCACTGCATTTCCTATCCTCCTGGCCTCTTCCTAACACAGAGGCAAGTCAAGTGCCTGGTTCTCAGCCTATGTGCCCATTGCCGTGCTGCAGGAAAAGATGGTGGGATTGTACCACTGGTTACTCAATAAGGACAAAGGCTTCAAGGGGAAGGCAGCTCACATTCAGTCCTTGTACGGCTCAAATCCATGTCAGATGCTAATAAATACAACACTGGAGGGCAGACTGGGGATTTTGAGTTCTCATATATAATATATGTACACACACACACTATTCTGTCAAAACTTGTCACTCCACACTTTGTGCTTTTTTTTTTTTTGACATATTAATTACACTTTATTTTTACTGTATTTTCAATCCTACAGTCTGTCCTACAAACTGCCTGCTGAAGTAACTATGTTCTTCACAGCACAAACTTGTTTAAAACGGAGTGAAAAGAAGTCACATTTTTTTTTTTTTTTTTTTTTTTTTGGTTTTTCGAGACAGGGTTTCTCTGTGTAGCCGGCTGTCACTCTGTAGACCAGGCTGGCCTCGAACTCAGAAATCCGCCTGCTCTGCTCCCAAGTGCTGGATTAAAGGCGTGCGCCACCACCGCCGGCTGAAGTCACAATTTTTAAAGGTCACCTAATCTTTTTTTTTTTTTTTTTTTCTGTACAGACATCCAGAGCCAAACAGTGGATGGAGCTTGAGGACTCTTATAGAAGAATAGGGGAAGGTTTGTGGGCCCTAAGGAGATAGGAACTGCACAGGAAGATCAACAGAGTAAACCAACCTGAACCCTTGGAGCTCTCAGAGACTGAATCACCAACCGTGGAACATACCTAGTCTACACAGATCTACCTCCATGGGCTGGACCTAGGCCTCCCTGCACATATGTTGTAAATGTGCAGCTTCGTTTTCATGCAGGTCTCAAACATCTGGAGTGGGGGCTTCTCCAAAACATGCAGCCTGTATATGGAGTATGGTCTTCTAGCTGGGTGCCTCATCTGGCCTCAATGGGAGAGGAAGCACCTAGCCTCTCAGAGACTTAAAGTGGCAGGGTGGGGGATACAGGAGGAGGGGGTACTCAGAAAACAAGAGATGGGGAAGGATTGTGGGAGGGGGTGACTGGGACGGGTTATAAAGTGAATAAGCAAAAAAATAAAATTAAAAAAGGAAAAAAAATAATTTTAACACTTTGTGCTTTTAAAAACCTTGGATTATTATGAAGGTCAGAATCACCTCCCTAAACCAAGAACTTCTAGAACAGCGGCTCTCAACCTGTGGGTTTGTGGGTTGTGACCTCTTTGGGGTAGAATGACCCTTTCACAGGAGTCACCTAACACCATCGGAAAACACAGATATTTACATTATTCATAATAGTAGCTAAACTACAGTTAATAAGTAGCAATGAGGGGCTGGAGAGATGGCATGGCTCAGAGGTTAAGAGCATTGACTACTCTTCTAGAGCTCCTGAGTTCAATTCCCAGCAACCACATGGTGGCTCACAACCAACTGTAATGGGATCTGATGCCCTCTTCTGTTATGTCTGAAGACAACTACAATGTACTCACTAAAATAAACAAATCTTAAAAAAAAAAAAAAAAAATTAGCAATGAAAATGTTATGGTTGGGGTTACCACATGAGGACCTGTATTAAAGGGTCGCAGCGCTAGGAAGGTTGAGAACCACTGTCACAGAATACCTTCCTGAGGAAAAAAAGTGTCTATTGGGTAAATGCCTCATCTCTTTGCTAGGTGGGAACTTTATGGAGTCCACCAATCAGAAAGGAGAAACTACTCCATAGTCTTGCATGTTGCTAAGTGACAACTTAAAATGCAATCCATTTAAAAATGAATCAAATATAAACATCTTTATAAGGGGCAGGGAGTCCTATTGTGTAAAGTATTCCTTTCAATACAGGCAGTCATGAATGAAAGTCTTGGTAAGTGGGAAAGGAACTTCTCATTTACATTCCGGGAACACAAAGAAATCGGTTAGTGGTATGTTCAGGTTTGGATCGCTGGATGTTTGCTGGATTGATGCCAGGCTCACAACAGGAGGCTCACTGTCCCCTCTGATATCTTCCCAGGTGGCTACTGCCATAGTGTGTATGTAGAGGAAGCGCCTGCTTAACCGAAATGGCATCTGTGGTGGCTGGCCCACTGTGAGACTATCCCTAGATACAAACCCAGAAGAAAGGCATCCATCTGTTTAGCACACATGCTGGAATATTCATAGTGGCACTGCTCATAATAGCCCCAAGCTGGGAACTACTATATCACACCAGAATGGACCACCCACCACTATGCGATATGGATGATCTCACGTACAATATTGAGAGAAAGATGCCAAGCATAAAAGGCACAATTCCATTTATGTCAAGCACAAGAGACAGCTGAGGGTGGTGAAGCCAAGAGAGGTTATGCTGACTGTGAACTATAGAAAGAATTTGAGGGGCTCACATAGAGTCCCATAAGGATGCTTCTTGACCTTGGTGCTAGTCACACATGCACTTAGTGAGCTGTGTATACCCAGTTTTCTTTTTTATTACAACTGATAAGGGGGCTGAAAGCGATGGTAAGAAGCCTCACCTACTTGTCATGGTTCTGGCTAAAAACCTCCTATCAAGTCTCTTTATAGGGTTTAGGCGGCCTATTTGTGGGGACACACCTGTCTCAGCAGGTTGAAACATCTTCAAAGTTAGGTTCTAAAGGTTCTAGGCTCAGAGGCAGAGCTACAAAAAATTAATGTCTCAGGTTACAACCAAGCTTCCTGGCTTCACAAATTCAACTGTGTATTGTATGAATCTTATAGTGACAACCATCCAATTACCATAGTGTCAATGTCTCATGTGGAGTGATGTTCATTTCTTGTTTCTGAATTGTTTTGCCCGTGTGTATGTATGTGTACCATGTGTGTGCCTGACGGCTGCAGAGGTCAGACCCTCTGGAACTGGAGTTACAGATACCTGTAAGACACCACACAGATGCTGAGAACTGACCCTGGGTTAAAGAGCAGCAAGTGCTCTTAATTTGGGTGTTATCTCTCCAGACCCCAGGATGATTTTAAAACCTAGCTCTGAAGAAGAGACTTCAAGCTGATTGTGGCATACACCTATGAGCACTTGGGAGGCTGACATAGGAGGATCATAGGCTGAGCTATACACAACATTTACAACTGAGGACACTGAGTGAAGTTGTCTCAAGAACTGTGGTACTGACTGACACTGCAGTCACAGAAACCATGATAGGTGGTTTCTGAAAACCAAACTCTCTACAACACAAGCAGCAGTACCAGGCTCAGTGCTTTTGCTCACTATAACCAGACTGCTTTCCCTTGGCTCATTACATAGCAGGCACGGACAGCATGTGTATTACCTTAGAATATTCACTCTTAAAGGTTTAAGAGGAGGATCTTCCTGTAAACCGATGAATCTCATACATATTTTTATACCATATACACTTTTGTCCTTTGTGATAAATGATGGGTATTTAATTCAGAAAGACAAAGTATAAAATCTGCCGGCCACTCCTGTCTCAGTCCCCATGCTGTGTACTGCAGGTGCTCCCCGGTGCCAATTTGGATCTGGAGTGCTCCACAGCTTAGTTATAGGTCACTGGAAGGCTCAGGATGAGCTTTTAGGAGTCAGGGTCTATCTAGTGGAAGTTAGGTGTGTAGTCTGTCTTCAAAGGTGTTAGGAGTCCCCTTCCTTTTGCTCTTATTGCTGCTTGGCCACCATGACATGACCAGGCCTCCCTCTGCCATGATTGCTGCACCCAAGACCAAAGCAAGGGGTCTCATGGTCTGAGACCACAGTCCAGATAAACCTTTCGTCCTTTTAAGTTGACTTAAGAATTTTGTCGGGGCTGGAGAGATGGCTCAGCGGTTATGCCCTCTTCTGGTGTGGCTGAAGACAGCTAAGTATACTCACATAAAATAAATAAGTCTTAAAAAAAAAACAAAAAAGAAAAAAAGAAGTATTTGGTCTCAGCAACAGAAAACTAACCACACTTTTGTTACTTAGAAATCAGGCTTTTGCCGGGCAGTGGTGGCGCATACCTTTATCAATGACAGCGCGGCGGGGAAAACTTGGGAGGCAGAGGCAGAGAGCAGAGGCAGGCGGATTTCTGAGTTCAAGGCCAGCCTGGTCTACAGGTGAGTTCCAGGACAGCCGAGCTACACAGAGAAACCCTGTATCAAAAATCCAAAAAAAAAAAAAAAAGAAAGAAAGAAAGAAAAAGAAAAAATCAGGCTTGCAAATAAGCAGAGGACTAGAGTTACTCAATAAAAGGGGCTTGGGCCGTCCTTCCACTGAGATCCCATTATTTGCACTAATTGAATATATCATTGAGTTTCCATCAACGCTGTTAGATAAAGGGGGCAAAGGAGCATCCTGGGAAATGGAAGCAGGTTGCGAACCAAGTGTAGTGCAGTGAGAGTTACAATCATGGAAATGGGGCACAAAGCTTCTTCATGGTATATTGGTAAATGAAGAGGAACTGGCAAAATAAATACAAATCTCCTTTGAATTAAGTATTGTGTCTTTTTATTTCAAAAGAAAGATACCAAGAAGCAGAAGAACGAAGCAGTTAAAATCAGCAAATCTGCAAAGTAGGAAAGGAGCTAAAAGGGAGACAGATCTGACTGGATGACAAAATCATTTTAGTGCAAACCCCAGGATCCAAGGCTGCAAGCCTAAGTCACAAGTCCAACTCCAGCAGCTTGCTGACCCGTCAGCAACAGGGCTCAGCCCTTTCTGCTGAATCCTAGCTTTGCACATTCTGGACAGATCATGCACATACATGTTATACTCCAGGGTTACATGAAATTGCATGCAATTCACACATAACATCATTGGAAGGCACTGTATTGTGTAGCAGAAACTGCTACTTTCTGGCAAGTCTTCCTAGGGTGGATCACAAGTGGTCCTCCATATGAAACCATTAGAAACTTTGGTGCCAAGCTCCGGCACTACCTGATCCTACTAAGCCACCCATCTTGCCTTCTCGCCCTCTCTTCTGCTTCCCCTTCTTAAAGCATGTGCCAAGCTTGGATGATGGTGTTACTTGACGATGAAATCATGTTTTATACAGACTCTCAAATAATTTCAGTCAATCAAGCAAAAATCTTACAGTAAGTTATGAAATCTACAGTAAGTTGTGGCCAGTTTCCTTTCTCCTGAATTTTAGCAAGGCCTATAATCCGTAAGATTCACTGAGATAAGATACACAAGGTTCTAGCTAACAAACAATGTAGAATAAAACTCCTCCATATGGGGGAGCATCTACTTAACTTCTAAAGACTGACTTCAGTGACACTGCTTCCACTCCTGACTTTGGAGTATCAAAGTCCCAGTACCAAGGAGAGCAGCTGTGGGCATGTGTAAAGACCTAAGTGCATATTCCTGATATCTGCAGCAAAGGAAGAGGACATGAGACTAAGAGTTCAGTGTGCTCTGTAAGAAAAGGGATCCAATTATCCATCTCATCTCTAATTCCCCCTTTCAACCCCACCCTTTGTGCTATTCTAGTGTATGGTTTTTGGTTTATCAAGTTGAGGTCTGAGAAGGAAAATGTATTTAAGGATCTAAATCTGGTTCTTAAGCCAGAAAGGGTCATCACTGACTTCCTAATCTCTCAAAAAACAAATGAACAAAACCCCTATCAAAACCAAAACCAACCAAAACCTCTCAAAAAACAAAAAAGAAAGAAAACCCAAAACAAAACAAATCCTCTCAAAAAAAAAAAAAAAAAACCAACCAAACAAAATCAATGTTAGAAACAGCTTTCAAGCCACATACTGGCCTATTCATTCTGGCTGCCAGAGGCTTTCCAGAAAGCGCAAAGGAAGCAGCTGCCTGTATCAGGCGAGGGGTTGGACCGTCTCTCATGGGTTTCTAGCTGGAATCCTTAGGCAACTGTCTAAGTTCTGTTCTGGATAAACCACAGATACAGTGGCCTTTATCTTCCAATGGGGGACGCTGGAGAGTTAGTGGGTGGCTACAGATTACAAAGGCTGCCTCAAAAGTACCCCATGGCCCTGTTATAAGCACACATTATATAAATATTTTGTATCAACTACAGATGCCTCAAGATAGCTTGCTTCTGTTTAGGGGAATAACTTGATGCTTCCCTCCACATTTACAGACAATGAAAAGCAAGTCTTGTCAAGGAGAAATGAATGTTAACACACAAGCCAAGAAAGGATCAGAGTAAAAGTACACTAGTAAGGGAAGGTGCCCAAACTTATCTTCTAGTCACCTACCTTAAAAAGCAAGCAACAGGGCAGGTGGTGGTGGCACACGCCTTTAATCCCAGTGCTCAGGAGTCAGAGGCAAGGAGATCTCTGAGTTCCAGGCTAGCCTGGTCAGGACAGACAGGGCCACACAGAGAAACCCTGCCTTTAAAAAAAAAAAAAAGACAGACAAGGGATCAGAACACTTAAACAGTATCAGAGGGGCCTGTCAATTAATTGCAGTAAAGCCTGAGTTTACAAACAAGAGGCTAGGAAGAAACGGAGTTTGTATAATAAAAAGGGTAGAGAGGGACATGTATTGTCACCGTTTGTCCATTTCAAGCTGCTAGTGACACAGTACACAGTGACAGAGCAGGCTCACAGATACAAACATTCGTAAATACCCCTGAGGTGCATTCTTTCCAGGCAAAAAGGAGGGTTAAGATACTGCTTGCAGTCTCCTAGCTTAGAAGCAACTCATGAGGCAAAAGGGCTTTGGACCACAGTGCTCACTGGATCACAGGTCTAAAGAGAAGAACCCCGGAGAGCACTGGGCACATGCTTGTACTGAAGCCACCAAGCTGTCCCCAGTGTTCAGCTTATGAAAGCACACAACTGATGTGGGTAATCAATCACCAATGCCTGATCTCAGAATGGCCATTTTTCTTTATTCATAAATAGAATATAAAAATTTCACTAAACACGATCTAGTAATTTTAAACATTCAAAAGCTGCTCTTTAAGATCAGAGAAAAGGGGGCTATAGAAATGGCTTGGCCATTAACAGCACTTTTTATTTCTTTTCAGAGGTTCCAGCATACAAAGGGTAGTTCACTACAATCCGTAACTCCAATTCTAGGGGATCTGATGCCCTTCTTTTCCAAAGGCAGCAGGCACATGTGTGGTGCACAGATACACATGCAGGTAAAACACCCATATGCATAAAAAAAATAATTGTTTCTGGGGTGAAATAACAAACTGATCACAGCTAAAGGATAGGTGAATGAAGAAACTCAACTCAATCTCAGAAATAGAAGGGACCTTACACAGGAGTGAGTAATCTGGCACGGGGTCAACGGCTGGCTGCTTCAGGGGTCACATTCACAGAAAAGCAGGAGACAAGATACACATCTGAGATGTCTCACAGGAACCATAGATGCCCAAGTTCACTGTCAGCAAGGGAAACGAGGTGCACAGAGTAAGCAGACAAACTCCTGAAACTGTTCCCTACCCTGTCGTAAATAGAAATTGTATCTAGATTTTAACCTATTTTCCCCCCACTGAATATTGAAACTTTCCCAATAACCTTTCTCTGAGATATAGTTCTTCCAGGCAAAGTGCAAAGCTGGTACCACACATTGCATGCCAAGGTTGGTCCCCAAGGGCTAAGCCAACTCAGTTTTATTTCTCCTGATATGTAATAGAGGCCCGGTGGCTTTGGCATCAGGTAGGATTTGTGGTTTTAAGATTGTTAAGACAATCCCCCAGAACAGACAGACCTCAGAATTGAGGATCAAAATATTCAGGGGAATTCTACAAGTTAGAATAGCAAATGCCCAAACTCGCCTTATCTAGGTGAAACTTGGCAGTAGAATGACCACTTTATATGTTTTAAGTTTAAAATCTTAAAAAACAAACAAATAAAAGCAACAATTTTAAAGGAATGCTGTGCAGACAGAACTGATGAAAGAACATTGAATTTCGGATGTTTTGTAGGTACTTTAAAAATGTTCCTGTGTTACATTTACTTCATGATTAAAACTGCATTTTGATTTTCAGTGCTAGGGATCAATCCTCTCACATACTATGCAATCCTACCATGACTGAGATGTATTCCAGAGCTAGAATCTACGTATACTTCTTTTCTTTGGGGTATCAATTCCTTTGTGACACCACCACTGGCTAACACTGTATCTACTGGCAACATCATTCACTGCCTGTATTAGACACTTAATTTTTCTTTGAAGGAGTCTATCTACTGCTAAAGAAATCTTCCTGGAATCAAAAGGGGACAGTTAAAACAGATTTACAGAATAAATGGAGATTGTCACTTACAAACAGCTCTTTAATGAAGCACACGGACATTTCTAATTTTTATTAAAAGAGAAAGCCCTGTTCTCTCTCAGCTTAATTTATGTTTAGAAAAGGCTGAATTTAGTCATAAACTCAATACTCTACAGCTTCCTAATTCACGTGAGTCCAGTACTCAGCTCCCTCTCAGCTCTTCCTTGGGTCCTGATCAAGGTTCTCCTTTATCTAGGAATCCTGGGGCTCTACACCAGAAACTTCTAGAAGCTCTTTCTTGGAATACCGGGTAAGCTTCAAACTAGGGTACAGAGACTGATCTCTGGTTCAAACACTTAACCAAAGCTTCAGTTTTCATTTATTATGCATGTTAATGAGCAAGCGCTGGAAACCCACAGGGGCTCAGAGAGTTTCTACAATAGAGCATCTATAACAGAAGGAAAAAGCCATTTCGCAAACCCTCTCCTCCTCACATGATCCGCATCTTTAGATTTCAACAGATATAATCAATGATCATAGAAAATTCTTTTTAACATCAAGTCACAATGACCAAGTCACTTGAAAAAGTGACTTTTCCCTTTCACAGTGAAAGTCTCAGTGACTGTTGCTTTACAAATTAAGATAGTTCACACTTCAATAATTTTCAAATTCACTTTACCTAAAAGTCCAATTTTCCTTATGTGAGGTGACTATTCATTAATATTGTACTGATAGAAGGCCTGTCTGTAACCCTATAAATTTACTGTACCATTTTACTTTCTTTTCTAATCAACTAATCAACCTTACAGTTTAAATTTTGAATGTTTCATTGTTCCAACATTAAGATATAAAGAAAAAAAGGGGGGCCAGGGGTACAAAGCTAGCTATATTGGAAAAGTGCCTCCATTGCAAGCACAAGGTCATCAGTTAGATCCCAGAACCCATGCAAAAATGCTGGGTGTGATGGTACAAGCTAGTAAACCCAGCAGGTCTAGGGGAATTTGTGACCCTGTCTCAAAGGAGGTGGGTGGATGTCAAGGTTGAACACTGGTTTCTACATGCACATACTCACATTCACCCACAAAGAGGTTTTAAAAAGAATCTTGGTACTTCAAAAAAAAAAAAAAAAATTAACATAAGGGAACAAAACTTAGTCCACAGCCAATTTTGATGTTGGGATCAGAAAGACTATAACATATCCTTGTCTTCAACCCAAGAATATTTGGCATAAATAAATGGCTTTTCTTAAGAGATTGCTAATTTTAGTTTTAAACAGGTATATGCTTAACAAAAAAAATTCCTGTAACTACATGTTCTCCAGGATCTTCATATAAAGTACTGACTAGAGTAACTGTTTAGTCAGATTCCTTAAAATACAAGTTTTGACTTCAAAAAAAGGAACCGAATTTATAAAACAGTAAATGGCTCTCACCAAAGGGTCAGAGGTATCAACTCCAGTAAATTCTTAGGATCCTTTTGGGTTTCTCAGAGCTCTGGGGAGATGATCAGATACCAATTCTATTAAAACAAAAGTGGCACTACCAGGAATGGTCTGAGTTTAGAAGTGAAAACCAGACTGTCTTTAGAAGTGGGTTCCTAGCGTGATAAAGGACAGGCAACTCCTTTACACTCTGCATTTTATGTTCATCTTACTTGAGTTCCTTCACGCTCTATGTTACAGGGTATGGTTTTTATGCTTAGGACCCATAGGATTTTACTGATTTGTTTTAGACAAAGTTTCTCTATGCATCCCAGCCTGACCTCAGATCCACAATCCTCCTGTTTCTGTCTCCAGGATGCTGGATTACAGGTATGTCCATAGGATCAGAGACCATGGTAAAGGGCTTAAACAATCCTCACGGTGACAAGAAATCACACAGGTCCTGCAGCTTGCCTTTGCAAGCCCTGAATCATAAAAACACGAATTCTTCACAGCATCACTGAAAAGATGGCCAAAAGCTAAGATATAGTAATTTTAGCCAGGCAAACGGAAAAGCTTAGCACTTGTTGCTTAATTCATTTTTGAATTTAAGTGACTTTAATTTATAGATAAAGCAAGAGTGTAAGTTAGGACAAAAAGAAAAATCAGCTGGCATTTTCACAAGAGTGGGCAACATAATGGTTGCAAATGCAAATTAGTACCAGGAACAGGAACTATGCAGAGAGGATTAGGGGAGCTTGAGATAGAGGCTGGGTTCTAACACACACACACACACACACACACACAACACACACACACACGAAACTGTTGTACTTCTAATGAGGACATTATAGTTCGAAAACGAAACTTTGTAATAGATAAAGGTGCTGAGGCTTATATACATAAAGAGACCACTGTAGATGGTACAGACTGCTACATTTAAAGTTAATTACTTGGCAATAGTCCTTAATATGCAAATTACATAAAGAAAAATGAACTGTGTAAATGAGGTGAAATGTATATGTATGATTGTGTTATAGAACAAAAAACGGAGTAAAACACTTTTCACCATCTTGACTACAAAAGACACCTTGTTAAGCTGTGCTGAGAGAACGTAAGACAGAGGAGCACACAGCACTTACTGCAAAACAAAAGGTAGCTAGATCATTACATATTCCCTTTGCATTATTTACTATTCCTGACCTGGATGAAATCTTTAAAGAACAGTGACATGCATGACGTTTAAACTGTAAACAGTGAAGCCTTGGGCTTTAAAGGTGCTGATTTTACACCCAGTATCACTTGGTTTAGAATTAACACATTATTTCAGAAGATCATCTAAGTGTCACAAACAAGAAACATGTATATACTGTAATTTTATTTCAATCACACAAATGAAGTTAGCGTGTAGGAGATTTAAATGGAACAGTTATGGTGGACAGCAGAGAACTTAAAACCTAAACAGGAAACAGGCCTGCAGCATGAGGATTGAACATTCATCAGTGTTTCATCTTTAGTTCTGATTGACACATTATGCTTGTAAATTTTTAAACAGGCTTTGAGATCATGGTTACTATTCTGAAGAGATTTCAGCACCACGCTAAAGTTTGTACATTCAGTTTGTTTGCTATTGACTTGCTAGCCATTCAGAGTTATTGTAGAGTTGTCGCAGGTCAGATCACAGTGTTGAGGAGAGCAGTGCCTTCCTGTCATCAGAGAGGATCCCTAAACTGTACTCAGCTGAAGACGTTCAACACACAGAAGCAAGAACCCATCATCACAATATGGTTCCAAGGAACAATTTTGGGAAAAGAACTCAAGCTTGTTTCCCATTGTAGTCACTGAAATCTCTAACAATGACATGACTGTCCTGTATGACAGTGGGTGTGTAGAAGAGTCCATCTAAGCTTCTAGGAAAGCACATGGAGTCACGTGGAATAACATACTATCATGGAGGTACACATACAGCATCAGTCAACGTCGGCTTTTTTTTTTTTTTTTTTGGTCATTTTACAGACATTGTGTTAAATATTAGACCAAGGCACAAAACGTTTAGTGCATAAACCAGCTTCTTTTAGGACTTAGTGTTTGACTTTACATTTTGTCTCACTTTGACCATGTATAGCCAATACTCTACCTACTACAGAGTATTTAAACTTTAGCAACAAAATGAAAAGTGATGTTTGATCAGATTTGTAAGGGATGTACACATTTACACAATCAAAGTAGTTGCATAATCAAACATTCAACAGTAAATGAGATGCCTACTTTTTTAGAGAACAGCGTACACGCTTGCTGCATCTTTAATGCCTTTACTATTACTGCAAGACAATGAATAGGTAGGAAAAGAGCCAGAGTTGAATTATGATCGCTCATCCCTCACACTCTAATCTAAAGATGAAGTTTCTACAGAAACTCCTAACAAAATCCCTCAATTCAAATGTCTATGCAGTGGTGTTCACTGCAAACTGCGGTATTTAGAAAACAACTCTCATTAAGCTTTGCTTTACAGCTAGAAAGCAAAGGAAAAGTGGATTGTTTCTTCTATTTTTTAGCAGAAGTACTGATAACCAAAGATTTCAAAGCAAATATGGCACATTAATAACTCAAGCATAAATCATGACGGAGAACTTGGAGAAGTTTTGATTTCCTAGATTTTCCAGAAAGCTAACATTACAACATATAGAATTTCTCCCTTATTTTAATCTTGCCAATTATAAATTTCCATAAAGGGGTGGAACATATCTATCACGCGTGCGCACACACAGAGAGACAGACACACACACTCAGGGTGTAACAGCATCAGACATTTGCTACCACCGAAGCCTCACTTTAGTCTGATTAAAAGAGAACTGCAGAATTCATTGGTTTCCTTTACCTAGCGATTTCTGTGACCCTGGTTGCTGCCATTATTGATATTTCTTGTATGTTAGCACAACACAGGTCAAGAGCAGCTTCAGAGTCAGGAGGTGTACCCAACACCTGCAGCACTGTGGGGGCCTAGTGATAATAACTGCCAAATTCAGTGATCAAACGCTTTTGAGTTCCACAGTGTAATTCATGTGAAGCTCAGAATCATGCTTCAGACCATTACGATCTGAAGACATGATGTAAAAGATTAAGTACTTGGTTTTGTTAACATGTTTACTGATTAAAGTCACAAAATATTTCTCATTATAAGTCATGCAGATAATTGAGGAAAAAAAAGATAGTGCAGAAATTAACTTTAAATAAAAAAATTATTCCTTCCCTTCCTCCCACTTCCCTATATATTCTACAAAATATTTTCCCTGGGAGTAGGCCTTGAAAAGGCCACTACATATTAGTGTGACATGCATTATTGTCTGTAATTAAAAAAAGCTACTTTGTGGTGATTGTAATTATATTATAAAAATGTCCACATGCATATGTCTAAAAAAGGTTGAAAACCTACACAGTAAATCTATAGAATGTTTTACATTTGACCACTGTTTGTTATACAGAAGTTATAGATTTGGTAAAGCATTGTAACAATTTAGGAAGGCATCTAAATCTTTAATTTCTGGACGGACTTTATGTTTTAAACTATAAAATTGCATGAATGCTAATGAATGAGACTTCCTATCATTCTAAAATTCCTCAAGTGGGACTAAATATTTTAGGACCTTTCTTATAAATGCCACCCTCTGAAAGCACACACAATCCCGTTCGTTCCATACTTTATGATCTTAACTGTTCACAGACCTGAGAGAAACATGTACAATGCAACAGCAGAACTTACTAAATCAAATTCTTCATCAGCGCCCTCTGGAAAAAAACCTTTTAAGCCTTTCTCATCTTTATTTTAGCAATGGATTATGGAAAACGTGCAGACTCATCTAGACATGAAAATATTTCAATGCACGGTGATCTTGCCTGACGGGTTTAGTACTGCTAAGGGAACTCAAACACAATTCTCCATCCTGTGGTAAAGGTCAGAATAGAAGCAGCACACTGGAGGGACAGCTGATTGCCAGAGTCACTATGTCTGAAGGCTTTCAGAGGTTGGTGGTTTTTCCCTCCTGACTGTGTATCCATTTTCTTCTTACAGCTTAAAAGTTTTGGGGGTTGTTAACAGTTGTTTGTAGGAATTTTTGTTTTTCTCCAGATTCAAGTCCTGTCCCTCCTTAGTTTGCTTCTTTATGCAGTGTTCGACTTGCTCAGTTCCTGCCTGATCGCTACAACAGGGAAGAAATGGTTTTCAAAGTCAATACACCAGAAGGGACACAGATATAGATGCACGAGTTATTCCTGAGAATCTTCAAGGCTGTGCTCAAACTCCCTCACAAAAAGATACAGACTTTCAATCTTCATCGTATAGATCTTTAATCCATAAAGATACTAATCACACATGACTATATTCACTTACCCCCTCCCTTGTAGAATGAAGACAAAAGCACTGGTTCTGTGGGCTCCAAAACAAGGGCAGTGCAGTGGAATGGACGGTAGAGAGATTTATCTCAGAGAAAAATCTGCCTGATTGGTATTCCACCAAATTCTACACTTGACACTTAGAAATCTGTTTATTTTCATTTTCACAAATACCTCCAATCGTAAGAAAACAGCAACTTTCCAACACCCTAAGCAAAGTCTAGACCCCAGGAGGAGTGAGTGTAAAGTCATTTTTACAGCCGTCTACAGGGAGCCATGTGCCGGGTACTTACCATCAATAAGCTCCTCCTTCAGCTTTGCTAGTTCTTTTCTCATTTCATCTAAAATGTCCTAAAGAATCAAGAGAAAACACCAGGAAGCAAACAAACAAACAAAAAAGAAAAAACAAAAACAAAAACGAAGTGATGCCTATGAAGTTTCTTGTTCAGATAAAAGTTAGAGAACGTCACAGCACACAGTTCTTCTATGTGTATATGCCCAGGAGTCTTGGATATTATTCTACAAGTGCAAGGCCACAACCCCCCTTTTTAAGGCAATCCATTACTTGGTGGAACTCATCTAGTAGGCCAGGCTAGCTGGCCAGTGAGCCGAGGACACTATATGCTTGAGCTCTGTCTTACTGGGCCCCAGGGGTCAAGCTCAGATCCTGATGTTCATCCACAGGTGAGCACGCTGCTGCTGATCTCCTTAGGTTCCCTACACCCTGACACTGATTCCACAGTTCCAATTCTATTTCTTAGAACAGAACTGGCCTTGGTAAATTCTGTTTACATTATTTCATCCTTACCCATCTTTGCTTATTCTGGCCTATTAAGATATGAGCTAGAAAGACTAGAACTTAAATAGCCAGCCCTGTCATTTAGAGAAGTATAATTCAGATCCCTGTAATGCTCAGTCCTCTGGCAGCTTCCTGAGAAGTGATACATACAAAAGTTTCAAGGAAGAGGGCACTGGACAATTAGCTCTTGGCAAATCTGTCACCATACTTGAAGCATGGCAACTTCTTAGCACCACAGCTGCCAAGCCCTACTTCAAGTACCTAACAGAGCAGGCACCAGCCACACATAGCTGCTGAGCTCTTAAAATGAAGTTAGTCTGAAATGAGATGGACTGTGAGTGCAAACCATGCAACAGATTTCAGACTTAACATTAAAAAATAGTGTGGGGGCTGCTGGTTTTACAGAGGACCCAGGTTTGGTTCCAAATAGCTGCCCGAAATCCTCTGAACTTAGTTCTAGGGGATCTGACACCCCTTTCTGGCCTCTGAGAACAGAAATAATTCACTAAATGAAACAATTCATTAAAATATCAGACCAGAGAGCATATATTTAACTTCTGTGCATCACATGTGTGCCTGGTGCCTGAAAGTGGATGGCTGTAAGAGACTATGTGAGTGTTGGGAAGTGGATCTGGGTCCTTTGCTATAGCAGCAGATGGTCTTAACTACAGAGCCATCTCTCTAGCCTCACCTGTTCACTTTTTGATATGAGACTGTCATTGTATGTTTGTGTGTGTATGTGTGATGCTGTGTCTTCCATCAAGAATTGTAGGTTTAATTGTAGACTTAAATTTAAAAGGACAATGACTGGTGAAAAACTACAGCTACCTTTGAAGGAATTACTATTTAAGTTGTATGAGTGCTATGCTGTTCACTTCAGGAGGAATTTAGATTCTCTTCTAAAATTCATTAAAGAAAAAGCTTTTCATGTATGAATGAGGTCAATGACTATTAATCTGTTAAAATTCCTTTACTTTTGCACCAATCTATTGTTATAAATCACTTCAAATTGAATCGTGCTGGTCAGAAGTCAAAGCTTAGCTTCCCAAACTGCTTCTTAGAAATCCTAAGTGTGTGAGGGTGACCATTTCCTTACATCCTTGCCAGAATCACATTTGTTCAGATCTGTCTGGTCTGTTTTTGCTAATATGCTAACAAAAGGTAGAAGCCCACTGATATTATAATTGCAAGTCCTGCCCTTATATTTAAGCTATTCTTTCCCCTGCTGCTGGAATTTAAAGGGAGCTCAATGAACCAGAAAGGAACTGAGATGCACCATATGGACAACTATGGCCACTGCTTAGTTTATCTAAAATATCTGTGCCTGAACTTTCAGAGTACTCCCAGGAACCATGTGGAATTATAGGTGTAAGGTTCCCTATCCCCCACACCCCCCAAAAAAAGTTTAAAGAAAGCTAAAACTGAGTACCCACCTGCTTCAGCCTGTCATAGTCAAGTCCTTCTGTCTGGACTCCATTGGCACTAGGCTGTGATGAAGGTGTGGATTTGGGTCTGTACAAAAGAAATTTCCACACAGATAAACTATATTTACAACATTTAATGAGTTTATAAGTAACTATAAATTTGCCATCCCAAAGCCAGATTTAAATTCATTTCTTAAGCACATTTTGCTAAAAAGTTAACTGTCAAAATTTCAGGAATGATTGGAACAGGCAGAAGAAAATGTCTTTTACTTTCTCAATTTAATCATCTATATTAAAAGAAAAAGGAGACAAGGGAGACAATATGGTGAAATTCCTTTATGAAGAGAAAACACAGCACTTCCTGGTACCAGAGGACACACAGCATGCTGGCCACAGACATGACAAAGCGACCAGTTGAAACCCTCAAGGCCCGTACAACACAGTCATGTTCGCTGCTTTTGAAATACTATATTATGTATTAAATATCAAGCAAATCAATAAAGGGAGAGCTCTACTGTCTTAAATATTTAACACAGATCAGTTTGTGAGTTCTGAGCCTAAGTTTGTAGAAAGAAATAATTTCATAAGCCTAATTTCTTAGCCTGTTTGTTTCCATTTTAAGTATTTAGACAAAAAGCTGAAAACTGACTATTGGGTTAGAAGCATACTCTCATATCTAATTGACTCTAACTTCCCTCTGCTTTGAAGAGGAAGAAAATGGAATAAATAAAAACAAAAAACAAAAAAAAAAAGAAATTCTAAGACAGAAGCTGTCTGCCAATTACAATTGAACTTTCAAAAATTTAGCTTTTATTAAAATTTTTACACAGTAAAATAAGTGTTAGGGATTATGCATATTTGATAAGTTCCAACACCAAATCAATCAGTCATGGTCCCCCTTCAATCCTGGAAATAAGAAAACTCTCAGTAGGAAACCTAGAACTTCAGTCGTTCACTTCTCCATTTTCTGGTTTAGAAAAATAACCATTCTATAAACCATTAGTCAATCACATATATTAATTTTGCAGAGTACCAATGTTAGAAATGTGTCTGAATCAAGATCCAACATGTGTAACTGGCTATAAAATTGTATTTCATAATCCATATAAGATGTAATACTTCAAACCCAAAGGCACTGTTCATGAAGATGAAATACTTAATTTGCTTTAATATCAAAACATATTGCTGCTTAAAAAGCTTATTATGAAACAAGAATAAGCCACCAATTTTAACTTATTAGGTATCTGCTTATACAGTAACTTCCAAAAACTTTGTTTAGTAAATCCTGAGAATTTATATAAAGAACTGGCTCTTCTCCTATGAGGACATACCTTTCTTTGTGGAGGTGCCTACTTAACTGTAATCATTTACGATTCCAGATCCAGTCTACTGTGTAGAGTTAGGTGCAGTAAATATTTTTAAGGGTTGGAATATAGCATTTTATACTTGTTAATTATTTCTGCTTTCCAGAATTACATTATTAATAATCTGCTTTTATTTTTCGCATTTGAGGTCAGCTAGTGATTTCCCCCTAAGATATATAATGAATATTTCTGACATTCAAACAAACAGGTACAATCTGCTACTTAATGAAGAAATATGCTATTGTATATAAACATATCTGTATTTATTAAACAATTTAAAATGTTAATAAACAATTGTGCAAACATGCAATTAAAAAAATTAATTCATGCTACCATGCAATCCGTCACCACCACCACCACCATGAGAACTGACTCAAGGGGGGAACTTTTCATACTGAAGGAAAGAAGCAATCACCACTTTTTTTCTTTTTTCTTTTTTAAAAAGGTACATTATTCTGGCACCAGGTGTGGGTGGCAGTACTGTTGTAAGGTACTGTTTTTCTATGTTCCAGCAGATTTTCCTAATAAACCTTTTGTTCAGAACAATTAACCTATCTCAAAGAGACAAATAAAAAGGCTGGACATTTATGGAAAATTAATTAGTTAGCAAAATAAATCTGCCAATTATTTTGGTGGCATAAAAGAAATTTTAGCAAATAAGAATTTGATCAGAGTCCAATTACAGACATAGATAGCCTCTCTATAGACTACTTAATTCATGTTTTCAGTAAATGTCCATAAAAAAGGATGTGTATTACCTGATGTGCATTAAAAAACTGTAATATTAATTTCTTTTATTTGTTTTGAACATCTCTCTCTATGTAGCCCTGGATGTCTTGAGACTCTCTACATACATCAGGCTGGCCTCAAACCCACAGAGATTCTGGTTTTGCCTCCAGAGTGCTAGGACTATGCTCTGTGCCTGTTAATATTTTCTAATAAAATACACATGTTTTAGTGGTTTACGTGTTCAATCATTTATCTGAGACAAGGTCTCACTATGTAGTCTAGGATACCCTTACTTCATAACCCTGCTTCAGTACCCTGAGGATTGAGATTACAGGTATGTGCTACCATGCCCCTTTATATGTCTGTTACTTTTAACTTATGAGTTTTCACTTTAACTGTGAATAACCTGAGTTTATTAGATGTTTAAATATTAGATGTTTAAATACATGGTTTTTTCTTTCTTTCTTTTTTCCCCCCTTTCCTTTTTTCTTATTTTTTCAATACAGGGTTTCTTGCTGTCCTGAAATTCATTCTGTAGGCTGGCCTCAAACTCAGAGATCCACCTGTCTGGGCCTCCTGAGTGCTGGGATTAAAGGCGGCGTGCACCAGTATCACCTGGCTACACATTTTTTTTGTTTTTTGTTTTTAGCTTTAAGAGAGCATTACCTAGACATCTGCCTATAAAATAATGATACCATATTATTTAAATTCCTATTCATTCAAATTTAATTCTGCAAATAGCTGAAAATTATCAGCAGACTTTTAAAAATTTGCCTTTTTTCAATTAAGAAAGAAGTAGGTGATTGATACTGCCTACCAGCCCTTTCTTTAGAGGTGTTGGGGCAATGCTAATGATGGAACCTGAGCTGTACGTGTGCTAAGGACACGACCTACCACTAAGCCCCTCTCCCACCCCTGTATGTTTAATATCCCAAGGTTTGAGTTGATCTAGAAACAATGTGCTCAGGAAGTGAGATACAAAAGTGTTAAAGACACTCATTTCACTACATCAAGGAAACAGAGATTGTACTCTAAGCAGCTTCACCAATGGCTACAATTCTATCCTGTGTTCTAGCAAAACCAGCACAGGACCTTAAATTCCATTTTTTAAAAGCCTTGTCACATAATCATGATGAGAACAGCCTTAAAGGAAAATGCTAAAACTCCCAACTAGACAATGTAAGATGATTTTACTCTTCATTCCAGCACTTCTGAATTCAACTATCAAATGATAGCAGAGTTCTACTTTAAGTGTCAAACTTCTTCTAAAACAGAAGAAACCTCAATCCTCCTAAATGTCTCCCTTGTGGTGATTACCAATCCAGGTAGAAAAAGCTCAGCCCTATCCTGGACATGTTATTGAAAAGTCTGAAATCACAAAGTCACAGCAGGATGATACCTGTGTAATGAATCATAGGACCTGTTGTCAAAAACAATCTGATTTTTCCTTGGAGAATCCCGTCTATGAAGGGGAAAAACCATTTAAAGGGTATACAGTAGAACTTGAAAAAATAATTCCCATGAGATGTTACTGATTTATAGTTATATAGCAAGCAAAAACAAAAAGTGTTAATTATCCTTAAAATATCTATTTTACCAAATTTAAAAGGGTATTCTAAAACTAATTTATATGAGGACACAATGGCTACTTCTGTAGGCTGCAGCTACCTACTTACCAGGTATCAAAGCAAGCAGACATTCCAATTAGATGAATATCAAAGCAACAGACTAACTATTCTGTCATGTAAAGAACATTTTCTCCCATCATAAATAAAAACAGTAGATTTTTAATGAAAACACACAGCATGTGATATATCATCATCTTAAGACATTTTTATCAGAATGTTCTTGCCCTACATTGAACTCAGACACTATCTTTCCCTTCTTCCATGCAGGCCAGGCTGGCTCAAATTCAGTGTAAATGAGCATGAGCTTGACCTTTCTCCTGTGCCAGCCCCAGTCCCTGCCCCTCAGTACTGGGATTATAGGCACATGACACCGTGTCCAGCTCACGCAGGACTTTGTGCATGTTAGGTAAGCATTCTACCAACTGAGCCACACCTCCAACCTGCCTTTCCTTTTCTGTGTGAGTGTGGACTTGTGCACATGTATGTGGAGGCCAGAGATTGACAACAGGGGTTTTTTCTCAACTGCTCTCTTAGTTTTTTGAGACACGGTCTCTTGACGACCTAGTCAAAAAGTCTATCTTTTCTAACTTGACTGTGATTAGAAATGCTGGTTTTAAATATTTTTGGATATTTTATTAATTATCGATTGACTTAATTTTTTGAAACAGGGTCTCACTTATGTAGTCTAGGTTGGGCATCTATTTGCCTGTCTCATGAATTATAGGAGTAAAAAGTGTGTACCACCACATCTAGATTATTTATTGATTTGTTTGTTTGTTTTATTTGTTTGTTTTTCAGCACAGGGTTTCTCTGTGTATCCCTGGCTGCCCTGGAACTCACTCTGTAGACCAGGCTGGCCTCGAACTAAAAATCCGCCTGCCTCTGCCTCCCAAGTGCTGGGATTAAAGGCATGTGCCACCACTGCCTGACAATTATTTTTTTTAAATAATATGCAAATGGGTGTTTTGCCTGCATGAGTACACAGAGTCTTCATAGACCAGAAAACAGCATTTGATTCCCCAGGAACTGGAGTTACAAATGGTTGTTAGCTGCCATATGGGTGCTAGGAATTGAATCTGGATCTGCCGGAATGACCACTAAGCCATTTCTCTGGTCCACACTTAGAAGATTTGTCTAAGATATAGCAAATTTATTTTTGCTCTCTTGCATTCTCTATAATATGTAGCTAATTTTCAACATAAAGGATAAAGATTTCTTCTAAATTCAATTTTTAAAACTATGTAGGGACTAATTTAGGGGCATCATTGTTCAATACCGTATCAGATTTTCATTACTGTTCAATATTAAATTACTGTGAGGCAGTAATTCTACTCTGGTTATGTTGGAGATGTCCTTGGTTCTTTGGGAAACTGTCAAAGTATTTAGGGCAAAACACTATTTACTTGCAAGTTTCTTTCAAATCAGTAAGAGAAAAAAATATATAGATGCAAAGCCATAAGACATATAACTACTTGTGAAGTTTCAGTGATAGGTGTATTTTAGTATTTGGTGCACTGTTTTTCCTTTTAATTTGAATTTAAAAAAAAAATTAAAAGGGATGAAACTATCCTAAAATATCAGTCAATGTGATTAACAAATGTATCCGTAGAATTTATCAGATAAGCAGGCGTAGCAAAAACATCACGATCTCAGTAGCTGTTCAATCTATGGATAAGATGCTCTTATTCTCCTCTGTACAACTTGTGTTAGCTTCTTTTTAGACACACGTGTAACATAACGTAGAAAAGAAAGTCAATACCTGGAGATGACAGGTGACTTACTGCCGTTCATTGTGTTTGTTCTTTCCCAAGGTTTTCTGGTTGGTTCTTCAAAAATAAGAAACAAATGTGATTAGACAAGTCTCAGAGCCTTCCAGAATCATTACAAAACAACGCATTAAAGTACCATCACTCTATGTACACAGAGGTAATACAGAAAAAAAAAAACAACAAAAACGAAAAAAAAACCCAAAAAACTCTAAAAAGTGAGGATTCTAAATTATATTATTATAGAACTTAAAGCAGAAATTTGAGAGGCAGAGCTCTATGAGTCTGCGGCTAGCATGGTCTTCATAGTGAGGCAGTCAAGACTTTGTCTAAAAAAAAAAATCAAAACAAAGCTAAGTGGTGGTGGCCACACCTTTGAACCTAGAACTCAGGAGGCAGAGGCAGGCAGATCTCTGAGTTTTTGAGGCCAGCCTGGTCTACAGAGTGAGCTCTAGGACAGCCAGGGCTACACAAAAACAAAACCCCAAACAACAACCGAGAGCAGCGAGAGAGGAGAGAGAGAGAGAGAGGAGAGAGAGAGAGAGAGAGAGAGAGAGAGAGAGAAGAGAGAGAGAGAGAGAGAAATAGTGAAATTAGTAGTTTCCTTAAAAGCCTGTATATTATAAAATCTAAGTATTACAGTTCTATAATCCAAATGATAATAACAAGCATGATAAAATTAGTAGTTTATACTAATTCTGATAAATTCAAATGTACTACACTTTTTTGTGCCAACAGTAAATAAAAATATAACCTATGATGTGTTTCTGTTCAACGTTTCACAGAAGTCCAAACTGCTCTCTTGGTGAAAACAGCTCCGTATAAATGTCAAAATCAGTCACCTCTCGGGACTTAGGAGACACTGTCTAGTGATGGGCTATCTGGGGTGCTTTAAACTGTGATTTTCTAATTTGGTTGATTCACGGATGCTATCTATCATTGACCTGACTGGATAACTTGAGAAAATCAAAAGTGAATCTTTTTCACAGAGGAATAGCATGAGTCACATTCAAATCAACTCTATATTTGGGTCACAAAATGTCACTGTAAAGTTTTTATATAAGTAACTTTGTTTCATCTTCTAATGTCTCCCCTCATGTGGCTTCTGCACAATTTCACTCAGCAGGAGGCTTCATAGTCTCTTCAAAATATATGCAAAACTAAATTTAAACTCCTCTGAAGCCCTGTTTTGGGCTCTGAATTGCTGTTGCCAGGCATCTAAGGGAAGAACCGTAAAGTTTCCATTGATCATCCTGTACTTTATCATCATTTTGTTTTTCCTTTTTTGTTGGAATAGCTAAGGCATTCTGTCAGTGAACACAGAAATGGCAGGTTCAGAGCTAGCAGCAAGAGAACATCAAAAACAAAAAAAACAACAACAAAAAACCAGAGCAGGGATAAGATGGATAGAATAAAAAAAAAAAAAAATACAACCACCACACTAATCTAACGGAATAGAGGGGGAAATATAGCAGGGGATAGGGGGAGATCATTGAGACAATGTTATCAGAGATGATGTAGGTAGAAGAGTGAATTGTTAACAAATTGGTAGATGTGGTACAAAGCACTTTAACAGAGGATTAAGGTCCTTTCTCAATTAGGGAGAAGCTCCTATTAATCTCTCGTTGTTTATCTTAAAGGGCCCTCTGGTTGTGAGGAAGAGTTACTCAGCCCCGTGGGAGCAGGGCGTAGGGTGTCTCTTCTCTGAGGAGCACAGCTATACTATAGGGCCAGTTTGGAGGCTTGGTTACCTGTAAGCAGTTTGAAAACACACTGGATCTCCACTGGTTCAAGCAGGTTTCCCAACTGTCTTCCCTCTCAGTCTTCCCCAGTTCCACATTACAACAAGGGCCATTTTAAAGTGCTCCCAAAGAGTTTCAGCTGACTTATATGTCAACGAGAATGTTTGTAAGATAAAGCCTAAATCTACTACCGATCACTTCGTAACAGTCTCCTAACATTTGTTTCAAACTCATTTTCCCAAGAATCCTCAAACGCAAGTTGTAGACAGGTTAAGTTAACTTATTATTTCTTAGTTTCTTCTTACTCAGCTTTAACACCACACCTCTACTCAAGACATGCTCACTTCCTAGCTTCAGTCAAGCCAAATACTCTACAACACATAATGCAACACCATTTCTCCAAGGACAGCCCAGATTTGATAGGTCATTTCCAGTTAACATCTCATGAGTTTTGTGCTTAAGACATTTAATCCTTTCCTCATTTTTGGCTCATTAAATGCTTTACACAATGTCAATTTTAAGAATTGAATGAAACAAATGAAAAGAACCTCTGAACCTTTTTGAATGAGGTCCCGATTTTATATAGGGATTAAAAACTATTGAATTATTTTTTATTTTTTGTTTTTTTCGAGACAGGGTTTCTCTGTGTAGCCCTGGCTGTCCTGGAACTCATTCTGCCGACCAGGCTGGCCTTGAACTCAGAAATCCGCTGCCTCTGCCTCCCAAGTGCTGGGATTAAAGGCGTGCACCACCACTGCCCGGCTGAATTTTTTTTTTTAAGATTTACTTATTTTATATATATGAATACACTTTCGCTGACTTCAGATACTCCAGAATAATTCTCTCCAGCACCCCTTGAATTTTTTTATTAATATAATGTACCAAGCCTTATTTATAGAACAACCAAAGTGGACTTAGAAAATACTTCATGAAGTCAAGAAGCTAATGACAAGAATAAATCTATTCTAATCTAAGACAGCCAACTTCAAAAGAAAAAATTTTTGAATGGGAAAATGACAGTAGTCATTTTCCTAAACTAATATTTCTAACTATATTTATTAAATACTTATCTTTATAGCCACAGATAAATATAGCTTTCACCTTTTTTTTTTTTTTTTTTGCAACAGATGGAGACTATTGTTAATATCTACAACTGAGCAGTGTAAATGATTGACTGTGTGCCAACCCCAATTAGTATATCTGCAAATGTAACTCTTACATCTAAAGTTCAGGAGCCTCACAGATCAGAAAGTGGGAAGCTTCTAAGAGCCAAAGGACCAGGCCTAATGCTAGACAGTGTAGAAGAATTTTAATCCAGGAACATGGCTGCTCTGGTAAGGGATCACATCCAAAGAATTTCTAGGTTTATGTGATCTGGCTGGAATGATACACCTTTAATCATTCTGACTGGAATATAGACACACCCTTAGTAACCACCTTTAATCCCAAACAATGAAAGTAAAGTTAGTTTGCAGAAGGAAGCAGCTATGTTTGAAAGTGGTGTCTAATTGCGAGGTAGACAATCAGAGAAGGATTTAACAAGAGTCAGTGATAGGATACACCCAAATCTCACAAGCATAGGAAAGAAAGGATACTTAGGAAAGCAGTGCAGATAGATGATAGATAGATAGATAGATAGATAGATAGATAGATAGATAGATAGATAGATAGACATAGACAGACAGACAGACAGACAGCGACGGGTCAGTTTTATTGGGACAGTTTTGCAGAGACAGGTTGTAGTTAAAGACAGAATGAGCCAGAGAATGAGAAGGAGCCAGAAGATTAGAACAAATTTCCAGAGTTAGTTTGAGGCCAAGCAGAGTGGTTCAGTGAGAAGCCAAAAGAAGCCAGTCTGAATCAGTTAGCTTGGACAGTAGTTTTGAGCCAGAACAGCTGTGTTGAACCAGCCAGCCAGAGTTCAGAAAGAACTAGGAAGGGTGAACTTACTTAGTAGTAAGCTTCTGAGACAACAATTACATCTGGCAAATAAAAAAAGATAGCATCCCCTAGACACCACAGGGAAGTTGTACCCATGAAATCAAGATAACACGGTTGCTTGAACAAGACCAGCATAAGTGATGACTCCAGCTAATATGCCAACACAGACAGAAAATCCATGTAGCCTAACCCTTAGACAAAGAGCTACATGTAGTCAATGGCTGCACAGAAAGGGAGGGTTAGCTTCTTTAGTTGAGACAGTTTTGAAATACACTGTAATGCTACCTAACATGCTCATTTCATTTTCTACTTTTAAGAACTGTTTAAAAATAGTTCCCTGCAATGAATATTTTCAAGTCCATTAACACAAAGAAGACTCTCTCACTCACTCACTCATATTATGGTATCTGCCTAGACAGCATGAACAAAAATGTTAGGTTTTAACAGATTTCACTGATTTATGAGATCACAAAAGGCAGATGAAAGGTCAGTGCCTTCAAATATACACAAAGCACTTTAACATTTTAGTGAGCAAGCAGTCACTTGATCCAAACACAGGAAAGGGGACTCTATAAAATATATAAAAATATAAAATATAAAAATATAGAGAGCACTTAGGGATCATTTTCTCCTGAACTTACCAGGTGTACTTGTTGATGGAGCCTTAGAAGTTATAGGCTCTGCATCTTCCTAGATATATAGAAAGAGTCACATTAACATCACATTCACTAGAAAGCATAGCTCTCTGCAGTTAGGTTTCTGGGCTCCCTTCCCATGTCCTCTCTGTCACCCCCCTTCCACCATCTGTCTCTTCCTTATACTCTGTCTTCTCCTGCTTCTTTCTCTCACCTTCCCCTTAGGCTTCTCCCTGCTGCCTTCCCAAAGCACTAAGTTCTAAGCACCCATACTAGTAGCCTAGGAACAGGACGCATCTGAGCAACACTATGGGAGGAGGCCAGACGGCACAAAGAACCACTACACCCTGTGTTCAATGACACACAGAGAACAGATAAAAGTTTACCCAGCTGAAATGTGGAACAGTCATGAAGAGTATACTCCTAGGGAGCATAGCTAATGAGCATAGGGTCCATAAGGGTAATGTATAAACTGTTGACTTAATGTAATTCTTTAATCTCACATAGCACAAAGAAATTGAAAAAGACCCAACATATTAGAAAATTTCTAAGAATTCATCCACTCCCTTAAAGGTGAGTATAAGAGCAAATTAACTTTACAGGTTTGAACTTCGACTTTCCCCATACCTCCCCATATTCAACTCAATTCACTAAGAATGAAATTACGATTTTATACATAACACTCAAGCCATTTTTAATGGTTGTGTACTAAGAAATAAAATAAGAAAATGTAAGATCAAACATTAAGTTCAGATTAAGTAATCTTCACATGAGTTTCTGAATGAGCTGGGCTTGAGCTCCACCTCTTACGAGAGAGATTTTAAATTCACTCACACTTCTGTCTTCCTTTTGTTCTGTTTCTATTGTTGATCCCTTCTCAGCAATTCTTCTCCTGCAAAGACAAATTAATTAAAAACTTTTATATCACCTACCTACCTTTGGTTATCATCTATTTACTCTTGTTCTAAAAGGGAAGAGGACAAAATTATCAAAATCTGTCTGATTCTGGACAGACTTATTACACAGAATTTCTTACCTCCTGGCCAGCAGGGCACTCATTTCTTCCATTAAGCCACTACCCCCTAAAGGAAGGGGTCCATTCCCACGACCAGCATCTGCTTTGGATGAGGCCAAGTTCACACTCACAGTATTCCCCTCCACTTGGGAAAGAGCCATCCTCCACCTTAAGGAGAACACACACACATAGTAATTTCCTATGTAAATAGTAATGTTTACCCACATATTCAACACAGAAGAACATGTTGGTATTGATTCCAAAACAGTACTATTTTTTAAATTTGAAGAACCAATAGAGCAAATAACATGGACTTCAAATATCAGTGAGAATTCTATCAAAGTTACGATCACCACTAATGGGATGAAAGAGTATTATCTCTCCATATGATACACTGAGAAAGATAAAGATTCTTGACATGGTTTTTCCTCAACTCAAACATATAATTTAAACCCAATATTAAGGGGAAAATGTGATAACCCAAACTGAAAGATAAAAAAACAAACAAACCTGTCAGTGTTTTTACAGGTGATACAAATTGAGCAACTGTCACTGATAAAAAAACTGATAAGAAACATTATAGCAATATTTAACAAATAGCCTTCAACTAGAAAAAAACACGGTGTAAAAATCATTAGCTACTCCCTCCAAATTTACACTGAGGTGTAGTATAGGATGTATACACAAGAAAACAAAAAGCAAATGGTAGTCAAATGTTCACTAATAAGCCTCTGGCTGATGGGGTCTCAGAAACTCCTCATACTACACCTTTTCTCAAATTTTAAATTATGTTGGTTTTTAATCAAAGTTAAATCTAGTGTTCATACCAGCACAATACAGTAATCTCACTATTTTAGACATTCAGACACAATGAGACACACATTAAAAGGTCAGTAACTGGTGATTTACCCGAGACACTTTCCTAAGTTTTGCTCCCGCAATCGCAGCTGCAAGTCCAGTTAAAGGGCGATTGTCTTCTGATGTGGATCCAGAGAAAATTCCAGATGCGGGGGAGGGGAGGGGCGGGAGGTGGGGGAGGAGGGGGAGGAACTTGATTAGGAAGAGGGGGTGGTGGAGGTGGTGGAGGAGGAGGCCCGGTGGATGGCAGTGGAGGTGGTGGAGGGGGTCCAGGGGGAGGAGGAAGTGCTGAGGTGTAGGCAGGACCTGATGGGAGGGGGGGTGGTGGCGGAGGTGCAGGTGGTCCCAAGACAAGGCCTGAGAGACAGAAAAGTTAACAGTCATCAGCAACAGAGCTAAGTCACTGTAGTTTACATGGGCAGATACACAGAATGCTATCCTCAGACACTGCATTTAAGAAAATAATTTATCATAATACTTAACACATACTAGTTTTTAACTAAAGATACTGGAATTGAAAGCCAAAGTGCACATACAACCATTTAATATTAAACTTTTTATAATAAAACTAATGATCTCCCAGGGATTTAAGGCAAATGTTTGTACAAATGTAGAAAATTATGCTGTGTTTTACCACACACACACACACACACACACACACACACACACACACTAGTAGTTAGTATTGCCTGAGATAACAGGCCCAAGATAATCCTAAGCCTTAGATGTTGAAATAATGCACTTGACTATGATGACAAAGGTCTCTGATTATAGACGACAAGATGAAAACCGTAGAGAAGTGGGTATCAGGTTTCGGTATCTTAAGATGAATCTACATGTAGCCCCAGTTAAGAATTACTGAAGAAATAAGATGAACTGATATCAGGTAAAACCTCAAACTAACTGAGAATTAAGAATTTAAATATAAATCTATTTTAGCCCTCAAGATAGGTATGTAGGAAGTATTTAAATATTTAAAAAAAATCACAGAGTAAAGAACTTAAAATCAAAACACCACATTAATAAGCATTTACTTAAGGCTTAACAGGGCTAGTTTTTGTCTTTGTAAAGCTAAAGTGTTTAGCTAGAGTGAGTTTGCACTCTGGGTAGTGGCTGTCACTTCTGAGGCTTGACCAGGAATATACACAGAGCAATGAAGGAATGAAGATGAGCTGTCCCATCCTGCAGACAGAGTTCTGAGCACCAGCAGGAGGACATTTAGCCCTTTCAGCCTAGCAGTGCCTCTTGTTCAGATGTCAATCACAGATATTGAATTGCACATACTAGAATTTTATTCACCTTTTATAAAAATTAGTAAGACAGCAGCAAAAAACTCATTTTTAACAAAAGAGGTATGTTTAAATCCAGATTATAACACTGTTTCTATAAGCATGGGTCTGTTTTCAGCATCCTATTCTTAAAAACAACAAACAGGGTTCCATGCACCTTCTTTCTTACAGAACTTCATTCATCTTTATGTACATAGGCTATATTTAATGTTACACGGCCCCTTCCCTGCTGCCCTGCATCATGGCCTGTGTCTGCAGAAAACCTTCAAGGTTCTTCTGTTTGCCTTTAAACCACCACTTGCAATAGAATCCTCTGGGGGATACACTAAGCCTGGCAACCTCTACCTTCTGCAAAGGGCCTGAGGCTACTCACCCTAAAGGTCTAATACAGAGAGCTCAATACAGGATAGGCCAAAATGAGAAAGGGGTCTTAGGGCAGAAGTGCTCCAGGGAGGACTCAGGGATGAATCATCTATTAAACAGATCTCCGTGTCTCTAGGAAAGTATCTCATATTTATTCCACAGAGGATGAAACAGTCAAGTTCTCCTAGTGAAGCTTAAAATGAATGTAGAAGTATTGGGGTCTTTAAATATTAGAAAGCACCTTCTACAATACAATTTTAATGCAAACAATCTAAAACCCTAAGTTTAATATGGACATCTCCCATACTAAATCCCTATATATAACTAAGGCCCAAGATTTAAAAAAAAAAATCTTTCATTTTAATTTTCTAAATAAAACCCACATAGTACTTTGGCATAGAGATGCTCAATTACTAAAACCATTGGGATCCATTCTTCTAGGCAGTCAAAGCTGTTGCTATGCACTACTCTGAATGACCAGCAGTCAGCAGCAGTAGTGAAGCCTTACCCTGTGGGGCTGGCGTCTCGGCCGGCTGAGAGGCTGCCTGCAAGCCTGGCTCGGAAGCAGAGGAGTCTCCCAGCTCAGGATTTAGAGGGGTCTCCACAGAGGCAGGGGCAGCTGCAGAGGGAGAAGGGAGAACACTGGGCTTGGATGAGGGAGTTGAGGCAAGAGGGGTGCCTGGAGGAGGAGAAGCCTGTGATCCACAGTGTGAGAGTGAGGCGAGGGGAGGCAGCGGCGGTGGTGGCGGCGGTGGTGGTGGTGGCGGAGGCGGAGGCGGTGGCGGCGGAGGTGGCGCTGCTGGCCCTGAGGTAGGCGGTGGAGACACTGGGTATGTTACAGAGTCTAGCAACCCATTGGGTGCTGTTGGTGATGGAGGCATTTGGGGCACAGGAGAGGAGACACAAACAGGAAGGACAGGCCGTGGGCCAGTAGCTTTGCCAGGGGGGCTGCTAATCATTATTGGAGGAGATGGAGGGAGGGGCGAGAAATTGGAAGTAGGCCAGGCACAGGACTTCGCAGCTGGAGGCTGAGAAGAGGGTGTGTTCACAGGAGAAGAAGGTCGAGAGTTTTTGTTCAGAGGACGAGGAACTGTAGCATAATGGGGAAGAACAGGGTGGAAGGCTGAACCTAGAGATGTTGCAAAACGTGTCGCAGAGTGTCGCAGTGGTGGTGTAGGGGGTGTGGAAGTAGGTGGCAAAGCAGTCACTACAGCATAATCAGGAGTGGCGTCTGACACCGGAGCTGAGATGACTTTAGCATATGATGGAGGAGGTGCTGAAGGAGGCTGGCAACTGGAATACTCAGGAAGTGGAGCATTATACAGGGAGCTGTCTGAAGATGGAGCTGGACATAAGGTGGAAAGCAGCGGCAAAAGACAGGATAAAAAAGGAGAGAGAAAAAGGGAGCTAGTGAAGCCACAAAAACCAGCAATCAGACAAACTGTATAAACGTGGATGACAGTTAGCATCAGAGAATTAGGCAGATAACTGTCTCCACTGGAGAAAACGTAACTTGTAAGCACATTTTGAAATCCAAAAGATGATGAAATAAGTTCTCTTAAATATGTGGATTAATAATTTATCCTCTATGAGGATAGTAACACTCTTAACATAACTTACTTAGTCCACTAAAAACGGCACAACATTATTACAAACAGCAGAATAAATTGAGTTGTTTCAAACTTGGCAAAATGTTCACTACAATGGGAAAAGAACGCCCAGTGCTTATTTGTGGACATTTCTATCTCCTTAGCCATAACTCCAGACAGTTATGCAGTTAAGAACAATGAATTAACCAATACTGAACCCACACTGGCTTCTGATGTAGCTTAAGAATAAAATTCTTTGATAAATATTAATCACCTTAAATGCTTACTATATCATAATCCTCTAGACACTATAAATTCCATCAGACTGATTTATTTTACCATACCAGAAAATGTTTAAATAACCGGTTATGTTTGAGAGAATATTTTCATCTATTTAATTTTTCCTCTAGAAATCTAACTATATATAACCAAGTTAACTTCTTGCTGTACACAGCATAATAATACAGTATGTGATAATTTTAAGCAACGGCACAAGGGAAATATCTTCCAAGATCATTATAAAAAAAATCTTTGCATAAAAACACGTTCACATTTTATAGCTGAATTTTAGGGCAGCAAGAAAAATTAAAACGAGAGACTAAAAATTCCCAAGAGCTTTCTTTTAGTTTCTAAGCAATAAAAGAAACACTGAAGCAATAATTGTTGAGCATTTATCCTAACTACAAGCTGTACTGCTTATTCCCAAGCACTGCACATGTGAAATACCACCACTGCAACTGCGCAGAGCCCGCCCCAGCTCAGCGGTAGGAGGCGCACGCGTCTGCAGACTTCTTACCAGCATTGGACATTCTGCGCTCTCTCTCCCACTCCACTTGTTCGCGCTCCAGCTGCTCCAGGCGCTCCGCTCTCGGTCTTGCCTCTCTCTCTCCAAGCGTTCCAGCCTCTCCCGCTCCAGGCGCTCTACGTGCTCTCTTTCCTGCCGCTGTCGCTCCAGCTGCTCTTGTTCCAGGCGCTCCCTCTCTAGCCTCTCTCGCTCTAGTCGTTCTCTCTCTAGCCTTTCCCTCTCCATTCTTTCCCTCTCCAGCTCCTTCTGTCGCTGCTGTTCTTGCAGTTGCCTGAAATTAAACATTGGACGAATAAAAATATGCATCCATGGCTATACATCACTAAAGTGAGTGGATGTTCACTTCACGTCTGATTCAGATAGATGTACAACCCGTTGTCACTACTTCCTCATGAAGGAAGGCTTCCTATAGATATATAAAAATCTGTATATACAGAACATTTAAAAAATTGTATTTTATCCCAGTGAGACTAATAAGCTCTTAACATGGGCTCAATCAACACAATTTGTGAGAATAGAGAGTTGCAAACAAACCTACCACTTTAATGACCAAATCATTATATTAATTGATTGATAAAAAAAAAAAAAAAAAGTAATCTTTTTCTTAAAAATGAAACATTTGAGCTGCACAAGTTATTTCAGAAAACACAATGATCATAGCTACAGCTAAATAAATATTTGCTGAATTGAAAATAAACACAGTTAAGTAAGAAATATACTATAAATCACTAACATTCTGCATCTATAGGTAACTATAGTTACTTGGTATATATGTGTATACCTTGGCCTTATAATAACATACGCATAAACTTTAAAATTCAACTAAATCGGTACCATTTCACCATGACTCTAAAATATGCTTTTTCAGATACAATACACACTGGAAAACTTACCTTAAACCCTTAGTCTAGCATCTTTAATACCCATGAACATGTCAATACCACCGCTCAGCTCTTGAGTTTAAGCAGTCTCCAGTATAGAATATAATTTACCTTAATATTATTATTAATATTACAAGAAACATTTATCTTAACCCCTGAAAGCTCTTCAAACTGCTTCTTATAGGATAAGAAGCATAATTTCTTTTTTTTTTTTTTTTTTTTTTTTTTGGTTTTTCGAGACAGGGTTTCTCTGTGTAGCCCGGCTGTCCTGGAACTCACTCTGTAGACCAGGCTGGCCTGAACTCAGAAATCCGCCTGCCTCTGCCTCCCAAGTGCTGGGATTAAAGGCGTGCGCCACCACCGCCCGGCAAGAAGCATAATTCTTAAGATCCTTAATATACGGTTTCTCGATTATTTGAGGAAATTATCTAAAAAGCAGTTATCTCTCCTTATACATGTTTAATAGTATTTAGCTAATATTAGAAAAAGAACTTTCACCATCTAAGTTGGCTATAAAACAAAGGAAAAAGCCCAGCCTTCAAATCAATTGTTTATTTATCTCACTCAAAACACAGCCTTTTCTACACACTGTCCCCGTACAGATCTATGGCTGTTTAGGAAATTGACTAATGAAATCACACTTTCATTTGATACATTTACTATACTATTTGATAATTTATGAGCTACCACAGCTTTGAGGGATAGCTATCAGTGTGGTTATGTTGGAGAGACATTAGATACATTAAGAAATTTTAAATTAAGAAAAAAGACAGAACCCACCCCCAATAATATGCATTTAATAAAGAAACTCAACTGAGGTTTATATTGAAATTTTAGGTCTGTAAGTGCTTGGGCTATGGCTTCATGGTGAATGCTGGCTGCCTGGTGTGACGGCGTGTGCCTCATTTTAATGGCATGTGCCTGATGTGACTCTGTGTGCCTGGTGTGATGGTGTGTACCTGGTTAGACATGTGCCTGGTCTTACTGTACCTGGTTATGCTGTTTGCTTAATGTTCCTGGGAGGCCTGCTCTTTTCTGAGGGGAATTGGGGTGTGGCTCTTGGGGAGATGGGAGATGGGAAGAAGAGCCTGGGGGGAGGGGAGGGAGAAAGAAACTACAGTCACGATATATCCTGAGATATATATACATGTACATACACCACACACCACACACACACACACAGGTACGTACACACATACATATGTGTATGTGTCACAGCACTTGGGAGACAAAGGCAGGCAAATCTCTGAGTTTGAGGCTAACTTGGTCTACAGAGTGAGTTCCAGGACAGACAAGGTTATATAAGAAAACCCCATCTTCAAAAACAAAAAACCCCAAAAGACCCAAAACAACCAAAAAATAGACCAAACCAACCAAACAAAAAAGACCCAAACAAACCAAAAAAACAACCAACCAGACAAACAAAAAAACTAAACCAAACCAAACAAACAAACAAAAACCCCAAACAAACAACCCAAAAGAGTACTGGCTGCTCTACAGAGGACCTGGGTTTGATTCCCAGTGCCTGCACAGTGTTCTACAATGGTCTGTAACTCCAGTTTTAGAAGATCCAACACTCACTTCTGGCCTTCAGGCAAAACACCTAACACATGAAAAAGAAAAGGGCCCACTACTATTTGGCGGCAGGGGGATTAAGTTTTAGGATATTTACATTTTGTTCTTCTGTGTCTCTTTTCACTCATATCAGAAGAATATATAGAGAATACATATAGTTTACAACACAACAAACATTAGCTTATTGCCTTAACATTTCCCCATCTATTTCCTATTTTAGCTGATTCTTGTGTCTTAACTTTGGATATCCATTGTCTAACGGCAAAAGCCTCCCATAACCATGCTCGTTCATCTATCTATCTATCTATCTATCTATCTATCTATCTATCTATCTATCTATCTATCTACCTATCTACCTACTACCTACCTACCTACCTACCTACCTACCTACCTACCTACTTATCTACCAAAATCAATAGTCAGGGTTACACTAACATTATATAATCACTATCCACAGCTGAGCTACATGTTATTCTGACTGCATTGCATTCCTTTCTAATTGCTGGGAATTTAAAAAAAGAAGAGAGGAGGAGGAGGAAGCTGTTACATCTGTTTCTCAAAACACAAGAATAATAAGTTTTGGTAGTCATTATAGGTAAGATAGGTACAACGAGTCTGGAAACAGTATTGAAACAATGACATTTAAACTAGAATGTACTGACTTTAGAAGACTGTTCCGCATGTCAAAATAATCTAAAAGGCTCCCAATCAATAAATTAAGATAGAATGTGTACTAAGGAAAAAAGCACGACACCAACGAATATTAACAAGTTTGCTGATAGATAACTCAAGTATGCAGTTGATATACTTTCAAGAGACTAATGTTGGAATAAAGTACTAAATACTTTAAGCCTGCTCATTGAAAATATGTATATGTAATTGAAAACACTATTGAGCAGAAATTTTCTGACTTACAAATTTGTGGTGGCATGGATAATTCTTACTTAAATTGAAAGGCTTACAAATTTGACTCTAATGTTTTAAGCTATAAAGTGAGACATTCCCAAATCTTTTTAAGGAGTCTCCAAAATTATAAGCCTCGCTTTCCTGAGGATCACTACCAGTTTGCACACAGGAAATGCAAGAAACCCTTCTCTAGAGGCTGTTTACATCTGGTTATTGTCTTGGTTGTTGTCTGCCTGTTAGAATCATCTCCAGATTTTACTAAAGCACGTGTGTATGAATTCTGAGCTGTGGGAAAATTCCAATAGGCTTATTTTCCTTAAGTTAGATACACATCTTCAATAATTTGAATGTTCATAGAGAAAACAATTACATATCTTTTCCAGAAACAAACGTTAAGTGAATACTATTATGGCCATTAAAGTATGTTAAACTTATTGAGTAAGAACATAAAAGATATAGTTCTCTTCTATCAATCCCCAAATGTAAACAGATAAAAGGAAAAACAAAAAAACCCAAAAACCAAAACCAAAAACAAAAAAAACCCAAAACCACCACCACCACCACAACAAAAAACTGTCACACACAAAAAAATTACAAACACAGGTTTAGTTTATGTTTTTATGAAGACACAGTCCTGTGAAACATGTAAAATATAAATAAAATGTCAAGATATATTTTATTCACCTTTACCCTAGGACCGTTTTTTTTTTTTTTGGGGGGGGGGTAAATATAGATCTTAATTTCATAAAATAAAGTGGGAGGACAGACCAGGGAAAGTATTCTGGTTGCTAACACCGAGCAATGCTGACATGCCAGAAAGTAAAAATTAATTTTTTTAAATTTTCTGAGACAGGGTCTCACTATGAATCCCCAGCTGGCTTTGAACTCACATAGACTCACCAGTTTCTGTCTCCCAAGTGCTGAGATAAAGGTGTATACTACTATAGCTGGTGTAGACACACACTTTTAATTGTACTATATGGGCATTTCATCTCTCTAGTAGTTAAAAAAAAAAAGTTGAATTTTAATATCACAAAGCTCCTAAGGCAAGAGCCAATACTTACACCAGAATGCGATCAACTCTTGGCCCATCTTGCCTCTGGAGGATAATGGGATTGCTGTACACTCTCATTACTCCAGGTCCTCAGTTCTGTGCCGGGGTTCTTATTCCCCCTTTATAACTTGCAGGTAGTAGTGATGATTTGAAAGCTATTTATAGATGTTAACTAAACTATCTTCTATGTTGAGATGAACGCAGGACTGACTCATGTTTCTTACAATATATTTTTCCATCAGGGTCAAGGAAGCCAAATATTAATAATATGAGTAGGAACCGGAAACTGATTTGATGAATCACACACATACACACACACACACACAAACAAAACAAGAAAACTGTATTATGGTATAATAAAGGTATTAGGTCAACAAAGTTTAATATTTAAAATATCAAACAACTTTATACTGACTAAAATAGAAAGTAAACGTATGCCTGCTTTAAAAGTCATCTTACCAATGCCCACAACTCCTGTTTTCTTCCTATAGAAGCAACTAAGTTTTAACATTCTTGACATTTATCTCATGGTTCTGAACAGCAATTTCTTTACAAATATCTATTCCTGACTTCTCATATTTAGATGATATTCTTTTCCTATTCAACAAATGATTTAATTCCCATAATCTGGGAGGTCAGCAATGGGAATTGAACCTGGGGCCTCCATGAGCTATCCCTGAGCTATACTCTAGTCCCTGACCCCTCCTACTCTGGCTACCTCCCCCTTTTTCTTCTCCTTTTTCTGGCAATATTGATGCAACATTTCATTCCTGGCTCATCCATCAGCTATTTTCCAAGGAAATTTCCTACTCATATGTTAAACACTAATACTTTCCTTGGCTTTCCCCTCTTCTTTTTCCCCATGTCAACCCTACGTATGTACCCTGCATCACTTCAAACTCTCCAACAGAACTGCATACAACCCTCTTCATATGGTTAAATGTGTCAAATGCTCAGGTTCCTTATTCACTCCTGTTTCCCTCAGACAAACCCATCAGGAGCCCATGGGCTTCCTGACTCAGGCAAACAGGCTGTTCCCAAACTATGAACAACCTGCTTTCTTTCAAGTTCAATTCCACTTTTTTTGGATCCCAACAATGTTATACAGCTCTTGATTTCTTCCCTCATTTTAACAGAATACAACATTTAATAGCTTCCTATGAAGCTGCATAGAAGAGAAAACTATTTTTTTTCAGACAGGGTTTCAAAATAAACAGATACTAAAGGCACTGGTCCACACTTAAGTTAGTACAAATATGTGTTCATGTTTAAATTCAAATATGTAAATGAGATATCAAAATACACTTCATTCAGCCTTGAATGTGGAATCCTTATCTCTGGCATGTAAGTGTTGACATTACAGTTCTGTGCCACTGTCCCTGGCTGAGAAGACAGTTTAAACTGGGCTTCCTCACAGCACAGACTAATATGAACAATGGGTAAGTACAAAAAGGAAAGGATTTTGGAGACATAAATTTAAATTTTCATTAGAAGAAGATTTACCCTAGTGTCTTCCATATATGGCCATTAAAGACAAGAAATGTGGTTATTTAGAAAAAAAAGTATGTTTTAAGTATAAAATAAACACTGAATTTTGGTAAGAAAATTAGAATGTAAACTTTGCTAACATCTATGCTTTTTTAAAAAATTTTAATTTTATTTCCATTGGTATTCTGCCTCCATGTATGTCTGTATGACAGTGTCATATCCATTGGAACTTGAATTACAGATTGTTGTAAACTGCCATGTGGGTGCTGGGATTTGAACCCAGATCCTCTGGAAGAACAATCTGTGCTCTTAACTGCTGAGCCATCTCTGCAGCCCCCTATTTATTATTTTTCAAGACAGTTTTTCTCTGTAGCCCTGGCTGTCCTAGAACTCATTCTGTAGACCAGGCTGTCCTAGAACTCGAGATCTGCCTGCCTCTGCCTCCCGAGTGCTGAGATTAAAGGCTTGGGCGATCACTGCCCAGGGCAAACTGTCTTTCTAAAAAAAAACTATTTATTTTTATTTTATTTGTATGGATGGGTGTTTTGCCTGTATGTATGTCTGTGCATCATATGTGTACAGTGCCTGCAGGGAGCATAAAAGAGCACTGAGCCCCCCCCCAGCCTCCAAGAACTGAAGTCACAGACACCTTCCAGATGCTCTGTGGGTGCTAGAAGAGGAACCACTGCTCTTAACCACTGAGTCATCTCTAATCCCAGGCAAACTGTCTTAATGATGTCATAGTCCATATTGAAATGCTAAGAGAGGCCGGGCGGTGGTGGCGCACGCCTTTTAATCCCAGCACTTGGGAGGCAGAGGCAGGTGAATTTCTGAGTTCGAGGCCAGCCTGGTCTACAGAGTGAGTTCCAGGACAGCCCGGGCTACACAGAGAAACCCTGTCTTGAAAAACCAAAAAAAAAAAAAAAAAAAAAAGAAATGCTAAGAGATGCATGCATGCATGAGTGCATGCCTGTGATTCTAACTAATTAAGAAAAACCCACCCCTAAATGAGGTATTCTGCACTTGATTTTAACTGAAAGGCAGAGAAAGGATGAAACTGTTGTAATCTCAAGTCTACCTCTAGATTGTACTGAAATGATGGAGCTACTGTTGCTAACTTTGTTCAACCAACATTAGCCATAAACAGATCTTGTATTCTCCTACTAAACCCTATAAAATCTTGAGATCAGTGCCTTAAAGATTTACTTAGCTAACACTTTGACTTTCTAGTTAAGTTGGTCATGTGAAATAATCAGAAATATTTAGTATAAAAGTAAGACTTAATGGGGCTGGTAGATGGCTCAGTTGGCGACGTGCTTCCTATGCAAGCCGTAGGCCTTGAATTCCATCCTCAGCACACAATGGAAAAAAAAGATCTAGGAATGGCATGTTCCCATAATCCCAGCACGGGGGCCGAGGACCCCGGAGCTCTCCAGTCATGTGGCCTAGCAGAATCAGCAAGCTCCAGGTTCAGTGAAAGACTGTTTAAAAAAATAGCATGGAAAGCAAAGGAAGACAGCTGATGATGTCCCCTAACTTCTACATGCATGAGTACACACAGGTGCATGTAGGACACACATTGATATTGAAAAACAAAAAAGGCTTACTGAAGGGAACAGATCCTAAGTCTTTTTTATATAGTTTTAGATGTATCACAAGTATGCTTTTTTACAAAAACAGCAGAAAGAATGAAAGTCACAATTTCAAGGAACTAAAGGGCATAATGTGCTGTCAGGTCCTTTGGGTCTGCTACAAAGCCAGAAAGTGTAAAGTAGGGATTTACCTTCTCTGAATTTCCAACTCTTCTTGGGATGGGCCATTTTGAACTTGAGCAGGTAGCTGTGAATTCTGTCTAGGCAATGTTGGCCCTATAAAGGGAGGAAACATTACAGATGAATATTACTGCTTTGCTAAGCTGGGTGGCAGAAATTAACCCATGAGGACAACATAAAACCATCACATTAAAAAATGCATCTTCTTTTCATCTAGCAAAATAAAATATAAGCTTTACATAACACACAGCAAATGAAAAACTGCAACACAATGCTGTCATCATCTCCAGAAGGCTTACTTCAAACAAATGGAAACACCAACAGTAAAGGAAAAATAAACATTTACATGTGAAGAGCTGGAGTAAAACAAGTGGTCAATGAGCATCTGGATAGGCACCTAAGCTCAACATTTTCTAAGACAATGAGACATTTTGTTTGGGGCAATTATTCATGAGGTGGAGAGGAAAAACTTAAATGAAAAATCAGAATTTAGGAACTCACCTAAATAGAACACTGGAAATGAAAAACAGGAGAGAGAGAGCATGAGAACCTCATTACTAGACTGAAGTATGCTAATGCATTTATCAAACTTGCCTACTTGAGCTGCCATTTTTGTTTAATAACATGGCATTTCCAGTACTGGTGAAACAAACATTTGCTAAACTTCATATACTGTATTAACCTACTCAGCTGAATTTTTAAAGTTATAGGTAATCTTAACAACTTTTCTTTTGAGGCAAGAAAGGCAGAGGGTTGGAGGGAGACCCTGTGTTTACATAAACATGGAATTGTCATGAGAAACCACTGACCATCCATTCCCAACATCCATATATAAAGCAGACCCATCTTTAGCATCTTAGACTGTCACTAAATTATGGAAATCTTATTGTCATAGGATATAAAAATTAAGCGAGATACTTGTTGTACCTAGTATAATATATAATGAGATGACCAATCAGAGGTGAAATCTACAACAGTAAAAGCAAGAAAGTAAAGACAGTTTCCTTCCACCCTCTGAGAAGCGTTATCTCTGACTTCTTAGAGTTTTGTAGAGCACTACTATGAAGAGTCAGTAAATCAGTGCTGTGTGTACTAGAACATGCTACTGTGCTCTCAGTGAAGAGCATGAAAGTGGCTATCCCCTAGTGGAGCAGACCCACAGCTGGAAGCAATGGTTCATCGGGATGTAACAGCACTGGCCCCTCCCCGTATGGAAAAGCAGGAAAATGATCTGAACTTACCTACTTAACTTTTCATCTCTTTACATGATTTTAGATTAGTCATTTAATTTGCCCTCTGATGACAAATTAGATGACAACTGCAGCAATGTGTTTCATTAGATAAAAGCCTAATACTTTGAGAACCAAATAAAAAAATATAAAATCAATCCCATGTAATTAGTAAGAAAAAACAAAAACAGGTTTTAAAAGCAAACACACATATAAATGTTTACATAAATAAGATAACTTGTCTAATAGAATGTTTGTTTGGAAAATTAACACAATGACGTTTTGAAAAACACTGCCATATTGGGCTATAGATTAATGATTACTATTTTATAGAGAAAAGATCCTTTTAGAAGATGGTAGAAAGACATGTGAGTTGGGAGAATAAATTTAAGAACCTATAAAATTGGGAGGAGTGTAATGTATATATCTAAACTTGTATTTATTTTAAAACTATAAAATGAAAGCATCTGGTATAACCAACTTGAAAGATCATTATGCCTTAGTTTAAAAAAATAATGTCTGAATGTCTAAATGAAAATTTTGGCCAGTATAAATAATGGAATAGCTGGAAGTCAGTAATCTAACTGTCATGCTCACATCTAGAGAAGGCACTGTATCTCAATGATCCTATTAATGAATTAAATCTATATTTTTACCTGAAATCTATATATTCAAGTCAAATATATTAAAATTTCAATTTAATCTTATTGCTCTTATTAAACAATTCTATTTGTTTTTAATGGGCTCTGGGCCTAGTATGGTAGTGTATGCCTGTAATCTCAGCATTTGGGAGGCGACCACAGGAATATTTTGAGGTCAGAGTTACCGTGGATTATATATACTTAACATTCTCTCAACAGAACAAAACTACCAAAAATCCCCTAAGAATCCCAATATGACTCATAAAACAAACTGAATATGGACATTCACAATAGTTTATTCCTACCACATAAAAATAAAAACTTCAAGGATTCCTTTAAAATGAGAATTTTGATCTAAGAATTAACTCTCATAATTCTTTGCACATAGCTATATGATTACAAGCTGGGCATTCTTAAATTCTGGAATTTTGTGACATCTACATTTAATCTGCTTGGTTTTTCTTCTTCATCAATATTGCCAAATTATAAAAACCCTGCATATTGAAATATATATGCAATTATAGATAATTATTAGATAAAATTCTGGGTAAATTATAAACTAGAAGTACACAATTACATTTTCCTTCTTCCCAAACATTTTAATGGGATATTAAATTGGTGAGTTGTATCAAAGGTAATACAAAACAATAGAAAGCAGAAACTAAGGTTAGGCAAGGCTATCAGCAGCTGTGTTTTCTAGAATGTATACTATTTTTTCAAACGGGCGATATTCCAAACTGAGTATCTCGTCTTCTCATAAAATACAAATTAGGTATTTTTATAACCATCTCAATGGGTAAATGACAGTATTTTAACATGCATGGTTGACAGGTTATCAGTTATCTTTGTGAAGAAGGAAAAAAAGAAAAAAAAGGAGAAAGGACCAAGGTGCAGAAATGGGTGATGCTGCTCTAGTCCTCTGCCTGAGGGTCTGCCTGATAACTAAACAATGGCTGATCCTAATCTGCCCAGGCTAGACAATGCCAAGCCAAGTTTGTGAATTACTATTCCTAATAAAGACAATGTAGCGATGTTGCTGATAAGTATTCTATAAATGATGGAAATCTGATATGAACTTCTCTCCTTTTAGAATGGCATTTCAGTCTTCCCTTCAATACTGAGTTTTGGTTAAAGCACATTTCACTTACTCTCCTCATTTTAATTCTCAGAAATCTAGGTAACAATTAGCCACAGACTATTTAAAAACACAGAACTAAAAGACAAGTAGGTGCTATTATATACAATACAGTTAAATTTAGCAATCAGATGGAAGATTGTATAAAAATAAAAGGTCATTTAAAATGAAATCTGTGTTTTAACCTGTTATTTTATGTTTTAAAAATTCCCCTTTATTAATATGGTCAAATTATTCTTTCCCCTCTAAAACTGGGTAAGCTATCATTCTACATGTGGATCTCAACCTTAAAAGCACAAAGTTACAATATCAAGTACATTTTCAAAATGAGCTGAAGAGAGGTCTAATCACACAAGTATCAATGATTGCTCAGAGGCCCAGGAGAACCCCAGGATAAGACAAGACCAGAGATAAAATTACTGATACTAAGCAATCTGCAGTGTTGAATTGGAGTCTAGGGGAGAGGAGGAGAGATTTATAACAAGTCATAAAATAGGTTCTCACCGCTGTAACCATCAGCTGGAGCAGATCAAAATGTAGCTTAGGTGACCATGAAATATATTAGAATCTGTGTTTTTTTTTATTATAACATGCTTATCTAATCCAGTAAGCATATCCAACTTAAAAACCAGAAACTATATCAACAATACTGAGAAACCACACTGAAAATTCTGAGTTACATGGAAAAAGTACACATGCTAGTTAAACTATTAATTCAAAATTTTTTGTAGCATACAAATTTTCTCTCACAAAATAGTCTAGTCAAGGTATGAGTCAAAAAGGCATATGTGAATCAAAAAAATTAAAATAATTAAGAAAGCTTTATTTTGAAATATGGGTTCCAAAATAGGAAGTTTCAGAATCAAATAGGAAAGAGAAGAATTCAAACAATATGTATCTACATACTAATCTTTGTAAAAAATTTCTCTGTGCAAAAATTTATATATATATATGAAATTTATATATATAAATGATTGATCAGCTCTAACATGGAGTGGCTAAGTGATATACCTAATTTATTCATGCAAATAATACATGTATATACACTCATGTATATTTATTAGAGTGAGCATGACAGAAAACAATCTATAAGCCTAAATTCACTTCTAAGGCACAGAAACCTAGGCTACCAAATAAGCATGCTGTCCTCTGAAACCAATCCATTCAAAGAGTAAGCTTCCATCTGCCTTTACAACATGCACATCTAGAATTACGTCAAGGTAAACAGAGCTCCTTCCCAGTGAGGCACATTTACATTACTCAAGTCATATGAAAAATGCATACCTTTTTCTTCTAAATTAGATCGGAGGTCTGTTCCCAAAGAAAATTGTTAATTAAAAAAAAAAAAAAACAAAAAAAACCAAAAACTTCTCTCATTTATATTAAAGAGGTGAAAAAAATATTTTCAGATTCTATTTCTAGTTAAGTCCTCATGAATAAGCCAACTCAAAAGCTAAACCAAAACAACCTACATGAACACAGCAACTATCACAACATAAAGCAGAAGGTTGCTTCATATCTCAAATACCACAAACCAGACTATGGCCTAAAGAAACAAAAGTTACGAATATGTGCAAGTAGTAAGTACCACAGCTTGAAAAAGTAATGTAAACATAATGTTGCTTACCACAGAAAATACATCGCAAATTAGTGCTGTCCTGGGTAGCAGTAACCTTGCTCTGCGCTGCAACAGACACCTTGGTGTTAGAAGCTTCGAAGGACAATAGAGCCATCTGAAGAACTTCACATGAGCTAAAAGGTGCTTTGAAATGTTCAAAATGTATTTATACATGCGACCTATCTAGATCCGCATTCTGGAAACTTTTTGATTTTACAGCTTAAATATTTCCTGAGTTATACAATCAAAGAATGCAATCTGCATTTTAAGACTGTATTTTTTTTTTAAAACATTAGTGAAAATGAAGTATAGAAAGTTAAGATACATGGCCAGTAGAATTAATTTCATGAGGTCTACCCTCCCATTTAGGAGAACTATATTTGAAAAAAGTTCAGGGGAAATACTTAAGATTCATTTAACTAAGATTGTTCATTTATACCAGCTTAAAAAAAAATACAAAAGCTATAAATAAAAAGCCACATATATATACTGTACATACCCACTGATAAGAGATTGTTTGTACTTCACTATAACCAGCAAGGGTTATAGAGACACACTTTACTACTATTTTTTCCCTATATATGACAACATACTTGACAAAATGAATTCATAAAAATTTTGTGTGGCCACAACAACCAGCCATTTATCCTACATGATTTATATAAATTTTAGTTTATCAATGAAATAAATTCATAAATTCTTTTTAAGAAGAAAAACTCAAAGAGAAAGTGGTAATTTCTAAAAAGAGAAATGCTTTATCCAAAATCAAGGTAATACTCAAAACTGAGACGAGAAAAAATTTTTTCTTACTATTAATAACATGCAAAAGGTATATCAATAATTTTTCAGAAAACCCTTTTCAGCAAGGAAAAGGTTTTCTTTTCTTATGGGTACTAAGAAACAGTTAATGGCTCAAATACATGTTGGTTTAAGGAAGACCATATTAAAGCAAACAAGACAGGATTTTAGATTTACCTAAAAGTATATTCTTTAAGATAATGCCTACCAAGTAAAAAGTTTTAGTAAAATCAGAACCAAACCAATTTATATTAGAAGGCTTATCTGAATAAGATAAAGTCATAAATAAAATTTTTTCATTATTTTTAGTAAGAGACAACCTAATTCAATTAAATCTTACTTTAAAGTATTAATACAGAAGGTATTTTAAACACCAGTAAAATAAATTGATAAAGCCAACTTTGCTAAGTATTTTCACCCACCCATCTATCACCAAAGATGCATGCACAATACTTAGAGCAGTAATATGACCACAGGCACTCAAAGGCGAGCTCAACAAGTTAATGAGATCATGCTAAAGGAGATAAACATTGTAGAAAAATTTAAACTCCTTTATAAAAATATGTCTTACTGGTGTTTATAAATGCTACTTCCACAAAACCTTTATTAGTGAACACACTTATTTATCAGGATTTACCCTTTAGTTCCATTAATCCATATCAAACAGGAAAACATACAAGGACAATTCAAAGAACTTACATGAAAACCCTGAGACAGTATCTTGCTTCTGACAGCAAAGAAGCTGCCCCATCCCATGAGCAATCATTTCAGCGAAAGTCACCTGACAATCGTCAGAATGCAGGCACTGTTTTCACTGCAGGGACTAACCCTTTCCACCAAGAACTCACAATCTCTCTCACAATTGAACTACTAAGCAGTGTCCTGCCCATGTCATCCTTAAGCATCTTCTTTCCGGTGACTTTTATTTCTGTTATCAAGTAAACATTGATTTACTTTCTGACAGGGTTGCTTGAGTTCTACTGCAGTTTGCATTTCCTGAAGGTAGTAAATTATTCATTCCATCATATGCATAAGGCTAGCAGCTTCCTGCTTATTGTTGATGCTATTAACTCTTTCTTTACTCAATCTGAGAAGATTGATTATACAGGTAAGTTCAGTATTAGTAATGCTATTTATTTAATACTAGCACTTATCTATAAAAATCACTACACTTTTTAAGAAAGCCATACTACAGAAGCTTAGTTAGGGCCAAGGAATCAAGAATGTAAAAATTAACATCGTTATTATTATTCTAGAAGTAATATAAATTCTTGATAACTACTTTGGCCTTTGATCTTGTTGCAGATGTTTGTCTCTTAATGTAATTTGCAAAATAACCACCCTAAGGCTTTGCCCATTGCTGTTATTACTCTTTACCATTTGACTTAAAACAAAAACAAGAAACGAAGACTTTGTTTAAGTGAGGTCATCAGTGGTGGAAAACGACAGACTTCTCAGCTTTGATCCGTGTCACGATTACTACAGCAGACCTCTAGAGCATTTGTACTTTAAAAAAATTGTCATGGCTTCTATTATTATATTATTCATCTCCAGGTAATTTGTAAGAGGAACACTGTCTGTCTCCAAATTTTTTTATTTCTAAAGGTTAAATGAGATAATGTTTGTTTAAAGACTGGTTTGAATTTGATTTGCCTTTCAGGGTAGCTGGTCACTGAGTGACAGAATGAGCCCAATGTTAGCATTCAAAGGAAGAGTACTCACAATCATGACCATTATAATAAAGCCCTTCACAACCAAGGAGTCAAAGCAAAGATGGTTGTGTTTGTTCTAAGGCTAAGGTATCTGAAAGAGAAGAGAGGACTTAAAATAGCCTGGAGGCAGGTACTGCAATGATAGCTATCCACATTAAAAAATTAAGTTCATAAAACAGACAGCAGGCTGTATTTATATATTTATGTGGCGATGCACATCTTTAATCCCAGCACTCAGGAGGCAGAGGCAGGAGGATCTCTGAGTTTGAGGCCAGCTTGGTCTACAGAGCAAGTTCTAGGACAGCCAAAGCTTAAAAAGAGGGGGGTTGGGGGGAACACATGAATCTGAGAAGGGTTGGAGAATGGCAAGGGGAGGACATGGGAGGGTCAGAAGGGAGAAAAGAGAAGGGAGAAATGATACAATTTACATTTTAATTAAAAATATTTAATTAAACCCTAAAGCAGCAACAACCATGTTTCTAATTGCAGGGTACTGTAGAGAAACATGACAATTACAAACAAATTTATTCAAAGCAATGGGCACAGTAAGGTTGCATTTTTAAAACTCTTTCAAAGTGTTATTTCAAATTTTATTTTGAAACAATTTTTTTTTTTTTTTTGGTTTTTCGAGACAGGGTTTCTCTGTGTAGTCCTGGCTGTCCTGGAACTCACTCTGTAGACCTGGCTGGCCTTGAACTCAGAAATCCCCCTGCTCTGCCCCCAAGTGCTGGGATTAAAGGCGTGTGCCACCACTGCCACGGTGAAACAAATATGCTTAATGAAAGAAAATCTTCATTTATCTCAAGAAATGGAGCACTGTGTAGCATATGAAAAACCAAAACCCAACATCATCTAGACCTCTCATTTCTTTATTTAATCTAGAGCAGTGCATTAGGTATTTGGCATCTTCCTCCTTTGCTACCAAAAGGTAATCCTCCTTCAATTTATGGCTTCAAATGTATTTTATCATTTAAAAAAAGAAAAAAAAAATGACTGCTAACCATAGATAAACTGCAGACCATTTACTACACTGTACAGGCCCCTCAGTCTTCCATGCTTTGTTAATTCTTTATTTTTAGCCAAGGGACCACAGACTGTTTCTGCCTGAGTCAAATCAACTAGAAGCTCAAGGGTCTATAATTTCCCAGTCCTGTCATACCCTACTGTTCTAAGGTAACACTACCCTGTGCCCCCACATTCATGTCCTAGCTCTTACTAACCACAGATCAAGACCTGTCCATCAAATCACCCGTCAAGCCTTCCTCCCCTTTGTCATTTAAAGATGTCCAGTAACTACTCAGAAAAAAACAAGACATTCGACGGTGGTAACAGTTTAGTTTATGACTAGAGTATCTTTTAACTTTCAACCAGCATTATCTAATCAGTTGTACAACTAGAACACAGAACTTTGACACCCCTTCCTTTCTACTCTTATTTCCAAACCAATTCCAAAGCTGGCCCACAACACTTGCCATGTCCCTCCTATCACTTGTTCCATGACCTACTGCTCATGAGTACGCAGTGCTGGTTTAGCAGACTCTCGGAAGCAAGAAGCAGTAACACTTCTGTTCACTTTCCCCCTTTATAAAAGTTTTCTATCCTTGTTTTATAATGTATACACTATGCCAACACCAACGTGTGTGTGTGTGTGTGTGTGATGTATAGCAATACATGAGTAACAGTACGGGGGACTTCTGCAATTTGGCTACTTTTTACAAATATGGAAACAACAACAAAATAAACTTTTTTTTTTTTTTTTGAGACAGGGTCTTAATATATAGCATAGCTTCCAAAGATGATCCTTAAGTCAAAACTCTAAATATTTACATCCATTCAGGACAGCTCATCAAAGACCAGGACTGTCTTCCTTACACAGGTCAGCTAAATAACAATTTGTTTTGAAGATTCAAGACAACCCAAAATTTGTTACAATAGTTTTAATGCTTTTATTAAAACTGTGCTTTCCATTGTGAGGCTTATTAATAGAATTAAATACAAGGCTTTAGCATGCAATATTTTAAATAACATGAGAAAGTGTTTACAAAGGGCTGAGCAAAATGGCTCAGAGTAATAGTGAACGGTCCCCACAGATTTATGTGTTTGAATGCATGCATAGCCCACTGGGAGTGGCATTATTAGGAGGTATGGCCTTGTAGGAATAGGTTTGGCCTTGCTGGAGGAAGTGTTACATTGTTGGGGGCAATTTGAGGTCTAGGAAGCTCACGTCAGCTCTACCCTGATGCCTGCTAATCAAGATGTAGAACTCTCAGCTCCCTCTCCAGCACCATGCCTGCATGCTGCCATGTTTCCCACTGTGATGTTATAAACTAAACCTCTGAACTGTAAGCCAGCCCCAATTAAAATCTTCCCTTATAAGAGTTGCTGTGGTCATAGTGTCTTTTCACAGCAACAGAAACCCTAAATAAGACAAGGTGCCTGTCACCCAACCATGCAAGGCTGCCTGACAACCAGAGTTCAATTCCTGAAAGGAAAAAACCAATCCCACAAGACCTTCAGATCTTCACATTACAGACTAGCCTGCTTGCAAGCAAGCACACCCATACCCAAACACAAATGTTGACAAACTGAGTATCACGATCTCTGAGTTAATAATGACAATGTGCCTTTCTTCTATTACGCTCTTAAAAACATGTTGTATTAGGGATGAGGAGATGGTTTAGTGATATTGCCTCCCAAGTGTGAAGACTGGAGTGTGGACTCCCACAATATGTGTGTGTGTGTGTGTTGTATGCATGTATGTATGTGTGTCAGGTGGGCTTGGGGACCTGCCTGTAATTCCCATGCAGAAATCAGAAACAGGGCATCTGAGCAAGACCTGAACTACCAGCACTCTGGAGTCTGACACAGTAAGACTGAGAAGACCCCACAGTCAGACCCAGTCTAAACAAACAAAACAATGTCCTGCTTTACATTCAAGCCGTTTCTAATGCCATGTCACTTCAAACAGATAGTTTGTTGTTTAGATGAAACACCACTACATTAAAAAACAAGCTAAACAACAAAAAAACTCTACCATTAGTTGCTAAGCATAAAAATTAAGAACTTTAAACCAGGTGTCATGTTCTTGCTCTTAAAACTCCATAAGTGAGGGCTAGAGAGTTGCTTCAGTGATTAAGAACACTGGCTGCTCTTCCAGAGAACCTAGAATTCCTAGCACTCACACGCAGCTCACAGCTGTCTATAATTTCAGTTCCAGAGGTTACAACACCCTCACACAAACATATATGCAGGTGAAAGCAGAAATGAGCATATTAAAAAAAAAAAATCCATAAACATGAATCAATTGTTTCAGTTTAAGGAAGCTATACAGTAAGCCTAGTAAAGCATTTAAAAATATTTCTGATATTCAGTTTCTCCAGCATTTTACTTCTTCACTGACAATTTCTATGTTAAATTTAGCCTTCCACTATTCTACCAAAAAAAAAAAAAAAAAAGATCAAAGTAACATAAATATTCTTTACTTATCAACAATCCATTATAAATGCCCAACTACCCACAGGCAGGGTCTAAGGCTTCTCCAATTTGTCATGCAATTGCTGGATTATTCCTTTACACTGTCTGCTTAGGGCTGCTGGTGAAGAACATGACTGTTCCTATGTATGGTGGAGAAGGTTAGATGTCCCATTGGCTGGGACATCTGGAAGAGTTCAGAGTGAGCATGATCCTGAGCTGGGCCATGTGAGGAGACGAGTGGAAAGGAGGAAGAGCCAGGAGAGTAAAGAGCAGACAAAGGAGCCAGGGAACCAAATGGCTGGATTATATAGGGAAGGGCAGCTCAGACCCTGGACTGGAGAAGTTTACAGTAGGGGATTGATATGCCAGCCATACTCTGTAACAGGTAAGGACTGAGGGATGCTGGGGGAAACTGGTGGCCAATTTTGCTTTGATGTGTTAATAGGCTCCTCAGTTAGCCATCTGTCCAGGTTTGAAACTTAACAACATATTTATCTTCCTATTGCTATCAACTCTTATATACATTGTATGTAGATAATACATTTTTTAAAATTTTTACATTTTCTCAACTTTTAAACAAGAAGGTCTACTACATGTTAGCTCTACTATGTACCTACATGTACACAATCCATAATACACCTAATAAGAGGAAAAAGAATAAACAAAAGAATTAATGAAATCTGTATATAATTTTACAATAAAGGAGTAAGAGAAATATACAGGATAAGAAATACTTAAAAATCAAGGAAATTTTTCTTAAAATAACCTTTATGTACATACTCACTAGCTGTGGTGACACAACCATTGATCCCAGCACTCAGAAGGCAGGGGCAGGCAGATCTCTGTGAGGTAGTGGCTGGCCTGTGAGTTCCAGGCCAAGCAAGGTTATTGTACTGGCTGGTTTTGTGTGTCAACTTGACACAAGCTGGAGTTATCACAGAGAAAAGAGCCTCCCTTGAGGAAATACCTCCATGAGATCCAGCTGTAAGGCATTTTCTCAATTAGTGATGAGGGGGGGGGGTTAGGAGGGCCCATTGTGGGTGGAGCCATCCCTGGACTGGTGGTCCTGGGTTCTATAAGAAAGCAAGCTGAGCAAGCCAGGGGAAGCAAGCCAGTAAGTAACATCCCTCCATGGCCTCTGCATCAGCTCCTGCTTCCTGACCTGCTTGAGTTCCAGTCCTGATTTCCTTTGGTGATGAACAGCAATGTGAACATGTAAGCTGAATTAACCCTTTTCTTCCCAAGTTGCTTCTTGATCATGATGTTTGTGCAGGAATAGAAACCCTAAGAAAAACTGGTACCAGAAGTGGGGTGTTCCTGTGACAACCTGACCATGTTTTGGGCAGGACTGTGGAAGGACTTTGGAACTTTGGGCTAGAATAGCCATTGGGATGTTAAGAGCTCTGTGGGATGTTGTGTAGGAGCTTGGAAGATAATGTTGAGAACAGTGCAAATGACGGAGGTCTGGCTTATGAAATTTCAGAGGGAAGATTAAAGACTCTTATCAGGGCCGTTGCTGTTTTGATTGTAAAGAATTCTGTGGTTTTGGTTAGCTGGGGCTGAAGAATCAGCTGTGATTAATAAGATACCAGAACACTGGCATTAAGTGGCTCTAGAAAACCAGTCTCCTTCTTGCCCCAATTCCAGCCCACAACTCAACTAGTTTCCTGTGGGTAAACAGGAGGATGGGGAAAAGAGAGGCCGAAGTGGGGCTAAGGGAAACAGAAAAGCAATCTCCTTTAGATAATTTAGGCCTAATGCATCCAGTGCAGGTGAAAACACCCAACCATTCTCTTTTAGAATGAGAACTTAGTCACCCAAATCATTTCAGATTGAAAATGTTAGTTACACTGAACTAAATATTTAGGCTTTAAGGTATAAGAGAGAGAGCACAGAAAATGAAAGCTTGATTTAGTATTTGCTGTTCTTAAGCTAGAGATTCTCCTCCCTCCGCCCCTCCCCTCTCTAAGATTAAATTTATTTCTCTTTTATGTGAATAAGTAATGTTTTGTCTGTGCACCATGTTATGTAGTGCCTCTGCAGACCAGAAGAGGCATCAGATCATCTAAACTGGAATTCCAGGTGATTGTGAGCTGCCAACTGAAATCTGGTCCTCTGCAAGAGCAACAACTGCTCTTAACTGCTGAGCTCTCTCTTATTATTTTAAGAAATCCATTAAATTTGGTATTCCAAAGAAGTTGTATGTATAAATAATCTTTGTTCTTTCACAAATCACTGAAAATCAATGTTCAGTTCAGGCACTATACCTATAGTAGTATCCTTATCAGTGTCTGGTGTATCCATAAAACCCGGGCATTCTTATAATGCCCTCAGACATTAATTAGAACTTCTGGATAGTTTCAGGTAAGATTATCTCTACAAAGAACTGGTGATTTTCAGACTCAAAGCAGCTTGTAGTTTGGGCATTAGTGACATCACTAAAATTCATGACATGTTTCCAAGATTGAAAACCATTTTAGACTTACTTCAGTAGTTTTCTTTTTTTTTTTGGTTCCAAGTGGGGTTTATTCAGGAGATAGGGCAAAGATGGGGGGGGGGGGCGGAGAAGAAGAGGAAGAAGATGGAAAAAGAGAGGAAGGAGAAAGAGAGGTCAGGGGGTTCTACCAGGTGAATGTGGGAGGTGGATTCTGGGAATGCATGGCGGTTGCCTTGGCAACGATGTGGAGGTCGCCTAGATATGATGTCACTGGGATCAGAGCCTGATACCAACATACCTTGCTTTCTTCTTATTATAAAGAGAAGAAAAAGGGGGGAGGGGAAGCCGATGGTGAAAGGGGAGTTGGGCACCGTGTCTCTTAAACTACTTCCTGCTGTGTAGAGGCATAGTCCATTGTGGGGAGCAGCTGGCTTTCTTTTTTTTTTTTTTTACTTCAGTAGTTTTCAAGTTGGCTACCACTCTGAGAACATGATTATGCATCTCCAAGAAAAATAGACACTCATAAGCATTATGAAAAATGTTAATAAACAACTAAACTGTAGTTCTAACATTGTTTTTCCCAATTTTATCTTCTTTCTATAGTTTCATGTGTACATATGCTGGGTATATGCAGGTCCAAGCTTAGTGACAGAATTGTGTCTGTCCTCAGGTATGACTTACTCTCCTGTATTACCGTTATCTCTCTCTCTTTTTTCTTACTTTCCTTGACTTTTCAAGACAGGGAGTTCTGCATATAGCCTTAGCTGCCTTGGAACAGTTATGTCTTGTTTTAATAGGAGAACATTGAGAACATGACTTCCTCTTTGTATATATAGATGCTTCCAAACATCAAATGACTTAGTTTTCTATGGGAAATAATTTCCTTTATGGAGTAGGGGTGAAAGTAAAGAGGGAGAAAATCTTATAAAGTCTGCACTTTCTATTCTCAAAATGTGTTATTTCACATGAAAGTTTGATGTTTTTTGATTAGCTTCCCAAATTAACATTTTCTACTTTAAGAATACCAATGTCCCTGTCATTTAATTTCTATGCCACACTGATTAACTGTTCTTGTGCTATGTAAATGAGGAAACTTCTCTAGAGGGTGTGGCCTGCTTACCCCACTGAAGATTAAACAAAACTGGTAACTTGATTCGAAATTCAAATTTTTTCACTAAGTTATAATGAAGGTCTTAAAATTTAAGAAACACAAGACAAAAAGTAAAGTTTTTTTTTTTTTTCTAATTTCTCTCTTACCCTAAATACATTTTAAAGAGAAAATACCTTAGAGGTTTTAAATTGAAAAGCAGAAAAATGTACTAAGAAAAAATAAAACCAGATACTAGAAAATACAGCCTTCCCCTTGGTGTATCCCTTTCTAACGGAAAAGGCCCACCTCTCAGCACATGTGTGCCTAAATGTTATCTTCCTGGTAAGATAATACAGGAAAGCTAAAACAAAAGCAAGAGCACCATCTAAGATTATCTTGGGAATTCTTTCCAGGCCCAAATGTATATGACTTTATTAGAATTGTGATAATCAAGTTCCCTAAATACAGTTTGTCCAGAACTAACTTTGTTATCTAGTACATAATACCTTCTCTGAGCCTCTTCCCATTCTTTCTATCTCTGGTTAATGGCATCAAGTTCACCAGTGCTCCAAACTGACACACTTGGATATCATCTTGAAGAATCATTTTCTCCTTCCTACAGTACAGGAGGCTCAATTTTGAAATAAGCTCTAGGAACAAACGCCACTGTCTGGCTGTAGGCCCTAGAGCCAAGCTAGTCTACTGACCTTGAGCCCAAATCTTACTCCTAAAACAACATCATCACTAAACTCACAGGATTTCTATAAAAATCACCAGTAAAGTTTATCCTAGATGAGGATCAGAAACACAGTAGGGAAGCAATAAAGTCTGGCCCCAGAACTGCTGCAATGACAAATAAGGACAAAAACAGAAAGCCGGGACAGTGACGTAACAGCTGACTGCCTCCTCTTCCATATTCCTCCTCTCTTCTGTATCAGGCCACATCCTTTTCACCAATGTGTTAACCACATTCACCACTCCACGTCCTGCTACAGTACAGACCTGACTCATGTCTGTACTACAGTACAGACCTGACTACCTGGCTTAGGGCAAATGATAAAATGGCCCACAAGACACCATTCGCCTCCTTCTAACCTTTCTAGCCTATGCCCTAGACCACATATATTCTCATGCTCAAAACATAACATGGTGTCTTGTTCCCAGCTGTCTCACACCACACTTCCATGAAAGCTCACATAAATATTCTATTATTGAGAATGTCCAAACACCTTCTTGTTTGCAAAGTTTGCTCCGACCCTTGAATTTTCTTTAGCATTCCAAAGACTTTACTTCAAACTTTATAAACCATTCCAATGTTCCTGCTTTGTTCCTACCTAGCTCCAGGACAGGAATGAAATCCAAGGTGTTATTATCAAGGTGCCATTATCAGTGGCTACCAGCACAGCACATATGAGGCAATGGGCATTATTGATAAATATTTGAGATTATAAGCTTAGTATTGTTCTTATTAATACTAGTAGCTAAAAGACTACAAAGTAAAACTGCCATTGGCAACAAAGTAGTCTAGAGTCTAGCACTAAGGAACATGACTTTAACCCCAACAATCAGAAGGAACAGGCAAGAAGATCTCTTGAATTCAGGGCCAGGGCGACTTTCATAGGGAGTTCCAGGACAGCCAGGGTTACACAGAGACTCTGCCTCAAAAACAAACAAAAAACCAACCAAACAAAAATTGAAAGTGACAAAAAAGGGAAAAAAACAAAAACCGTAAGAATTTCTGAGCTATTTTGAGATTTTGAAAATCCTATCAATTCCAAGCATAACATAAAGATAATATATATAATGCTGAGAATAATGCCAAAGCTCATATTGGAAGTAACATTGGCCAAGATTATGTTAAAAAATTAATAGAATCAAAATTTAATGTAAATCTGATGAAAACTTTAACCATACACGAAGGTTATCTCTGGCTATGTTCTTGTTCACAATAGTTAAAAAAAACAAACCATCAAACTCAGTCTTTTTAGTTAATGGTGAAAAGATATTTTGAGGTTTTTCTTCTGGTAAGCTTGGTTTAATCATGGTTGAACAAAACCAGAATAATCTAACTGGCAAGACATTTTCTTTTTTTAAAAACCAATTTAAAGACATATTCCCTATTTTCAAATATTTAAACCATTTACAAAAATGCAACAAGACTGTGCAAATTTATCTTAACCAGCCATCAACAGAATGGGCATTGTAGCTTATATAATCCATTGCTATTACCTACAAAAGCCTATAAATAACTTGGTAAGTAAATACAGAAATAAGGATTGTTGGTTGGTCTGTATAATACATTCATTTAAATTGAGACAATTTCAATTGTGAAAAGGAAAGTTACACTGTAGCATTTGGTATAAAAGCAAGAGCACTAATTCAGCTCCTTTAAAAAATGTCAGAACATGTGATTCCTGGTTTTTTTTTTTTAATTCCAAATATAACACACTGTATTTAGCACCTCCTGTACTTTCCAGTATATTAGATAATTGCATACCATGTTAAAAACAAAATAAAGGAAAACATTCCTGCCACCCACCTTTTCATAAAAAACTAAAAATATTAAACACACACAATATGCAAGTGCAACTTGTAAAGGTTAGAATGACTAGTCCAAAGAACACAGCATTTTTTTTTCCTTAAAAAAAAAAAAAAAGAGAGAGAGAGAACTTTGAAGGATGGCAGCAAAGAAAGGGAGATGTAGACTCACTGGCGTGGGCAAGGAGAGAGCATACAGCTAAACCATACTGTGGAAAGCTATGCAGCTCCTCAGTGGCTGTGACCCTGCCCACGTTAATCAGAGAACAGCCCCTCCCCACCCTCTTCCCCCAACTTTCGGTCCATTTGAACTGAGCTTCAGAAAAAGATTGTTTGAATGAAGATGTCCATCACCTTTAAGTCTGAGAATCACTAAGAAGGATTTACTGATAATGGCAATGGCTAATTCTCATGTTAACATGAGAAAAATAAGAGTAACCAGTAACAGTGAGTATGGGGCATGGCTTTATAAAGTGGTAAACCAGGTTGTGAGGAGAATGTATAAGGCCCTGGATACAATTCAACTCCTAGCACCATGGAAGGAAGAAGGGAGTATGCGAGAGAGGGAAAGAAAAGGGAAGGAGAATGAGGAAGGGAAGGTGGAAAGAAGGAAGGAAAATGGCAACACAAGAGGGTAATGGAGATTAGCATGGTCAAAGTACATTATGTTTATGTATGAAAATATCAACATCATGCAATTCATTATTCTGTACAGTTAATATATACTAATAAAAACTTAAAAGAGAAAAATTTATGAATCAGGCAGACTGATGCACACAACAGCTCCAGTTCATGAATATATTTGTTCTTTTGCTTCTGGGCAATTGTATAGGGCTATTGTTTGCAAAACAGTCTGAAGTCAAGTTTTCCAATAGCAGTCAGACAGAAAATTATTTTAAAAATTACACACACACACACACACACACACACACACACACACCAAATGGCTGTGAACCCAAATCAAATTGCTTTGGCAAGGGAAGATAAGACCATGCTGGTATTCAGGATTACTGGGTCTGTTTGTTTAGGTGGATGGAGGTGGCAGCACAATATTAGGTATTGGACATATGAGACATATCACACACGTGAAAATTGAATGTAAAGGCATCCTTCCCAAGGAAGGACATTCCAGGTCTTCCATAGACAGGTTTCTGAGCTCTGGTGGCTTGAAACAGAAACTCATCTCTGCAGCAGTGCTGATTAAACATGACACAGTGACATCTTTTTTTTTTTTAAGATTTTGTTTTGTTTTGTTTTCGATGCAGTTTCTAGTTAGCTGCTGCCGAGACTCACTCTAGACCAGTACCTCGAACTACAGAACCACTGCCTCTGACTCAAGTCTGGATAAAGGCGTGCCACACGCGTCGAGTTGTATCTTTCTAACCACACTCCAGACTCAAACTTTACTGGCAGTAACTTTGTCCATGACAAAGATAACTAACTTCAACCAGTTTATGCTACCACAATTGAAAACATGAAGAGGAGACAATGGTTGTCAAACTTACCCATAATAATCCTATATACTGTACACACCAAAATGCTTCTACAGCAAATGAAACCATTAATTTTCATACTTGTAAAACTTTACATGATTCAAAACTATTTCTTAATGTTTATTATTTTGTAAGAGAATGTAATGTGTCTCTTCATAAAAAGGCTGAATTTCATTCAAATAATCAGGATCAGAATAAAACAAGTATTAGCCATTGGTATTTGGAAAACAAACTAATTCATTGATAAGGACAATATTTTCCATTTGATAATAACAAGACAAAACTACCATCAACAATAATTTGAACTACACTAAGTGACATTTAGTTCTTAACTGGATCCCCATTTGAAGGCTGAAAAATGAAAATGGTCGTTGGTTCCAAACACAGGAGCACAGAGGCTGCTATACGCACGCTCTTCAAGTTACATAACTGGTCTATCTGAGATACAGCAATCACGATTCTAGTTTGTTTCCCAATTATTGCAGTGTAAAATTATTCCTATAATATATGCTAATAAAGTCCTATGCCGACAAAAATCAGTACAGTGACTAGGAGAAATTTACATGAGACCAGACTTCGCCATCTTGTAGAGGCAAAGCACAGTAAGTTCCATGGCTTATTTCCTCAAAATAGAGTTAATGAGAACAAAATATGTTCCTTATAGATGTTAATTTCCCCAAAAGAAATTTTATACAAAACACATACAGGTACAATGGTATAAAATCTGTAAAATCTCAAAATGCTTATTCCTCTAAAATTCATTTTTAAAACAGGCAAAGGAGTTAGATACTTTAATCCTTGCATGCTTCAGAGTAAGATATAAATAAACCATTTATATTTGATGTTTAAAATTCTATATCATCAACAAAATATCAGTATTTTATCTGGCTATAATAATCCTCATTAAACTATATGTATTTTACTCAGAACATTTATATCACTAAAATCACTACCAAACATACAGCACAGGAAGGAGTAACTATATTTGGATTTTTTCATATATATCATATATAATTTTCTGGTCATAAAATTTATTGCTCTAATGAGAACCATACATTTGTATATTTCTTTTTCTGTTTCTTACACCAAAACAAAATTTAGTGTATCTCTGATATAAGGTTTTGAATACTTGAGCTTTTGAAAGTGAATTATTTCTATTCCTCCTTCTTAGCAACAAACAGTGTAAGAATGTAATTATAACTTGGACCATGAGGGTGTGCCTCAATCTTCAAACAGCTCTTAGCATGTTTCTCAACTTGTTGGTCACAACCACTCTGGGGTTGAGAGGTTCAACAAAGACCATCAGAAAACACAGATATTTACAGTATAATTTATAACAGTAACAAAATTACAGTTATAAAGAAGCAACAAAACTAATTTCACAGTTGGGGGTCACCACAAGATGAGGAACTGTATTGATAAGTCATGGCATTGGGGAGCCAAGCTCTTACCCATTCAGAAATTTTACTCTAAATGTTAAGTCCCTAGGCTCAGTGTGGCTTAAAAAGCATGTTTTAGAAACTTATGTATTTCTTGATAAAAGGCAAACAACAACAGGCATAAGAGAATGACTGAAGTTCCAGCTACTTTGGAAGCAGAAGGCAGGAGTAGTTCCTGAACAAAAGAATTTGAAGCTAGCTTGAGCAACATAGAGACCTTGTATTTTTGGTGGCTCTTCTGTCCTAGTATCAAAAGTTATGTTTTTACAGCAGGACAAACCAATCTAGATAATTTCAAATGAGATTTAAAAAATAACTAGACTAACTCACAGCATTATGCTTCTAGACTATGTTTCTATTTTATTATTATTTATTTAGGCTTTTTTTGAAACAGTGTTTCTCTGTATAGCCCTAGCTGGCCTCAAACTCAAAGACCCACCTGCTTCTGCCTCGCAAATGCTGGGATTAAAGGTGTGTGCCGCCATGCCCGGCTAGACAATACTTTTAACATAACCAAATAAGAGTTCACATTTTTCTAGAAAATAACTTAAGAATTACTTTAATATATATATATATATGACTTAAAAGCTGAAAGAAAGTTTTGCTTTAACATATACACAGCATTTCTGTTGAATACTACTGGGAAAGCACAAACACTTTACCTGCTTCCTGTGAATTTAACACTTCTAAGGCATGCATCATGGCACTTGCGAAGACATTGGCATCCTCTTTGCTGCCAAAGTTGAGACCATACACCTGTCTAGCATCCCGCCATTGGTGGAAAGTCTGTGTAGCTTGATTGTACTTCAGCCCTTTAGGAATGGCACAGTTTATCACAACCTAAAAGACAATTAACTCATTATAAAGCCAGCTAATAACTGAGAAAATAATAGAAGCCAACACAAATCCAGGTTGTAGGTATTTCTTTAAACTTATTCCTAGAAGACTTTATGAAAACTAATGGGAACAGTTACCTAGAATAAAGGCAAGTCTGTAGAAATGAGTCTGATGGAACATAAACTATCTTATGTTTACAAATGGCCTGCTTCAAAAAATAAATCAACAAAAGAAAAGCGATGTACTTCATTAAATATACTTTAACTTGTTTGTTGATAAATTATCAATTCAAAAATGGAATATTAACCGTAAAGTCCCCTTTGGACTCCTCCTATCCAGAGTATCTCTAATACTACAAATTAATTTTACAGGATGTTGGATTTGATAAAAACAGAGTCACAGAATCCATGTTGAGAAACGCACCTGCCCTCTTTCCTCAAATTCACATTTAAGAGTCATCCACTTATATATCAACCATGGTTTATTTTCACTGCTTTATTGGTATAAATTACCAACCTACACATTCTTTCACTAACATTTTTATTGCCCAGAATTTGTGGTTACTACAAATACTGACATAAACATCCTATTAAACATCTCCTGGAACACACAGTGCATGTTTTTACTGAACAGAACCCATATTGGACTAGTGTAAATCATAAGTAATTTAACTTTAGTAGAAAACTCCACTCAGCTTTCTAAATGTGTCCTATCATTTGCCATTCCACAGCAGTATATCAAGGTTTGTATGACTCCATATACTGTGCAGCACTGCCACTGATAGTATTGGCTTTTCTATATATTTAAAGTAATTCCTGGGCTGGAGAGATGGCTCAGCAGTTAAGAGCACTGACTGTTCTGCCTGAGGTCCTGCGTTCAATTCCCAGCAAACACATGGTGGCTCACCATCAATCTGTAATGGGGTCCGATGCCCTCTTCTAGTGTGTCTGAAGACAGCTGCACTGTACTCAAATAAAAAATAAATAAATCTTTTAAAGTAATTCCTAAGTTATCATATTAGAAGAAGGCACACAGGTCAGGTACATGTGTGGAGGTCAAATGACAGCTCTGTAGCACTGGTTCTCTCTCCATCTTTATGCAGGCTCTAGGAATACTCAGATAGCCAGGCTGCACAGCAGGTGCCTTTACCCTCCATGCTATCTCACAGGTCTTCTTTTGTGTGTTTTGTTTCAAGATAAATCTTTTGTGAATTCCTGATTATACTCATTAATAAAATCTCTGGCCCATTCCTCTCCTAACTGATCTTTTTCTTTGCATTATGTTCCCAAAGGAAAAATGTTTGTGTGACAAATATCTTGCCCCAATCTATAACTTCCCTATTCACTGTTAGTGATATTGTAAGAAGTTCATTTTCTCTTATTTCAAATTAAAAATCTTTTTCTATTTTAATGTTTTTGTGTTCTAAGAAATATCTCTCAATGTAAGTTATGAAAATACTATTTCATTTTGTTTTCTACAAGCTTTACTGCTGCTAACCATGAACATTTGCATCACCAGTAAATCTGAAATTGATTTGAGCCTATGGTGTGAGATAGGGTTCAAGTTTCCTGGTGTTTGTTTTCTTTGGGTATCCAAATGATTCACTTATTTTAGCTAAATTGCAGGTTTATCTTTTGTTACAAATTAAGTTTTTCCCCATGGGTCAATATATCTAATATTTGCCCAACTGTAGCATCTTCACTACTAAAGCTCTGCACGAGGTGTCAGCCGTCAGACTGTGTCCTTCTACTCTATTCCTCATTACTACTTTAGGAAGTTTTGGTCCTTTGTGAAAAACAACTATTTATACTTTTGAAATATTGTCAATTCTCAAATTTAAAATTGTACACTAAAGCTAAAAAAAAAACCCAATTTGCATCACTAATGTCATAAAGCTATCTTTACTTCATGAGTATCATACAATCCTTTCTTGGGCTGACAGTAACACTCAGTGGTTCTCTATATTGGTATCTTGAGCACCTATTAAATTTGTGAGGCATTTGATAAAGTAGTTATTGGTTGTGGTCTTAAAATGTCCTCCAGAGGCTCATGCTTGAACACTTGGTTCCCAGCTGGTAACACAGCTTAGCAAAGGTGTAAGCTTCCAGGAGGCTGAGCATTCCTAGAGAGAGTGGGTCGCTGGAGGGACAGGTCCTGAGGATCTACAGCCTGGCTTCACTCTCTGCTCCCTAGACGGAGATGCAATGTGACTCATGTACCATCAGACTGCCCTTCCTTCTCCCTCAAGTTGCTTGAGTCAGCACAGTTCATCACAGAATCAGCAGGGTAACTAAGATACTATTGCAAACAGTATCAGCGTAACCTCTTCATTTCCTGACTCAGAGGAAAACCATTTCTAGGTAATGATAACATATTTAGAACACTTATTAAACTTACTTAATTCCAACCTATTACTAATCCAAGGTTTATTAATTCTAACATCCTGCTAAGATCCTCATGATTTATGATCAGATTTTCTTCCCTCTAGATATCTAATAATGTCACCTACAATCTGACTTCTTAATTTCATACTTTTTTTTAAAAAAAAGATTCTATTTATTTTATGTATATGAGTACACTGTAGCTGTCTTCAGATACACTAGATGAGGGCATTGGATCCCATTACAGATGGCTGTGAGCCATCATGGGGTTGCTGGGAATTGAACTCAGGACCTCTGGAAGAGCAGTAAGTGCTCTTAACTGCTGAGCCATCTCTCCAGCTCCATTTGATTCTTTTTAATCCTTGTTGTGTTTTATTTCCTTTTTCTTGCATTTATCCACTGGCTAGGCATAGAACAATATTAAAATGATGTGATTCATACCAAGTATCTTTTGTCTTTTGCATGATGCTAACTTCTGAAGAGTGTGGATCTTAAGCTTGTAAGTAAAGATGCACTGTGAAATGTTTACATTGTGATAAATGTCAGCAGGAACATAAAAGAAACAAATTTGTTGAGAAGAAAGGGAAAGTTATAGCTGACTTTAGACAAGGCTAATACTGTGGCAAGTCACAAGAAAGTAAGTATTCATGTACTTTTCACTTCATTAAGGTCAGGCTAAAATAAATAGGGCTATGTTAATGGAACATACCACCTATGTGGAGTTAGGCTGCACGAGACTATAATTCTCAAAGTTTAGATGATTGAAAGAATTGATTTCTGTTTTGTTTGTTTTGAAGATAGGATCAATATCCCTCCCTCCTTCCTCCTCATCCATCCCTGCCTCCCGCCACAGACAGACAAACACAGAGAGACTGTGTCACCATTCTCAGATTTTAAAGTTTTATATTTTGAAAGTGGATTAATCATTTATGTATTATAATTTCAATTCTTTTAATATCTTTCCCAGCCTTTTCTTACAGCTCTTAGCTTGAAATGGTGTTAAGAAGGTTGGTTCACACGGGGCTAGAGACAGTAAAAACAACTGGCTGCTTTTCTAGACAACTGGGATTCAATTCCCAGAATTCACATAGTGGCTCACACCATCCAGTACCAGGGAATCCGATGTCATTTTCTGGCCTCCACATCTGAATCAGACATGCATAAAGGCAAAATTCATATATGTAAAAACAAAGGAAAAAAGTGTTCAACAATGTTTTACAAAGTTTTGTCATCTAGGTTTTATTTTGTTCTCCACAGCAGTATCATGGCAGCATGTGACATGTATCTAACCTAAGGGACCACTCTGCAGAACAGCTAAAAAGAAAGCAGATACTGACAGGCAGTGAAAAGTGGAGGTTTTTGGTAGAGAAACAGGAGACTAGAGGCTGTGTAACACAGTGAAGAAACTGGAGCACAGAAGAAAAGGAGAGGCTAGAGAGGAGGAGGGGGCACACAATAAAGATAAGAGGTGAACTAATTCCTGTAGACTAACCCAGAACCATGAACATTTCTCATCAGAGAAGCACTGCATTTTTAATCAGGTGTCTTAAGAACTCCACTGCCCTGCTCTCAGTATTAGTCATAAGTTATGTAAGGGAGACTGCAGATTCTATTTCTCAGGGAAACAGTCTCCTCAGAAAAAAGAAGAGGATTTTTCTCTTTGTCCTCTTTTTATGAGACACAGCCTTTTGGAGTCCCAGTTTTTGCAGAAGTACCAGTTTTAATGCCCATTCCTTTCACGCATGCATGACAATTTTAAATCCCTAGCTATTACCAGTTGACAAACAGACTTCAAATGCAGGGTTACCGCAGCATCTGTTTACATTACAGCTTACTGGAAAAGTACAGCCCTAATTTTCTTTGAGCAAGAACTCACAGGGCACCAATTAGAATCTAGCTATGTTTTCCCTGCACTTTGTAGCAGGATGGTTTTAAACATTAGTTAAATTTATCTTTGAAAAAGCACTTTTCCAAGGGAACTTAGTAAGTCTACAATCCGTAAAAGTTCTCACTATTACAGCAGTAAGGCCTGATCTACCTTTTCCTCACCTTCAGATCCTGATATGGATCTGACGGGGGTGAAGGCATCCAGGAATCAGACAACCCAGCAACTGTCTTGAAAGTATGGAAAAGGGAATTATCAAAAGCTCAGCTCTCACCTTAGATATGAACTGGAAAGAAAAGCCTGAACATTCCAGCAACACTAATGCCTACCACATTCTTATTAATCACTTATGAATTTAACAATACTTTCTAAAACCATTTATACTTTCAAGTCCTTCTCGAGCCACACAAACTATACCTTTGATCAATAAGTAGATAGAGAAATATGTCCCATAAGCATATAATGTGTTCCTTACACTGTATTTCCTATTGTCTATTCTGAATTTAGATTATAGAAAGGGGCCAGTTGGGTGGCCTGATATGACAATCTAATGAAGACAAAAACCATTCTGTTCAGAGGTTTGATGGACCTTATTTAGATCACCAGATCCTACAAAGAAAGCAAGAGAAAACACACTCCAAGAACTGTCCTCTGCCCTCACTGCTTAGTATCACATGTGCAAGTCTGCAACCATACATATATGCATGCAAGCACAAACACAAACTATAAAGAATTTTAGTAGACTCTTACCTGATGGTCTTGAATCTTTCTGCCCACCACTCTGAATGTGTTGTTGCCTGTATGGTGATATATATGTACTCTGCTGAACCCAGTTGAGCCACCAGCTGGCACCCACTTCTTATTGGCATCATCATAAACCATCACAGCAGCTCTTGCCTGACAGATACTCTGTTCACTGTAAAAAATAAAATTCAAATGAGATATTTAAAATTTGCTAGGTATACCACAGAACCATAAGCCAGGGTTACTAGCATAATCAACTCCTGTTGGTGAAGTCTAATGGGAAAGCAATGTAGAATATGGATAATATGGGATCCATAAAAACACAAAGAACACCAGAAGTATTTCATTCTAAATGTATCTAACTTATTATCACTTTGAATATATCTATTAATACTAAGTTAATCACCACTTGTTTAAATATACAATGGTGACCTGACATTTTTTTGACAAAATTACTTTAAAAAAAATTTATTTATGTATGTGATACACTGTCGCTCTTTTCAGACACACCAGAAAAGGGCATCGGATCCCATTACAGATGGTGGTGAGCCACCAAGTGGTTGCTGGAAATTGAATGCAGGACCTCTGGAAGAGCAATCTGTGCTGTTAACCACTGAGCCATCGCTCCAGCCTGACAAAATTAATTTTATCATTAAGATCACTTCAAGGTCTCAAACAAATTCAGACATCGCAGTATCTGTTCTTCAAACAGGGAGCTGAAACTAACAGTCAATGGTGGACAACATGATCAACTCCTTTCAATCCCTTTAGTCAAATTACTATCTTATACCTCAGCATTTGTCTCCCTTTTTTCTTTAAAATTATAAGAATAAAGGGCTGGAGGAAAAACTCAGGGTTAAGAGCGCTTACTGCTCTTGCAGAGAACACAACTTTGAGACTCAGCATCCAGAATGGATAGCCCACAGCTACCTATAATTCCAGCTCCAGGAGACTGGATGCCTCTGTCTTCCATGGGCATTTGCACTCACAAGTACATGTACGTGTACGAGCACATATGCCCATGCGCACAAACACACACACACAACTAAAAGTTTAAAAGATGATTTCTAAGGATGCTATTAGATTGAAAACCCCCTTCCCTGCATATAAATACTAAAAAAGAAAAGAGCAGAATTTGTGGTTGCTATCTATCTCAATTATGTGCAACGAATACAAGACAGACAAGTAAAATAGAAACAAGGTCAATTTCTTACTGAATAATACATACACTTTTCAAATATTCTCTAATGTTCTTGGGGAAAAACCTGATTGTTACCTTATCTTATACCACAGTTTCTTTTTACTATCATTTATCAAGAGAACATTAAAACAAGCACACTGCTGACTACAAACCCGGTTAAACACAGCGTCTAGACCAGTGGTTCTCAACCTGTGGGTCACAACCCCATATCAGATATCCTTCATATATCAGATACTTATAGTATGATTCTTATCAGTAGCAAAGTCAGTCAGGAAGTAGCATCGACAGAGTTTTGTGGTTGGGAGGGTCACCAAACACGAAGAAGGTTGAGAACAGCTGGTCTGGAAGGCTAAGACTACATGTGAGTAGTTAATGCAGATGCTCCTAAATAGTTCATGCACGCCCATCTCATCTGTAAAGAAAGCACTTGTCCAGTCTACCAGTTTCTGTCTCAAGAGATTTCTGACAACACATGATATGCTTTTCCCAAACACCCTCAGAAATAGTTCCCCCACACTCCCGCCTTGCTCATGCCTCTCTCATCCATGGAAGGACGATGAACACAGCTCTGTGGGAGGGGTTGTATTGCCTTGATGACAAGATCATGGGAAACCTAAAGAAATCACTGCACTGAACAATAAACTTGCTTTGGAGAAATTAGAATTGTTGTGATTTTCCATTACAGAAATCCTACAGAACCTAAGCTATAAACAACAATGGTGTAGTAAGTCCTTTCGGTGCTGTCTCAAATTATTTTTGTTGCCTAGAAATTTTGAGACTAGAAACAAGTCAATGACTAAAGCTTGAACTAGTTTTTTAGAGTGCATTATTTAAAGGTATTTGTCAGTACAACAGTTGAAGACTCATTACTCACAATAGAAACATGTATTAAATGACAACTTTTATATAAGTATAACAAAGATGACTGAAATAAGCAAAAGGTCAGTGCTTCCTACAGCTTATAGCTGCAGAAACTAATTTAATATGAAATGAAATAAATAAACCTTCAAATTAATGCAAAACTTTTATCATCCAGTATTCAAAAATTAGTATTAGCCAGGCATAGTGGCACATGCCTTAATCCTGGCAACTCAAGAGGCAAAAATGGATCTCTGTGAATTCAAGGCCAACTAGGGCTATAAAAGATCACTTTTTTTTTTTTTTAAGCATTTCAGGAGGCCTTGAAAAAGCCTGATGACTTGAATTAGATGAAACACCTGTAATTCCAGCAATCTCATGGGAGATATAAAACTAAAGAGGTTCACACAGGCTCACAGAACAGCTAGAAGTCATCCACCAACTCTGACCACAGATGTGACAACACAACTTAGTCATTAAATTATGTTGCCATTGCCATTAAAAGATAGCAATCAAGTTTTGTATTTCATGGACCTACCTAAAAATTTAAAAACAGATTGGATTAATCAATATAGAACAGGATGTCAATGTTTTAGTCTGTTATCAACTGGAGTAGATTAAAAAAAAAAAACTATAGGGGAAGACCATCCATCACAAGTTGTTTTTTTTTTTTTAACATTTATTTATTATTTTATGTATATGAGTACACAGTAGCTGTCTTCAGTCACACCAGAAGAGGGCATCAGATCTCATTATAAATGGTTGTGATCCACCATGTGGATGCTGGAAGATTAACACAAAGGATACAAATTATGAACATAACTATCATGTTACAATGTTCCTGCTAAGAAAACTGTTTTGACCTGAGATCCTTTATTAGGTCCAAAAGACCGAGTTCACACAAAAATGGAGTCCTTAATGCTAAATGCCACACAATCAAATTGAAGTTTTAAGTACATAGATCCTCAGACAACAGTTAAGTTTCTCTGCCTGCCCACCCCCTACATACACAACACACAGAAGACAGAGAGAGAAACAAGAGAAGGAGAGAGAGAGGTCCGTATCTTCTACTGCCCAGGAGCCCACTCATGAACTGTATAAAAGTCAATTAGAGATATGAAATGAAGTTTTGTTAATTTTTTTACAGCCTCTCCCCTAAAAGACACTATTCACCAGACTCCTGAAAAAATGCAGAAGAGGTACTCAGTCCCCTCTATTGCCTCCTGCCTTCCTCATGACATACCAAGGAAGGACTATACAAAATTCTTCTCACTGGACTTAGCTCCTGTTTCCTCAAGTCACTTTTCCCCTCAAGTTCAAGTTCACAGGTTTCCAAACCCATGGCTGGTTTGTGAGTATAAGTGACCTTTGGGGCTTTGCAATGACTGAAAAGTCACTGCCATTAACTGTAGCTTTAAAATTAACGGTCAGCAAATGCAGTAAACGGTATGACAGCTGAGAGCTTGAACTCTGGCTTATTTATTTAATTCTCTATTTATGTGTGTTTTATGTGCATCAGTGTTTTGCCTGCACGTTTGTATGAGGGTGTCAAATCTTGGATTTACAAACAGTTGTGGGCTGCCATGTGGATGCTGGGAATTGAACCCGGTGCTCAGGAAGAGCAACCCATACTCTTAACTGCTGAGCCATCTCTCCAGCCCCCTAGACTAGCTTTCTTTTTTTTTTTTCTCTCCCCCAACTCCCCTCTCTGGCTTTTCAAATAAGAACTTGGATTTTGAACTCCCTCCAACTCCCAGCTCTCTGAAATAAAAATCACTAGCTAGCTATCTGATCAAGGGAATTTCAGGGCCAAAGCCATACCTCAACTGGGAATCAGCAGTCAGATACTTAAGAGCCATTGATGACTTACCTACCAGAAAAAAACGACTGTCAGGGCCCACCCTGTACCTGATGACCTCTTCTAACAGGTTCAAGAGACAACAGAAAAATGGGATCCTTAATTTTCTCTCCCCAAGATAGGACCTCTGGTTGTCCTGGAACTCATTATATAGACCATACTGGCCTTGAAGTCACAGAAAGTCACCTGTCTCTGGGATTAAAGCTGTGCTCCACTCTGTCTGGCTCTTAATTTCTGAAGAACTGAATACGACACAGTTTTTTTTTAAAAAAAAAAAGATTTATTTATTTATTGTATGTATGTGAGTACACCATTGCTCTCTTCAGACACACCAGAAGAGAGCATCAGATACCGTTACAGACGGTTGTGAGCCATCATGTGGTTGCTGGGAAATTGAACTCAGGACCTCTGGAGGAGCAGTCGATGCTCTTAACTGCTGAGCCATCTCTCCAGTCCCTACCAGTATTTTACACACTAAAGGAGACTAACCACTCAAAGAATGAGATGCACTACACATACAGAGGGCATACATGTGGCAAGAGGACGGTTAGCACAAGTGCATGGGGGGTGGGGGAGCCTCAGAGGACACCAATCCTATTATTACATTGATCATGAACTTCCTGTCTCTAGAACTCAGGAAGTAATCTTCTGTTCAAGCCGAGGAACAATAATAAAAATAAAAGTAAGTTTGAAGGATTTATTTTTTTAGATATGTAAAGGCAAGTTTATTATCATGAGGAGAAAGAGGGGAAAGAGTGTGCACATGGAGGGGGGAGGGCAAGGAAAGAACTTGAAGGATTTTAAGGATACCAAAATTTATTTTCATTAAGTAAATTCAAATATCAGTAGATTCATAAGAAACATCTCTTTAAATAACATTTCCCCTTTGCTATTCCATTAAAAAAACTTGCTAAAGATGGGACAAATTCTGCTTACTAGTAACAGGTTCTCCTACCATGGTTCACTGATTGAAGAAAACACCAAAAACATTGTGAATGCCACTGACAAACAGCAGATACAAATAATGACAGCAAACAAACATTTTCTTTTTTTCTTTTTCTTATTGCAAAGCAAGAAAACCATCTGGGATGCAGACACTTCAAATATGTAGAAAGGCAGTATTATTAATTTCTAAGAGGTAAAATACTAACGTACTACTAAGCTCTTTATCCCACAGTATCCAAGTTCATACACAAAATGCAAACGCAACCAGGTATAACAATCCATTCAGAGTCAAGAAAAAGTGTCAGTTTATCTAAAGTAAAATAGCGTGTTTTTGAAAATGTTTTGGTAAGTCTGTTGGGCCACCTTTCAGAATGAAAAATCACTTAACTGTTGTTTCCTCAGTATGTAGAAAGAGAGACTTATTGAATATAATCATGTGCTTAGGAATGCTGGAAGTTAAACTTTAAAATGATAATTTTAGGTAAAGTGCTGACTTATAGAAACTTACTTTGACTGCAAGCATGGTACCAGACATGGTAGTACACACCTTTGATACCACTACTTGGAAGATGGAGGCAGTAGGATCAGGAGCTCAGGTACATATAGAGCCTGAGGCTAGCATAGGGTACATAAAACTGTTAATAACAACAACTATAAAAATATCTTACTCTCTATTTTTGAGACAGGATGTTCCTCCTGCCTTTGTCTCCCAACTGCCTGGATTAGCAGCCTGTACCACACACAGTACCTACCCGAAATCACTCACAAGTACAGGATCTGTAAAATTCAGTAAATGTGAGTTACTAAAAAGAACCTGCTACTGTCAACAATATGCCTAGAGAGAGAATATAAAACTTATGAACATATAGAATATTCTATTCTTAGAAGCACAACTGAGGAGAAACTGGGAAGGAATTTCTAAGAGTTCATGGAGAACAAGTCCCTCAGATACTGAAGACTGACAAAAACACAGATGCGCCTATTTTTATTGCTCTAGAAAAATACATGACTGAAGCAACTGGAAAAAAACTACGTTTACTCATGCTTTGCCATGTCTATTACAGAGGAAGCATAGAAGGTAAGACCACAACTGTCTGATGGAGTGGAAACTGATGGCACACCGCTTCCTATCTCTGGGGATCAGGAAACATGAATGAAAGTACTCATTTAGCTTTCCGTTTTCTCCACTCATTCACTCTGAGCCTTACAAAACAGATTATTAGACCACGAGGACTCTTTTTTTTTTTTTTTTTTTTTTAAATGGTTTAATCTGGTGGTGGATTTGTAAACTGATGGCACTAGTGAGAAGTGTGTATGGAAACTACACAGCAGGGCCTAGGAGCAGGAAGCAGCCATTGGAGACTGCCTTTAAAAAGGGTATATTCTACCTGTCTCAAAATATTTCTCTTCACAACATGCTTTCACAATGCCTGATGCCCTGCCTCACCATGCTCTGGCCCAGCATCAATGGTGCTAGGTGGCCTCTGAAACAGAAAGTTAGGTTAAAACTCTGCAACATAAAACATTCTGTTTGTGTCGGGTATTCTGTCACAGTGATGAAAATCTGAAGAACACATGTGACCTTTAAAATCTGCTAGGTGATTAGGATGTGGCTACCTATCTTTTTCAAAGATATTCTCACCAATTCATCATAGAAAAGAAATGGTCAGAAAAGTAAGATAAAACTCCAAACAACTACAGAAGACCTTCTGAGTAAGTGAAAAAATTGAGAAGTCTGTGACTGTAATTACGTCTATTATCAACTAAAGACCTACATATTACTAAACATGTGTATTAACTGGGAGTTTATTCTACCACTGCTGAATAAAATGCAACAAGTATACTTTAAACTCATGATTGAATTTTAGATAGCTAAAGCTGGCAGAAATCATACCATCAGAATACAGACTGCCTTCCTATGTATGGATTGCCTACAGCTGTACATATTACACTACAACCTGAGTCCAAAATTATCGTAGGAAATGTGAAAGGTCAACACACTGTAAACTCCAATGTAGCCATTTATCGTGATTTATAAATACCATAAATGAGCCATCTTGGTGGTACACATTTAATCCTGAGTTTGAGGCCAGCCTGGTTTACATAGTGAGATCCAGGAAGGCAGAGTTACACTGAGATCCTGTCTCAGAGGAAATAATGAACAAACAAACAACAATAAAGCCACCAAATGCTACACTTAAATCAGTTGTTGGGACAAGATTCTTTAAAACTTATTATCTCACAAAAAGGCTAAATTAAAATATATAGGTAAACTAGTCAAGTATCTTTAATTTGTACTTTTAAATTAAGAGTCTCCTCAGCTGTTTTTCATGAAAAATCAAACCAAGTTCTCCATGTTCATTTGTATGAGATAGATGATGGGTCCCAAAAGAGGGACCCAAGTAGATATTTATATAGCCAATTTATAGCAGTTCTGATAAAAAAACAAATACCTCAATTATCACAGAGATGAGCAGAGAAACAAAAGTGATACAAAGGTTTATTCATGCCTTTAAAAAAAAATAAATAAATTCTGTCATATACTATATTTTAGATGAACCTTGAGGACATTACACTGTGAAACAAGCCACCATCAAAGGACAAATACTGTATGTTCCATTTACAATAGGTTTCCAAAACATACAAAGTCATAGGCAAAAGCAGTATGGTGGTTGTTAGGGACTAGGAAGGAAGGTAAGGAATGGTAGGTTGTTTTAATTACATTTATTTGGGTAAGGGGATGCATATCACAGACTTCCTGTAGGAAGTGAAAGGACCACTTTCCACAGTTGGCTCCCTCCATTATATAGGCCTTACTGGCTGGGCCATCTGAATGGCAAGGAACACTTGCTCTTCATGGACAGAGTCTGTCAGGGGTGAAAAGGTTCTATGGTGAATGCTGATGCTCATTGTACAACAATGTAATTTAACCAGTGCCACCAAATTCTACACTTTAAAGTGATTAAGATGGTAAACTTTCTGTTGTATATAGTTTACCATATGCATATTAGCTTTAAATAGGGACAAAATATAAGTTTTATGGAATATATAAATTAATCCAAACTATACTTGTTTAAAACCTGTATTACACTATTTTTATGTTCATTTTCCTTTTTAAAACTTTGCACTACACGGGCTGGAGAGATGGCTCAGTGATTAAGAGCACTGTCTGCTGCTCTTTCAGTCCCAGCAACTACATGGTGGCTCACAACCATCTATACTAGGATCTGATGCCCTCTTCTGGCATCCAGGCTATAGTCTTATTGCAAAGACTTGCAAGGGGAACATTTTATGTTAAGTGTTAGAGCATTTAACCTCAAGCAAATAGTAAAAAGATAAAAGTGCAATATTGTAACTATTGCTGGATAGTTACAAAGAGGTACAGCTTTAAAAACAACAGACTAAACAGAATTCTAAACCTTTAAAATTTATTTCCCCAACTAAAGCCAGAAAGTAGTTAACAGCAGAGTAAATGCTCAGGACTAAGCACATACCTACCCTCTGAGTCTCCAATTCCAATGCTAAGTAAGTATTATCCAATCCTGAAAACATTACAGGTATCTAACAAGAAAATGGATAAACTGGCACTTTTATATAATTCTTTATTACTAAACGAGAAAAGCAAAGTAAATGACAATTGCAAAGATCAACAGTGAAAACATGCTGTGAAGGAAGCCCTACAAGAGCATATATTTTAAGAGCTTCCATTCAGATCTTGCACAAGGGGAAAAAAACTAAATCTGTAGTGGAAATTACTCAAAACAGCAATTTTTCTTTCTAATACAGGGTCTCGCTATGCATCCCTAGCTGATCTGAAACTTGCTATGTAAATCATGTTGGCCTTTAACGCAAGACAACTACTTGCCCCTGCCTCCCTAATGCTGGGATTAAAGGCATGTGCCACCACACTTTGAAGAACACAGTCAGTAAAAGTAAGGGGAAAATTTCGCCAAAGAAAAATATGAGGAAAGGTTTTAGTACATTTTGCCATCACTCCAGAAACATCTTTCAGTGTTCAGTCAACACTCTCAATACTGCACTACTTGTGGATATGTATGTGTCCTCACATATGCATATGCCACAAAACTTAAAATATGCAGGCACTGAGACTCAGTAAATGACATATATACTGACATACATAAGAAATCACATTGGTAATTATAATTTTTTGAAATGCACATAGAAAAAAGAAAAGAATGAGACAGATATGTAATAAATATAATAAAATATTTCATTCTTTAGAATGGCTATTCTAACTGCATGGAGGTTCATTAAGATGTACAGACTTTATAGGTCTGATAAATTTTGTTCTGTGATTTTTGTTTGCAGACTTTCTTAGTAATAAAATTCATTAAAAATATTTGTTACCATTTCCTAAAAGTAAGATAGAGTATTTATTGTATCAGTGGTTATGACACTGAACAATTCTCTCAACTGTGCTATACATTGAAACATTTCATGATAAAACGTTGGGAAGAAATTAAACAGGTGTAACTACTGTGCAGCTTTTCTATAAAAACCCCAAGACTTCGTGGTTACAGTGATGTTTAGTTTTGAATGTCAACTTGACACAACCTACAATCATGTGGGAAAAGTCTCAATTTCTGGAGGCGCTAGATCAGTTACATGTTGGGGGTGAAGGGGTGTCTTGCTTGTTAATTGATGTGGAAGACCCACTTTCTATGTGGACACAGCACTCATAGGCTGGGCTCTGAGCTGTGTAAGAGTAAAGAGTGATAGATGAGTAGTGAGCAGGCAGTCTGGGAGCATTTGCTCATGTGGTATGTGGATAATGTGCTGAGCTGCTTGAATTCCTGCCTTGACTTCCCCTAATGATGGACTGAAACTTATAATTGTAAATAAACCCTTTCCTTCCCTATGTTACTTCTGGTAAGGATATTTGCCAAACAGAAACAAAACTGGGGAACAGTTACAAAAAAAAATGACATATAAAGTTAATTGTGTATCTTCATTTTCATAAAACAAAAGACCAAGCAGAGGCATGTTTCATTTATGTTCACTCAAATAAAAATTTTAAATTGAGGGACAGTGCAAAGGTGCTTGGCATATGAGTGTAGCGAATGGAGTCTGATCCCTTAAACTTGTCTAAAAGATCCAACCCCAGAAAGCTGTTCTTCTGCCAGCACAAGCATGCTATGGTATATGGGCACACATTTACATGTGAACCCACACAAACACAATTAAAAAATTTAATTAATGGAGAAACAATAAAGATGAAAGTGATCAAGATTTGGTCAGTATGCTGATTAAGGTTTCATATTAAAGCCCAAAGACACATAAACATTAAGGCTTAAAGATAGCCACAGTCAAGGTTTCAACTAACACCTGTAGCAAACAGTATTTCCAGTCTACATTTTTCTCCTGTGCTCAAAAGCTACACAGACAGCTACTTGCTGTGTACTGATACACAAGTAATTTTGAGGCAACAGGTAGTTTCCTACCCAATTTGCTCCCTTAGCCTAACTGCTCCTTTCTTCCTAGTCCCTTTCCAGATGAGATATACCTGCATCTCTTCCCCAGACAGAGATCTACATTCCTATCCTGTGCAGTTTTCTCCCATCAGTCACCAGCACTCACAGATCTCTTCCATCCTGCCTCGCTATGGTTCCACTGCCACCATATTCGTGTACTATTTCTTCCCTGGATTATTAAAGCTCACAAAACAGCCTTCTAACCTCCAGCATCGCTCTGAAGAAGACCCATAGTCAGCACTTTCCAAACAAGATGTGTCTTTTCTGTTTTATAAACAAGAGTTTTTATTGTTGTTGTCTCTGTGTATCTGACATATTTACTTTATATGTTGGTATCTACACAGGCTAAAGGGGTATCATATCCCCTAGAAACAGGGCTATAGCAGTTCATGTACGTTCCCAGCCCTGGACAGTAGAAGCAGGAGGTCCAGGAGATTCCAATTATCTTCAGTTAACACAGTAAATTTGAGGCCAGCCTCAGCTAAATGAGATCCTGTCTCAAACAGACAAAATCAGAAACAAACAATTATGATCCTATTCACAAATGTATATATATGAACATATAAATGATACACTGAAATATATAAGCATATGTGTACATATGTATATCTTTGTGCATATACACGCACATGTATATATTAAAAACACCATATCACTTTTATTGGTATCTGTAGAAGCCAGAATAATGAATGGCTTTAATTCTGTTTGGAAAAAGAACTGAGATCTATACTCCCAATATTTTCTAAAGTTAATATACTGATTTTGTAATAAAAAGTATAGAAATAAAACTGCTTTTCATGCCATTTAATTTTAAAGGTGAGTTGTTTACTGGTTTTAAAGTTTTCCTCTTTACTGACTCACATTCCTATTGTTTTAGAGTTCCAAGAAATGAGGATACAGTCATGGGCCACCACCATTCTCAGTTTTTAAATCAAAAGGTTTAATTTTGGTTTCAGTAGGTTTTATATAGACTGTTCACAGTAAAAACCTTTAGGGTCGATGATAATTCTCTTCCATTGCTCATCTAAACTGAAAACATTAAAAAAAAACATTAAATGAACTTTGGTGGTTGACAAAGAATATGAACTTAAGCCTAAGTTAGTTTCAGTGACAATGTTATTTTCAGGTTGAATTGAATGGTTTATAAGCCTCTGTAAGCTTCAATTTCCTGATTTCTAAAGTAGAATAACAGTAACATACCATACAACTCTTTTGAGAATACAACTATGTATACAGAGTCTTTCAGGTACTTGTAATGCTCTGAACACTCAAACTTGTGCACTCTGACCATTATTAGCAGAAAAAGCACTTTGGCAAATTGAGATAATAATTAATAATGAGTTTTAGAACTACAGTAAGCACACTGACAACAGCAGAAACTCTTTTAACATTTGTTCAGCTGCCAGATAACCCTGAGTCCACAGCATGCTGTGAATTACCATCAGTCCTTTAGTCAGCTTCAGATCCTGGACTTGTCACTTCATTCCTAATGACTGGGTCAGTCTACATAACTGATAGAGACCGTCAAGCTCTACTCTACAGACCAGCAGCCTTATTGCTACCCACACTTCAGAACCCATCTCATGGGAAGGCTATTATAAGCTACAGTGATTACTTCTAAATCTGGGAATTCATGATAGCCTTGAAATCTCCCAGCAAACTATAAATGGCTGTTGCTTAGCACATCTCCTTAACACTGGAATACAATTATAACTTCTGGTTTCAATGATTATAACAATACATTATGGAGCCAGGTGTAGTGGGAAATGAAGGAAGGAGGCTGAAAAAGGACAATCCCAAGAGTAAGGCCAGCCTGGACTACATATATAGCAAGAGTCTGCTTTCTGTTTGTTGGTTTTTTTTTTTGGGGGGGGGGGGCGGAGAACAGACTATAAAGTCTTCAAACACAATGAAATTGCTGTTAGTTGTTAATCTGAATAAGGTGCAAGTATGTAGAATATTTAGTAGCATTGAATACTTAGTCCAACTAAATAAAAAAACCAAATGTCCCATTGTTAAATACAACTACTAAAGAAGGCCTGGTTTTCCTGTTATCCCAAGGAAACTCTTCATTTTCCAAGAGTATTTTTTGGACACTGATGATTCCAGAGCAGATATTTATAGTCTGGCAAGTCCCTTTACATTACCAGCTGCCAGCTTCTGCTCACAACTACTTTATAAATTGGGCAATTCTGTCCTAAAAAGCAAGAGATTTACTACAGCTGGGAAAACACAGGTCTCACTTTCTTCCATAGACAGTTTCTCCATTAAGATGAGGAACCTGGTCCTTCCAATGAGGTTTAACATACTTTAGTTCCAAAAACTAGACTAGCTATGAGTTACTATCCAACATCAATTCCAGAAAAGATAATTTGAAGATTAGAAAAAGGAGACAGCACATATTCTACCAGGTCTAGACTGCATCCATCAGCTCATTCCAGGAGCTGTGAAGAGCCAGCTCATAGCAAATGAACTTCCTAGAAGTTACTCATTTAACATTAAAATCTCATTATTTTGTAATTTACTCCATTATACAACTTGCTTTAATAGGAAGGTCTCCCCAAAAGCTTGCATTGAAACTGAACATCCATGTGGATACCCATAGTCAATCCTGAGGCAGGGACAAGTATCCCAGTATGAAGACAAAAAAATCAACACAAAGAACAAGTATGACTAGAGGAAGCTTACATCGTAGGGGAATGCTGGGTAGGAGGAAGTATACAATGCTAATGCACTGCTCATGGGTCTGTCTCTGACAATGGAAAAGGACAATGAACCGGGACTTGGAGTCAGCAGCCTGTGATATTCTGCTCACACACAGGTAGTGCTTGAAAGTAAAGACAGCACAGGACAACGGAAGATGAGCACTAGCTATATATAAAAATTTTCAGCCAAATATAAACTGCTTGACATTCTTGAGGTTTTGCAGTTCCTTGTCCTATGTGCCTATAAAACATTCAAACAAGATATAATGGTCATTAGTACTTTTTTTTTCAAGTTAACTTTTAAAAATGAGCTTAATACTGGGATTTTCTGGTAGTATCAACAAAGGGTTTATGAAGAGAAGTTGCTTTCAGAGAAAACTACCAGCAAAAATCTGCTGAAAGTGACCAAGCTGATGTGCTTCAAAAACATGATACCTTGGTATTCTTACATGCTATGAAATACAAAAGTTTTCTTTAAGTCTATCTTAGAAGCTGAAGTCAGAGATGATCATTAACATACACACACACACACACACACACACACACACACACACACACACAAGACCCCAACACACATCCAGCCAGCCTGAAACTTACTATGTACCCCAGGCTTGTCTCAAACTCACAGCAATCCTCCTGCTTCAGCCTCCTGAATGCTAGGATTATAGACATGTATGACCCACCCAACAGTCTTTTTCTTATAAGAGCCAGTAACACTGCTTCTCTGGCACATTGCTAGATTCAAAGTTTAAGGACAACTGTTCTTAAATTTCAGTTGTGAAGTGACAAACACATGTAATTTTTTTTTTTAATTTGTAATGTAAGTGAGAGTATCTTTAAGGAGGACCCAAAATCTGTTTCTGGGATTGAGAAGAAATTTTATAAGTGAAACCTACTGGGGCTGGAGAGATGGACCGGCTGGAAAGAGCACTTGCTGCTCTTGAAGGACGTGAGCTTAGTTCCTAGTACCCATATGGTGGCTTACAACCACCTGCAACTTCAGTTCCACAGAATTCAAAACCCTCTTCTGGCCTCCAAAGGTACCAAGCACACACACCACACACATACATATATAAAGGCGCAACACTTATACACAAAAAATAAAACTGAATCAATCTTTAAAAAACATACTAAATTCTATTTTTTTGCACTGGGTAACAAGCTTTCTTCAACACTTCGAGCTTGCTATTTCAAAATTAGCACTTCCTTTTCCAAATAAAGCCTCACTTCATTCACTGTATTCTTAACTATTACTGTTCCATTGTATTTTTCAGTTTATATCCAAGTAGTTTTCTTAAACTGTCCTTTCCCATACTGTATACCTCAAGTAGGATCTCCAAGTACCACAAACACCCAGAATACTCCTATCACAGCATCAGGCTCACTACGACAATATATGAAACACAGAATTCCTAGTGCAGAGGTGCATCACCTCTATCTACACAATTAATACCTAAAGCACATTCAGGTACTTGCTGAAATGTCAAGCAAGTGAATGGATCATAAGGCTCAACAAGAATAACAGATAACCATTAATTTAGTCATCTAAAGTGTTTAAAATTAGAAATATCCTCCCCAAAATGTGTTAGTTTTAATATGCTCCCCAAAGCTCCTTAATCTCAAAAAGAACTGTTAGAGGTGGGGCCTTAAGGTAAGGCACTGTTACCAGATCAAGGCACTGTAGTCATGAATGGATTTATGGCACTGTTTTAGGAGTATACTAAGTTGTGATTGTAATAGCTTCACGACAAAAGAAATCTACTTCTTTAATCCCAGCAGAGGCAGGCAGATCTCTGTGAGTTTGAGGCCAGTCTGGTTTACAGTGAGTTCCAAGACAGCCAGGGCTACACAAAGAAATTATGTCTCAAAAAAAAAAAGAGAGAGAGAAAAGGAAAAGGAAGAGAAAGAAATCCACTCCCACCCCGCTGCTCTTTTGCTGGAGAATGGCACAGCAAGAAGGTCTCCGCTGGATAGATGTAGGTCACTTAATCTTTGTCTTCTCAGCCTTCAGAACTGCAAGAAACTGTTCTGTGTAAATCATCCATCATCAAGTATTCTATTACAGCAGCACAAAATAACTGGAACAAAAATAATAAGTACTTTTATAATTAAATGTCAGTGGTAAAAATTTTATTTATACAGACCTTTTGTCATAGGACCAGAATATAGAATACTTTACTAAAAGTTTAATTAATGGAGCTTTAAAAACCATACAGTGGAAAAAAGAAAGCATCTTCAACAAATTGTGCTGGTATAACTGGAGGTCAGCATGTAGTAGAAGAATGCAAATTGATCTGTATTTATCTCCTTGTGCAATGCTAAAGTCCAAATGGATCAAGGACCTCCACATAAATCAAGATATACTGAATTAATAGAAGAGAAAGTAGGAAATAATCTGGAACACATTGGTGCAGGAATATTTTTCCTAAACAGAACAACAATGGATAAATGAATGAAACTAGAAGTCTTCTCCAAGGCAAAGGACACTGTCAATAGGACAAAACGTCAACCTACAGATTGGGAAAAGATCTTCACTAACCCTATAGCTGATAGAGGACTAATACCCAAATATACAAAAACTGAAGAAGTTAGACTACTAAAAAACAAATAACTCAATTAAAAACTGGGGTACAGAGCTAAACAGAGATTTCTCAACAGAATAATCTTAAATAACTGAAAAGCACTTAAAGAATGTTCAGTAAGGAGAGGCAGAGGAGGAGCTAGAAGACGAGGGGAGGGGGGACATGGAGGCGGATGTTTGCGTGTCTCCACCAGTCAAAGATAGTTGGTATATCGAGGTTGGGTATTGGGCTACACTTCTGATTGTATGGGTATTGCTATTGAGCATTACCAAACTTATAAAGCCTTTGATTAACATTTAAAAAAAAAAAATTACTAAAAAAAAAAAAAAAAAAAAGAAGCAGGAGGAGGGGGGTGGGATAGGGGATCATCCTGAAATGTAAATAAAATATCCAAAAAAAAGAAATGTTCAACATCCTTAATCATCGGGGAAATGTCAATCAAAACAACCTGAGACTCCACCAATCAGAATGGCTAAGATCAAAAACTCAAAGGACAGTACATGCTGGCAAGGATGTAGGGAATGAGGAGACTCCTCCATTGCTGGTGGGATTGCAAACTTGTACAACCATTTTGGAACTCAATCTGGTGGTTCCTCAGAAAACTGGAAATAGCTCTACCTGAAGACCCAACTATACTACTCCTGGGAATATACACAAAAGATGTTCCACCATACCACAAAGACATTCATATCAGCTTACTTGTAATAGCCAGAAGATGTCCCTCAACTTTAGAATGGATACAGAAAATGTGGTTCATCTACACAGTGGAATACTATTCAGCTAATAAGAATGAGGACATCATGAATCTTGCAGGCAAATGGGTAGAACTAGAAAATATCATCCTGAGTGAGGTAACCCAGACCCAAAAGGACATGCATGGTACTCATTGATAAGGAGATATTAGCCAAAAAGTTCAGAATACCCATGATATAACTCACTGACTGTAGGAAGCTTAACAAGAAGGCCCAAGTGTGGATACCTGAAACCCACTTAGAAGGGGAACAAAATAATCATGGGAGGCAAGAAACTAGGTAGGAGAGGGGATGGGGTAGGGGAAAAGGAGAGGCAGGATCAGGCATGGAGAGAGACAGGAGGGCCAGGAGAATGAACCAAAATATGCAGCAGTAGGGGTTAGGGGAACCTCTAGAAAGTCCCAGAGACCTGTGATATGAGAGGCTACCAGGACTCAATGGAGATGGCATTAGCCGAAATGTCCAACAAGGGGAGATGGAACCTGAAAGAGAGACCACCTCCAGTAGATAGACATGGGCCCCAGTTGGGGTGGGGGGTGGCGGGGAGGGACCCAACCATCTTCAAGTTTTACGAGAATTGTTCCTGTCTAAAGAATCAGGGCAAAAAATGGAGCCGAGACTGAAAACTTGGATTATCCATGCCCACACACAATCCTACACTATTACTGAGACCATATGTGCATCAGACAGGAGCTGCCCTCAGAGAGGATCTACCAACAACTGACTGAGACAAATGCAGATACTTATAGGCAACCATTGGGTTGAGGTCAGGGACCAATATGGAAGAATTAGAAGAGAGACTGAAGGAGCTGAAGGGGATTGCAACCTTATAGGAAGAACAACAGTGTCAGCTAACCTGGACTCCTCAGAGCTCCCAGAGACTAAGCCAAAACCATGCGCTGGTTCGTGGCCCCCAGCTGGTTTGTGATATGTAGCAGAGTATGGACTTGTATGGCCTCAGTAGGAGAGGATGCACTTAATCCTGTGGAAAATTGATGCCTTAGGGAAGAGGGATGCTAGTGGAGGTGAGTGGGCAGGTGGGGAAATGAAGCACCCTTAGTGGTGGGAGGGTGGGGTGAAGAAATCGGGAAGGGGGGATTGGAAAGGGGAGCAACTTTTGGAATGTAAATAAATAATTTAATAAAGATTAAAAACAACAACAACTATGTATCTAGGGGCTGAAGAGATGGCTCAGAAGAGCACTTACCTACTCCTCTTCGAGGAGACTCCAGTTCAGTTCCCAATACCCACATGGTGGCTCACAACTGCCTATAACTACACTTACAAAGGATCCAATGCTTTTCTGTCCTCTGCAGGCACCAGGCATAACACATAAAATAAAAATAAAATATTAAAGAAACTCACATATTTAACAGGCATATAGAACTGACCCAGCTAAAGGGGTGATAGTTGTGGGGAATTAGGAGTGCTGAAAATTGATTATGTAACAGTGTCTGAAATTTACTGCTTGGGAGCAACTCAATCTATGTGCAATTAGGCATGCCACAAGGGATCAAACTAAATAGTTCAACAGTGATAAAATTTTATCAAATAATCTATGGAAACTGAGTTGATTTAATGAAACGTATCTTTCAGGAGTTGCTGATCACACTTACTCTGATTCCCAATAAAAGAAGGGGAATATACTCACAACTTTCCAAACAACCTAAAGCCGTTCTGATTGCACTTGGCCATTGCATTTTGTGTCTAAAGCAAGACAGGCACTACCCTGAACATGTTGAAGTTATGGTGTTCACACCTTTTAAGAATTTTATTCTCAAGTTGGCTTCTTCCCATTTGTAACAGCTATCAGCTGGCATGGTATCCAAATCCTAATCCAAATGCTCAAAGCAATTCACATGCATCTCTAAGCAACAGCTGTGTAATCTTTATAGTATGTCTAAAAATATCGTTTAAAACATTAAATGAGTTTCATCTAACATTTAGAAATATGACTGAACAAAATACAGTCAACTCAATTCATGTTAACAGTCATTTAGCAGAAGGCAACATTCAAAATGACGAGTAATCCAATTCATAAAAAGTAAAAATGTTTTATAGGCTATACTTTTGTTTCAGGAGTGTCCTATTTTCCTGAGGATACACAATACCTGTAACTAAGGGTTGGGCTTTCGTTTGTTTGTCTGTCCATTCCCTGGTGCTGGGAACTGAACCTAAGGCCCCTTGCATGAACACTATCTTACTACCGAGCTTCACCCCAGCTTTACGCCTTATTTTTTCCTTACTAGAGAAGTTATCTTTTTGTGTAAAAGTTTATAATGTAGAGTTCCTGACTACCTTGACTTAACAGTATGCCCTCCCACAACTTCTGTTGTTGAAGACTCCTCTGAAGCTCATTTGTCTTTCCTTGGCTGACCTCATTAAGCCATGAAAGCTGAAAAAGTCCATATCCTTTAATAGTCTGCCCTGAACATGTCACCACTACTGAGATAGACAGCTGTGCCAAACACAACGTATAGCTCATTTAAAAACCCAATTTTCAGATACCCCATCCACCTAAGAAATGGGCTAATAGCCTTCTATCAACTGGACCTGGAGCTGGCTTGGCAATGAGGCTCCTACTGACTGAGTTTGCCCCTCTCTGGTCTTTAAGTTCCTAATCTCTAAAGCAAAATGGTCCTGAAATGTACAACGTTCCTTACAGGACCAAGAAGGCCGCATGCAGCTCTAAGACAGCAGCAAAAGTTACAAGGTGTGTATGTAAATGTATCACTAGTGCAAAGCATGTATTTTTCCCCTAGTTTAATTCTATCCAAACAAACTCAAATTATGTAATAAAAAATTATGAATATTTATAAAACATCCAGTGTAAGGTAACTATAAGTATGTAGGGGAGGGTTCATGTTGTTTACACTTAGGGAGAGATAGTATATGTGCTGTAATACACATAGACAAACACAGAAAATCAGTTGGGAGCGTTTGCCAAGCACTTCCAAGCCCTGGGTCAATCACCTAACCTGGTAGCATACACCTGTAACTTCAGTGCACAGGAGATGAAGGCAGGAACATCTCAAATTCAGAGTCATCCCTGGCTACAACATATAGAGCTTGAGACCAGCCTGGATTCAAGAGAACTTGGTCACAAAAAAATAAACTGCAAGAAAAAAACCTTACTCGATGAATGTGTACATGATTCTATGTGAATACATCACTTTCTCTGTATAATCTTACAGCATTCCTAAAGATGTAAAATGTTTCAAAACACAGTAAATTAAGAGTCTCTAACGGCCGGGAAAGTGGTGGCGCAAGCCTTTAATCCCAACACTTGGGAGGCAGAGGCAGGCGGAATTTCTGAGTTCAAGGCCAGCCTGGTCTACAGAGTGAGTTCCAGGACAGCCTGAAGAAAGAAAGAAAGAAGAAGAAAGGAAGAAAGAAAGAAAGGAAAGAAGGAAAAGAAAGGAAAGAAAGGAAGAGAAGGAAAGAAAGGAAAGAAAGGAAAGAAAGGAAAGAAAGAAGAAGGAAGACAGAAAGACAGAAAGAAAGAAAGTACAGAAAGAAGACAGAAGAAAGACAGAAAGACAAAAAGAAAGGAAGGAAAGAAAGGAAGGAAAGGAAGGAAAGGAAGGAAAGGAAGAAAGGAAGGAAAGGAAGGAAAGGAAGAAAAGAAAGAAAGAAAGGAAAGAAGAGAAAGAAAGGAAAGAAAGAAGGAAAAGAAGGAAAGAAAGGAAAGAAAGGAGAAGAAGGAAAGAAAGGAAAGAAAGGAAAGAAAGGAAAGAAAGGAAGAAAGGAAGAAAGGAAGAAAGAAGAAAGGAAGAAAGGAAGAAAGGAAGAAAGGAAAAGAAAGAAAAGAGAAAAAAGAAGAAAGAGAAAGAAAGAAAGAAAAGAGAGAGAGAAAGAGAAAGAAAGAGAAAGAAAAAAGAAAGAGAAAGAAAGAAAGAAAAGAGAGAGAGAAAGAGAGAAGAGAGAGAGAGAGAGAGAGAAAAAAGAGTCTCTAACAAAGACACTACACACTGGTAAAAATAAGACTACAATCTAGCTCACACAATACAATTCTAAAAATAAAGTCAATATTTATGGTGACTAACTGTTAAAGAAAATACAATAGCCTTTATTTAATATAATCTTAGAATTATTGATAGATCAAACATATAAATTAAAGCAAAAGCACCAAGTCCAAATAATATATTAAAGACTCAAAATATAGCCAGGCATAGGCTCATACTGAAATCCAACACTCCAGAAGATAAACATAGGGACTACACCTAGTTCAAGGCCAAGCAGCCAGGAAATACAAAAGAAAACCTCCTATGCTTCACTCAAATTTTACAAAAAGAAAAAGGAAAGGGGGAAGGGAGGGGTGGCAGAGAGGGAGAGAGAAGAGGGAGATGGAGAGAGGAAGGATAACACCTAATCTCAGAACTAACTCAGAAGGCAGAGACACAGTGATCTCTGTGAGTTCCAAACTAGCCAGGTATACTTAGTGAAGCTCTGTTTCAAAGAAGAAAAAAGAGGAGGAAGGGACACACACAAGCCAGGTATGGTGACACAAGTGTTTAACTTCAACACTTGGTGAGGCAGAGGTAGGCAGATCTCTGTGAGTTCAAGAACATTCTACATAAGGAATTCTAGGACCTGTAGAGTTAAAAAAGAGAGATCTTGTCTCAATAAAAGTCGAAGAATGACAAAATAGAAAGGCTAAAAGATTAAATTTTAAAATATAATAAATAAATACAAAGGAAAGCTAAAGAAACAAAAAAGAAGGAAATAATAAAAGAGTAGAAATCTAGACCAAAGAAACAAGTGAGAAGGTTAGAAAACAAACAAGCAATATAAAACAAAACACCTGCTTCTTAGAGAATAACATAGTTAAATCTTCAGAAAGATTTATGACGACCAAAAAGAAGGAAATTTAGAGTTTTAACTAAACACTAGTGACTTTGTTTTTCAATCAAGATTTATTTTATCCATTTGTTTTGCCTACATGTATGAGTATGCACTGTGCGCAGATAATGTCTGAAGAATCAGGAAAGTGTGTCAGATCTCCTTGAACTGGCATTATACACAGTAGTGAGTCATAATGTAGATGCTGAGAATTGAACCTGGGTCCTCTGGAAGAGCAGCCGGTGCTCTTAACCACTCCAGCCATCACATCAGTGATTTTGTAATCTAGATGAAATGCCAAAATTATCATAGAGTATAGAATTGAGTGAATTTAAATAAAAAGAAAACAGATGTTCTCCTCTAAAAGGTGATTGACCAATCAATCAATCGATCAATCAATCAATAAAAAAATAAACACCTAACTCCACAGTAAAACCTTTTTTCTAAACAGGTGTTTGAGCCAGCCAAAACTACAGAGTAAGACCTGCTCAAAAAAAAGATCTGCTCACAAGAAAGTCTAAACAGAATGAGAGCTCAGTGGAGAAAGGGCACAATAAACAATAGAGGAGGAGAGGTGGAAGATGGCTCAATTGATAACAGTGCTTGCCTAGCAAGCTTGAAGACCTGACTTCCATCCCTAAAACTGTGAGCAGAAACAGGATTCCTGAACTTGCTGGCCAGCCAGTCTAGCAAAACTGGTGAGTTCAAGCACATAGTGGCAGCGCACGCCTTTAGTCCTAGCACTCAGGAAGTGGAGGCATGTGGGTCTCTTGAGTCCAAGGCCAGCCTGGTCTACAGAGTGAGATTCAGGACAGTCAGGGTTACACAGATAAAACCTGTCTTGAAAAAGAAAGAAAAAGGAGGAGAAAAAGAAAAGGCAAGAAAAGAGGAGTGACGTAAGAAGTCAGCAGGGACCTCTGGTCTCCTAATGCACACACATGCACATACACACTCACACACATATGCCTACAGATACACACTCACCAACAACTTAAAAAAAAAGATTAATGGGGGCTAAAGAGATGGCTCAGCAGTTAAAAGCAACTTGCTGATCTTGCAAAGGATTTATAACCATACATAATTCCAGTATAGGGGATCCAACGCCCCCTCTCTTCTTTTTTTTTTTTGTTTTCGAGACAGGTTCTCTGTGTAGCCCTGGCTATCCTGGAACTCACTCTGTAGACCAGGCTGGCTCGAACTCAGAAATCGCTGCCTCTGCCTCCCAAGTGCTGGGATTAAAGCGTGCGCCACACCGCCGGCTCGCCCCCTCTCTTCTGACTACTTTAGACCCAGGCATGCACATGGTACAGACAAAGAAATTAATGTTTTGGCCATCCCAAATGTGAAAGTCTCTCCTAAAATCATTTTTCCCAAGTTGAAATAAGCAATTAAACAAACATCAGAAATAGATATAGAAGTTCTTAAAACTTCTAACATGGAGCCTGATATAGCTGTCTCCTTAGAGGTCTGCAAAGTCTGACATATTCAGAGGCAGATGCTCACAGCTAACCATTAAACTGATCATGGGGTTCCCAACAGAGAAGATAGAGTGAAGACTGAAGGAGTTGAGAGGATTCGTGACACCATGAGGAAAGCAACAATATCAACCAACCAGAGTCCCCAGGGTCTAAACCACCAGCCTGGGAGCGCTTAGGGAGGGACCCATGGCTCCAGCTATATATGCAAGGGAGCTATATATAAGTGGGAGAAGAGATCCTTAGTCCCATGAAGGCTGGACATCGTGGGGGGTGGTATTCAAGGGTGAGGAGGTGAGGTACGGGGGAGGTTGGGTGGGAGTACACCATCATAGAGGCAAGAGGGAGGGGGAAGGGATAGGGAGTTCCTGGGAGGGAGGGGGGAAAGGGGAGTAAGGGGAAAACATCTGAAAAGTAAATAAAATTTCCAATAAAAAAAAATGCAAGTAACAGAAATGCAAAATACACACACACACACACACACACACACACACACACACACATGCCATGCAAGCTTGATGACCTGAGTTCTGTCACAACAGCACAGTAAAGGTGGAAGGAAAAACTTGACTCTGAAAAGTTGTCTTCTGACCTCTATACACATGAATCATGGCATGCATTCTCCCCTCATTAGTAAGTAAAGAAATAAATAAAGCAAGCAGCTTTTACCAAATGTAAGTTTCTAAAATTATATCAAACAACATTCAAATGTTTAAAACTAAAACTACTCTGTATAAGATTTTACAAATTTAATACACATAAAGCTATGGGTTTAAATAATCAAGAGGAAAGCCCTCTTTCACTCAGGATCCTAAAGATTAGGGGATAGCCGGCAGGCAGCAAGCTTTTTATATGAGTCATGCATTGTGATGTATACTTGTAATACCACAACTACAGAGGCTAAGGCAGGATAACCAGAAACCTGAGCCTAGCCCTGGGCTACACAATAAGATCATCTTAAAATAAAAAACAAACTGAAAACACTGCTCAATAACATTCCCAGCATAGTTTGTTTGTTTCAAGGGATCCATCCATCCATCTTATTTAACTATGTGATATAAGACTATTTCTGAGAACTCTAATCTGATAGAAAATATACCCTATTAATACAGAAATAATAATAATGCCTGTTAAATAAGCTCAAAAACTTGAAGCAAACTTGCTGGCATATATAAAAAAGAATTCCTGAACATTTTTTTAAAATATTACTTTGTCTTAGTATTCTGTTGCTATGAAAAGACCATGACCCAAGGCAACTCTTATGAAAGACAGCATCTAATTGGGGGCTTGCTTATAGCTTGGGAGGTGTAGTCCATCATCATTATGGTGGGGAGCATGGTGGCACACAGGCAGAAGCTGGAGCAGGAACTGAGAGCTACATACTGATCCATAGGCACAGAGAGAGGGCATTGGGCCTGGCATGGGTTGTTGACACCTCAAAGCCCACCCCCCAGTGACACACTGCCTCCAACAGACCACACCTACTCCAACAAAACCACACCCCCTAATCCTTCTAATCCTTCCAAACAGTGCCACTCTGGAGACTAACCATTCCAATGTAGGAGCCTATAGAGGCCACTCTTATCAAACCACCACAGTATTATTCAAGGCATTAAGTCCATAGTCTTTCTGCTGTGGTTTTCGTCCTTTTGCTTTTTGAAACCAGGTCTCACTAGGAAGCCCAGGCAGACCTCAAGCTTACAGCAGCCCTCTTGCCTAAACCTCCATAGATACTGGGTTTACAGGACTACACTACCACACTGCATTTTTTTGTTTTGTTTTTCTGTAACTGGAAATACCAATGGCTTTCTGAGTAATAAGATCAAAGTTTAAACTGTAAAATAAAGACAATACAAAAAAAGTAATTGAGTCAGTAGAAAAATATATGCTAGACACTATCAAAGAACCACATGAGTGATGTAGAGTAACAAATAATGTTTACATTGTACAAATGTTGATCTAAAACAATGGGACATTTTATAAAATAACAAATTAAAACAAGATCCTCTTCTATTCAGCTACATATCAGACACACACACAAGCAACAAATATTTTCAAGTAGTAAACAGCAAAGATTTTAAAATAGACATAATTTAGGTTGTTTAAGCCCCAAGATAAAAGATTACAAGATGGCTACAAGCATACTTTGGTCAACAACCAGACCTTAAATAATGGTTGTGAAGGGTTAAACACTTTACACACAATAGGGATTATGTCAGGCTATAGCACCAATTCCCACTGGGCTTGAGAAAAAACAAGAGGAATCACATTACTTGTTAATCCCTGAAATGCATTACCTCAAGGGAGTGTTGAGGGAGCTTAAACACTATAACCTAGTGTGTGAAACATACTCCAAAGTCAAGTTTAAAACAGATGTAAAAGTGTTGTGCCTGTTCATTCAGACCCTTAGTTGTAGCACAAATTATGCCAACAGAGCAACAAAGGTATTATAATCTAATTTAAAAACAGACTGAACAAAAAATGATCTCACTTTTAAATCCTATTGCAAAATAGGTAATTCTTTTAGTTCTCAGCTAAGAAATGTCTAACAGGTATAACTAGCCTTTGCAATTACACTCTCTCAGCAGCTATGGCTACCCATATAAAACCTGCACATTATCAATCTAGTCAATATTTCACCAAGAATGAGGAGGGGGGATTCACAAGGTCCCACTCTGAGTTGAGAAGCTACAGGAATCATGGCTGTTAGTACAAAGACAGTTTCTATACAGGTGTGATCCACCCGTCTGGTTGTCCCATGCTACAGTGGCAGCCAAAATAAAGTACAGTGAGAGGGAGGAGAGGAGGAGGAGAGACTAACAACCAAGTCTGAAGCAAGTGAAGGAGCTGTCACTAATCTCTCCTGAAAAACCAAAGCTGATTTACAGGAAGCCCTTCTTAAATATGGCACATTATATCCTGTGCTATTTTTAAACACAATTAGAAAATCAAAAGCAAGCAAATAGATGTATTCAAGAAATCATTTTTAAGACTAATTGCAATTAGCTAGGAATAAATACATTGTCTTGAAACAAAATGACTATTTAAAATAATCTCTATTATATGAAGTTTATAGTGAAAAGGTCATGAATGACAACTAAGGGTACAAACAAAGCCATGGGTTCTACCTCCACCATTAATTACGTATCCCAGACAGCTAACTGAATGATTACTTAGCGCAGAGCTAGTCGCTTTACAACCCGTTTCATTTATTTCTAGCAACAATCAAATGAATTAAGCATTGTTATTCTCACTGCAGATGAAGAAACTGCAGCCTAGAGGCTGAAGTGCTTGTCTGTATTCTAAAAGCACTAAGCTACAAAGATTCAAACCTGAGCATCTGGGGCCAAGAATCTGGGTGAGTGCATTTGGTCTTTTTAAAAATGGTTTCAACTTCAACAATCCAAGTAGAAAAATAACAACTGAATTTTCAATTTCTGAACAAAGTATACTAAAAACCAGTTGATTCCCTGGTTTCAATCCCAGCTCTGAAGACAAAACCGGACAATTCACAAAAGGGAGGGGTAACACAATTATGAAAAATACTAAGTCACTTGTAGGCAAAGAATGTACGTTAAAACAAGATATCCTTTTCTACTGTGGGAGGAAAACAGCAACAAGAGAAAGGGAAAAGGCAATCTCTTGCAGATACAGTAAAACAAACTTTCTGCAGAGGTGTTGGGACACAAGGATCGAGAGCCTTTGAAATGGAAGCATTCCCTGACTCAGCAGACTACAATTCTGTAGCTTTCACTTATAGTGGATTATGCAGAATTTAAGATGCTAAACAGAACTCCTTATGACGACAGAAATTCCAACAAGGGACTCGGTAAGCACATTTTTAGGTTAAATTTTATGTAACTGCCATTCAGTCAACCACTATGATGGGGAAAGACAGCATATTTTAAAATGAGACTTATTTACATGGCATTAATTGGGTATAAAAAGATCACTAAGAAGGGACTATTTGATCAATTAACTGACTTTTTTTTTTTTTTTTTAAACAAAGTATGGTGCACTACGACTCCAATTTACACAACTGGAAGCCAAATTCTGAAAAGTAAAATTAAGGAAATGTTAAAACTACACACCTGAGTACAAAGTCCATGCTGCTTCTACTAAGTCACACCTACCTACTGAAATGTACTAGAAATAATAAACAGCCTTTCGTCATTGTGTACATCTGTCACCTAGCACTCAGGAGGCTAAGGAAAAGGACCACATGGACTGGAGGCCACCCTGAGCTACTTACCTTACCAAGCTAGGCAGGAGAGCAAAACCAAAACAAAATAGAAAGAAAGAACACTGCTGGCCTGGAAAGATGGTTCAGCAGTTAAGAGTGTTTGTTGCTCTTACAGAAGACCCATGTTTGGTTCCCAGAACATGTTATCAACTGGCTTCCCAGCTAATTTCCAATTTCATGACTCTATTTGGTCTGCACATAAATGTTCAAGAAAAAATAAACATTAGAATGTCCATAACATCAATAATAGATAAAACTGCAACCAATTCAAATGTTCCTCCACCTAAGAATGAGTAATTCACACAATGGAATGATATAATTTTAGAGGAATGAACAAAAAATGTGGGAAAACTACACACACTTAATATGCCAAACAACCCAGGCATGCAATATATGCAGTGTGATTCTACTCATTTAAGTACAAAGCCAAACAAAGCTCCAAGATACTCCTTACTGACACTGTGACTAGAACAGAATGTGAAGAAAACTGGTTCTGTGTCTTCATACTGCTTACATGTGTGTACTCAGAGTTTGAACTTAGAAAATATAATACACAAATGGCCAGTAAGCACAGTAAAAGATGCTCAACATCTTCAGGGGAAAACAAAAACAACCAGAATAAGGAGGCTAAAGAGATGACTCAGCAGTAAACAGAACTTAACTGCTCTTGCAACAAAACTAAGTTAGGTTCCCCAGAACTACAAGTTGGCTCACAACCATTGGTAAATCTAGTTCCAGGGGACTTGACAGCCTTTTCTAGCCTTTGCAGGTATGCATGTGTTGCACATGACATGCATGCAAAACAAAATATACACACTAATGCGCACACATACATAGACAGACACACACACACACACACAATGAAGGAATAATAGTATAGATCAGAGAGAGAATACATGCAGAGGTTAGGCTCCAGGTTCAATCTCTAGTTAAGAAAGGAAGGAGAAAAGGGACATGAAAAGGAAGAAGGGAAGGGACAAAACAGGAAGGGGAGGGAGGAAAAAGCAAAGGAGAAAGAAGGGAAGGAGAGGATACTGTGTTACAGATAACATTTTCAGTCTCTTGAACAAAGCAAGCTCACATCTGTCTTTGAAATTCTGGTCTACATGGGAGTGGCTTTCTCCTGCTCACCATATCCTTGTTGGTCAGCTTATTTCAAAATTACCGCTTAAGAAAAGACTTCTCTAATCATTCAAACTGAGTATGCTCTGCTCTATGTCTACCCTTTTCCTGCTATATGTTTTATCTTCACTGTACTTACAGAGAATGATAGCTTTATTGATAAATCTTTCTCCCACCTCTACTAGAAAAAGCTCGGTGAGTGCATGGACATATTTACATCCATGTTCCCAGGCCAAAGAATAGTGCTTATCAGAAATAACACCTGTGAAGCTAACCAATAAATCCTTCTACTTTTTTAGCTTGCCAATTTTCTATAATAGACATATGATCTTTTTTTCACCCTGTTTTTAAATACATAACTAGGTAAATGGACACATAGCACATATTGAGTCAAAGAAAACAGAGCAAACCAATGGCATTGTTTTCAGTCATAACAGGACCAAAACCATAACTCTTTCCTAATAAATTAACATGTACCTTATAGCACTACCTTAGAGATAGGGGAAAAAAACAACCCAGCCTGCCCTATTCTTACACAGCACTCAAAACAACATTTCTGGGCAGAAGAACAATTACTTAGCATGGCCCTAAGTTCAATTCCCAGCATGTTCAAGAGCTCCACTTCTGCTATTAGATTCTCCAGGAAACAAATGGAGAATGTATCTGTACCTCAGGTAACAACCACAAGCTGTGATGCCACCTATGCTCCTGTAGATTAGGTGACATTATTAACAATCCCTTTCTGGGTTTTGATTTGTTATATCTGCTTCAAAGAACTCAGAAAAGCATATATGTTCACCCATTAAATATAAAAAGGAAAATAAAGAGATCCATGAGGTTGGGTCTGGAAGGGTTATCCATATGTTCAGAGATGAGGCATTTTTCATCTTCTGAGCACCTGTGTTCTTTTACAACTCCCCTGGATTCCTTCAAATGTGTATCTTCTGGGGTTTTTAATGGAGGCTTCAATACGTCAAAATGACTAACCAAATCACTAGCCATTCCTCATCAACTCAACCTTCATTCAGCCCCTTCTTTCCAGAAGTGTGCAGTGGGGTTGAAATTTCCAGCGCTCAAATTATAATTGTATTCTTCTATGAAGCAACTCCCACAGTTCAGTGTCTTTTGCAAAAAGACACTGAACACTTCAGCAATCCAACAGTTTTAAGAACTGTATGTCAAGCAGTAAGAACAGAAACTAAATACAGCTCTTATTATATTGTAACATCACAATGACCTATTTTCAGAAACTTAAAATGATTTGTCTCAAATTTTAACATAATCATAAAATACCAAGCCCAACACCAATCCTATCTGGATCTCGCCATCCTGATATGCTTTCCAGGAACATATAAAAATCCTAAACATAAAAATGTTAAATAATCACATTTATAGCACAAAAATTATTTTAGAACTCATAATAAAGTTGAAAATTCCTTAAGTAAATAATCTGATTCACTTTTGCAAATAAATTTTAATTACAATATACAAGAAAACCAGTTTAATTGCATTTATTCTTCTAACTGTTATCAAGTGATTAATTTTATGTGTATGTATTTCAACAATGCTCTAAACTCAGCTGGTAAAGTCTATGCCAATATTCTGAATTATAAAAGCCTCTCGAACATAAAATACTCTGATCCCAAGTGTTTCAGGTTCAGGACGTGCAATCTGTATCTATAATTATATATCTGCATATAAAAATTAAAGAGGGAGGACTGGGAGATGCTCTTAGTGGGAGAGCATTTATTTAGTATGCCTAAGACCCTGAGTTCAAATTCTAGCAGCAAAAAGAGAACACAAACAGCTGAAGAGAAAAATACTTGTTTCTGAAGAGACAAGCTAGAGAAGATGTTTGAAAATCAAAACTGGTACTAGCAACCAGAACTTCAAAGTGAACCTAAGTATCTTGAGAGGGGATCGCTCCAACTTCAACATAAGCAATCCAAATTTAAAGTTAGTAAATTTGATAGTTATTGAAAAACTGAACCTACCTTCTAAGGTCTTCAAACCACAAATTACAGTTTGAAAACTCCCAATATGTACCAAACAGAGTTATAATCTGACACCCTACAACTCTGAAATGTATCAATTCACTGATTGCTACCTTTAAAAGTGAGTTTATACTAAAAAAAAAATGACAAACTAAAGAAACATAGGCAAACTCTTATTGTATACTCTTGTACATTAATCTTTAATCCAAAGCTTCTCATTCACTGGCCACTCGTTGGGGCTCAGTGTATCATCTGGACACTACAGAAGATCAAAACGGCCAAGTCTAAATAAAAAGGTTTGGGTTTATTGTATGAGCCTGGTTAAGGATCTGGATACACAGAACTCAGCATACACCCACCCACATTAAAAGCAGCTACAGCAAGTTTCAGATACATAGAGCCAACCAAAAGGCTTTTAGCCACACAGTACTAAGCTGACAATAAGCTGCAACTTAGTCTCCGCTCCAAACTCAACATAATTAGTATTATCACAATTGGTCATATGTATGATTCAGGTATGAAATCCCAGCTGTGGATGCTTAAAAACCATCCAGTTAAGTAAAGTTTAAAAGCTTCTAACGGTTGCTGCGAAAGTGGACATTCCTATACACTATATTGATTGGCTAGGTATTATTTGATGCTTTTATCTACACAATGAGAAGGACTGAGGTAATTCTACCATTACCAAAAAAGATTATAATTAATTTTAAATTCAAACATTCTGTTACCAGTAACTGTTCAATTCCAAGAAAAAACTCAAGAAAAAGCACAAGTAACATTTTCAATTTGCTCACAGTAGCTGCCAACCACTCTTTAAAGAAAACTTCCTTACAGAGAAAGATAATCAGTTAGAAACATTACCAGCTAGAGCTAAGTAAATGTAACCAGAGTAAGCAGAAAAGCCTTTATCGCCAGGCAGTGGTGGCACACACCTTTAATTCCAGCACTTGGGAGGCAGGTGGATTTCTGAGTTCGAGGCCAGCCTGGTCTACAGAGTGAGTTCCAGGACAGCCAGGGCTACAAAGAGAAACCCTGTCTCAAAAAATTAAAAAAAAAAAAAAAAAAAAAAAAAAAAGCCTTTATCCTTGAGGCAAAAACAAACAAACAAACAAAAAACCGTAATTTAGCAGCCAGTAGGCAGATTTCAACTACAGACCAACTTGCACCTAATCCCCAACAGACTGCTCAACAGCTGTTGCTCTTGTCAAAGCAGTCTCCATTCTCCTCCAAATATGCCCCTGGAGGAAACTGATAACTCCCTAAAAGCAATCAGCCTTACTAGCGATCAACTTTTCCAATAACTGGGGATAAAAAAAAGAAGTGAACCATGGACCCATGCCCCTAAAATTAATCAAATAATATCTCATCAGCAACTCTTTGTATGAATGACTTACCCCACCTCCCAAAAAAGGCTATCCAGATGCAAAATGGTCCTAGACAAGTACATAGGACTCTCTCCACTCGTTCTACAAATATTAAGTACCTACTAAATGTTAGGAATTATTCTCTTATTTTTCTGGAATACTAAGGGACCCCTCAGTGGCTTCTCTAAAAACCTCAACTTGTGAAAATTGTAGGTGAACACTGTGTGAAAGATGAAATGAGAAAGTGTTACTTCTGTGCCCTAAATTTTTGTTTATCTTCCTTCTAAACAAGTATCTTTAAAAATAAAATCTCCTAAATTTACTACACTTACTACCTGGTAAGTATAGGAAGAGCATTAGTCTCTTTAGAAGACACTGGTGGGATCATTGGAACAAAGAGAAGGTCCTCAGCAGCAGAATGCTACATCCTCAAACTCACCCTGTGACAGCCAACCACACCATGTCACCTCTCCCAATAGTATATCTCAAATTGTTAGAGGTAGCAATAAAGACACTGTATACCTAATTCAATACGCACACAAAGATAAACTACCTTCATAACATCTGCCACCACTGTGTGCAATTAGATATTCCTATTCCATTTCAGATGTTAGACCAATTTTTAAATCAAAGCACCCCTGCCCGGGCCTCTCGTAGATTATATTAAAGGTAGGTTCATTGGGAAGCTGCTCTCAGGCAAGTCTCAAGGATTGAGGCAAGGGGAGTCGCCATGGGGAGGGGAGAGGGGGGAAAGAAAGGGAGAAAAGGTGGAGAGGAGGGAGGGGGAGAAGGAAGAAGAGGAAGAAGAAGAGGGGGAGGAAGAGAGAGCACAAACAATGCCCTCTCTTAATCCTTTCTTCACTTATTTCCTAGTTTTTAAGTGGTGGCTGGGCAAGGGAGAATGACAATTAGAGATAAAACCTATCAGAATCCCCAGATTTGGGGATCTTTATTCCCTAAGCAGCTAAGTGAGCAAACAGGTACAACATAAAAGGAAAGGAGAGCGGTCCATCTCAAGCATTCCTGTGTGAAATCCAGATAGTCCCAGATAAAAGGTTCATTGAGTGAAGGGAATCTGATGCCAAGCTGGATGAAATGAATTCAACTTCTAAATCTCACAAACAGGAGAAATCAATTCAGTAAGTTGTCCTAGAGTCTCCACAGCTACACCATGGTACACACGTGTACACACACACACACACACACACACACACACACACACACACACACAAACACACTCTCACTCTCTCTTGCAGAATAAATGTGAAAAAGGACCTGTCAAGTCAATTTTGTATTCACTGTGATTTGTAAAACAAATTGCAACCATCAAAAATGTTCATAGCTGGGCACATTAATCCCAGTACTTCCAGGGTCAATATCTGAGCCTGATCTATCAGTGATTCTAGGCCACCACAGCTACACAGTGAGGCCCTGTCTCAAAAAAGAAGGAGAGGGGAAATGTTGGTGAGGGCTCAGTCATTAAGAACACCTTTCTCGCCGGGCAGTGGTGGCGCACACCTTTAGTCCCAGCACTTGGAAGGCAGAGGCAGGCAGATTTCTGAGTTCGAGGCCAGCCTGGTCTACAGAGTGAGTTCCAGGACAGCCCGGGCTACACAGAGAAACCCTGTCTTGAAAAACCAAAAAAAAAAAAAAAAAAAAAAACACAGTTTCTCTGGAAGATCTGGATTCAATTCCAGCACCTACACGGTAGCACACAACTGTATTTACCTCCAGTTTCAAGGGAATCAATGTCCTCTTCTGGCATCTAGATACCAGGCACCCATGTGGCACACAGACATAAAAGCAGGTAAAACATTTTTTTTTTTAATCTCAAATAAAATATTTTTATTAATTAAAAATGTATATAGAATAAATCAGGGTCTTATATCTCAGGCTGGCTTAAAACTGTCAGGTAAAACATTTAAACACACAACAAAGAGGAAAAGAACTGTGTAAAGTGTAAAAGAAAAAAAAAAGCTTCAGAGATAATTAAATATACGGGGTTGAACCATTTAAAAATTAAAGTTGCCAATACCTGTTTTTTTAACCTCCCCAAACTGGTAATTTTGTGCAGCTAAACCTAATAATGTAACATATACTTCAAAGGAACAATACTCAAGTAGCACTGCCAGTACTGGCTTAAGACTTTAACCGTCATTATAACAGTTTCCACAGCAAGATGGGTGCTAATCTCCTACCAAACAACTGACTGTGAAAGCTGGGCTGCCTAAAATGTCAAACTGTCATGATCCAGTCTCTGAATACATTTCAACCTCATTGTGACTGGTTTCTCCCCTTAACCAATTCACTCAAAACCAGGCTCCTAACACAAGCCTAATACTTTTCCATGCCCCTTGTTTTTCTCACAGAAAAACCACTACTTGTAGCAACAGCCTTATCTTGTTTTATGGAGGTCTGTTCACGTCAAATAAACAAATCACAGACTCCTTAATAGTAGAGATAACCCTTTCCAATCTTTGAAAGCCTGCACTAAAAAGTGTACCCAATTTAGGACAGGTTGGATGACTTTGCCTATACAATGAAAGGAATGGCTAATTTCCTCAACAACTGAACCTCAAAGGGGATGAAGACCCAAGACAAAGGTCTCTAAGAAATACTTCAAATTTTTGACACTTTTGGTAGCTGTCACTGGGTGGATTCTTCCTGGGCCAGTTGGACATGGTCTCTATGTAGTGGGAAAACTAGAAAATGCCTACCTAACCTAATCTAGCAGAGTTAAATGGGCCCTCCCTTCAAATGACAGTTGATAGTGAAGTGCTGTACTCAGTAATGTAAATGTGGAACACTGGAAATCGCTCTCTTTTTTATACAGAATCCATTCTTGAAAAGCACACAAAATAGAAACATGTAAGAGCTGAGCAAGTAGCTGATTTAAAGAAAAAAAAAAACAAAAAACAAAAAAACGTTTTTAACCTTTTATATGAATGGGTGTTCTGCCTACATGTGAGTCTACACACCATGTGTGTGTTGGATCCCTGAGCCATCTCTGAGCCATCTCTCCAGCCCCACAAGAAGATGATTTTAAAAATAGACTTTCAGTCCAAGAGTGAAAAGATATCATTAGTTGTCTTAAGGAACAAATGTTTAATTTTAAAAATCAAGGCACAACAATCACTTGATATATGACAAATACAAAGCAGGAAATTAATTTTCTTAAACTGATTCCAGTCTCAGCCTCTAATTTTCTCTACACACCTAAAACTATTCATTACACAGAATTTCAAACAAATAAATAAAAAGGTGAAAAGAGATCTTGGACAGAAGGAAATAGTCTCTTACAAATATTCTGTTTAAAAAAATGCTTTCTTAAACTACAGGCATGGCAATGCATACCTATAAGCTGGTGAAGAAGAATCAGCATTTAGAGGACAATCTGGCCTATGTTTAGCTTCAGGCCAACTTAGGATACACAGCATGATCCTGTCCCTTAAAAAAAAAAAAAAAAACCACACATATACACATATCCAGTCTTTTCTTCTTTTAAAGAAAAGGAATGTTGCGTCAGCATTTCTGACTAATTGCTAGCAGTGGCGCATGCCTACCATGCCAATACCTGTAAGGCTGAAACAGGAGGGCTGCTTCAAGACTGAAAGCACATAGGCTACTTTGTGAATTTCATGGCAGCATATGCAATGGAGTAAGACCCTGTGTCAACCAATCAACAAAACTAAAGAAATATGAACTGAGAATCAGTAGCACACAAGCTCTACCAACCCAGAGCTAAGTATCACTGAGAAGAAAAAAGCTGTATTGGGGAGGAGGACCAAGACATCAGCTAATGAGATAAGGAGAGAACCAAAAAAGCTTAAAAGTCACTTAAGTCAAAGTGATCTGGGCTGAAGGGGAATGCTGTTACACAACCAGTGAAAACTTGAGTTACCATTATGACCAACTTCTGGTAGGAATGCTCTCTAATGACGTTCCTTCCATTCATGGGGGGAATCTATCTATACTTCAGGGAGCAACTGAATCAATCTCAGATGCTACAACGTATCTGGAGGGAGAGGCCCATCTGTCTGCCATCACTCATTACCAAAAAGCTTGAGGTTCTATAGCAGAAAGTCACTTCATGCGTTCAATAGATGTCTTAATGGAGCAACGAATGCATCCTCATAGAAATTGAACAGTTTAAAGAACAGAGACTAGTAAACTAAGCCTTCATTCTCACTAACCTGACCACAACCAAACTTAGAACTAAGTATAATTTAGGAGGAAAGCTCAGCAGAACCCAAAGTTAATTATTCTTCAATTTAAAGGTCAACATCAAAACATTCCCTGCTGCTGCCGGCTGTGAAGCCATGGACACTCTGTGTATTTGCTGGCTGGCATAAGAACTGGCACAACACTTTTAGAAAGCATTTTGGCAATATGATTCAAGAGCTTTTAAAACTGTTTCTATTTCTTAGGATCTAATACTATTTCTGGAATTCTATCTTAAGGACATAGTCTACAATTACAGGGAAAAAAACCCTTTGGGTTCGGGAAAGCATTATTCATTATACAAAATCACTCTACATACACTATGTAAATAGCCACTTAGAAGGAAATAGGTAATTTACAATGAAACATTCATTTAATAAAATTCTGAGTTTCTTAAAAGCATAAAAAATGGAAAACATACCAAATGATCAAAGCAAATTATGCATGCATGCATAATCACCTGTACATAAATCACAACCTAAGAGTTGTCTTTAATTGGATCTCTGTTAGTTCGAGGCCAGACTGGACTATTAGTACAAGTTCCAGGACAGGGGGGAAGAGGGGGGTTGAGCTACATGAGAAGACATATAAAATCCAGAAGATCAAGAGTCTTGAGTTTTGCTGAGTGTAGTGGTGTATGCCTTTACTCCTACCACTAGGGAGGCAGAGGCAGTCAGAACTCTGTGAGTTCGAGGCTAACCTGGTCTACACAGCGAGTTACGGGACACTTAAGAGCTAGGCAGGGAGAGGGAGACAAACAAATATGTTCAAATAAATAAAAAGATTATGGGTTTTCAGGTAGAAAATCTACCATAATACTGAAAGGAGGATGGGAATCAAAGAGAGAAAGGTAAATTCCTGAAGGTATTGGAACAGCAGCAGGGCCTGCCTAGTGACTCACACCTGTAATCCCAGGAGTCAGGGGAAGGCTGCTATATAAGGACTGCAAATTCAAGGGACCTTGTCTCAAGGGGGAAAAAAGTGGGGAGAGTGGAAATGGAAATATAGTGCTCGAATAATACAAAGCAGAAGGAAAGACTTATCTGCAAGAGTCCATTTCTCAACATGAAACTCTGCCTTAGTAATGCCTTTTACCCATGCCTAGTCTCTATTTTCCAGATTAACAACACCTCAGTTAACTACAAATCACCCATGGATAACATCAGAAATGTAGAAAATACCTGTCTAAGACCTAATGAAAACTGTATTAGAATTCACAACACCTGGTAAGCCTAAGTCATGAGGACTAAGAGGTCAAAGACAGCCTGGGCTACAGAGTTTTAGGTTGGTCACAGTTTTTAAGATACTGGCTGGAAAAAACAAAAAAACCAAAAAACACCAAAAATGTAAAAATATCTAGAAAATACATATGTTGCAGTGATTTAAAACCAAACTACAACAGCAACGTACAGTAAATATTAACTTTAAAAAGCTACAAAAAGCATTATTGTTTAAAAAATAAAAAATCATTGCTCTTACCAAGAAACAAAACACAAAGCAGTATCAAAAAAAGGCAACATGGCACCGTGGTTAAGAGCACAATCAACAGCAAGCACTGCTCCATTAATTAATTGCTAATGATAATTTTATATTACTCTGTGCCTCAGATCTGGGACAGCAGTGCATACCATAGAGGATGCACATTACATTGTATTAATTCTATTATACTATATGTGCAGTTTTGTAAAGACTTAACATTGCATGAGTTAACGAAAGAACTGAGAAGACAGCCTCAGCATTGTCAGTTCTGGAAACCATAAAGGTGATGGTTTGCACCACATATATGCATCTACTTAATGCCAGTGAATTATACATATTAAAAGTGGTTAAATGATAAATGTTATCATGTACGTATTTTACCACAACATAAAACACTTTTACCCATCGCCCATGTCATTACATTTTAATTTTTCCTGTTAGAAATTATAAATTATAGAATTATATTCTATGTAAGCCCATTTAAAAAAATAACCATTTACAATTAAAAATGTTAATATACTTTATCAGGGTCTTACTTTTCAAAAGTAAATTTCAAAACATGCTACACTACCATAAAGTTCTGATGTTCAAAATATTTAACTTGAATTCTCAAATAAAACTCTACTCTGGAAGTTGGTAATATCTTTTCAGCAACAAGCCCAAAATACACTGTCCTAACCTGAAACAACTTGGAAACAGATCTATAAACTCTTTCAAGCACAAGCATTTTAGTGTCTTCTATGTGCAGAAAAACTCCATGAACCTTAAATACAACCAATTACAAATAGCAACAAAAATCTTTAAATGTCCAATTTTAAAATAAAAACTCACAAAATAGCCCCAAACCACTTACAAAATGAGCATGTGGTAAAAAGGAACAGAGAATACCAATTTACTATTCCCAATACTGACTGACAGTGTTTGTTGCATAGCAACAAGATTCTGCAGTCTGAAAACAGTACAAGACTCCCTTTCTTGATTTGCCAAACCACAATTAACTCCATCGAGGTTAAGCATGCAAAAATATTTGTATCTGCGTATGCTACAATATAGATCTAATTATGTAAATAATTTATACTTCTAAAACTACAAAATGGTAAATAATATAAATCTAGATTACTTAGAACTCCAAAGTATTGTTATACCTTTACTCTCAATGTTTCTCTGTTCTCATTGTTTCTCTTATTTAGCAAACAAACAAACCAAAACCTACTTCAGCTCATTTTGGAGCCATACTTCCATTTGAAAACATCATCTACAAGGCAGTTCTGGTTTTATCTTGTGTGCACTGGTGTTTTTGCCTGCATGTATATCTGCACACCAACGTGATACAGTTCCCATAAAAAACGAGTAAGATCCTCTAAAACTAGAGTTACAGAAGGTGTGAACTGCCTGTGGGTAATGGGTTTCTTGGTTCTCCTCTGCAAAAGCAACAAGTCCTCCTACCTGCTTAGCCGTCTGCCCAGGCCCGTTTAGCTTTTAGGTAAGAGGTAATGCTCGGGAGTGCACATACACCTTTTTTCATAACTTTCAGCTGATTTTAAAAATTATAATTAAAGAGAAAGAAATATAAGCATTTTAATTCTCTTGGGATCTGAATTATTTCAATGAACTGTGTATATAAGTAAACTGATACCATTTCAGAGAACTTCTCAAATAAAACTCTCCACCTAAAAACCAAAGACTAAAACTGCAGTTTTATCTTTAAATACCTTCATTGTGTTGTTTTATTTATTGTGAGATTAAATGCCCCCATGTGTGACAGATTTAACACACAAAATGAAAAGTTTAAAAATGTTTTTCCACTTTCAAAGAAACCCTATCACTTCATAAACATGAATTATAACAACTAATTGTAACAATGTATTGTCTAAGAAAATTTAGCACTTTGAATTTATCAGCTTATAAATCAATCTATACATCAAAAACATCTACATATTCTTGATGTTTATTACAAATGAAGGCTGTTATATAGAATATAGACACAGCTTTGTACACACTGGTTCAGAGTCTCTGAAATAACCCTGTACCTTAGCCCCATAAGCCCCAAGTATCAAGCTATTAATCCAGCAGAAAAGTTCTTCAAATAATTTTAAAGAGACTTCAAGAAAAGTATGTAAGCTTGGAAATAAGACAAAGTTGTGTTTCAAACAAGGTTCTACCATTTACTATGTGATCCAATGCAAGAGCACCCTATCTATATATTGGCTTAAGAAATTAGAAGAAATAACTTATAGGAAGTACATGGCAATTCATCTCTTTTGTGAGACTTACTTATTTTGGTGGTTGTTTTTCGAAGCAGAGTTTCTCTGTGTATTTCTAGCTGCCTTGTAGCTCAGGCTGGCCTCAAACTTAAGAGATCTGCCTGCTTCTGTGTCCTGAGTGCTGGGAATAAAGGCATGCACCATCACCACCTGGCTGTTTTCCTTGACTACTCAACCTTAAACCTCTTGTCCAATCTGCCATGAAAGAGGCCATATGTTTAACAGAAAGGACTTTGATTTGAATCACAGCTGTCATTTACCAATCACTGACTTTAGCCAAGGCACCTAACCATTCTAAGCCTCGGTTTCTCCACTGTAAAAGAACAGTAAAACCAGGCAGTGGTGGCGCATGCCTATAATCCCAGCACTTGGGAGGCAGAGGCAGGCAGATTTTTGAGTTCAAGGGCGGCCTGGTCTACAGAGTGAGTTCCAGAACAGCCAGGGCTATACAGAGCAAACCTGTCTTGAAAAACCAAAAAAAAAAAAAGAAAGAAAGAAAAAAGAACAGTAAGAACATTTGTGAACTTGCCTTTCAATGATCATCATCAGCAATTACGTATCCAATGTTGACTTTAAGGAATATTAAACATTGTCGCACAGAATTGGTTAGCCCACTTGATTTACACCAACAGGAGCAAATATTCAAAAAAGCCCAGGCCCTGTCTCAAATAAGCCCAGGCCCTGTCTCAAATATTTCATTTGAAAAATGAGTTAAGTTTAAATATTTGCACTAAACAATAAAATACACATTCTTTGGAAAAAATTTTATTGTTTACATTTCACTAATATTAAAATTCAAAAACATTTCCTCCTGCCTCATCCTCCCCAGTGCTGGAATTTACAGGTCCAAGTCAACACACCCAACAAGCTTTTCACTTTTGTTGAAAATAGACTTACCTATGTACCTCAAGAGTTTATTTTTGAACTCTCATATACTATTAGTCTATATGGGTTTTATTACTGCAGCATTTTAGTAAGATTTTTAAAAATATTAGTTTGTGTGTGTACACGTATGTACGTATGCAGAGTGCATGGGTGGATATCAGAACTTGCAGGAGGTTGTCAATTCTCCTCTACCACATGGGTCCTGGGGACTGACCCAGGTTCAGCTTTGGCAGTGTCCTGACCAGCTCAGCAAACTCCAGCCCACTTTAGTAGTTTTGAAACTGGGCATATGGACCTTCTACTTCTGCTTTTTAAGGTTAGTTTGGGTCCCTTGGAATTCCACTAACAATTTTGGATACATATTTTTTCAAAGAATGTCATTAGATTTTGATAGTATCTACATGTATCATTTGGGGTAGCACTGCCTTTTGACAGTATCTATTTTCATTCATTTAGATCTTTTATTTTTTCCAGAAAAATAAATTCTGTTTTCAGGATATATATTTTAACTCCTTGATTAAATTTACTTCTTTTTTTTTTTCCCAAGTTTTGATTTTTATTACTTAAAAAAGTTACATATTTATTTTGCTTTCTGACTCTGTGTTTGTGCCTTCAACACTTTCACAATGATTTTCTGCTCCTCAATAAGGAAAGCCCCCTTGATCCTGTCACAGACATAATTGGCACACAGGCTGACAAGCTTCTTTGTCTTAGACAAACTCAGAAGGACTTTGGGTCTTACAGCATGAACTCCTTGCAGTCTGCCTGGGCACACGCCGGTCGCATGCAGATTTAGGTGCTTTCCCAGCCTTCTTGGTGTAAAGGTAAACAATCCTGTTGTGCGGGTGGGGGGGGGGGGTGGGGGGGTTTGAGACAGCCTCGTGTTGTTAGAGGCTGTACTGTAGGAAAGCCTACGACAGTATGTCAGACACTGGACCATCCTGAGTGCCTCTAAGCACTGTCCCCAGAAGAGGAAAAGGAAGGGGAAATTTACTTCTCGTTATTTTATTCTTTTAGACACTACTGGCAAATGAAACTGCCTTTCTAAATTTCTTTTTTTGGACAGTTCATTGTTAATGCATAGAAACAAAATTGTGTTTTGTGTGATTTCAGCCCCTACAACTCCGCATTTATTAGCACTAGTGGCTTTATCCTGCATGTATTTTTTAGACACATATACAAGTTTCCTTCTATAGTTATCATTGAGGCAACTTGTCTAACCAAAGTGAGATGAAATGAGATCAAAGTTGTGATACATACCCAAATGGAAAACTCAGGCTAGAACTTGATGATTTACAAACAGGGTCACTGCAGAAGGGACACAATATTAGACCCTTAATCCAATACAGCTGGGATTCTTATAAAAGGAAAACATCATCAGTAGGCATAGTGGCACATACTTCAACACTAGTTGAAGCTAAAAGTAAGGGGTGCATATACATAGTGAGACCCTGCTTCAAACAATGGGCATGGGGCAGTGTTGTGTTAATAGAGAGGCATATAAGCCGGCGGTGGTGGAGCACGCCTTTAATCCCAGCACTTGGGAGGCAGAAGCAGGCAGATTTCTGAGTTTAAGGCCAGCCTGGTCTACAGAGTGAGTTCCAGGACAGCCAGGGCTATACAGAGAAACCCTGTCTCGAAGAAAAAATAAAATAAAATAAAGAGGCATATAAAAAAAGACAAGTTGTATGACTAAAGAAGTAGAAAGCAAAAAAAGGTATCCATCTAAAAGTCAAGGAATTCGAGCAAAGACCAGAACCTAGATACGCAAAACACAGGAATCCTGTCAGACTTTCTTTTGGTTTTTTTTGTTTTGTTTTGTTTTAAAGATTTATTTATTTTATGCATACGAGTACACGCCATTGCTCTCTTCAGACACACCAGAAGAGGGTACCAGACCCCATTACAGATGGTTGTGAGCCACCATGTGGTTGCTGGGAATTGAACTCAGGACCTCTGGAACAACAGTCAGTGGCGCTCTTAACCGCTGAGCCATCTCTCCAGCCCCATCTGATTTTCTAACAAGCTAGGTCTGTCCACAAATTTCAGACTCAAGATTCAAAATCAACTTTTTCTTTTTCCTTTTTCTAACACCCTCTCTGGTGCTGAGACTGAACCCATTTTGCATGTGCTAAACACATATTCTATTACTGAGCAATACCCAAGCACTCAACACCAGCTCTTGTCTGTTCCCAGCCTACTGTTCTGCCTTACACATTTCAGACAATCATTCATACATACACACTACATATATATGAGAATTCTAAATACACAAATCTTCTAAGCTTAGTATGGTAAGTCTCAAAAATATGGCAATTAACTATTAATTCTAATTTATGGAGAAAATAAACTATGTGAGTGACCAACAGTACCAGAACACTCATGTGAAGAGGTCAGAGAACTACTTACAGTTCTATTCTGTTGCAAGATATCTGATCATATTGTGAACCCCACAACTGTGTTATTTACTGAAAAACAAAGACAAAAACAAAGCAAAACCAAAAAAACTGTTTCTAGTTGTAGTGTGGCTCAGCCCTTAGTACACACCTTTAGTACATTCCAAATCATGAAGGTGAAGTTAGTTTGTAGAAGGAAGCACCCATGTTTTGAAAGTGATGTCTAATTGAGTGGCAGACAAAGTGACAAATCAGAGAAAGATTTGACAGAATAGACTATGCCTGACTCTCACGAGGATAGAGAAGAAAGAGAGACAGCATAAAAGCAAACAGAGCAGAGGGAGAGAAGAAAGAAGTAGTTTCATCAGGAGACTTTTACAGAGACAAGCTGAAGATGGAACAAGCTAGCCACAGGTGAAGACAGCATGAGCCAGAGAATTAGGAGCCAGAAGATTAGAACAGATTGCCAGAGTTAGTGTGAGGCCAAGCAGAGCAGTTCAGTCAGAGGCAGAAAAAAGCCAGATTAAATCTTAGAGAGGAGTTTGAGCCAGAACAGCTGAGTTGAAGCAGCCAGCTGGAGATCAGAAAGAACTAGGAAGTGGTAAGCTTATTCAGCAGTAAATCTCAGAGGCTGAAAACATTGTAAGCCTAGATAAAATTGTATAGAAGCTTCCAGGACTAGGCCTAGGTTAGCAGACAGAAGCAGTAAGTTATTCTTTTACCACGTGTGTTCTGGGGTCTGAACCTTGGTCATCAAGTTTAGCAGCAATCACCTTTACCTCGTATGCCATCTTACTACCCTTCACAGATGTGATTCTGTTAAACTTGATGCCCTGACCCCCAAGATGAAAAACCTTCAGAAACCTTCATATCTAGGAGAATATATTAAGTTAAAAGATGGTGTTCAAAGGCAATTAATTCCTTGAAAGCAGAACAATATGCACTTTACTGCAGCAATACAAAACCACAGCGGCATAAGATCTAATGCACAGCAGGCTGACTGGAGTCAATACCACCATATATTTTAAAACGGTCAACTTCAAACATACCATCACAAAAATACATCAAGCAGGGCAATAGTAAACTGCTTTTAATCATTCCACATCCTACACTCTATGTATGAAACATCCCACTGCACTCTACAAATGTAATGTAACTATGATTTGACAATTAGAAATACCAAGGACACGAGAAGCAAGGTACTAAGCTCAATCCTCAGCTCCAAAACTCAAAAATTTTAAATGAAAACAAGGTAACTTTGCCAACACTGCCATTATACCTCAGGGCTCTAAGTGCCACAGGAAATTTAAATGTCATGTGTGACTGCCACTATTTAGAAGGAAATCAATCACAAATATGTAAAACATCCTCATGGTATCAAGTAGTTTTCTATACAGCTCTTGAAAACAGATGGATACCTCATCCCTCACTAAGGGAACAGGTAATTTCTAATCACGTCTTTATTTATAAGTCCTTTTGGGGTTATCTTATTGGGCAACTCTATTAACTTTGCAATCACAGAGTCAAAACAATCCTGTAGGATTTAAGCCACGATAAAGAAAAGTTGATTTTTAATTTTAAGAGAAACAGAAGACATGGAGGTTTGCAAAGAATGAGGCTGAGCTAGTAAAATCTGAATCAGGAAGTCCTTCTAGCTACTGTATAACAGCACAGACTAGATAGGAATTAGAGCAATGGAAGAAATGAATCCAAAACAACGTATTTATGAAAATGTGAGAGGACAAAACAGATAAAAGGTCTTAATGTACCTTCCAAGGCAGCATAGTTCTGAATAGACTCCACCATAGCATCTCTGCCCAGTCGCTATCACAGTAGATATCTCTACTGCAAGCCATGCCAGGAAATCACCAACACAGTAAAAGTAGACCTTCCAAAGACACAATCCTCTATAAAGTCACTCAAAATGACGAAAACTTTCTAATTAATGCAAAGCCACTGATAACACTGAAACTAAGAAAGATAGAGACAACAGGAACTTAAAGTAAGTTAAGTTCTACATCACAACATAGTTGACAGTTTCCTAGCCTGTGGATACAGTCACTCAATCTTATGCTCACCTATCACTTCAGCAGTCAACTTTAATTTTTTATACCTTAAGACAGTGGCTCTCAACCTTTCTCAGGTTGCAGTGACCCTCAACCATAAAATTACTGTTACTACACTGTAACTGTAATTTTGCTAGTTATGAATCATAATGTAAATATCTGAAATGTAGGATTATCTAATATGTACTCCCTAAGGGACCATGGACACACAAGTTTAGAACCCCTGCCTTAAGGGTTTAAATAGGAACAAATTAAAAACCCACCTACTTCCTCCAAGACTTAACCCCTCTGAATGTGAGGCATGGAAATCTCATGACCTACACGATACAAGGTGTGTGTGTGTGTGTGTGTGTGTGTGTGTGTGTGTGTATAGATAAAACAAGGTGAACACCACAAATGACCAGAGGACCCTGGTCCTCAGAGGTCAGTGAGCACTGCATTGTGTGCTGAGTGAATTACCCTAGCTCTGGACTTCCAGTTACATGAGATAAAGAAAATAATCTGGAAAACAACAACAACAAAAAACCCAAAACCTTAGGAAAACTAATAAAGTTTTAATCATTTTAGCAAAAATGGGTTTATCATATTAGAAAGGCTCACTATACCACGAAAACTATGGCTTGTTGATACTCTGCAATTCTGTCAGAAAAATGATGCAAAAATATTAAAGAAGCCAACACTTGATTCACTGTTCCTGCATCCTAACAATATAACATAGTTGCAACCACATCAAAGGTTTTATAATTTTGTTCCGTTTTTCAAGATTAAGTCCAACTAACGCCATTTCTCCACATCTGTGCTATGCCCTGCTATCTATGAAATGTTCTAGTCTAATTCATTCTTCATGGCCTTGTTCTTATATCAATTATTTAAAGAAAATAAAGACCCCTTATATATGTAGTAGCAAGAAAAAATTCACCCAAACATCAAATTACAGATCAGTAAAAGTTAACAATTACAGAGAGACCCAAGAGCTTACTTGTAAAAACCAAAAACCAAGGTTCTAGACAGAGAAAAAAATAACAGTTCCACTGGTGTACTGGTTGAGTGGCCTTGAGCAAAACTTAGCTGTCTCGGTCTCCGTTTCCTCACTCACAAGAGGGACATAAAGTCCCTAGGGTTTAGCTGCTAATGCAGTGTCACCTGAACTCCCAAGGGGAAGTTTCTGGGTGGTGAGTACTTCATAACATTTTCAAACCGTATTTTTTTTTTTTTTGGTTTTTCAAGACAGGGTTTCTCTGTATAGTCCTGGCTGTCCTGGAACTCACTCTGTAGACCAGGCTGGCCCTCGAACTCCTGCCTCTGCCTCCCAAGTGCTGGGATTAAAGGCGTGCGCCACCAACGCCCGGCATCAAACCGTATTTTTTAAAACTCTTAAGAAAATAAGAATATAAATGCTAACACTGGAATTAATTAGCAAAGAAAAAATTTTCCCAAACACAACATGTATGCTTTAAAATATAAATGCAAAAAGAAAAGAAAAAGATAAAATTAAGCAAGACACATGCTGATAGTTCTAACACTCTGAAGGCCGAGAGAAAATGGTTCCCAACTTCAAAGCCAATCTGAGCTTTATCAGCCTAGGCTATTTATGAGACTGCCTGAAAAAATTAATTAACTAATTAATTAACAAGTAATGTGGGCTTGTAATCACACTCCTGTAATTCCAGCATTGGTGAAGCTCAGGTAGGGGTGTGTCACAAATTTGAGGCCAACCTCGAGAGTTGGCCAAGTAAGTTCCACACCAGCCTTCTGCTTCACAGCAAGAGCCTGTCTCAAAAAATAACTTTTTTATATGGTATGTAAAACTTAAAATAGAAAATATATTGCTACACTTTCTAGACATGACTTATAAAATCTAAATAAAGGGGGAAATGGAAAACATGGAATTATAAAGCATTAATACACTCCTATAACTACATTCATCCACCAGTTTCATGTAATTCTAATTAAAATCAGAACAGATTTGAGAGTCAAAGGGTTATTTCATTTTCACTAGTTTTGGCAAAATTATTCTACAGCTAATTTGAAAACAGAAACAGAGAAGCAAATCAAAATCTGCAACTGAGAGCATCTTCCCTTCCTCTGATTAAAAGGTTCTATGAAGTTGGAATGGCACAGCAGTGAGATGTTTACCACAGGACGCTTGATACATGCCTGAGATGGTACCACTACAGAACAACAAAAAACAAAACGGCAGAGTTAATCAGTGAATACAGAAACCAAATTAAGTATTTTTGGAAATTCAGTATACAATATGGACATGGTATTTCAAGTCTACAGAGAAGGACGGACTGTTCAATGAAAAGGACGGGCTGTTCTAAGTCATTACGTAGGTGATAGGTGGTATGAACCTTTCACTTACTCTAAAATTAATTTCAGATGTTTAAGCAACAGAAGAAAATATAGGCAACTATGAATCCAATTTTAGTTACAGAAAGCAGGATTACAAAGAAACTATAAAGATGGTATATGAATAAATTTGACAGGAAACTTAAAAAAAACTTCTGAAACCAAACAAAATTAAAAAACAGGTGACAGCACTTGGGAGGCAGAGGCAGGAGGATTTCTCACTTCGAGGCCAGCATGGTCTACAGAGTGAGTTCCAGGACAGCCCGGGGTTCACAGAGAAACCCTGTCTTGAAAAGCCTTTAAAAAAAAAAAAAAAAGTGACAAACTCAGAAGACACACATATCAGATTTTATATGACAAGTAATACCTCATATAATCTGGTGTAATCTCCTTCCGTACTGGTAGACTCTAGGCTTGAACACATGACTTGCCATTGCTAAGGAAATAGACGCAAACAGCTGAAAGGAGCGATTGAGTATGTATGCACATTGGAACTAAGGATGTTATTACAATCTCAGAGATGGACTGGCACTAGAAAAGCAGGTGAACAGACATACTCCATGAAATATGCTCTTCTAGTTAGCTTTACCTGTCAACCTCACACAGCCTAGTCACCGGAGAACTCCACTAAGGTTAGGTCAAACTGGACAGTGAAGGATTATCTTGACTGATAATTGAGGGGGGACAGCACAGCCCACTGTGGGTGGCACCATTCCCTGGTGGTCTTGGGCTGTATAAGAAAGCTAGTTAAGAAGAAGCCTGAACAAGTGAGACACCAAGCAGCATTTCTCCACGTTTGCTTCAGGTTCCTGATTGAGTTCTTCACTGATGAATTGCACTCTATAAACTCAAATAATCCTTCCCTCCCATAAGCTGGTTTTAGTCATCATATTTAACACAGCAACAGAGATGAAACTAGCTAAGTAGATGAAAAACTAGCAGTCTTAGTAAGACCAGACTTACTACTCAGCAAACCAATACACCTTACACTAAATTTTGAGGTCATCTGTTAGAGAGCAATAGTTAACGGTACAAAAGCAATACACACATAAAAAAGGACTAGTGTCCTTAAAAATAACCAAAACACAGCCGGGCGATGGTGGCGCACGCCTTTAATCCCAGCACTTGGGAGGCAGAGGCAGGCAGATTTCTGAGTTCGAGGCCAGCCTGGTCTACAGAGTGAGTTCCAGACAGCCAGGGCTATACAGAGAAACCCTGTCTCGAAAAAAAAAAAAAAAAAAAAAAAAATAACCAAACACACACACACACACAAACAATGAGTTAACACCTTTTCCTATCAGACTGAATACTGATTATGCTGAGCTGGCAATAATATAAGGAAACTGAAAGTCTAAATAAAGTACTATTATATAGTGTATATCAAAACTTGGTAATTACTTTTAGTCCGATAACTGCTTCATCTAATATTGTCTCAAATGTTCATTGCACCCTTGCAGAGGCCTGTACTGGGAAACAGAACTACAAAGTCAAATCACTAATGACTTCAATAATTTTGATTACTGAGTTTTATTCTACAGTGCTGCTACAGGCATTAGGAGGAGAGTAATGGTACCTAGTTTCCACTTTGAGATAATTATGATTGATGAGTGGAGAATGAGAGTCAAGAGTGGAAATGAGGAAAAAAACCATCCAGGTGAGCTAACAGATTTGCATGGTGCAAATTAAGTGGAGGAGGGCCTAAGATGTCAACTGTAAACAGTAAAGGATATAGGAGCACAGAGTTGTGCATGTCTGTAATCCCAGTACTTCAGAGACTGAAGGATTCAGAGTCCCAGGCCAGCCTGAGCTCTATGAGACCCTAACTCGAAAAACAAAAAAGGGGAAAGTAAATACTGTTTCTTGATTTTTTTTATTTCTAGAACTTTATCCTAAAATATACGTGGATGTTCACAGTGGGTTTTTTTTATGTTTGGAGACAGAATCTCCTGTAACCCATGGTCTCAGCCTCCTTTCCATCCCCTAAGTACTGGAATTAGAGGCATGTGCTACCTACCTCACACAACAGAGTTGTGTGAAGAGTAGTGGAAGAGTGCTTACCTTGGAAGCACAAAATGCAAAAGCAAGCATCTTGCTTAGGGTGAGCATGGGCTCAGGGAAAAAAAAAATATCAGAACAAATCTTAAAGTCACCTTTAAGTAATTAAGCAGACATGATCCATCTACCCAAGGTAATGGACTACAAGGTAGTCACTTAAAAATTATAAAGATTTGTATTTAATGTCAACAATTGCGTACAAAATAATCATCTAATGTGTGAGTGTGCGTGTGCGTGCATGTGTACATGTGTATGCCACAGCAGACATGAAGACATCAGGAGAACAACTTTCAGTAGTTAGCGCTCTCCTACCATCAGGGTTCCAAGAATTGAACTCAGGTCATCAGGTTTGGCAGTAAGCACCTTTTACTTGCTGAGCCATCTCTCCACATTTCCATTTTTAAATAGTACAACCTTTACTTATACATACATTTACAACTGCATATGGATTACAAAAAGCCTAAAAAGCTGTACATTAACAACAAATGTACATATTATAATTCAAGCTATCTAGAGAGAGGGCTGTTATTAAAATGCCTACTACGCATGAATTTGTATCCTTAGCACTCACTTAAAAGCCAACAAACTGCACTGCACATACACTGGCAGGGCTGGGAAAGCCGAGTGTATTCTTGAAGCTTATTCGCCTAGCTAGACAGATGATTTCTGGTTCTGTAAGAGGCCCTGTCTCCAAAAACAACAGAAGCTGACTTCTGACCTCCACATGCAAATATATACAAGTGTACAGACACAAAGGAGTACATCACACATAAACACACAATCCTATTTCATTTGGATCTGAGTATTTAACATTTTTATACTTTGAAAAATATGTGCAAAATCTGTACCATTTTAATAATGGAAGGGAAAAAGCAATTCAGAAAAATCACTGGATGTTTATCTGAACAACAGTAATTTGTTCACTTTCTAAAAGTAATTCAGTAGATTATAAAGAACTATTTAAATGAACATTTAAGATATATAAATCTTGCCCGGAAGTGGTGGCTCACGCCTTTAATCCTTTAAACTCTTTCTTGGAAAAAAAAAAGAAAAACCAAAAACAAACAAACAAACAAAAAGATTTATGTATCTTTTTCAAGACAGGGTTTCTCTCTGTATAGCCCTGTCTGTCTTGGAACTCACTCTGTAGACCAGGCTGGTCAAAAATCTGCCTGCCTCTGCTTCCCAAGTGCTGGGATTAAAGGCATGCACCACTACTGCCTTTATGCAAGATGCATAAATCTTAAAGCATTAAAAATACCAAAGCTGACCGCCGGGTGGTGGTGGCGCTCGCCTTTAATCCCAGCACTTGGGAGGCAGAGGCAGGCGGATTTCTGAGTTCGAGGCCAGCCTGGTCTACAGAGTGAGTTCCAGGACAGCCCGGGCTACACAGAGAAACCCTGTCTTGAAAAACCAAAAACCAAAAACCAAAAAAAAAAAAAACAAAAAAAAAAAACCAAAGCTGGGCATAGTAGTGCACACCTTTAATCCTGACATTCAGGAGGTAGAGGCAGGCAGATCTCTGAGTTTGAGGCCAGCCTGGTTTATACAACAAGGAAAAACAGGGATAAAGAAAACCCGGCTTGAAAATAAAACAACAGGACAGCCAAGGCTATACAGAGAAACCCTGTCTCAAAAAAGTAAAAGAAAAACAAAACAAAAAAAACAAGGAAATAAAACAAAACAAAAGTTAAATGGCTACCAATTTTGCTTGTAGATAACAGGAGGTGAAAATGTGGGAGGGGGAATGATAACATCTCAGGATTGCAGAACAAAACAAACAAAACCAGCCCCAGCCCTTCAGTGAACTGCAAAATGAGCAATTTGGACTCCCTTGAGATTTGACCTAAAAACTACTCTTTTTACTTATGCTCTAGAGTCTTTTTTTTTCTTTCTAAAGTTTCTCCCCTATCAAACTGACAATATGACACAGAGACCAAAAAGGACAGAAAAGAGACCCTCTGCAAAAAAGGGTAGTTATTTGAATTCATATCACTACCAAGGTCAGGTACTCCAGCAGCCCTTTACCACTGGAAAAGTACTCAGTTCATTTAAAATGTCATCATGGCTATTTTATTCCCAAAAGACAAAACTCTCACTGGTATCTGAGATTACTGTAAACAAACTCGAGGAAAATACTCCTCAGACTAAACAGTTTTCTAAAGAGCCTAGATATGTTTCATCACATTTTATTGGTGGCTTTAGTTATTCTTATAGTTTTTAGAAGTTAAAAAAAAAATTTATTTATTTTTGGGATGAGGTATGTGCCACAGATACAAATAGAAGTCAGAGCACAACCTGAAGAGGTTGTTCTTTCCTTCCACAGTGAAGGTTCCAGGTTCAAACTTAGGTCATCAGTCTGGGCACTTGTAGACCTGCTGAGCCATCTTGCCAGACTGTCATTTTGATTTATAACAAGGAAACTAACTACTGTTAAGTTAGCAGTGATATAAGATTCAAACTTGCTGAGGCTTCTCAAGGGCACCCCTGTCAAGGTTTCAATCTAAGTATATGCACGCATAGCTGGCTCCTAAAAAGGACAGTACAGTGCTATGTCTCAAGTCTGTCTTCTTCAAGAAGACAGGAAGATGTCAATGTTAATTCAAAGTAATAAAAAGGTTGGGGGTAAATGTAAGAAACAAATGGGATTCTCTTTTGGTACTGTCTATTCTAGTAAAAACAAAGAAACATGAATAATAATAATCTAATGCCTGAGAAGTTAAGCTATGACTCAGACACTAAAAAAATTCATCTTTTAATATGTACACAAAGTTGTACCACTAATTAAACAATTTCACTGTGTCAAAAAGAAGGCACATGCACATTGAAACATTTACCTAACTCGCCAGTCCCCTCTCACTCCTGGACCGCTGATATACTGACAGAATCATTCGGTATGTGGTCTTCTGCATCTAGCTTTCATCTCTTAGCATGTTTTCATCACACAGTGTAATATAACAATACTTCATTGGTTTTGATGGTTAAATATTATTTCATTTTAAGTGTATACCACATTTGATTATTCATTCAACTTACAGGCAAGCAGGTACTTCCACTCTTTATTTGAATAACGGTGCTATGAACATCAGTGTGCAAGTAGGTAGATGTTTTCATCTCCTGTGTCTACTAGAGAAATTACTGGATCATGTAATACTAAATTTAAATTTCTGAGGAATTTCTAAACTTTTCTAAAGCAGCTTAACATTCATATGGCTTTTCAAATTCTTAACATAAACTTATAAGATGTTAGACTTTCCAAGAAATAGGGGATTTATTCTTCCTTATCAAGCCCATTCTGTGTGCCACGTGTTATGCCAGACAGAGCCTTATTCAATTTTCCTAACAAGGCAGGCAAAGCAAGGCAGAAATTATTACAACTTTACAGAAGAAATTCAAATCTAAATAGTTTACGATACTTACTTGAATCCAGAGTTGATTTCAAAATCTGTATTCTTTATACAAGGCCATTTTTACACCCATTTACTCAACCCTTAGATACATATATACATCTGTTTCACATCAAAAGGATTCTTTAGGCAAGTTGTATGTTGAGTTAAAATTCTGGTATGGAAGCTTCCCAGTATGTATATATATTTCTAAAAATCCTAAGTGACTTAGGTATATTACCTCCCCCAAACATACTTTTCTTTAGTAAATTATTTCTGTAGTTACATTTTAAAAGGCCTATCTAGGATTAGTAGTACAAGCATTACAGAGACTACCTTTTTTCACCAACATGCAAGTATGTTCTGCTATATAGACTGAATTGTGTCCTCCCAATTTCTATTGTTGATGTCCTCAATTTTTGAGGAACTTCTCAACTTTTCTAAAGCAGCTTAACATTTTACATGGCTTTTCAAATTCTTAACATAAACTTGTAATATGTTAGACTTTCCTAGAAATAGAGAATTTATTGTTTCTTATCAAGTCTATTCTGTGTGCAAAATACAATTCATTTGGAGATAGAGCTTTTAGGAGATAATTACAGTTAAGTGACCTCTAAGACAGTGAGATGGATGGCTTTTTAAGGAAGAAGAAAAATCTCTCTCCTTCCTAACCTCATTCCCATCTTCCAAATGACAACAAAGAGCCCTCACCAAACCCCACTGGCCCTAAACTTCCACTCTCCAGCTTTGAGAAAATTCTGCTGTTGTGAACATCATGAACTACCAAACTGGTATCTTAAGTTCTGAGAAAGAAGAAACAGTAGTATAGAAACAATCTAAATCAAGTGTGTTTAAGTCTGTTAAGTCATAAGCCTGTTGCTCAAATTTGAGTCTCTGATCAGACACTAAAAACCAGAATTATTCTTCTATCTATTAATTTAGTATTTTACAATGAAGTCAAAGAAATATGGTCCAAAGAGCTCTGGAGATAAACAAACCTGAATCTGAGGCTCTGGCTGCTTCTGAGCTTTGGTATCGTGTAAGATACAAATTCTACATCCATTCTTGTAGTAGTGATGCTGCTGGATTTGTTTAAGTAACTTTATTAATAGCTGTACCTGAAAATACTATACATCCTACCAGAGCTGTACCCAGTACAGTTCTAGAATGTTACAGGCACTCTAAAGCTGTGACTGTGACTGTTAGTATGTAAGATTCTAAAAGAATACCAGTCAAAGGCAAACATATTGACACATTGGCATATAGACAGTATTAGCCAAGTATTTTACTGGTAGCACGAATATGAAAACACAGGACCCTGGAATAGTGGTATGACTTGACAGTAAAGTATCAGATCCCTTAGAACTAAAAACAAAACAACAAAACACAATTTGGGGCTACTAAGGTGTTACAAGGAAGACTTTTTGCTCTTTGTGTTTTTCCATAAAGCAAAGTTCTCAAGCTTATGTTTGGTGGCATCTCCTATAGTACCTCAATTCAGATATCATAATCTTTACTTCTCAATTCCATCAATTTCAAAGAAGAGGGTAGGGAGGAAGAAACATAAGGGTGTAAAGTACTTACTGCCCCACAACTACATAAAACTGACATTCCTTTTCCAAATACCTCCTTACTCTCAAAAAAGACTAGGTATTCTGAAAGTTAGAGTCACTCCTGCTTTAACGTTGTATGTAAGGGGCTGGAGAGATGGCTCAGCGGCTAAGAGCACTGACTGCTCTTCCAGAAGTCCTGAGTTTAATTCTCAACAACCACATGGTGGCTCATAACCATCTGTAACTGATGTCCTCTTCTGGTGTGTCTGAAGACAGCTACAGTATACTCATATACATAAAATAAAAATAAAAATCTTAAAGACTAAGTTAAAGTTGTAAGATAAAATATTAAAGCAACTAATGCAATTTCTTCTTTACAGTCCAAATAGTGCCTGCCTAATTACTTTGCTTATTCCAAAACCCTGAATATTACATAAAGTTAAATAAGTTATATCTACTTCTCCACACATATATGGTGGCGCACGCCTTTAGTCCCAGCACTTGGGAGGCAGAGGCAGGTGGATTTCTGAGTTCGAGGCCAGTCTGGTCTACAGAGTGAGTTCCAGGACAGCCAGGGCTACACAGAGAAACTCTGTCTCAGAAAAACAAAAAAAAACAAAAAAAAAACAAAAAAAAATCAGTTAAAATTGACATTCAAAACAAACAAACAAACAAACAAAAAGCCCAAAAACTTGGTGGACTCCTTTAATCCCAGCATTCAGGAGGCAGAGGCAGGTGTTTGAAGCCAGCCTGGTCTGCACAGTTTCCAGAACAGCCAAGGGTTACACTCTGCCCTGAAAAAAACACACAAAAAAAACCAAAATCCTTGAATTTGTAGTGCCTACTTCTAAAATAAGTATCTGTGGAAGAGTCACATACCCAACAGCTGAAAGCATAAATGGGGAACCATGAACCTGGAACCTACCATTTGCATCCTTTCTTGGATATGCATCTTGACACTACAATCCTCCAAAATAGGATTACCTTTTACCAATATGCTCAATTAACAAGACAGAATTTTCTGTCCCTTCACTGTACCTGTATATGTATTTTAAATCTGTCATTACTATAGATTAAGGTAGTAAAACCATAAAAAGTTTCAAAGACTAAACATATACACAGAAAGGAAACTGGAAAATCAGTTCCTCACCTAACCAATAAGGCTGGGCATAAAACAGTTTAAATAAGTAGCATTCCTAGAAGCACTCTCTGGACCCATGTGTCAAGCAAACATTACTAACGAACACATGGCATTCTTCCTTAATCCGATTAGCAGAAATGTATCATTGCCCTTATCTGCATGTTAGCCATGACCTACTGGACCACATTAGCAAAATGCAACCTAGTTGACATCCTTAAATAAGGTCAACAGTGAAGCAAATTGCACAAAAGTTTTGTACAACTTGTCTAAAATTTGTATCTCAAAACAAGGGAAGCACACAAAGCACCTTCTATATTGATCTTCATAACTCAGTAAAGAATCACCTAGATGTATTAGGGCACAGATGTGCTCAGTTGGCAGAATGTTTGTCTAGCAAGCCCTGGGTAGACATCCCAGAACAGCATAAAGCTGCAGATGTCAACTCAAGCCCATAATCCTAACATTCTGGTGGTGGAGATGGGAGAATCTGAATTATGGTCATCCTCAATTATACAATGGCTCAGGTCAGCACAGAATACACGAGACCTGTCTCCAAAAGCTAGTAAGTAAACTATATATGGCTTTATACATATATACTGATTTATGTGTATATACAATATGTAATACTGTATGCATGTGTCCATGAAATTATATGCTTAGCTCAAGGTCACTCAGTAAGTAGCTTTGGTCAAATCCTCATAACTACATTATGCCTTTTTTATATGAGAAAGTCTGAGTATCTAGTGTTACAGTAGCCAAGACCATACAATATGGCACAAAAATATCAATTCAGAATTTTCTGAACTCTTCCTAGAAATCAGACTATAGGGAACTATTTTAATTATGATAGGTTTTGTGGCCGGGCGGTGGTGGCGCACGCCTTTAATCCCAGCACTTGGGAGGCAGAGGCAGGCGGATTTCTGAGTTCGAGACCAGCCTGGTCTACCAAGTGAGTTCCAGGACAGCCCGGACTACACAGAGAAACCCTGTCTCGAAAAAACCAAAAAAAAAAAAAAAAAAAAAAAATGATAGGCTTTGGACTGTCGAGATGGCTCAGCAGTTCAGAGCAATGATTGTTCTTCCAGAGGATCCAGGTTCAATTCCCAGCACCCACATGGCACCCACATGGCAGCTCACAACTGTCTATAACTCCAAGATCTGACACTCTCACATATACATACATGTAGGTAAAACACTGATGTACATAAAATAAAAATAAATACATTAAGGGAAAAAAATGCAAAAAAAAATTAATAGATTCTTCTGTTTAAAAAGAGATAAAATTTTGAGTGATCAACTAGTTTTTAAAAAGATACAATCCCACACATACTTTTCAATCACAAAGAATCTTCCATGCTTTTGAAACATTACAAATGAAAAAACAGTACAGAACCAAAAACTCAACTCAGATACCAGTTTGGTGGTTTTTGGTTTGTGGCTTCCCCCCCCTCAACTAGTTCACTGTCCTTTATAAATACTAAACTACTTGTTATTACTGTTCACCTATAATCAAAATCTAATAAATCTATACACAGCACTTTACAGGTAGAGCATGTCTTTAGACTTTCAGGAACGTATAGTTCCCTTCTGTGTAAGAGTGCACAATGTGACAAAAACACACTGCTCCTAAAATTAAAGATCTGAGAGATCCTACTACAAATACTCAATTCTCTAAGATACTTATTGCTTCAGAGATCTGACCAACTTAATGGAAATTCCTACTTAATATTCCTATTCTGGGTGGCCTGTGAAACACCAGAACTATCCTTCACATAACAGAGGTAGGGGGACCCCACTCCATTAAAAGGTTAACTTTTGGCTCCTACAACATCAGAGATTACCTCAGACCAAGCCACCCTACCCTCACAGCTCTCTAACTGCTCACACTCAAGCTGTACACACTCACTACTGAACAACCCAAAGCCTTTCAAAGTGAAAAACTAGCTGACCCTCTCTTCTGTTCTTAAATTATTCAAAATCAGCCTACAAAGAATTACTGTAGACTGTTCAAACTCCTCAGACCTGGGGAGGATGTTTTATATTTACACTACTAGAAAAACCTCAGTATGATTTCTCTATCTCTGCAACTAATAATATGGCAAGAAGACAGCCTTAAAAACAGAAGTTATATTTTACTTGAAACTAGAACTTCTAAGTCCAGACATAATTTACTGAGACAGTGTATGGTATTTAAGTTTTACCAAATATTTCAAACTTTAATATATTTCGTTCATAAACTTTCAAATAGCTCTGATCGAATGTTAAAATACCCTACCTTATTTTATCCTTTTAATGTTTTAAGAAAACTATTGCAAGTCGGAAAAAAAAAACTATTAGCTGCTAACTTGTTCTGCAAGACCTATAGCATTAAGTCACTAAAGTACAAATCAAGAGTATGTAACATTACCTGACAGAACAGTCATGTATTTTAACAGTTCCTGAATTTTCAAGGCCACCAGTAGCTTGGGAAAAAATACACAAAAAATATAACTGAAGTTTCTCAACCTGTATTTTACAAAGATTAATCTTGATTTCTATGCCATAATTACTTTTTAAACATTTGAAATAGGTTGTGTGAAATCACCCAAGAAAAGGAGTCACTTGGCAAAAACCTAACAGTAACATAAAGATCTGTCACTTGGAATCGGAAAGATTCATAGTAAGCTTAAGTGAAGACTTCACAAAAAAAAGTGAAACAGGACTGTGTTCAACCCTGATTTTTTGGGGTTGGGGGCAGGGGTGGTGGATATAAAAGCTAAAGTTTCAAACAGAACTCAAAATAAGGGAGAAAAAATTCCAATAACAACATTTTAGGCCAAAGAGAAGGAATTTGTAGATATTATTCAAATCTCATTCCATTACATTATAAACGTCTTGGCAACTGTCGGCCATTAATCTTTAACACAAAGGAGATTCAAATCCAAATGAACTGAAAGACTATCTCCCGAAGAAGAAACGGAGTAATTTACTTATCCACAATTGTTTAACCTAAAAGGGAGGCCTTTAAGAATGATAACGCAAAATGCATCAGCCTTCAGTCTACAAAGTCCCCTTTCTCACTAAGTCCTGCACCAATCCAAAAGCAGGAGGTTATGGACACAAAACAAGCTTAGGAAAGGCTTGGGGTGGGTGGTGGGTGGTCTCCAATGAATGACACACCACATCATGGTCTATTCTCCTACACAACTGGAGAAGCAAAAATGAAAAACATTACACCATATGTTTCACCGTATCAATCAAAAAGCATTTCACCACGGTACATCCAAGTCTTTCCTTTGGGGCTGAAAAAAAAATAATTGTATTGATTACAGAGGAAGGGAAACGCGACCGCTTCTGCTGCAATGCAACACAGCCTGCAAGGAACCGAAGAGAAGGGCTTTCCAAACAAAACCCTCCCCCGCCCGGGCTTACAAACCTCCAACAACTTATCCCGGCCTTACACTGTCCCCCCGCCAGTGGAAACCTAGTAAATTCTCTCCCTTCCCCCACCATCGAGAAATTTCACCTTTCCCTGCTCCTCTGCTTTACCCTACCAGAGGCACTTTATTCCCCGCAGAGATTTCAAAACCTTTCAAACTTCCCTTCTACCCCCCCCCACGCCCCTTTTAATTAAACACTAGAGCTTTGTACTAAAAGTGTGGGGAATTTTTGCATATATACGGAAAATACCTGTTTCTCGGCAACAAGCATGCTGCGATTATCCAGCCCCTCCCCATCTCCTGGGCTTCGTTAGCCCAGGCTGGGGGAGGGAGGGAGGGAGCTGGCATAATGAACTGAGAAAAGGAAATCCTGGGTGAAAGAAGAGCATCTGAGGGAACACGGGAGGAGCCCCCTCCCCCAAATCAGAGAGGCTGGGCAGGGCGGCTGGAGAGGAGAAACCTGAAGGGACAAAAGGGAGCGGGGAGAAGCCGGGAGAGCCGAGCCGGCGCCGCGGGCCGGGGCAGGCGGGTCCGCGCAGAGCGGTCGCGGCGCCGCGGCACAATGGCTGGCGGCCCGCGCGCCCCTCACCTCATGGTGCCGGCGGCGCCGAGGCTTCCCCGACGCGGGAGACGCCGAGCGGAGGGTCTCTTCTCAGGCGGGGAGGCGGACGCCGCGGGGACGCGCGAGCAGAGGCGGCTCCGGCTCCGGCGGCCGGGCTACACCATCTCCGCGCGCAGAGGCGAGGCGCCGGCCCGCCGAGCGCGAGCGACCAGGGGCTGAGGAAGGGGGCGCGGGGCCGAGGCGCCGAGCGGGTCCCCGGCGGCCGCCGCCTCCTCCGCCTGCGTCGCCGCCTCCTCCCTGCCGAGCCTCGTTCGCCGCCTCAGACGGGAGCCGCCGGGGCCGCGCGCCCGTCAGTCCGCCCGTCCGCCCGCCGCTCCAGAGGCCGCTCCGAGCGCGCCGCCGCCGCCGCCGAGGCCGTGAGGAACCGGCAGCTGCTGCAGCCGCGGGAGGAGAGCCGGGCTCGCCGCGGGGCGCCGGGGCGGGGCGGCGGAGGAGCACGCAGGCGCCGCCCTCCTCCTGCCGCCCCCGCCGCTCCCGCTTCGCCCGCTCCCCTCCCCCTCCCTCCGGGGCGAGGGGCGGTGCGCACGAGGGGCTGCGGGGCGGCGGCCGAGGCGGCGCGGCGGCCGCGGCCCTTTGTTGCCGCCCACCGGGCTCCGGGCCCCTGCGGTCGGAGGGGGCTCGGCGCCCGCTCTGCCCTTGACCTCGCTCTCCTTCCGAGGCCCTCCCGCAGCCCGGAGGCTGAGGTGAGGAGCCGACCGCGGGGGGAGGGCGTGACTAGCCGGGCAGGGTCGCGGAGAGGACCGGGCGCGCGGGCCGGCATCCCCCTCTGCGCGCCCCCGCCTCGTTGCGACTCCCCGCCGCCCCCCGGTGAGAGGCGGGGTGTAGGAGTCCCGAACACGCAAAACACGGCCATCGTCGTCCCCCGGATTCCCGAGGACCCCCGAGCGTGCGGGACCTGGGGACCCGGCTGACGTGCGCATGGTACTGGGATGACTGCACAAACACACGCGCACACAAACACTCACACAGACACACACACCCCCACACACAGCTAAGGCATCGGTGTCGGGAAACGCGGTGGCCCGAGGCACGCGGAACCCTGTGCAGCCGCGAGAGACGCAGCCCGTGGAACCCTTTCTGTCGTCACCAGCTGGAAGGGAATCCCGGCCGGGGGCGGGGAGGGATGGGAACTGAGGATAATTTTAAATGTTCTGTCTTTCACCTAGTCTGGAGCTCACCTCCTTGAAAAGGTAGATAGAAAATACTAACGCAGCGAATGGTTTACAGTCAGATGGTGCAGGGGGCCTCTGAGAAGCCCGAACTTGTGTACGTGTTGGGGGAGGGGGTGTAGAATGAAAACAGCAAACCAATGATCTAATAGAAATTCAAACAGAGATGGCCCGCTTGCGTGTGCAGTATACAGATGACTAGACTAGGGTAGAAAGGATTTTGCTGCTACACGATTCCTATTACATCCAAAATGGAGGACCGACCAATACTGCAGGAATCCATTCAAAAGTTTGATGTTCCATATAAAATGGGCTGCTGCGGTTCTAAAGATACTTATGAAAGCTGGCAATATGTGTGCACTTTCAAATGACAAGCGAACATATCCTAGGCATCCTTGAATTGTCCAGCCTGAATTGTCTGGAGAACGGTTTAACCTGTTTTAACTATGAAAAGCCTCCTGGATTCAGAGCTCAACAAAGACGGTTTGCTTTTTGGAAGGAAACCCTGCAAGAAGCAGTGACCTAGAGCTGTGGCACAGGACCAGGGTGGCCTCGGGTAGTAAAAAGCACGGTGCCTCTGCCCTAAACATGGTGTACTTGAAGAACACTAATTTCCACCCACATAATAATTACAGCTTGCCATCACAGAGCATTTTATTCAAGGATCTCCAGGGACTGAAGAGAAAAGAGCCTTGTCAGCCAAATGTCCTTGTTGCCCATATTACAAGAAGAGACAGAAATATACATCTCAAGCAACCTCGTGCATTATTAGTACAATAGCCATGATTAGAGGACATCACAGCTATGAGGTGCACTGTCTTTGTATAAAGGGCATCTGTATAAAATGCTTGCACCTCAAGTATTCAACAAGTTAAGTGTTTGCCATGGAAGCCTTTATTCTTGAAGCAGAAAAAAAAAAATATTAATGCCTATTGAATTGTCTTGGGGAAAGAATTAAGACACATTCAACCAGAAGTCACCCCAGCTTTCCTCAGTTCATTCATACCAATATAGTAAGTGCAACAGAGCTTATGTTTCAGATAAAAGTCTTACCACCACTTAAAGAGGTTGGAGATACTGTTATAATGACTCAAACTATCTCTTGTCAGAGACAAGAAACAGCAATAAAAATTCCTTGCAAATGATATCATAACCTGCTTCTCATTTTTGCTACTTAATCCATCCTGATGTAAAGATACTATGTATCACTATCGTTGCTCTCCCCTAACAGCTAATGCCCAATGGTATGAGTACCAAACTAAGTGATCCAAGAGGAAAATGCTATTCTTGTTTTCTGTGTTTATTAAAAATGTACCAGCCAAGAATGTTGGCTGCCTACACCCATTTCCATCCTTTTTGATGGCAGCCTGCCAGCTCACAAGTTGGTCACACCATTGCCTTTGGATTTAGATCTTGCATTGGCTGGCCTGACCTCCAAAGGTCACTTTGTGGAAAGGCGGTTTGTTAGCTCTGACAAAATGTTGTTTCTTGTTCATATTTGGTCTAACATTGAAAGGACAGAAAGAGAACTTGAGCTAGAAACAGACTGATTCTGGTCACAGGGGAAACTTCATGGAATGTGTTACTATATAGAATGAAAGAATTTTAGAGATGGGAGGAGGAATCCTAAGTCGTTCACTCATTTTTAAGAAGAGGAATGTGAAATCGGATAGGTTAAGTAATTTGCCCATTGCCACATAGTGCCTTTGTAGTGGAACTGAAACTCAAACCCAGGATTTCCATCACTTGGTCCCTTGTTCCTTCTCCCACATCATACTGACTTCCTGTTGTATAAATGAGAGTTCACTAAGAAAAGTACAGCTGATTGTCTCCTCACAAACCTAAACTCACATTTAAAAATTAAAGTTGGCTTGACTGAATCATTGAACTCTTCAAAATGATTTCAGCTCTATGCTATAAAGGCTGCCAGTCTCAAACACAATGCCTGGCCCAAAATGTAGGGACCTGATGTTTGAAAGATGAATGAAAGAATTAATCAGTGAAGCCAGGCAGTGGTGGCACACGCCTTTAATCCCAGCACTTGGGAGGCAGAGGCAGGTAGATTTCTGAGTTCGAGGCCAGCCTGGTCTAAAGAGTTCCAGGACAGCCAGGGCTACACAGAGAAACCCTGTCTCAAAAAACCAAAAAAAAAAAAAAAAAAAAAAAAATTAATCAGTGGGTGAAGAAACAGCTGCCCCAAGATATGGAAGACATTATTCAGAAGAAAATGCATGTGTGTACTTGTGCACATGCGTGTGCTAGGGCTCTGACCCTGCTTTCACATGCTAAGCTAGGTAAATTCAATCACTAGCTACATTCCCAACTCAAACTTTCTTCCTAACACACAAGTATATGAAACTCAACTTTCCCTCACCGAGACTTTCTTTTTTTTTTTTTTTTTTGGTTTTTCGAGACAGGGTTTCTCTGTGTAGCCCTGGCTGTCCTGGAGCTCACTCTGTAGACCAGGCTGGCCTCGAACTCAGAAATCCGCCTGCCTCTGCCTCCCAAGTGCTGGGATTAAAGGCGTGCGCCACCACCGCCTGGCTCACCGAGACTTTCTTACCCCAGTTTGGTATAGCAAATTGACCCACACTGCTGGAAATGAGAGAAACCACGGTTCTGCTGCTGCTAGGCTGGTTATGGGAGTCAGTCTGACTCTGAGGACTTCCTCAGAGCTGACCTTGTTTAAACTGATAGCATCAGTAGGCTTGGCCTCCATTTATGGACATGAAGAGGAAGCATGACTAATGCTTCTCCGATATCAGAAAATCTCTGTTAAGAGCTAAACTTTGCTCATCCCTTAAAAGAAAGTTCTCCTGAAATTACCTGGGAAGGATGAAAATGGAAAAGGAATGTGGGGTGAACTTTATTGTATACTTAACAATTGTATGTAGCAGTACTGTATTCACTGGCAATTCACAGTAAAATGTTTGTCTCCCCAACCACCACCCCCCAAAAAATGGTGGGAAAATAATGTAGAACATGACACTCAGCAGGATTCAAGATGTTTTTACTCCTTTATTACTCCTCTTTCATCCTTATTTGCCAGCATATAATCACAGCTCAAAATTACTACCAAAAGATATTAGAAGAAACTATTGCCTTCCCAACATTTACATTTCCTCCCACATCTCCATTTCTCCTCCCCTCTCCCTTCTGAACTGGGATCTATTTCTTTAACTTCACTTCTTCCTTTGCAGAGTTTCTTTCTTTCTTTCAGCTCGACAGTGCTTAGCCTTGGCAGATGATTTCCATAGCCAGAATGGAGTTGTGTTATTTAACTGGTAGAGGTCACATTCTAGATAATACAATGCATTCTTTCTACAAAATTCAGCCATGACTGCATTAATGAACTTGGGCTCTGTTTCTAGACAACTATCCAGACATGTGCTTTGGAAAAATGGTTACAAACAGGTATGGTCATGATCTAATTCTGAACCCTTATCCTTTATTTTCTAAAAATCTAACAGGTAGCCTGAGGGAAAAACAAAGACTTTGCATTCTTTCTCACATTGAATCAAATTCTATTTACTGTAAACATATTTGATAGACTACCCAGGAGGTTTTCGAGGACATTATGATCAGGTGACAAGTGCCCTTGGAATATTTCCTCAAGACATGATCAAAAGAACTGTCAATGAAGATTATTTTCTGGCTGTTCACAGCAGAGAAGAAAGATGGTACCATTAGGATATATCCTGAACAAAGCACTTGTGGCTTAAGCCTTTGCCGGGCGGTGGTGGCGCACGCCTTTAATCCCAGCACTTGGGAGGCAGAGGCAGGCGGATTTCTGAGTTCGAGGCCAGCCTGGTCTACCGAGCGAGTTCCAGGACAGCCCGGACTACACAGAGAAACCCTGTCTCGAAAAAAAACCAAAAAAAAATTAAAAAAAAAAAAAAAAGGATATATCCTGAACAAATTTCTCCCAAATTGATACACACTACTTAACACTTCCTCCTTCATAGCTTCTTATCTGTCTTTCAGGTAGGATTCACAGCTCATTAAAAATCCCAATTTTAATTCTCTTTGGAAAAAAATACCATTGCTACCACGATAACCTGACCAAGTTCTAGTTTGAAAATTACCTTCAAATTGCTGTGATGTAGGTCTGCTATCTCCACACACAGGAGGTAGAGGAGGCAAGATGTCATCTGCAATAACAGACAAGTCCCGGATGGGGCTAGCCTGGGCTATTACCTTTAACTAATCTTTAGCACGAACCTCAAGATGAAGTAAATAGTGATACTGGACTATATCTATGTATGAAGAGCTGGAACCCTTTCCTGGCTGAATATTGTAAATAAACTGAGCAGCAAAAAGGAAAAAGAGAAAGAGAAAGCCATTGCGGGGTCAGCATGCACATGGCTCTGGATTTGATTGACTAGCCGTGGGAAAAAAAGCCTCAAGGGGAAGAATTTTGTTCTCATTTCTGTCCTCTGTACAAATACTGCTTTAATGGGATTGGACAGAGTCATGCTTCAGATGTGAGAAGAATTTGTAACTAGTAAAGGAGAAAGACCAGTACCACAGCCCACAGTAGAAGAACTCTTTTCGTTCATTCTACTGATTAAAAACAGGTGAAAGAAAAAGTTCACCGGGCAGTGGTGGCACGTGCCTTTAATCCCAGCACTTGGAAGGCAGAGGATTTCTGAGTTCGAGGCCAGCCTGAGTTCCAGGACAGCCCAGGCTATAAAGAGATACCCTGTCTTAAAAAACCAAAAGAAAATGCCGGGCGGTGGTGGCGCACGCCTTTAATCCCAGCACTTGGGAGGCAGAGGCAGGCGGATTTCTGAGTTCGAGGCCAGCCTGGTCTACAGAGTGAGTTCCAGGACAGCTGGGCTACACAGAGAAACCCTGTCTCGAAAAACCAAAAAAAAAAAAGAAAAAGAAAAAAGAAAGAAAAGAAAGTCCAAGCATTCCTGTCATCCCATCACTTGGGAAGCAGAGGCAGGAGGAGCAATTCAAAGTCATCTTCAATGACAGGACCAAGATTAAGGTAACCTGGCCTACATGAGATCCCATCTAAAGTAGAAAAGGGAAGAGAATCAGAATCAGAGAGCTGCAATAGGGGAGGAAGGGAGGGAGTTGGGGTATGGCCTATCATGCTCAAGTTCCTGGGTTTAGTCTCCTGCAGTAAGAAAGAAAAGTGAGTCAAAGAGCTTGAAGATCACTTAGGAAGTGTAACTAGCACAGTTAAAAATGAAACAAGAGCCGGGCGGTGGTGGTGCACGCCTTTAATCCCAGCACTTGGGAGGCAGAGGCAGGCGGATTTCTGAGTTCGAGGCTAGCCTGGTCTACAGAGTGAGTTCCAGGACAGCCAGAGCTACACAGAGAAACCCTGTCTCGAAAACAAAACAAAACAAAACAAACAAAAAAAAAAAAAAAAAAAAAAAAAAAAAAGAAACAAGATTCAGTCATGTACCCCTTGCTACAAGAAACCAGAGTGGCACGTTCCAAATCAAAATGTATTCCTCATGTCCCATTAGCAACTCCCCTCCTTGGCAGTCATCTGATCTCTAGGACCTCCCTTGTGTTTTTTGGTAACAAGAACTCAATCAATGAGTTCAATGACTCTCCAAATTAATGCTAGGACTGTATCTGTGTGTGGGTTTATACTTATGAGTACACACACCCTCTGAGGTCAGACCAGTCAGATCCTCCTGAAACTGGATCTCAGTGCTAAGAATGGAATTTGGGTTCCCTGAAAGAGCAGTACTCACTCTTAACCACCCAGTCATCTCTCCAGTCCCACATGCACATTTTGAAAGGCCTTTCGAGAAATGTCTACAGTCTCTTTATTACCATTCTGATTCATATCACATAAAGTAGGAAACGAATACATAACCCCATGGTGACTCTGTGCTGTCTTTAGCTTTGTTTTGCAAAGCAAACATGCAAGTCTTAGTCTACAATGAGAACCACCAAAGAACATGGATTCCTTCATTTGCATTCTTGTGAAAGACTTGGAATTTGAATACTCATTTAAACTTTATCATAGATGAATATGGTTTTAATATTTCAGTAAAGGCCCTGAATAGAGTCTAGTTTTCCATTCAGGTCTTCATGTTTTTCTTGGTTGCCATTTTATCTCTGTCAAACACTTCACAATTTGTTTTCTGTAAATGGTTTTTCTGTTTTGCATGCTTTTTATAATGTCAGCTTCACTGAGCATCTCATTGTACTTGATTTTATTCAGTGTCTCTCACTTGCAAACAGTGTTTCCCTTCGAAAGTTCACAGTCTGGTCTTTTCCTTCCAGCTTTTCACTTTGTTTTCTCTCCTATTACTAATGAAATAGTGATTCTTAGCTTGCTTTATTTGAGTTATTTATATCTTCAGGCCTCTGTCTAATAGCAAATCTGACTTGGCATTCTTTTACTGCTGCACAATGACCAAATTAAGTTAAGAAGCAATTCCTAAGAATGCTGGTCTGTGGTTCTTCATGCTCCCCTGGTATCCTAAGCACTAGACAGTGTGTTTAATTTTGAAAGCTGATGTCACTAGCTAAGTTCATAGTTTATGTCAGGTGTGACTCAATAGTGCATTCCAGAATAACTGCCCTAGACAGGAAGACATCGAGCCATGAATAAAGAATGGAAGCAGCCCAGATGGTGATTATAAATGCGTGAAAGTTTTTGACATGGAGTCATTTGATTCTAGACTGTGTCCTATTTTGCTTGCTGTCGATCTATCAAATGAAAGGCATTTAGTTGTCTCAATGATGGGGCACCTCCTGAGAGGATCTGCAACAGTACCAGAAGGCCATGTATCATCTCTAACTAACCTCCTTCTACCTACTCTTCACTTCCTTTACCAAAAGAGTTTTTCAGCTTGATGCAGGGAACATTTGGTTTTATTTGTTTTTGTTGTTAAGATTCTGGAAGTATTATCAGAACCCATTCCCAAAAGCAGTTTAATGATAGTGTATATTCAAGTATGCCCTTCAGACTACTTAGTTTTGAGAGTCACCACATCTCTCTCCCCCTCTCTCTCTACCTCTCCTTCCCCCACTCCCTCCTCTCTTAGCTTTGCTTACCAGTGCCTTTTTGTTTTGACTAATCCTTTCTGCTGTATGTAGTTCCAACCTCACATTGTTCCTGCACTGTGACCCCCAAAGCAAGACAGGCTGACTAACAAGGATTCTGACTGGCCCAGCTTGGGTCAGTAGTGGTCAGCCATCCTGAGCCAGAGTGAAGAAGTTCTTTAGCAGGTCAGAAGTGAGTCATGTCCTGGCTTTGAGATCAGGAAGACAATTTTATTACTGGAGGGCACCAAAGTGAAAGCACAGACCGCTGGCAACCAAATCTAATGCTGTACAAACTCCTTCCTTAGAGAGTGCGTAGAGCCTCTGGTTATGCTGTACAAACTCCTTCCTTAGAGAGTGCGTAGAGCCTCTGGTTATGCTGTACAAACTCCTGCCTTAGAGAGTGGGTAGAGCCTCTGGTTATGCTGTACAAACTCCTTCGTTAGAGAGTGGGTAGAGCCTCTGGTTAGGGAGAGAGGGTACAGCTAAACAAGGACAAAGCCTCTGTGAGGAATAAGTAAGGGAATGACTTTTCTTCAATGATGGAGTTTATAAAGAACAGAAAGCAGAAACCTTTGAGTAATGTTTCTACAAGGCCCAAATATAGCCGTAGGTGCTTCCACAGATGCCTGGCGCTGCTAGAAGCTGGATTTGTGCCAGCTTGCCTGCTTGCCTGCTCTCCTCAGCAGGATAAAAACCCAGGGCAATGGAGACCACAGCCCCCAACAGCATGTGGATCACCTTCCTTAGTGTTTCTTCTTACCCTTCTCTCCTTCCTGACTGGTCACAATGATGACCCCCCACCCCCACCCCCGCCACTATCCATCCCTTTTGGCTACTCTCACACTGTTGCTAAACTTTCCCCATATGACTTATTTGGGCCACTGGTACAATAGCAAATATCACAGATGCAACATTTTGTAGAAGGTTTATGCACTGGGATCTGTCTTTTCTCGCTGCTCTTTGGAAAATAAGATGGCCAGGTGAAGAAGCATGAGTCTCTCTACTAATTAACTCGTGACTCTACAGAGGAGAGTGGGGTTATTCAAGCTGAGCTCCTGAGCCAATAGTCTGCCAACCCTCAGACCATGAATAAAGCCCATGCTATACTAACAACCTTAGCTGACCTGGGCCAAAATAACTGCCCAATTTATCCACAGAGTGATGAGAAATGAAAGTTTTTGTTTGTTTTTGTTAGTTATTGAACCCAGGACTGTGCTAAGGCATTCTGCCACTAAGCTGTACCCCCATCCCATGATTGCTATTCCAAGGTCACTAAATCTATGGGGTAATTTGTTATGTTACAAAAGTTAACAAATATGCCAGTGTTCTTCAACTTTTTCCCATAAGGCTTTGAGTAGAGCAGTGACTAGTACACCAGGGAGAAAGTGTGTTGATTAAAGCTGTTGTTCCAATCACAAGATTTGTTTTTTTTTTTTTTTTTTTTTTTTTGGTTTTTCGAGACAGGGTTTCTCTGTGTAGCCCTGGCTGTCCTGGAACTCACTCTGTAGACCAGGCTGGCCTTGAACTCAGAAATCCGCCTGCCTCTGCTCCCAAGTGCTGGGATTAAAGGCGTGCGCCACCACCGCCCGGCCAATCACAAGATTTGTATCCAGATGCTCACATCAGCCAGTGTTCTGATGGCCTCTCAAAACCTAAGTCTCAGCATCCCACAATTCCTCCCCAGTCAAAGGCAAGGGAGGGCAAGCAGAGTGATAGATGACAAGCTCTTAAGGCACCAAGTTATGTCACCTAAAATAGCAGTTCTTGAAGCTCTGAGCAGGAGCTGAAAAAACTGTATGTTGCAAGCCCAGCGTTTCATTTCCTTGTCCGATGATTTTCCTTTTGTTGCCCAGAGATATTTAGTGAAGTTATGTTTGAATGTTTCAAACTGTTTTCAGCTGGTTCAAAAGGAACTAGGAAGTTCAAGTTTACCTTTCTGGGGGACACCATTCCCGTCAGACTGTTGTGTTGGTGTAGAACTGTCAGAAAGAGGCTCTCCCTTGCCTACCTAATGAATTCTCAAGGAATGAGCTCTTGGGAGCAGCTGCTGCTCAGCCCCACTCGGCCAAGTTCTCCACGAGGCTGTTGGTTGTGCATCATGGCTAAGGAGGCAAGCATGAGTAGGCCCAGAGCCATGTTCTTTTCCCTTCTGAAAGACACTGATGTCATCCCTCAGAAGAGTTCAAGGAATCCAGTCCACTCAGACTTGGGAAGAAGGAAGGAAGCAGATATTCCTGGAGATCTCTGAGCCATGGTTCAGATCTTGGCCTCCACAAGTACTAGGCTGCAGTCCAGTGGAGTGACAGCACTGAAGTTGGATTACATGAGCTTCGAGAAGGCTGGGTTAAGGAAACTGAAAGGCAAAGATCTCAATAGAAACAGACATCTAGGTGGAAAAGAAGGAAGAATCAGAGCCGATGGGAGGGGAGAGTGGTTTATGAGGAATCCTGGGAGTTAATGACATGGTAGATCTGAATAAATTTGGCTTCTGAAGGAGCCTTGGATTTTCTTCCCTGGAGGAGCCCCAAACTCTGCTGCACTGGAAATGTTGACTGTATTGTGCTTTTGGCAGACAATAAGAAACCTATATGAATCACTCATTTAAAAAAAGTTTCGGTGGAAAAGGCCAGCTTGAACTAAGGGAATTCTGTCTCTTGTGATGAGACCTCAGGAGATGCAGGAATGACTACTGTCATATGGTTGGGGCTCTCTTGTTTGTTTGTTTGTTTGTTTGTTTGTTTGTTTTTTAATTAATTAATTAATTAATTAGTATTAGGTTCTTTCTGTCAGATTAGCAGAGTTGTAACCACAGCTGCCAGCAGCTCCTGGCTCACCACTTCCTTGGCTACCAGAGAAGGACTGGGCTCTCCCCACAAGTGAACTAGGCGGTGGGGAAACCTAAGAAAACCACTAAGTGATCTGCCTGGTCATGGCCATGACTGATCCTAACACTGGTCAGCGGATAAAGTGCTTTAGTGCTTCAACCCACCAGTCTTGGATCACACACCCAGCTTGAGAACACTTTCAGAATCATATTCATGGAGGGAAGAAAGAAGAATCTGAAGGGGGATCTTCACCAGCCTTTAATCTCAGCACTCAGGAGGCAGAGGTGAATCACCCAGTTTGAAGCAAGACTGGTTACATAGAGAATTTCAGGCCAGCCATAGTTACATGGTAAGAACTTTTCTTAAAAATAAATACAATTTTAAAAAGGAGGGATCATTTCCTGAAGTAGAAACAGAACAGGTCTAAGTACTTGTATTTTTCTTACCAAGTTCTGTTGCTTCCCAGTGTATCACTCATTTAAGAAGTTAGAAAATAATAGAGAAACGTTTAAATAATGACACGGGAAAGAGTTCTGGCTAATGTCATGACCTTTACAAAAAACATTTATTTTTTATTTTATGTGTCTGTGTGTATGCCTGAATGTATGCACACCAAGTGGGGACAGATACTCTCAGAGGTCAGAAGAGGGCATTGGATCCCCTGGAACTGGAGTTACAAGCAGTTGTGAACTGCCCTGTGTGAGGGCTGGGAACCTTAGATCCTCTGAAGGAGCTCTGAATTCCTCCACCTGGCTCTCCAGCCCTGCTATTGTTCTTCTCAGTCCTCTTCTGTCACCCTCTATGTTTTACTCCCCTTCAGGTAAGCAGTAAAATTTGTGAAAAAAAGGAATGGCAACAGAAAGACAAAACTAAAGCATCAACATTAGAGATGACTATCACTTTGTTAAGCTTTAAAAGGTTGAACAGAAAGCCAGGTGTGGTGGTCCACACCTTTAATCCTGAGGCAGGTGGATCACTAAGCTGGAGGCCAGCCTGGTCTATAGAGTAAGTTCGAGAACAGCCAGGAAAGACTGCACAGAGAAACCCTATCTCAAAAAACAAACAAAAAAACCTGTAGAGCAGAAATGCATTTCAGATGTAGAGAAGCATCTTCAGAGTTTTCAGATGAGTCAGTGCCATTGCAGGATGCCTATACAATCAATGACTTCCAGGAACAGTGGGCCTCTGCTGCTTCTCCAAGTGTAAGGAGGAACTCTACCATTGGGCCACAGCCTAGCCTGGCCTTACTTTTCCTAGGTTTAAGTTGCTTAAGCTGTCTTTCATCTTGCTCTGTAGCGCAGGCAAGCTTGAACTTGTGGTCCTCTTCCTCAGTAGCTGGGATTGCAGGCCTGAGCTGTAGGTCCCTCCACTGTTGGAATTCTTAACCGCAGCGGTTGAACTGCTTTTGCTAGCATGTGGATGGCGGCCCTGCATTGTACTGGCTACTGAATGTTACTCTGTAAGTCAGTCCCCTGATAGCTGGGTGGAGTGAGGGTCCTCCCTGTATTTGTTTTTTCTCTGTCTGTTTGAACTGCCTTAAGATACGAGTCACAATTAAATAGACCAAAGGAAGAACCCTGTAGAATGACACTAGCTACCATGGTTTTTGTTTTTGTTTTTGTTTTTTGGTTAGTGTTACTTATTCCATTAAGTAAGTTCAATTGCTTTTAAAAAATTATAAATTACATGTATTTATTTGTGTGTGCCAAGGCACATGTGTGGAAAAGGACAACTTGTGGGAGGTGGTTTTCTCCTTCAACCATGTATGTCACAGGGATTGAACACAGGTTGTCAGGCTTGGTTACAAACACCTTTTTTTTTTCCCCCACGCAGAAGCGTGGGAGGAACATGGGATTCGAACAGGCAACAGACACAGAGACAGGGCGACTCCAGAGCGCGGAGCCTAGAGCGCAGCACCACCACGGGACGGCTGGTTACAAACACCTTTACCTTCTGATGAAATAGCTCAGCAGGAAGAGATACCTGCACCAAGCCTGGTGCCCTGGGTTTGATCCCCAGAACTGATATGGTGGAAGGAGAGAACCTATGCCTGAAAGTTGTTCTACATACACACACACACACACACACACACACACACACACACGCACTGAATAAATCAAATATTACAAAACAAAACACTGGTGGTGTCCTCAGGAACTTGCTTTTTGTTTGCTTGTTTGTTTCTTTTTTGTTTTTTTCTGAGTCAGATCTCACTATGTAGATCACTCACTATGCAGATCAGGCTGGCTTTGAACTGCCAGAGATTTGCCTTGCCTCTGCCTCCCGAGTAGTGGGACTAAAGGTGTGCACCACTGCACACCCATGTGAATGTTCACACACACACATACTAAAGGTGTACACCACTGCACACCCATGTGCATGTTCACACACACACACACATAGATAAATAAAAACAGGGTGTTTATAACCATTACTGCACAAAGGAACACATAGGCTAACTTACTGCTTCATGTTGGAAACACCTGGACTAACCAACAGTATGACAGCTGTGATTTTCATTGTCAAAAAGACAATAAAGAACCAGAAAGTTAGCAAAGAAGCATTTGATGGGAAATGACAAATGATGGGCTTCTGGAAAACTGGGAGCCCTGTGCAACATAAAAATAGTGTGGTTCCTATGGAAACAGAACTGCCATATGACCCAATCGTCCCAACTGTGGGTATATCCTCCAAAAAAACTGAAAGCAGGACTCTGAGAATTATTGTCTGTCCTGTTCATAGCAGTAATGCATTAGTTAAAAGGTTTAAGGGACACATGTCCGTTGGTGAATGAATGGATGAAGAGAGTGTGCTGTCATCACACAGTGCACTCTTCAACCTTCAAAATGAAGGACATTCAGATGGACACACAGTAAAATCACGGACCTTGAGAGTATCATATGAACCATTGCATGAGTCTGCTTCCATGACGTACTTTCAGCCACTGAACTCCTGGAAGCCGCAAGGTCTTAGAGGGAGGGAGGAATGGTTCACACATGAGTTCAGGGGATTCAGAGTTTCAGTTTTGCAAGATGAAAAAGGTTGTGGGATAGACGGATGAATGGATGGAGGTGGTGATTGCATGGTCCTGTGAGTGCATCTAGTACCACCCAATTGTACATGTAAAAACATGTTCACACTGGGCCACTGAGATGGCTCAGAGGGTAAAGCTTCTTGCCACCAGCCTGATGACCTGAACTCAACTCCTAGGAACCACACGGTAGAGAGAATTAACTGCCTCCCAAAACTTGTCCTGTTCCCCACAAACTCTCTGTGGCAAGTATGGGTTCCCTCACGCAGGCACATGTGCACAAATGCATGATTTAAAATTACTTACACGGTAAAATTTATTTTGTGCATGTCTTGCAATAATTTTAAAAGGCCACTAAAAAGACACTTAAGTAGTTCCTAAAAATCAAAGGTAGGCATAGCCCCAACTACTCTGGAAACTGAGGCAGAAGGATCACTTGAACCCATGAGTTGGAGGCCAACCTGGATAGACTTGGCTCTTAAAAAAAAAAAAAGTCCAAAAACTCAGGCAGTTAATTCCCATGAGGCCTCCCCAGGCTATTTGGTAGCCTTGTTTATGAGAAGTCTTATTTGTAGTCTTGTTCTGGGAAGGCTGCCGTTCTTGTTCCCAACTCTTCAAAAACTGAAACTAGCACATGGGAAAGAGAACCAGCCAGGGACAGCTGTGGGTGCACCAGCCTGGCCAGCAAACAGGAATGAGGGTGGTAGGGGTGATGGAACAGCAGAGGATCCCCATCATGGGACCCCGAGCCCGGCCAAGACAAAGGACTATGGCTGGAAAGGCTCCTAAATGGCAAATGCATAGAACCAGGAGCCTGAGTTCTTAAAAGAACTTGGTGTTATCTGAACAAAGCTCCAGGATGCACCAGGTTGTATATGAGGGAGTGGAGACAGGCAGAGAGAGGGAGGTGGGAGAGAAAGAGAACAGAGGAGGATGGAGGAGGGTTAGATAGAAGAAGACGTGAGGGAAAGAGGAAAAGAAAGCAGAGACCGATGGAGAGGAGCACGCGCTTTGTAAAGGGGAGGGGAGTGGCGGGGCGGGGCAAGGAGTTGGAGAGGGTGACTGAAGGCAGTTGCTCTCTTAGGGCAGCCTGTGCCCAGCTTCCTCCTGAGGGACCTTGTGGAACCCTGCTCATCTCTGCCTTCATCAGTTTTAAAATCTAAATATACTTTTCTTTGGGAACCAATAAACAATCAAACAAAAGCATACCTCTGTCTCAAGAATGGAGCTCAGGGGCAGCCGAGCTTAAGGCCCAGGCAGGTCACTGCTTAAGTCGCTTTCCAGGGTTGGAAAGTATGATAATATTATTTATCTCACATGAGATGGTCTGGTAGCAACGCCAGTTGTCAAAGCTTTCAAGTTACTAATGTCACACACAATCCACAGTGCAGCAAACTCTACCCCTGTCTCTGCTTCCAGGAGTTAAAATGCTTGACCCAAAGAAAGACTGTAGGGCTGATGAGATGGCTCAGCCAGGAAAGGCATCTGCCACCAAACCTGAGGATGTGAGTTCAATTCCCAGGACACATATGGTAGGAAAACTAACCCTACAAGTTGTCCTCTGACCTCCACATATGGGCCCTCCGCAAAAATAAATAACTTTTTAATTAATTTTAAAAACATAAACATTAAATCCCAAAGACCTGACTTTCGATTCCATGTGACCATTTCTTAGATATGTAGCCATGAGTGTGTCATATAGAACTTCTAAATTTCCTTCTGCACATGTGAATCGTTTGCTAGTATCTGCGTTAACCTCCCCATAGGTTAAGATGAAAATCCAACTTTTGTACTTGAACTAAACTCAATAAAGATGTTTATGGTGAGGTGGGTAGTACACTGAGATTATCAAATATTTTTACTTCTGGAATGTTTTATGCCTAATTTTTCCAGGAGAAGAATGTTTTAATTTCTAAGAGCATAAAGAACATGTAGCAAAAATTTAGTCACATTGAGAGCTCTGGCATCGGACATTGCCACTCAGAGGAAGTGAGGCTGGAAATGACATTGTAACTGGGTCATTGGGGCAGGTCAGAATGCTCGCCCTGGCTTCAGTGAAAACTTGTGTAGAAATGTCAGCGTCATCTAGAGTCTCCCTCCCATGGGACACAGCACCAGAATCTCTTTAAACCAAGAGTTCTAAAACCGGGTGACAGTCATGTGGCACTGGCAACTGCTGAACAGCTGAGGCTAGGACATCCTCACTGCTATCTACCTGGCCTTTCATTAGAGTTAGGGTCTCAGCACTCAGGCCCATTCTGCCTCCCTCTCCTGCCTGCTTGCTCTTCTCACCTCCAGCCTTCTGCCTCTCCTCAACCAAGTCTCATTGTCTCTAGTGATCTGGAGATAAGAGACATCAAAAAGGAAAAGATTTGAAGAATGATATGACCAAAGAGTTCATTGACAGATTTATATATATATATATTTTAGATTAAATGTGATGTACAGGGTCTGGAGAAACAACCCAGTTGTTTAAAGAATTTGATGCTCTTGCAGAGGACCAGAGTTTGGGTCTCACTCCACATGGTGTTTCACAACCACCTATAACTGGAGATCCAACAGTCCAGGCCATCCAGGGTTTTCTTCTGACATAATTTGGCTGCTTCATGGACATAGTGCACGTACATACACTCAAGTACATTCACATACACAAAAATAAATAAAACTGTGATATATATATCTCATATATATATATGAGATATTTGAACCAGCTCTAAAAAATACAAGGAAATAGCTGAGGATGTAGCTCAGTGGTAGAGTGTACCACATAAAACTGGATTTTGTCCCCAGCACCACATAAAACCAGGTATTGTGGCACATACTTATAATCTTAGCACTCTGAAGGTATAGGCAGGAAGATCAATTCACTTGAAGGTCATGTTCTGCTACAGAGTGAGTTTGAGGCTAGCCTTGGGTACATGAGACCCAAGAAGAAAAGGAGAAGCTACTCTGACACATGCAGTCCGACACAGATGAACTTTGGTACTTTTCTCAGTGAGATAAGCCAGACACAAAAAGACAAATACAGTATACTTCTACCTGTGTAAGATATCTGAAGAGTCGAATTCATAGACATAGAAAGTGTAATTGCCCGCCAGGGGCTGGAGCTGAGGAAAATGGGGGTTCTGGGTTACTGGGTACCAAGGTACAGTTTGTGCCAAGTGATTTAAAGTGCTGGAGGCGGGGCCGAGGTGCAGCTCAGTCGACATAGTGCTTGCTTCCCATGCATGCAGCCTCCCATGCATGCAGCCTCCCATGCATGCAGCCTGTTCTCCATCCACCAGTACAGCGAAACCAAAGCCAACCCTATCCAAGCAGTAGTCGGAGCTGATTGATGGTAACTGTAGCACAACAGTGTGGACATACTGAAAGCCAATAAAGTGTCATATGTATAACAATGGCTACCAGTGTCCTGGCTGGGTTATGTCAGTTTCACACAGACTAGAGTTGTCAGAGAGGAGGGAGCCTCAATGGAGCAAATGCCTCCATCAGATTGGGCTGTAGGCAAGCCTGTGGGGCATTGTCTTAATAAGTGATCAATGAGGGAGGGCCTAAACCCATTGTGGGTGGTGCCATCCCTGGGCTGGGCTCTGTAAGAAAGCAGGCTGAGCAAGCCATGAGAAGTCGTAAGCAGCACCCCTCCACGGCCTCTGCATCAGCTCCTGCCTCTAGTTTCCTGCCCTGCTTGCATTCCTGTCCTGACTTCCTTTGATGGTGAACTGTGATGTGGAAGATGAGCCAAATAAACCCTTTCCTTCCCAAGGTTTGGTCATGGTGTTTCATAACAGCAATAATAACCCTAACCAAGACACTATAGTAAATTTTATGTTCACACACACACACTGTTAATATATATACATGCATATATGTATTTATGTATGTATGTATATATATATATATAGCACTGCCCAAAACTGAACCCAGGATCTCATGAAAAACAAGTGTTCTACATCTGAGCTATGTTCCCAGCCCACCATATGTATTCTTTAATTGACATCTAGTAGGAGATAGTTTTGAAGCCCCATGTCACACATATTTTTTCCTCCAAGAGTACAAACCTAGAACCAATGTAGGTTCCTTCCCTAGAGTACTAGGAACCAAAGACAAGTGCTATTATGCCCCTAGAATATTTTGCTTTTATCCATCTTAGCCAGTAAGTTACATCTTTAGTCCTCACAAATCAACAGGGATTTTGTGTGGATATAAAAGGTTTGGGCATAAAAGTATCTTTGCACTTGTAACCTCAAGACTAGCAAATGCCCTTAAGCAATTCAAGAGACTGCTTGTAGTGACATCTTTGAAAACTCTGCCATTTTGGTTTCTTTAAAAACACAGAAAAAATAAAAATAAAAACAAAACAAAACAAAAAGTCAGTTCGAGGCCAACCTGGTCTACAGAGTGACTTCCAGGACAGCCAGGGCTACACAGAGAAACCCTGTCTCGAAAAAACCAAAAATAAATAAATAATAAATAAATAAATAAATAAAATAAAAACACAGAAGTATTTTCAGAATGTGTTTTATTTTAATCCCACCTGTAGGGATGTGAGGCTGCTTCAGACTGTCCACAGCAGCTGAATGTGGTTTGCCTGGTGTTCAGCAGAAGCATGGGTTTGCTAGCTGCAGATAATTTCTGTGATTGTGTGATGCTTAGAATCTGGGAACTTTTCAAAGGGTACCTACATTTGAGGGCCTCAAGAGGCAGAGTGGGGTGGCTGTTGATCATTTAGGGGGGTCAGTTTTGGTTTGTTAGTAGTCACACTCAAAAAAGAAACAAAAGGAGAGAAATGGATTCAGAGATTTTCCAACTCCTCTCTCCCTTCTATCTGTTTCTCTCCTATGTAGTTTTAGGGGGTGAAGCCAAGGGGATAAAGTGTGAGGAAAAAGAAGAACCCACTAAGTGGCAAAGACCAGCTAGACTGGTAGCTGCTTTCCCCACGTCTCAGTTTCCAATGTATCAGGTGTCTTTGAACTCTTTCAGAAAATTACTGTCATACAATCGACCTTGCTCTGTATCTATCTACAAATCCATTTGTATTAGTGACAAATGATAATGGCAGGACCACCAAAAGTCAGCATTTTTTTACATCTAATGTTGTGCATATAGAAAGGAAGTACAAATATTTGACTTAATTAGTAATGTTTGGTCCTACATTCCTTAACCAGCTTGAAAGAGACATTTTATCTGGATGGAATGACTTCAGTAACAAAACTATCATTACTTATAATAGGTAAGGGTTGTCCCAGCTAGCCTCAACTTACCTCATAGCAGCAATCCTCCTGCCTCAGCTTCTTGAGTGCTGAGTTTAAAGGAATGTACTACACTTTCCAGCAATGCTTTCAAAAGTAACTTGCGAAAACAAGAACTTACCTCTCCTTTGAGAGGCAAGAAATCTAGGATCAAGGGTTTTAGAGTCTCTGGATTTGAGTCCTTAGGCCTTGGTAGGCAGCCTCAAATAGTCTTTTATCTGAGTTCTAAATCGGTGGTTCTACACCCGACCCATTCTTTGTCTTTAAATTTTAAATTAGATTTACTCATTGTATTTTACATGTGAATGTTTTGCCCATATGTATGTATATGAACCATGTGTGTGCATGGTGCTCACAAAGGTCAGAAGACCTCCAGGAACTGGAATCACAAATGGTTGTAAATCACCGTCTGGGAACTCAGAATTGAAAGAGCAACAAGTGCTCTTAACCACTGAGCTGTCTCTTCAGGACCACCTCACAGCCCCCACTCCCCACTCCCCCATTTTTAACGTAAAGATATCCTTCTTTGAGATGATACTGATACAGATGTCTAGAGTCAATGCCAGAAGGAACAAAAGCCAAGGGAGCACGTGACAACAGGGCCTTTGGGGAACATTCTAGATTCAGGCTATAACAAGGAGGTTCATACTACCCATGAACCCAGGTCCCATACCAGCATTCGATACTTGAAGAGCAGAAATCAGATGATTTGGTCCTGTAATGTTTGGTGACAAAATCACACAGTGAATATAGGAACCTGACTGTGCTACTACATCCTGTCTATCAGAGTAGCTTTTCCTTGTCAGGAGCCTCTGTCAAGGCAGATGGGTAACTCTAGTCTTCATTGAAGAAACTTCTGGCTCCTTCCACAGAAAGTGGTTACATTTTATGCCCTTGGACTCTTTGAAACTACCTCAAAATTCTCTCCTTGCTGTATCCACTTAGACTAAACCAATGTACTACAATCCCTAGTCACTCCTGTAGTGGGTGGTATTTAAATCTCCAACCAAATAGGACGGTCAATGAAAACACAACTCATAATTATGAATATATTCTGTAGGCCTAGGTTGGGCAGATACCCTACACTACTCTGTTCCCAGCTATGAGACCCTTGTAACTTGAGGATTTACCAGACCCTGGTCTGTCCTACCTCCTGCTTCCCAGTCATCCTCCTCCATTGTCCTCAGTCGTCTTCTCTGTCCTCTCTTCTCTCCCCAGTCATCATCATCTGTCCTCCATTGTTGTCCTCCAGTCATCCTCCCTCTCTTCCCACCAACCTTTATTTCTCCACCTCCCCTTCCTCTGCCCAATCACTGGCTCCAGCCTTTATTTTACAAATTAAGGTGGGCAAAAGGTTCATAAAATCACCTGTGTAATGAGTCATACCTCCTCTGCAGCCCTTCACAGGAAAAGGAATTAGTATCAAAATACAAGTCTGGGGCTATCCACAACACAGGCCTAGGCAAGTACCCATATGAAAAGAACTGCCTCAAATCTCACTTCACATCCCCAACAATTTCTGATCTTTCCTGGTGCCTTCTTCGCTAAGACCTTAACATTGTCTGCTGGTGTGTGGTCTCTGTTACTACAGCAATCAACACTTACTACAGTAGCCGATAAGTGCAGTTGTGTTTTACAGACATGCTATGCAGACAGTAGTTGGGGACCTGGCTTTCAGTATTCTGGTTTTTATTATTTTAAAACATTTTTATTGGTGTGTGTGTGTGTGTGTGTGTGTGGTGTGTGTCTGGCATGTGGATTCAGGTGCCTTTAGAGGCCAGGAAGAGGGCATCAGATCCCTCTAGAGCTGGAATTACAGAGAAAACATAATGAATACTTTAACAGTTACAGTGATTTACAATTATAAAACACTTTGTAGTGTGTCATTTCACTGGGCTCATTTGGCACTCTGAGTAGTAAACAGGGCAGATATTAGTATCATGAGTATTACACATGAGAACATAGCCTGAAGAGAGAGAAGTGATTCATTTAACAGTCAACTAAAACAGGAGAGGAGAGCTGGGATGATAGAGATTCATACTCAGAGATACAGTATGTGCTTGGTATGTGAGGCCCTTGTTCAACTCCTAGCACCAAACCCAAAAAAACAAAAACAGAGATAAAATGCAGAGCCAGGCATGGTGGCACATGCTCTAAAACTAAGGCTAAATTGGGTCATATAGCAAGAGTTCATCTAAAAGGTTGGGGGGAAGCAGCTGAAGGAGCTACTTTAAACCTGACAATTCACTTCTGAGCCTAGCACAAGAACAACCAGCAGCCCCAGTTCTTTGCAGGATGAGGAAGGACAATCACTTAAACACAGGACTTTGAAGATAGTCTGGACAATATAGTAAGACAGTATCTCTTAAAAATTAAATAAAATGAAAGAGCATCTAGTATGAGGCAAAGGTTGGCAGATCTATGAGTTTGAGGCCAGCCTGGTCTACAAAGCAAATTCCAAGACAGTCAGGGCTACACAGAGAAACCCTGTCTTGAAAAACAAACAAACAAAGGTACAACTGATTCATACACACAAAATCCTCATACTGTTTTAAATGAGTTTATGGTTTTTTGTGTTGGGTCATATTTAAAAATATCTTGGGGTACATGTGGTCCACAAGCCACAGTTGAAACACAACTGGATGCTTATTTTGGGTCCTCTTATTTCAGATATTGACTAAAAACCCAGAGATCATAACTTTTTTTTATGTTTTTTTTTTTCTTTTGTTTTTCGAGACAGGGTTTCTCTGTGTAGCCCGGCTGTCCTGGAACTCACTCTGTAGACCAGGCTGGCCTCGAACTCAGAAATCCGCCTGCCTCTGCCTCTCAAGTGCTGGGATCAAAGGCGTGCGCCACCACCGCCCGGCCATCTTTGGGGTTTTTTGAGGGTTAGGATTCTTCTGGTAATCCACAGGCTTCCCTGGCTTCTGCAGCCGGGTGTTTGTCTTCTGCTATACATGGAACTTACTCTCCTTGTGCATATCTGTGTACCTGTCTAAATCTCCCCCTCATATGAGGACAGTGTTTCTGCTGGATTAGGGCCCCACCCTAGTCCAGTGTGACCTCCTTCCACCTTAAAGAGTATATCTACAGTCACCCTATTTCAAAATAAGGAGTTCTGAGACACTGGGGTTAGGTCTTCAGCATGTAAATCTGATGGTAGAATATAGGACTTATAATACAATGATATAAAAGTTGGCTCCATCTATGTAAACATACAGTCATGATTGATACTTGTTTTCCACTGTGTCCTTGGGACTAGGGAAGGTTTGTAAGACACATGCATGTGTGTGTGTGTTTATGGTTTAGGGGATTTATAAAAACAACAGACTATAGGTAACCTCTATACCTACTCAATTCCCTTACTCTTAGGTTACTGAGACTCTCCCATCTTGTTGATTATATATCATTATTGTTCATTCCTCTTGTATGACAGTCTACATGTTAATGCCACATAATTTCTTTATCCATCTTACTGGCAATAAAAATCAAGATGTATGCAATCTTTTCTTCTAATGGAATTTTGTTTTGTGATATCTGTTATTTGAGACAGGATTTAACTCTGTAGGACAGGCTAGCCTGGAAGTCACCATGTAGCCCAGGCTGTCCTCATACTTAACAATGATCTTCCTTTCTTAGTCTTCTGGGGTTACACAGCTATACCACCACCAAATGTCTTTTGTTCTTATAAATATGAAAGATTCTACAGGCTTCCAGGTTCATATAGTAGGGGCATACTCAAGGACATCATTTTTCAAACTCTTAAAACTATAATATAGCCTGGTGGTGGTGGTGCACGCCTTTGATCCCAGCACTTGGGAGGCAGAGGCAGGCAGATTTCTGAGTTCGACAGCTTGGTCTACAGAGTGAGTTCCAGGACAGCCAGGGCTACACAGAGAAACCCTGTCTCGAAAAACAAAAACAAAAAAACAAAAACTATAATATATATTTATATACACATAATGTATTTTATGATCATGATAAAAAATTTACATCACAATCTGTATCCACACGGTGTATACATCTTGGAAAGTGACAGTTTGTAATCAAAAATTACCCTTATCATATACCCTTGAGTTTATTGAATTTTTGTGAAAAATGTTGGCTATGCCACAGGCATAATGGTGGTCATGCCTGCAATCCTACCATTTGGGAGGCTAAGGCATGATGTTGCCCCAAGTTCAAGGCCAACATAGTCAACAAAGCAAGTTCCAAGCAGGTCATGGCTGGTGGTAAGTACCTATTTCAAAAACAAGCAAACTCTTGTTTCTCTGTGTAGCCCTGGCTGTCCTGGAACTCACTCTGTAGACCAGGCTGGCCTCGGACTCAGAAATCTGCTCTGCCTCCCAAGTGCTGGGATTAAAGGTGTGCGCCATCGGCTGGTTTTGGTTTTTAATCACTTAAAATCTATATCCACAACTGACGAGATGGCTCAGGTGAAGGTGCCAGACGACCTTTGTTCAATCCTTGGAACCTACATGGTCAAAGCAGAGCGGGGCTCCTGCAAGTCATCCTCTGACCTGCTTGCTCACAGCCCATTTTATCTATTGACAATAAAGAGTCCTGTAGTAGCAAAGCTGGATCTAGGATCCAGGGCTCCTGTTTATTCTGAGCTATGACTCTCCACTGTTTTTACAATTGTCCTGATTTTCCTCCAGATACTCCCCATTGCCCTCAAGTCAGGGGGCTGATTTAGAACACTGCTCTGAGGTACAAACTTCATCAATTAGCCATGATGAAATGTTTGATCATATTTGACAGTATAGTGTAGGCCAACTGTGACTGTTGACCTCGGCCCCCATCCACTCTTGAGCCAGACACCCATTTTTCTTACCTGGTTTCTTCTGAGAGCATCCATCCCTTCCTGATTTTCCAGCTTTCTCTGTCAGCTCCACTCTCTTTTCACAGCAGACACAGCTTTCTAGCTGAGCCCAGTCTGAGGCATCTCTGCAGTTTTTGCCCTGTCTTGGCATAGCATCGGAAGCAGTTGGCATGAACCCCTTTGGATGCAGCCTGTACAATGGCAAGACATACAGGGCAGACAGCTTGGAATTTATGATCTCGTGAAGTCCAGAGACACACAACCAGCATGCCAACCAAGACTTGATGTCTTAGAGTTTCTCTTGCTGCAATTAAATGCCATGACCAAAAAGGAAGTTGGGGAGGAAAGGGTTCATTTGGCTTTCACTTCCACATCACTGTTCATCACTGAAGGAAGTCAGGACAGGAACTCAAACAGGGTAGGAACCTGGAAGTAGGAGCTGATGCAGAGGTCATGGAGGGGTGCTGCTTACTGGCTTGTTCCCCATAACTTGCTCAGCCTGCTTTCTTGTAGAACACAGAACCACCAACCCAAAAATGGTACCACCCACAGTGGGCTAGGCCCTCCTCCCTCAATCACTAATTAAGAAAATGCCTTACAGCTGGGTCTTATAGAGGACTTTTCTCAATTAAGGTTCTCCTCTTTCAGATAACTCTAGGTAGTGCCAATTTAACATAAGACTAGCCAGCACCCTGATCTCTGAAAAGGCTCACTACCTCTACTGTAGACCCCTAGAGCAATGTTCTTCAAGCACCTGACTGTAAGGAAGAACCAGAGTCGGTCCTTAAGAAGCCTGTCCTGTGCCCTTCATACCTGTCTTCGGTCAACATCATTCTGGTTCAAGAGAAACAAGAGGGTTGTAGTTGGTTTTCTTTCTGATGCTTTTATGTCAAGCAGGGACCCAACGTCCCTCATTGCCAACCATGTTTCTTTTCCTTCTCCCCTCTTTATAATTTAAATAAAATCAGAGCTAAAAATAAATCCTCATTTTCTTGAGTTCCCATCATGCCACTTGCAATATTCTTATGCTGCCAGAGTCAACACTCTGGGTATGTAGACACACACAAAATAAAACCTTGTTTTCCAAGCAGCTTCTGGAAGGCCTGCACTTTGCTGGAGAAATGCATTTAGATTGCTACTGTTCTTCCATGTTTTCTTTTCTTCTTTTGAGACAAGGTCTCATGTAGCCCAGGCTGGCTTTCAAACTTGCTAGTAGCTGAGGATGATCCTCCTGCCTCCATCTCTCAAATGCATTCTGGGGTTCAAATTCAGGGCTTCATAAATGCCAGGCAAATACTCTACTGACTATGCTATGTTTACAGCCTCTCTTCCATATATTTTTGTTTGCTTTTGCTTTTTATTATTATTACTTTTTTAAATTGTGACAGATCTTATTTTGAAGCCCAGGCTGGCCTTGAACTCAAGATCATTAAACCATGGGACTTGGGTGGGAGGTTGAACCCAAGGCCTCATGTCTTCTCCAAAAACATCAGTCAGCTATTCCAGCAGCCTTTAATGTGCTTTTGTTTTGTAACAAACATTGGTCATGATTCCTCACTGCAGCACAATACCTGACATAAAGCTGTTTAAATAAAGGAAAGGTTGGTTTTGGCTCCCAGTTTTGGAAGTGTGACTTCCTGGTTCACTGGCTCATTGCTATTGGCCCTGTAGCATATGGTAGCAAGGGGAAACAGCAGAGGGAGACTTCAGTTTCTGGTGTCAGGGAATTGAAGGAGACAGAAGAGGGTCAGGAGCTCAATATCCCCTTCAGGGACACACGTACAGCAACCCACATAGCTCCTCCTCCTAAAGGTTCCACTGTCTTCCAACAGCAACACAAATTGTCAAAACATTTTCACATGGGCCTCGGGGGCTTTACACACCAGCAGCAGATTCTGTTTTATTCTATATGCAAGAGTGTTTTGCCTGCATGTGCGCCATGTGAATGCTGGGTCTGCAGAGGTCACAAGAGAACATCAGATCCCTGGGAAATAGAGTTACAGATGGTTGGAGTCACCTTGTGGGTGCTGGGAGCTGAACCCAGGTCTTCCACAAGAGCAACTGCCCCTAACTCTGAGCTTTCTCTTTAGCCCTGAAGCAGCACTGTTTTATACCTGAAAAATATCTAGGCCTCACAAAATGTAGCAATTACACAGAGCAACCAGGAGAGCTTCCAGACCAGTTAGACATTTAAAAACACACACACGCACGCACGCACGCACGCACGCACGCACGCAAACAGAAATTTGTGCCCCCTTTTTTTCTTTCTTTTTTTTGGTTTTTCGAGACAGGGTTTCTCTGTGTAGCCCTGGCTGTCCTGGAAGTCACTCTGTAGACTAGGCTGGCCTCGAACTCAGAAATCTGCCTGCCTCTGCCTTCCAAGTGCTGGGATTAAAGGCGTGCGCCAGCCACCGCCCTGCGCCCCCTTTTTTTCTTTTGTCTTTCTGTCTATCTGGTTGTTTGGTTGCTCATTTGTTTATTTTGGGTGATCTGCCAAAAAGTGATCACCATGCAGAGGGTTAAACCTGTGGGAGAAATAAACTCGGTGGGTCGGCTCAGGACAGAACAGAAAGAAAAACAGTGCTCTCTCTAAGCTTCGACGCTCCTGCCGATTTGTGGATTTGGGTTAACCAAGGCTAGAATTCCAGGACTCAAGTTACGCATGTATAGCAGGCCAGGGGAATTTTGTTGGCTGGATGGGAAATCTTCAGTGTCAGCACTTGTTTTCCTTTCTGTACAAATTTTAGCTCAGTACACGAACGGTTTTCTTTCTCCTTATGCAGATAAGGAGCCTGAAGTCTGAAGAAGGGGAAAGGTCGGTTTGTTCATTGCGGTCTATATGTGGCCACATGCCACACAGAGTGTTTGGTGTCTATTCCCAGGCTGCTCTGCTACCTGGCTCTCAAAGTCATCCGACACCTCAGTCCCTTTACCACAAGGTACCTTGACCTCAGTTAGCTCTATTAAAGGCTCCATACCCCAGTGAGCTGGAAGCCCCGTGCGGCTGAGTGCTCCTGGCTTCTGCAGCTGCCCTGCATAGCATACCAGTTATTTTGTCAGGGCTGAACTGAGAAACAAGAGTATGTGTGAGCACTAAACTATTGACTAAGTCACTGTAGGAGGAAGGGAAGCAAGGGCACGGGAGGATCTATTTCTTACCAGCCTCATGAACACTGATGTGAAGGGATTGGAGTGAGCATCCAGGACAACCAGTTGCTAGTTTCTGACCATGAGCATCTAGCTGGTAGAGAAAAATGTGAGAATATTTCAAATTCTTTGCACTGGGTGGTGGACTTACAGTCTCTGTAGATTATAGGAAATATTGTTAGGTCAGGACTGGAGAACAAGGATAAACTGGAACCTACCACTGTATCTTCTATATCTGAGCATCTCCACTTAGAACTGAGTCTCCTGGGCTTGAAACTCAGAAATTTAGGCCAACAAAATGGCCCAGCAAATAAAGGCATGTACCACCAAGCCTGAGTTCAACTCCAAGGACCCACATGCTAGGAAGAGAGAACCGACACCTAGTTTGTCCTCTGAGCCATTGTTGACGATGCAACACACATCCTCTCTACCCCTCCCATAATAAATAATTTTAACTTTCACAAAAAGAATATCAGAAATCTCATGCCGGGCAATGGTGGCGCACGCCTTTAATCCCAGCACTTGGGAGGCAGAGGCAGGCGGATTTCTGAGTTCGAGGCCAGCCTGGTCTACAGAGTGAGTTCCAGGACAGCCAGGGCTACACAGAGAAACCCTGTCTCGAAAAACCAAAGCCAAAAAAAAAAAAAAAAAAAAAAAAAAAAAAAAAAAACTCAGCTATTTCCTCAATGAACATGTTAGAAAAAGTGGAACAAGTCATTCATCCATTATTGTTCAATATTGACTTGCATACAGGCTGGAGCTAAGAGCGTTCTAACAAAAACAGCAGGTAATACTCAACCTGTATCACTGTTCTTCAACACTGCTTTACTGCAGCGTCTGGCTGTGGTGGCAGGGAGCTGAGGAAATGTGGAAGTATCCAGGCCAGGATCAAGGAAGGGAGCAGGACTCCAGCTAGCTGTTTTTTCTTGGATCGACCACTGTCAGTAGCTGACAGTGAGCTGTATGCCAGGTACCTTCTGCCAACACCAAGGTTATGTGTAAGTAGAAAATGAGGACTCCGCTATCTCTGTAGAACGCAAACTCCGTGTGTGCACACCCAGGCTTTTCCATTAAGTGGAGAAGATGAACTTTGTCCAAAGTGGAGGAGTTAAGGAAAAAATGAATGACCAGGAGTGCAGCTCAGGGGTAGAATCCTTATCTATTACCCACAAGCCCTCAGTCCCATCCCCAGTACTGGCAAAATGACTCAAACAAAAAACATGCACAGTATTCTTTTCTACCATATTTTTCATTAACATGTGTTCTAGTCTGAGTACTTGAGTATTTATCTTTACTAACGAATGTCTGGGGCTTGAGGATGTAGCTCCCTCGTCCACTGACTGCCTAGCATTCATGAAATCCTGGATTTGATTTCCAGTACCACATAATCTAGTTATAGAGATGTGACTATAGTCTGAATACTCTAAGGGTAGATACATGAGGATCAGAAGTTCAAGGTCACCCTTGGCTACATAGTGAATACAAGACCAGTCAGGACTACAAAAGACTCTTCCTTTAATCATCGTTATCATCATCATCAAAGGCACTAAACATTTCAGCTCTTGAATACCGAGCACCTAGTCAACTAGATAGAACCTGTTAACAAATGTAAAGCTTTGACATTTGGATACAAAGGAATATCTGTCGCCTTCAGAGGTGACAAATCTCAGAGCAGTGGTATTTTATCCGAGGCTTCCAGCTGTTGGCCTGAGTGTATTTATAAAGGTGCAGCCGTATACTGCACCATTCCCCATTTCTACCATGTCCCTGCAATCCAGGGACATGCTTAAATAAGTTGGCAGATGGACAGTAAGTGAGGTCTGAATAGCTATATACAGTCAAGGACAAATATATTTTGGTATTTTAAAAGCCTAGTATAAAAATAGCCATGAAAATATTTCATGATAAAAATAATTGGCTCCAAAGGCTTCTATTGGTTTCCCCCTTTCTGAGTTGGAAGGACTTACAGCATTGGGGGCCAGAGTCATATTTGTTATGTTTATGTAGTAACCAAAATCTCCGGATAAATATTTATGTGGTTACAAAACTTTTAACAGGCCCCAAAACTTGGAATAATCCAAAAGAAAACAAAATACTCCATTTCGGGCTGTTGTAAATCCCCTGCCGTCAACATGCCTCGGACACCAGGAGGGAAGAAGTAAGTCCCCGAATGGCTCCCATATGTTTGCCGAGAACAGGTTTTTGGGGGTGGGGTGGAGGAGGACAGAGGACCGGGCTGCCACACTGGTCTGCGTCGAATGTCCCAACAGTCTGCTAACTGGCAGGGCATCACTTGCACATGTCAGCTGTTGCCCGGGGCTGCCTGCATGATAAATGACTAATGAGCTCAATGTAGGGTTCTTCTTACACTAAAAAATTCAGTGCATATGGTTCTGGCCTGTTCTTCATCCTCTCCTATCTTTTTGTCATGCTGGATGGACCTCTGTTTACAACTCTCAGGGGAGGGTGGAGGCCAACAGCTCATCAGTCTTTAGGGATGCAGCAGAAAAAGAAGCATATTTGAAATCTGGACTCCGAATCACCTGGACAAGCTTGTAGGGTTACTGGGTTGGGAGATGGAAACAAGGGGAGAGAATTCAGGAAAGCAGTTTCTCTGGCTGGTCTGGGAAGACCCACAGGTCTGCCTGTAGAAACTGGCGATCACTGAGGGATTTTACTCCGGAGAAACGAAAGTTACTTGGGGGGCGGGGAGCTATGTGCATGACAAAGTAGCTGTGACATAGCACAACTTTGGGGACAGTACACTGCATTATGGTGATAACAACTCTACATATGAGGTTGTAAAACAGAAACACAGGAGCCTAGAAGTTGTTAGCACAATGTGAGACCAAGTGACAATCATTGTCAGCTATCACCATATTTCACATCCCTGCATTCAAGATTCAAAATGCCTCTGAGTGGTGATGGCACAGACCTTTAAACTTGGGAGGCAGAGGCAGGCTGGTTTCTGAGTTCCAGGTCAGCCTGTAAGAGGGAGTTCCAGAACAGGCAGGGTTTTACAAAGAAACTTACAAAGAAACTCTTTTCTTTTTTCTGTCTGTCTATCTGTCTCTTTTCTTCCTGCTTTCCTTCCTTCCTCCTCCTTCCCTGTTTCTAGCCTTCCTGGCTTATTCTCCACTCCCCCCGCCCCCTTTTCCCAGCTCCTTCATGCTTGTTTGTTTCAAAACAAGGTCTCATTATATAGCTCTGTCTGCCCTCTGAACTTGCTTTGTAGACCAGGGTGGCCTGAACTCACAGAGATCTGCCTGCCTTGGCCTCCTTAGTGCTAGGATTAAAGTTGGGCACCATCACATCTGGCTGATCTCTTTTCTTTCTTACTTTCTTTTTAAACCATTTTTTCTAAATTTTATGTGTTCTCATTTGCATCACAGATCTGTGTGGAGATTAAAAGACAACTTGTGGGAACTGGTTCTCTTCTATCATCTATGTCTTGGGGATCAAACTCAGGTCATCAGACCTGGTGATGGGCACTTTCACCTAAGGAAACACTTGACCTATCTCTTTTTTGTTGATGTTGGTAGCATTTAGGCTGTGTTATGTAACCCAGGATAGCCTTGAACTCTCAAAGTAGCCAAGGCTGGCCTTGAACTACAGATCTTTTTTTCTACCTCCCTAGAGATGAGATCACAGACATGCACCACCCTATTTATTTATTTATTTAGGTCTTTCAAGATAGGGTGTCTCAGTGTAGCCCTGACTATCCTGGAATTTGCTCTGTAGACCAGGCTGACCTTGGACTCACAGAGATCTGCCTGCCTCTGCCTCCCAAGTGCAGGAATCAAAGGCATGTGCCCCATCCCACCCCGACCCCAGGCTTACTTTATTTCTAAATAGGATCTCACTATGTTACCCTAGTTGGTCTCAACCTGGAAGGTCAAAGTGATCCTCTAGCTAGAGGACACAAGCAAGACCCCGTCTAAACAAGCAAAACAAAAGAATGCAAATTCTTCCAATTTCAAGTATTTCAGAAAAGGGAAACTCAACACATGAGATACCGCGGCTTCCACCGCAGGAGAAGGGCTAATATTAGACATTTAGCTCTGGTTAGCAGAAAAAGAAAAGTGCAGAAATTGTTTCAAAGGGTTTGGACTTGAAGGAATGATGGTTATGAATCAGTTCCCCCACAACTACAGCCTGCAGACACCGGAAGCCTTCCTCACCAGGAACAAACCCACCTGGGCCAAGCTAGCAGAAGGCTGAACTGCCTAGGAACCGAGGCTGTTTAGGGCCTTTTCGTCCTTGAATAGTTCAAAGCATTTCTTGAAGCTTTGCCGCAAGGCAAGGAACACTCGGTAGACCTGAAATAGCTCTGCCAGGGCTCCTAGCCAGCAGCTGTGTTAATGGCAGCTGCTGTGACCTACACCACTGCCCCTGACCTCAGGCCTGGGAATCCCTAACAAATGGTTACAAGAGCTTTGCATTCTTTATCTGTCTGGAAGCCAGTGGGAGGGGCAGGGCAGCTGGATTGGATTCCAAGCACAAATATTCAGTGAATTTAGGTACATTTCTCATTCTGCAGCCCCTCGCCTTACCATGGAACTCATGGAGTTTGAGGATAGCCAGAATTCCTACCCGTTGGAACTGTGAGGGTACTATCTTGTTACCCTGTTTTGGGAGTAGTTTAAAATTCAAGTAAATCTCTCCTCAGGATAGGTTCCTGTGCCTGGGACTCTCTGGATACTGTTTCGAGCATGGAGCATGGTACAAGCTAGTTAATGACATCAGCTCTTACTGAGATCTCTTTAGTGCTTCTATATACGATTTCATGCATCAAATAAAGCATAGTTCTAATGCCAAGGTCCCCAAGCCAGCTCATAGCAGAACAAAGTCTGATCTATCCTTTTCCTCTGCAGAAGGCTGCTTCGTTTTAAAATGAATCTCTTGCAATATTTCTTCTCTTAAAAGTATTCTCGAGGCTGGGCTGCAGCTCAGTGGCAGAGAAATTCCACAGCATGAATAAGGTTCCGGGTTCAAGCCCAGCACCATAAAAGAAAGTCAGTATTATTTGTATTATTTATTTAAGGTTTTAAATTTATTATTATCATGGTGGGGTGTGTGTACCTATGAGGTGACGAAGGACAACTTTGTGGAGTTGGTTCTCTCCTTCCACCTTTATATGGATTCTAGGACTCGCTTGGGTCACCAGGCTTGCTTAGTGCCTGTCTTAGTTTTTCTCTATTGCTAGACTCAAGCATGACTTGCTAGACGTAGTGGCCCATGCAGAGGCAGGAGGATCTTAGTGAGTTTGAGACCAGCCTGGTCTATATAGCAAGCTTCAGGACAGCCAGAACTACATAGTGAGACACTTCCCCCCCACCAAAAAACAAAACAAAACAAAACAACAAAACCTCAAAACATCATGACCAAGGTAACTTATAAAATAAAGGACTTGTTTGGGTTCTAGGTTCCAGGGGTAAGAGTCTGTCATGGTGGGTGCATGGCTTTGAGACTCAGAGCCAGCATCTAGTGACACAGTGCCTCCAGCAAGGTCACACCTCCTAAGCCTACCCAACATTGCCACCTCTGGGGACCAAGTATTCAAAACCTGAGACTATGGGGATATTTACCATTTAAACCATCACAGAGCCTCTCCCTGCTGAGACATCTCCCTGACCCAACGTCAGTGTTAACGAGTTTCCTGAATATATAGAAAGTGGATACTATAAATTCAGAAAGTATGAAATGAATAAAGACATAGTAATTATACTACTCTCTAGATAATTGAAGCTAATTTTAAAGTTTTCCCTAATAGCATTTACTGTGTGTTTATAATATTCCTCTTTTGTCCAAATTGTGTTTAAAATTTTATGACTTTCCAAAGATGTTTAAATATTTTTGAAATTCCAAGAAAACTATTTTAGTCAGTGAAACAAGTATTGACTTCCAAAGTTCAACTATAGTATGGAAAATTGACCACAGTTTCCAAGAGGGACTAAATTTGGCCACAAGCTCATTTACGCCCAAGAGAGGCTCTAAGTGGCTAGCCATTTGTTCCTTGGCACCCGATAGCTATTAGTGTCATTAGAAATTCTTAAACCTCTTTGGGTATTAATCACACTCCAGATGTTACAAAAATTTACTGACCGAAAATGTACATACATTAAATTCTTCAGCTGCCGCTTCAAGGTCATGGGATTTTAATACAGCCTCTTCTTCCAGAGTTCTTCACAGGGCCCGATCATTGAAGTTGTAGCCTCATTACAAACCAAGAAGACTTCATTATGCACTGCTTTCTGTTTTTCATCGGCCCCTCCAAGAGTGTACATGTTCCTTTAAGACATCTTTCCTTTGATAGTCCTTTGCAGGGCCCTTTTGTAGGCATGAGAGATTATTCTGTTTGGATTCTTTGTCCCCGAAATACCATCCAGGCATATTCTCTCTGCTTCATCTGATCAAATGAAATTATTTTTAGTAGAGGCTCTTTGTTTGCAAGACAAGCTTATAATCTTAGAAAGCCCTTTGGCTTGTAGACATGTGGACTTGGCAACGGTGCCCATCGGCAATGGCAATGTTGGCCTGCACAAAACATGACCTTTGACCCCACCCTTTCTGCTTATGTGGCTGAGTATGGAATCTGTAGCTGCATAGTTTCTGATATCTCCCTCCTGAACCCCATCCCTGAAGTCTAGTCTTTTTGGTTCTTAATATAGCCCCATGAGGCCTCAGGCAGCAGTGACTGTAAGCACCTTCCCAGGGCACACACACACATTTTACACAACTCTGCCAGGTACTTTTACACACTCCCTTAGCACAGTCCCTCTCACTGGAGCCCCACAGAGTAAGCATGGAAAAATGTAAGTGCTGCGTCATGAACCACGGTGGCTTTTGCATTCTGTGTAATTTGAAGACAAGATTCCTCTGCTGTGTGTCACCTCCTATATAACCGCTGTTGTCCAATATTTCGTAACCATCAATTCTTTGCCAGTGCCCACATGCAAAAAATGGGTTTGTATTAAAAAATAAATGAGAACAGCACATTCTGATGTGGTGTAGTGTATCAGCAGTTTCCACCAGGAGCCTCTCCGTTTGCCCTTCCTTTTATAGGAGACAAAGGACAGAGCCAGAGCTTACTTGGCCCATTACAGTGCCTGGTGAGAAGGGCGAAGGGATGTCAGAGTCAAAGAAAAGCCCTTTTTTCCTTTGAAATATCTAAATGCTCAAAGATAGGAACAGCCACAGCAGGAGAAAGCTGTGCTGTGTGTGTTGAGCTGGTTTTGTGGGCCATTCCTTCCCAACCGGACAGCTCAATGATTTTCAAGTTGAAAATCCAGACAGTCAGACTTGCAGTGGCTTCTTATTATCACATAATAAGTTTGGAAATGTGGGGGGTTCTGCTTCCAATCCATCAGAACTCAGGGTCTCTCGCCCCACCACCTTTATCAAGTAGGTATTGTCTTTGTGTATGCTGTCTTTTGTGTACCTCTAGGGCATACAAATGATTCTTAATGTAGGAAGAAAGGGCAGCGGGGTCTATCAGTTACATGATCTCCTTCCATGTGGACAACAAATGTTCCCCTGAAGCTGGGCATTAGTGTTCAGTAGAATCCAGTGACTTAGGTCTGTGAGGCAGGAAGGTCACAGGTGGGCTCCTAGGAATTTGGGTCAGCCTGGAGGAAACGCCAGGGAAAGAGGACAGTGGGAGGGGAAGGAAAGGAAAGATTCTTACTCTCTTCTTATTGGCCTGAGCTGTGTCATGTGATCACTTTCCAAAGCCTTGAAAAGGCATTTTTAGGGTTACAAGTTCAGTAGACAGGTGCTCTTCTGAATCCATGAAGCCCTGGGTTTCATTCCCAGCATCACAAAAGCTAACAGGATAAGAGCAATAAAAAAGTTTTAGTTGGGAATATTGCTAGCTTGACCCAAATAGAAGCCTTGTTAAGTGGTTCTGCTAGTGGCATTCCACAGCAGCTGGTCCTTAGCTAGTATGCAGGTGACAGGGGGTGGGGGGAAACGTACTGATCACCTAGAAAGTGACTGGTGCCATGATGGTTTCTAGATGTACCAGATCACAACCCTGGCCACAAGAGAATGGTCCCCAACCTTTTCTTCATCTGTGAGCACTTTGTAATGAGCTGTTAATTCTCCATTAAAGCCATTATAGAAATTGTTTGTTTAGATTAATGGGCAAGTAAAAGGGCAAGGGCATTTCACTCATTTGATTAATGCCCTTCCGGAACTTTCCATAGCTTTTGTCTTAGTCTGTTTGTCTGATGGCATAATAGACGTCCATGGACAACTAAATGCTAAATTACCCAGGTTTGTCTGACTCATGGTTTTGGTTGCTGGGAAGTCGGAGAACCAGGTGCTGGCATTTAGTGAAGGCCTTTGTACTGACTCAACAGGGTGGAGGGGCCACTGTGCAGGCATGAGGTGAGTGGAGAAGAAAAGAAAAAAGAGAAGAAAAGGTACCAACCAAAGTCACAGATACACACACTCCTGGAGAACGGCATCAGTCACAACCTTAGAACCTCCATTTAGACAGTTATTGACATACTGGGAGGCACACGTGCCACTATGTGTCGGAGGCAGTCAGAAGTCTACTTGTAGAAGTCATTTCTCGCCGGGCGGTGGTGGCGCACGCCTTTAATCCCAGCACTTGGGAGGCAGAGGCAGGCGGATTTCTGAGTTCGAGGCCAGCCTGGTCTACCGAGCGAGTTTCAGGACAGCCCGGACTACACAGAGAAACCCTGTCTCGAAAAAACCAAAAAAAAAAAAAAAAAAAAGAAGAAGTCATTTCTCTCCTTCCATCATGTGATCCTGTATCTTTTCCAGGACTTATATGTATGGATGTGCATCTATATGTGAGTATGTACATGAGTATGATGTCTAGGAAGCAAAAAGAGGGTATCGGATTCCCTGGAACTGAGTTTTATAGGTGGTTGTGAACCATCAGTCATGAGTGCTGGGAACTGAATCCAGGTCCTCTTTAAGAACAGCAAGTGCTCTTAACCACCAAGCCACCTCTCTAGCCCCAAGCTCTATATCTCAATGCTGTTACAGTGGAAATTACATTTCATTATGAGTTTGAGAAGAGACATTCAAATCATAACAGTTTGTAAAATAATCTTCAAAGTCCTTGCTGTGGCCTTTACATAGGCTTGGGGCACTGGGGCACTGTCCCTTTAATCTTAGGTGTCTGTCCATCTGTCTGCCTCTGGGCCCTCACACATGACCTATGTCCTCACCCTTTCCTTTTCTGTCTCTTTCACTCTCTGTTCATTCTTTAACATAAAGCTGAAGCTTTCTCTAACCTCTCAAATTAGTTTAAACCCTAAATATGTCTACCTTTCCTTTAGCATTTACCTAAAAAGTATTTCATAATGCATTGCTCAAGTCTACTTAGCCTTCTAGAATGTTTGAGAAGGTGTCAATGTTCCTGTTTACCACCTGAACTGTAGCCCCGAGCTCAGCACCTGCTGTATAGTAACCATTTAACACACACTTACTAAATACATGAAAATTTACAGGCATGCAGGTTTTTTTTTTTTCTGATAATATTTGTTAATGCCTCTCAAAATATAGTTCTCAGGCTGTGCTGGTCAGCAACAACTCATCTTTAGTCTACAGCGAGATGGCACAGGAGCTGAGAGTGTTTGAAAGTCTTACAGCAATCACTAAAGTGCTGGTTTGCAGCGATTTGGAAGTCTTTGACCCTGAAAATGAAGTTAGTCCCGCATCACAGTGTAAGCAGTGTTGCTGTGGATTATACACTGCAAACCATCATTGTACTAATAGACACTTCTCGCCCCTCTCTTCCCTGTCCTCACCTTCTGCCTTGTTAAGCACAGTCTGGCTCCAGTAAACACCAGGTAAACATCTGTTATTGTTACTACTTACAACATGCTTGGGAGAACAAGTTTATACAAAGTAAGGCAGGAAAGGGAGGAGGAGGAGAACTAGAGAAGGAGGAGGAGGAAGAAAAGGAGGAAAAGGAAGAAGAAGAAGAGGAGGAAGAAGAGGATGAAGAAGAGGAGAAGAAAAGGAGAAAGGTGAAGAGGAGGAAGAAGAGGAGGAAGAGAAAGAGGGGGAAATAGATCTCTGAGATGGCTTCGTGGGTTAAGGGGCTTGCCACCAAGTCTGATAACCGGAGTTCTATCCCCAGGACCCACATGGTGTTAGGAGAGAACTGACTCCTACAAGTTGTCCTCTGACCTCCAGAGTCATTCTGTGGCAGGTGGGTGCCACACGCCAGTGCCCCCACCCTCTACATACACATGCACATGATTAAAATCAAATACACAGTTCATAGATGGGGCTGGCAATGACCTCAGCTGTAGAGCATATGCTTCTCGGTATCTAATTCTCAACATTTAAAAGAACCAATAACAAAAAGATTGATAAGAGATGGTTGTGAGCCGGGCAGTGGTGGCGAATACCTTTAATCCCAGCACTTGGGAGGCAGAGACAGGCGGATTTCTGAGTTCAAAGCCAGCCTGGTCTACAGAGTGAGTTCCAGGACAGCCAGGGCTACACAGAGAAACCCTGTCTCAAAAAAAAAAAAAAGAAAGAAAAAAAGAAAAACCAAAAAAAAAAAAAAACCCCAAAACCCAAAAGAGATGGTTGTGATAATAGGAACGACTTGGACATGACAGCAACAGAGATGGACATCAAGCCTGATCTCAGAGCCCACAGAGGGCAGTAGGCCGTACGCCCGAAAAAAAATTCTTTTCTGACTCTGGTTAAATGCTTAAACCTCTCCCACGAACTGAAGCTTTTTGTGTACGGTGCAAATACAACTTTAAATCCGAACTGGATTTTCCCACTCATTTACAACTTAGCATGAAGAAAACACTAAGGGGTGGTTTGGATGCTAGATCCCTTTTCTCTGTCTGGGTCTGGCCTGATAGGTGCTTCTAACTCCACCGATGACCTCACCTCCTCCACTCAAACCCCCAACCAGCCCTCATCCCCGATAGCCCTGCTCGTTACAGAGCAGTAACACTGGGAATACCTTGAACTCACAGATTCCCTGGAGACTTCGGGCACAGCGGTAGAGCACCTACCTGCTATTCACCATGCCCTGCACTTGATCTCCAGTAAGACAAATGAGAAAAGAATAGAAGGCCTCTCTGAAGGCTTGGCCTTGCTCTTCCCCCATTCTCTGATAGGAAGTCCAGTCTTTGCCACATAATTCAGGATTCATATTTCACCTACGCCATTCAGCATTATATGGTGTGTGCTCACCTTAGCCGTGCCTCCGACTTGAGGGGCAAGTTCTTGGTGACTGCTTCCCTAGCACACGGCAGCACACAGGACACAGGACAGAGCTATAATAAACCCTGTCAGTGGTGAGGATGATAGCTCTGGGGCATTGGTAGAGCTCAGGGGTTGGGGGAGTCTTGGACCCAGGACTGGGCTCCATCATTTGTGACCTTAGAGGGCTAATGAGAACAATAAGCAACGGAGTTGGAAGTGTATTGGAGAATCTTGTTAAGGGCTTATCAGTCAAAACAGGGCAGGTACAGGAGGCCAGACTGGGTGGGAAGGGCTGGAGAAAGAGCCCAGTGATTAAGAGCATTTGCTGCTCTTCCCAGAGGACTTGAGTTCAGTTACCAGCACCTATGTGATGTCTCACTACCATCTATAACTCCAGTTTTAAAGGAGCTGATGTCCTCTTCTGGTCTCTGAAGGCACCAGGTACACTAGTGATGTATATGCATGCATGTGACTGAAACATACATGTAAAGTAGAAGTAAATAAATAAATAAAGAGGTTGTGTGAAGATGAGCTCGAGATAGAAGAGGACTGGGATGTGGTGGGGCATACGTGTAGCCTGGGTGAGGTCTTTGTTCAATGCCCTGCACCAAAAACACACTCAAAAGTGAAGAAAGGCTGAGGTTGTAGCTCGTGGTAGAGCTAGCCTAGCATACCAAAGGCCTACCTATTGCAAACAAGAAAAAAAACTGAGCCAAAAAAATGTAGAGGTGGACTGAGCTTGTATGCCTGCATCCAGGAATCCCACTACAGTGAGGAAGCACTGTGGTGGGAGATGGCGAGATAGTGAGTCTCCCAAAGTCTCCCAAAGATCAAGGGGGTTCAATGGTAGGACTAACCTTGGCTCCAAGACTGAGACCCCTCCAGTCTTGGTCCATTTGGTGCTGCTGCAACAGAATACACCCAGACTGGGCAGCGGTGAAGGGAAGAAATTTATTTCTCATGGTTTTGGAGGCTGAGAAGACCACTATCAGGATGTTGGCACCTGTTAGGGGTCTTCTTGGCTGTATCATTCCTTGGCAAAAAAAGAAGAGGAAGAGAAAAGGATAAAGACAGGGAGGAAGAAAATGAGGAATGGAGGGAGAGGAAGAAGTATAAAAGGAGGAAGAGCAGAAGAGGAAGAGAAGAGGAGGGGAAGGGAGGAGAGGAAGAGAGGGAAGAAAGGAAAGAGGAAGTGGAAGAAAAGGAGGAGGAAGAGAGGAAGAGGGGAAGGGAGAGGGAGAGAAAAGGGGAGGAGGTGGAGGAAGGAGAGGAAAAAGAGGAAGAGGAGGAAGAGGAAGGAGAGGAGGAGAGAGTACAGAGTTCCCTTCCTACAATAACTAGTGACCCACTCACAAGGTCTTAGGAATATACAGGTTTAAAAGTGCCCCCTCTCAAGTTGTATTGCTCCATTGTAAAACTTTAACCAGGGGAAGCATTCAGACAAATAACTTTTCTGTCAGGTGAAGGAAGGAAGTGATTCAAAGATACTGAGCAGGTGGGGGAGGCAGCAGGTAGACTGCTCCCTTCACCGTCGAGGCTTTGCTAACAGTGAAAGAACTTTGGGGGTAGCCATTGAGAGGCCAGGATGATGGGCAGCGGAACCAGCGTGCCAGAATTAGTCCAGCGTGTACATATCCAACACGTTCCGAATGCAGAAGCCTTAAAGATACAGTGACCAAGGGCCTGAGTCCCCTCCCTCCCTGCAGACTGGAGGAGGGGCCGGCCCAGGCAGTGTTAGGATGGTGGTGAGTGTGGTGTGTGCTGTTGTAGGAAATGAGTGGAGCACAAAGGCCAGAAGGACTGCTCCAAGCGGGGCAAGCCACGCAGTGTGCCTGGAGTGAGGGGAGTGGTGTAGATGACAAAAGGTGGATCAGGCTTCTCTGGAGCACTCCGGTGTAGCCTGCAGGAAAGGAAGGTTTCCTGCAGGGCAGCCGGGAGGGAGACCTGTGAGGAGAGAGTAGAAACTTTGTGGATGGAACCGGAACCAGGCTAGCTGGCGGCCGGACTCAGTGACTGGCCACACGAAGCATGGATAGGAAGCTTCCTCTTGGACAACTGAGGCGGGAATGAGAGAGTCACTCAAAGGAGAACCGGGTTTCTGGAGGAAGATGACGAGGAGCTTATTCTTGAGCCTGTGGACGGAGAGGCCTTTGGGGATGTAAAGGGAGAAGAGCCGAACACACAGGACCAGCCAGGGTGTGAAGCTCTGAGAGACTGCTCTCAGCACCGGGTGGTAATGGAGACGCTGAGTATTTGGGAGGGTCATGTGAAGAGGCAAGACTAAGACAAGGAGAACCAGGCTAGACCAGGAGGCAGAGCACTCTCGTAGGAATGGGAAGAGATTCAGGGGGAACTCACACAGGCATCCAAGAAGAAGATGGAAATGTGGGGGGCAAAACCAAAGGAACATGGGCAGAAAAGCAGTGACTGGGGAGAGGTCAAGAAGAAAGGCTCCATTACTATTGGAGTAAGCCTGGGGTGTGTGTGTGTTTAGATTTGCTATGACCAGCTGTGGAGTAGTGGGTGGACAGGGCAGGAGGGAGAGACTAGAGCATGCTTAGGGGCTGGGGTTGTAGCTTAGTTGGTAGAGTGTTTGTCCTGTTCAGTCCCCAACACCCCAAATAATGCCAGCACTTAGGAAGTATAACGGGAAGATCAGAAATTCACGGTCATCTTCAGTGACGGTGGTCTGAAAGCCATCCGAGGACATATGAGATCTTGTCTAAAATAAAAAAGAATACAGAGGCGGGGTGGGGGCACAAACTGGTCATCCCAGGACTTGAGAAGATCAGGAATACAAAGCCAGCTCCTGCTACATGAGGTATCTGAGGCCAGCCTGGGCTACATGAGACACTATCTCAAAAATAAACAATAAATAAATAAATAAATAAATAAGTAAATAAATAAATAATAAGAGTGAGTCTGGCCAACCTGGGCTACAGAGTGAGTTCCAGGACAGCCAGGGCTACACAGAGAAACCCTGTCTAGAAAAAACTAAAAAAAAAAAAAAAAAAAAAAGAGTGAGTCTGTCATCCCAGTGTCCGAGAGGCTGTGACGGGAAGGGGGCCTTGTGTTTCTAAAACCAGCTCAGACTGTGTAGTGAGTTACAGATCTGTCTGAAGAAAGAAAGTCTGAGAGAAAGAATGACTGACAAGTGGGGGCAGGGGAATGGGTTAGGTAAGTGGGGCAGGAGCTGTAAAACAAAGGTGAGAAGCAGACACAGAGAGGCAGGCCATCAGGCAACAAGTGGAGTTGCAAAGGCAAGCTCAGAGGAAGTGGCTCACTCAGCCTTGGAGGAAGGAACAGTAGGCTGACCATTAGAAAACCTTTCTTGAGCCAGGCATTGCGCTAAGCCCCTTACTGGGGGCAGGGGTGGGAGGATAGAGGATGGAATTTAGTGCCTGGTACATGTAGGCAAGTGTGCCTAAGAGGTATGCCTTTGGCTCTATCTTATTCAATGCCCATCCATAAGTAGGTACTGTTGATATGCATTTTTTTAAAAGAAAATAATCTTTCTCTCTTTCTCTCTTTCTCTCCTTCTCTCTTTCTCTCCCTCCCTCCCTCCTCCTCCTCTTCCTCCTTCCTCTCTCTCTCTTTCCTCTCTCTCTCTCTCTCTCTCTCTCTCTCTCTCTCTCTCTCCTTTCTCCCACCTCCCACCTCTCTCTCATACCTGTACTCTGAGAGAACTGAAGAAAGCAAGCAAGATCTCTCAAACCTGAAGCTTACCGGTTTGGCTAAACTGGCCTACCAGGCAGCCCAGAATCTTCCTATTGCCTCTGCAGAGCTGGGATCCTAGGCCACCATGCCTGGCTTTTTACATGGGTCATGGAGATCTGGACTTAGGTCCTCAGTCTTCCTCAGCAACCGTGTTACTGACCAAGCCACCTTTCCAGTCCCACCGGGGACAGGTTGTAACTGATGTAAAGAAAGAGTCCTGGAGCTAGTGAGAGGCTGAACTGAGATTTGCAGGTGAATCTGCAGGTTTGCTGACTGAGAGTGAATTGAAGCCTCAGTCTCTGTGTGAAGTAGGAGAGACTGGTGGCCGTGGAGAGCCCACCAGAGAACTTGGCTGCCATTCTCAGCAGGATGAGTGGAATGATAGGTGAGGACCTGACAGGGCCAGACAGCAGCTAGAGTGACCAAGGAAGCTGAAGACACTGTGAGGCTGAACCTGTGAGGTTCGCCAGCGTTTGCCTTTCACATCTGAGCTTGGCCTGCATGGGAGAAGGGCTTCTGCATTGCTCATGGAGTCCCAGAACGAAGGAAAGCTCAGGTCCCCTGCCAATGGTAATGTTCATCCAAACAGCAGTCCTCCTGGGTCCTGGGAGAGTGTGATGCCATGCCCATGAGAAGAGCAGTCTTGCAGGTGGCACGTGTCACCCCACAGACAACTTTGTAATTTGTGTTTTCACTTTTGACCTACCAAGTGTCTGTGGTAAGACTGCTTTTGGTTCTGTGACGTTTCATCTGGTCTATCATGCATGAATTCATTTCAGAAGCATTACTGAGAGTTCATGCAGTAAGTGCCCACTTGTTGTCCTTGCTAAGATGAGGCTATGAGCTCATGCATGGGCTTTACTGGTGTTGCTGACTTCTGCATCCCCGGAGCCCGGCACATATTGGATGCTCAGTAAATGGGTGTTAGAGGCAGATATGCATTTACTGTGGAGGGACCTACTCTGCCCTCTCCACGGCTCTGAGGGGAGCTTATTGTGTGCTTTCATGGTTACAGGGTTACAGGTAAAATTTCAAAAGTAAAGTATTTTTACTAGCTGAGACCTCTTTTCCACTCCCAAATTCCCCCTTCATCACTTTCTTTATGCCAAGTGACATAGAAACAGCCTTGGGAGCATTGGGGATCCAGCTGATGTGAGGGACATATACATGTGGTATGGGGACAGTTAAGAATGTAGAAAAGTTATTCTTGGCTATTTCAGCATGTGCATGACTACCAGATATGTCATGCACCCTTAGACTCACTGGGCAAGTCACAAATGTGCAAGGTCAGATGCTGTGTCACAAGTGGGCATGCCTGAGGTTGCAGGCACTGGGTGCTCATGAGCAGGATTAAAACAACCAACAACACAGGCACTGTAAGATTGAGACAAGCTGCAATCCTTTGCCTTCAGCTTGATGACTGCATGAACCCAGAGTTTAGAAACAGTTGGCCTGGACTTCACTTTTCTCTCATGCATACATACAACAGAGCTTCAAAATTTGTTCCTACTCCAGAGAATGCATGGAAACTTTCCAGGAAATGATACATCTTCCTAAGAGATGCTTTTGTGAGAACAGTTTGACCAGCCTTTCCAAAGGGCAGGCTGATCTTCAGAGCTCATGCATCTATCAAATTTGAATTCTTTTTTCAAAGACCAGCTGGACAAGCCAGGTGTAGTGTGGGGGTGTGCCTGATCCCAACCGCTTGTGAGCCCAGGAGTTCAAGACTTCCTTGAAAAATTAGCGTCATAATAATATTAATAGCAAATTTAAAATCAAAGTAAGAGGCTGGAGAGATGGCTCAGTGGTTAAGAACAGTAGTGGTTAAGTCCTCTAGAGAACTTGGGTTTAGTTCCCATCACCCACACAGCGGCTCACAACTGTTAAACTGCAGTTCCAGCAGATTTGACACTCTCTCCTGGTGTCCTTAGACACCAGGCACGCATGTGGTGCACAGACATACATGAAGGCAAGACACCCATATATTTTTAAATTAAAATCCAAATAAATATTGCCTATTGCAAAATCTTTGCACCAAATGCTGTTTGGCAATATCCTGCCACACCTTGGTAGTGAGTGAATTACGGCTCTGATGACATTCATTACCCAGTCACTAGACATGCAGGGTCCTCTGCGTGAGACTCACACTGGGAGGAAAACGTTACTCACAAGGCAGTAGATGCCCTTCCTCCAAGAGCTTCCAGCATCTGAGCGCTGTGTCCATGTGGGGAGGGTGTAAGCAGGAGCTGACAGTTCCTGACAGGAGCACAGGCAGAACAGCTGATGAACCAGCAGAGGCACTTGGGTGGAGCACCTTCCTCGAGGGGGATGAGGTGAGCCTGGGAATGCTTCTTGGAAAGGTTGAGTCAACCTCTGGCCTGGAGGCTGTTGCCCTGGGTAGGAGGCTGAACTGGAACAAAGGTTCCCAAATCTGGCTCAGCATCAGAATCTCCTGAGGAGCATAAGACTCCCAGGCCCACCCTCACCTACTGACTCTGAGTTACCTCGAGAGTCAGCCTGTCTGTGTTTTACTACACGCTGGGTGATGGTGGTCCTTCTTTGTCAGTCAGGGGTCTCACGTAACTCAGGATGGCCCAGAACTTGCTGTGTTGTTAACACAGGCCTTGAACTCCTGATTCTCCTACTTCCAGTTCCCAAGCGCTGGGATTGCAGATGTGAGCTACTGATACTGGCTCGCTTGCTCCAGGGATCACTTTCAGATTCCTGGGATCACAGGTCCACTTCTGCCCAAGATTTATGTAGGTGCTAGGAATTGGAACTCCAATCCTCATGCTTCCCAGCCCAAGCACAGATGGTTTTAAAGAGTACAAATTAGTGTGGCTTTTAATATTTCACAGATTTAAAAAATTATTCTAACATTTTAGAACATTTCCATCACCGCAGAAAGAAACCTGTCACTTCCCACCCTCATCCCCGCCCTAGGACCATTCATCTTTTTTCCCCTTTTTTCTTCTTGGTGTGTGTGGATGGGTAGAGCTGGAGACCAAAGCCAGGGTCTCAGACACAGGCATTCCACCTCTGAACTATACTCCAGCCCCCACCCCACTGGACACTTAAACACTGTTCATATAGTTACCGTTTGACATATGTCAAATAAATGAAATTATACAGTAGGAGGCCTTCACACCCACCTTCTTTCACTAAGTGTATTTAAAGACTTGTTTTGGAGGGCCATGTCTGGGAACTCCTGGTTTAACTTTCTGAAAAAATGCCAAACTTTTTTCTTTTAAAACTAATTATTTTTATTTTGCATGTATGAGTGTTTTGTGTGCAACTGTGCCTTTGTACCATGGGTGTGCCTTGTGCGGGTAGAGCCAGAAGAGGACATGAGACCCCTGGCCCTAGGTTAAGGTTACCAGGGCACTGTAGGTGCCGAGAACTCATCCCAGGTCTTTGGGAGGGACCGGTGCTTTTAACCTCTTAGCCACCTCTCCAGTTCCCAATGTACGAGCGATGGCCGAGGGCTCTGATTTCTCCATGTCCTCGCAATTGTTTGTTTCTGTTCCTTGCTCTCTCTGCACCTGTCCTAGAGGGCTTGTGACCATATTATTACACTGTAGGAAACCGAGTCTGTGGGACCAGGAGTAAACACAGTGCGGACATATCACACAGTAGTTATTATGTCAGCCCTGTTTAAATACTTCAGTCATCAGAGCAGTTTACTCTTCACAGGCATCCCAAGGGTTAATTATTTATTGATTTGATCATTGATTCTTTTCCACCCCTGTTGTGTGCCAGAACCTTTTCTGGATGCTTAAGATGCATCCATTAGAAAAAAAAATAGAAAATTCTGTCCCCTCGATTTTATATTTTTTAAAGACTTACGTTTCTTTAATATGCAATATATGCTTGCATGTCTGTGTGTTTACCACATGTATACATGTTTACCACATGCATGCAGTACACATGGAGGCCAGAAATGGGCATCAGATTCCCTGGGACTGAAATTACGGAGGGTTGTAAGCCATTCTGTGGGTGCTGTGAATTAACTCTAGGTCCTCTGCAAGACCAGTGAGTGCTCTTAACTGCTGAGCCATCTCTCCAGGCCCTGGCTTTACATTTTAACAGGGGAATATGATACTGAACAATAAATATGACACACAGGTCAATTATATTCTGTGTTAGAAGATGGTAAATGCTGTGGCCAGAAGTACCATGCAGTACTTCACTGGGCAGAAGTAGGAGGATCAGGTCTATTTATCTGATAGACAGCTAGCTCTGATTCTGTGGAGCTGCTCCTTTAGGACTGAAGACTATTCCTCCAGCTTAAGAGTTACAGCCTTAAGTTGTTGGTTCTCTGGGGAATTGCCCTAGCAGTGGTTCTCAACCTTCCTAATACTGTGATCCTTTGATACAGTTCTTCATGTTGTGGTGACTCTCAACCATAAAATTAATTTCATTGTTACTTCATAACTATAACTTTGCTACTGTTGTGAATTGTAATATAAATCTCTATGTTTCCCCATGGTCTTGGGTGAACCCTATGAAAGGGTGGTTTGACCCGCAAGGGGGTCATGACGCACAAGTTGAGAACCAATGGCTTATCTCGTGTAAGATCACTTCAACTTCTAGGAGAACCCATATTCAACCACAAGTCACTATGGGCACTCAAAGGCCCAGTGCTATTCCCAACCTAAGATAGTTCTAGATAATCACCCCCACTCAAAGACGCCCACTGAGTATCACCAAAATGGCACTATGGTCTAACCAGCTTTGATGAAGTTCTGCCTCCTTCCTGCCTGTTCACTGATATTGACCCAGAGAGCACTTCCTAGCAGACTTGTGCACTCAGTCAGCATCTGCTTCTCTGGGAGCACAACACTGGTACCAGCAGGGCTCCAAGAAAGCTGAGACTAAGGTGGGACTTGGATTTAGGTCATCTACAACCCAACTAGTCCAGAGGACCATCAACAGCAAGAAACAAAGCTCTGACAGTCCCTAGCACAAGGTAGCAGCGAGATTCTTAAACTCTGGTTGATGGTGAACTGGAATAGTGTTCTGGTGGAAGGGAATGTACTAGAAGGTGTGATATATCAGGTGTTTGAGAATTGGGGCGGGGGCAATGTAAGCCTGTTGCACTTGGGTGGCTTTTTGTTGTTATTCTTTGAGAGGATATAGTTATTTAAATATAATTCAGAATGAAGATTTTCAAACCAGAAGACTCTTATGGAAACCATGAAGATCATTAATCGGAGAAGGGAGTGGGGCTAGGTACAGACTTAGGGATTTAATCATCAGGGCAACAGAGGCTGCACCTTACAGTAGACATGCCTGTCTTTTTCTCATGATGTCAGGAAGGATGGCAGAAATTCAGAGCATGCTTATCAAAAGTACCACAACTTTTTGAAAGAAGAAACAGGTTCTACTGGGAGGAACTGTCAAGGAGAGGCTCCCTCTGCTACAAGAGTATCCAGCTTCAAGATGCCCACAGCACTATCAATGGCACCTACACAGACAAGAAACTCTTTACTGGTAAGGATTCCATCTGAGGGCGTCTGTCTGGTGTGGAGAGCAACGTAAATCAGCTGAGGACTGTTGTCATCCATGAACACCATCTTTGGTACATCTGTAAGTATAGTTGCTTTGAGAAGTGCCATAAGAGTCTCTGGACCTCTTCCCATTTTTCAGGGCTGTGAGATCAGTGACATCATCACCATAGGTGAGTGCGCTTCCGCGTGTTCAAGGTCATGAAGGTCACTGGCACCAGGAAGCAGTTTCCAAAGCTCTGAGAGGACGCTGGCTAACTCCACAGAACATAGGCCAACTTCCCAGAATTTGATGCAGTTATTTTTCTAACTTACAGAGGTTAAAAATAATAATAAAGTAGAAAGAACTATGCCAAGACCAGGGACCTGGTGGGGAAAGAATGGGCCTCTACTGGAAACTGTAAGGGCCAGTTTATGTTTAGACAACGTCATGCTGACATGGGTGTCGGGTATGAGTTGGCTTAAATGTAGCTGACACTGGACAGTGACTCATCACAAAACCACTGACAATGGATGCCCGGGGAACCCCAAAATAAACAGTGGTGTAATATGTTATTTAATTATTTTTGTCGGAATGACACTTTCTATATAAATGACCTTGAGATTGGAAGCCTTGAGTCCTTTGCATCTGTCTTTGCCAGCCTGCATGTATTGTTTGTCTGTAGGCCTGTGTGCCTACATCTGTGTGGCCTGTGTGCTGGCCTACGTGTGTGCCTGTGCTCACCCGTGCACAGTCTGCATTAGTCAGCATATGCGGAAGTGTGTAACTGTCCCTGCCTGCCTAGCAATTCATTCGGTGAATATAAATGTGTTAGCTGGCTGTGCTCCCCACAGTCTCCTCAACCTCCTACCTCCCAGGGTCCTCTTCTTTCCTGGCATCTGAGCATGGACCTCACAGCCTCCAATACATGGCATCTGAATGTTTCAATGGATTTACCTAAAGATCCTATATCCCTAGATTACTTTGAGCCTGTGGAAGCTACCTACCTCTCTCTAGTAAGGACCAGTACTCTCCTCTTGCTTAAAGATGACCCCATTACATGACACTGTGCACTTTTACAGAATAATCATAACCATGAGACCAATATCTTGTGCAAAGTAACAACATACCCCAACCAAAGACAAGCCTGAGCCTGACAAGGGAGGAAAGAACACCCGTCCGCTGAGGAGCAGCAGAGCTTATCACTGCATACCTGGAGTTGCTGAGAGAGCATGCACAGATCAACAATCTGAAGGCCTGGGATCAACAGGAACCAGGGCAAAAATGGGAAAGGGAAGAAACATGTGCTGTCCATTGAGACCCATCTCAGGACAGCAGCAAACTTGCTAAGAAGGTTCTTAGAAGCCTAAAGAAATGTATGGTCCACAGCAGAGGTAGAAATGCCAGAATTCCCATGGCAGACAATGGAAGAAGAGACCAAAAGGCTCAGAGAAGTGGGTCTGTTCGAATCAACGCAGTACGCACAGAAGGCAAGCCTGCCAGATGATGCTGTCCTATGGCAGATCCGGAGGATACACCAAGCAGTAAGAGATGCTGATGAGGGTGGGACAGAGAAGGTACCAGCATCACCTGAAGTCCATAGCCAGGGCTATAAGTAGATATGCCACCACTGGACAAGGTTCACATATGACAATGGGGTGTGATAGGGACCAGAAACAATAGGGAACAGCGGAGACACTAAACTCAGAAACCAGGTGGATTGGATTATAATAATAAGCGGCGAGAATGAAGAGGCAGCCAGGGGACCCTGACCCTCAGAGAGCTGTGTGCAGTTAACAGAACATGGACAGGATAATTGGGCAAAGAAGTTCTGCTCAGTCAGTATGAGGAAATGAAATCCAGAGTAGACGCTCAGGAAGCCAAGAGCTGACATCACAATGAGCAGTTAATCTCTCTTCCAAAGTTACGCTCTGCCAGGTTTCATAATATGAACTAGTTTTCAGACTTAGAGCCTGTGGATAAAGAGGTCTGGTCCCTATCAGAAAGTACCCAGTGACACCATGATGATGGCAGGGGACAGGTCCCAAGTCATCCCTAAAGATAACCAGAGAGAGAGAGAGAAAGAGAGAGAGAAATGAAAGATCTCCCTCAGGATTCTTGGATGTGGGGATCTTTGCTGAAACCCAAGACTAAAATCATCATCACAAGACCCCTTCCAAAGTGGGTGCACATGGGTGCCAGCTAGAATATGTAGCTTGGTCCGGGTCTGGCCCACATTTACTCACTCTGTCTCTGAACTCAGTATGTAATCATTTCCTCAATGTTAAATATATAATTAAAATAGATGTGGTGCTAGTGAGATAGTTCAGAGGGCAAAGGCTTTGCCACCAATACGGACAGCCTGAGTTCCATTCCAGGGCTAGGTGGTGCAAAGTGAAAGGGGGGAACCAACACCCACAAGTTATCATCTGACCTCCACACATGCCACATGGAATATGCATATCAGCATGTGAGCGAATTCGCACACTCACATGTATGAATGCACGAACATGCTCATGCACATATATGATGGAGCACACACGCACACTCCAGATATGTCTTGCTTTCTTAACTATGATGATGTGAAGGCCAAGTAGAGGATTCCGAAGCACTCCTTCCCACAGGTGCCAAGGTAGCAAATCAAAAACCTTAGTGCACTCCCAGGAAGGACGGCAATTTACAGCATGTAATTATAAAAGTAATTGAGAAAGACCTCTGGGATTCAGGTTGGTGGTCCTCATCATATCTCTGTTTAATCATCAATCTTAACCCTTTGAAAGTCAGACCCAGAGGATGACAACAGAGTACCATGGTCAAAGTAGCACCATAAAGGCAGCTGCGCTTGGTGTGCTATCTTTGCTGCAGCAAATACAGATATCTTTGGAAGTGAGCATGTGACCTCCTGAGCCGATGGTGCGTGCTCATCCATCAGAACAGCTGGTCCACTGGGGACACAGCATCACATATTTATGATCTTGGCCCAGGCTTATGTTAATGCTCTTGCTCTTGGCATGATACAGCCCCAAGAGATTTGGACTGGCTGTATACTGATGACGTCATGCTCACTGGACCATCTGAACAAGAAGAGACTAGTGATTTTGAGGTTTTTGGAACACATGCATTCTGGAGAGTGGAAGAAAAATCTCTATGAAGAATTAGAGGTGAGGGGTGGAGGACCTGAGTGTGTCTCCAGCACTCAAATGGTGGCTCACAACCATCTGTCACTCCAGTGAGTGGGGATCTGAGTCCTCTTCTGGCCTCCTTAGGCACTGAATGCACAAGGCTCACAAGCACACATGTAGGCAAAACACCCATACACATCAAATAATAAATCTTTAAAAAGAATCAGAGATATGCCATATCTGTATCATCTTATGGGTTCAATGGTCTAGGACACATGGTGGCAGCCCTCTAAAGTGAAAGATACAGTATTGGATCTTGCAGTTATTGTCCCAAAGAAGGAACCCCAACACATAGCGTGCCCCTTAGATTTCTAGAGACAGCATATTCCAAACCTAGGACTAACACTTTGTGCAAAGTAACTTGAAATCCTGCCAGTACACAATGGGACCAAGCACAGTAAAAAGGTCCTGCCACATATGCAGGATGCAGGACAAACATCTCTGATGCCTGGGCCATATGATCTGGTGGTCTGTATGGATGGTAGTAGAGACATCAGTGTTTGGGAAGATATAGTGTGAGATTTATGACAATTTCCAAAGTGCGGAGTCCTAGCATTCCAAAGAAAGGCTATGGCTGTTGTGGAACTAAATATCTTTCTAGAAAATCTCAGAATGCTACTGGAGCCTGATAGAGACAGAGCATGTAATGGTTGGGCAAGTAATCCACCAGGCAGAATGGTTCACCATCAGCAGTCTCTGTCAGGGCTGTGGAGTGATGAGGTCACATGGGCCCCACAGTAAGTCCATTGTAAGACGGAAGTAGCTCATCCAGGATCAACCACAGACCAGGGTAAAGGACACCAGAGATCTGCATGGTCCACTGTGCCACCATGCATCATCACTGCCCCAGGGTCTTCCTTAGCTTTCATGAATGGCTCCTTGCAAAACCCTGGGTAACTGGTTTCTCCTTGAGCATAGATTTGGTTCCTGGATAGCTTAATAAATGAGCACAAACTGAAAATGGATTGTTGCTCTACTATGACGCCCTTCAAGGGTGACTTAGAAAGATGATAGAGAGCCACAGATCCCACTGGTGTGCATTCAGACTTGCAGGCAGAGAAAAACTTGTCTTCTAATTTGTGTTGGTGGAAAAAGTGTCTTTGGCTTATTTTTTAGTCCTCAATGTTTTGATCAGTAACTGCCTTGAAAGAGAACAGTTTTGGAGAACTAGACAAAATATATGAGAGAGGTCCTTGGATGGACATAAGGGATCAGGAATGCAGTACAAAGGTCATGGTGGCTTTTAATACCCACAAGAGTACCAACAACCGGGTTGCAGAGATGGTTCAGCTAGAGTCACCTAGAGCACTTCTGACACTGGCTGCTTCACTGCTGGCTACAGAAGCAGAGATGGAGGCTTTGCGTGGGCTGCCACCATGGGTTCCCACTCACCGAGGCTGGTCTTGCCATGGCTGCTACATAACCTACGTGCCAGCCACAGAGGCTGACACTGAATGCCTCCTCTAGTACTATGTCTTGAGAAGACCAACTGGCCACCCCACTAATTTTCACAGAAAGAGACAGTCATTTTGGGGTGACTGTAACTTTATTCCATATAGGTCTCAAAACTATATAATGATTAGAGTGTTCTACTCACCAGCAGACAATCCCATAAAACAAGGTGGCCCTGGCCTGCTTTCTTTTTTTCTTTTTAGGCAGGGTCTCTTAATTTATTCCTGCCTGTCCTGGAACTCTCTAATGAAGACCAGGCTGTCCTAGAACTCACAGAGATCCTCCTGCTTCTGCTGTTAATAAAGAAAGGCATGTGCCACTATGCCTAGCAACCTTTGTAACTAAACAACTCCGGGAGGAGAGGGTTTACTTGTGTATCTAGTCCCCAATCACAGTTCATTAGGGCAGGAACTCAAGCAGGAGCAGAGGCAGGAGACGTGGAGGAAAGCTGCTTACTGGCTTGTTCTTCATGGCTTGGTCAGCTTGCTCTGTTTATTTTATTTTTGTTTTGGTTTGCTTTTGTTTTTGAGACATCATCTCATTTTGGAACTCTGGCTGGCCTGGAACTCACTATAGACCAGACTTGTCTGGACCTCACAAAGATCCACTTGCTCCTGCCTCTGTGCTGGGATTAAAGGCATGTGCTACCACATCTGGCACAGCTTGCTTTCTTAAATACAACCCAAGCCACCTCTCAAGGATTGGCACTGCACACAGTAGGTTGGGCCCTTCCACATCAATCATTAGTCAAAAGTTTGACCCTGATTGGAGGCATTGTCTCAATTAAGGTTCCCTCCTTCTAGATGATTCCAGTTCACAAACAAACAAACCAGCACAATTTCATTAGCCCAACAAATCCACAATATAAAATAGCAAAGGTGACACAAATGTAGGTCCTGGGCCGTGACATCATATCCTCCTGTCCATAAAAGAGAATGAGGGGTTAGCCTGATGCCGTACCAAGTGGGAGGTCTTCTAAGGATGGTAGTGGTTTTCTCAGTCTGGAAACCAAGAGGTAGCCACAAGAATGACTTTCTTAGTATCACCTTCAGTCATCCACTTGGGGGAATTTGTGTTTTGTGCCTGCATCTCTGGGCTCTACAAGGTTAAAGGTCCTGTTCATAAGAGGAAAAGTACTTCCACCAGAGATCACAGAAAAAGTCTCTTTGAGCAATTAAGACACAGATGCTACTTGGGCACTCTGGGGTATTTTATCAAGCAGGAACAGAGAACAAGTAGAGTCAGTATTTTGACAGGCATGTCAGACATTTTGCTACTGTGGCAAACACCTCAGAACTCACTGTAAAAGCGGGAGTGATTTCCTTTGGCTCATAGTTTTGGATGTCTTAGTCTATGGTCACTAGGTGTCATAGTCACTGTTGTGTTGCTGTGAAGAGACATCATAATCAGAGCAGCTATTATAAAGGAAAACATTTGATTGGGGGCTTGCTTACAGTTTAGTCTATTGTCATCATGGGTGGGAGGATGGCATCATGCAGGCAGATGTTAGAGTTGAGAGTTGAGTAGTTGAGAACTACATCCTGATCCAGAGAGAAACCCTGGGTTTGCCATGGGCTTTTGAAAACCTCAAAGTCCACTCCCAATGACACACTTTCTCCAACAAGGCCACATCTCTGAATCCTTCTAATCCTTTCAGATAGTGCTATTCCCTGGTGACTAAGCATTCAAAGTGCCAAAGGGGTCCATGTATTATTCAAAGTGCCACACTTGGTTTCATGTTTCTGAGTCTGTGCTGAGGCAGACCATTATGGTGGAGATGGACTAGTGGAGGGCAGAGTGGAGCCGAGCTGCTCACCTCACAGTGACTGGAGAACAAAGTGCTAGCTGTGGGCCAGGAGTAAGATATGTCTTTCTTCAAAGATTTATTTAGTTCTACACCTCCCATAGTCTGTCTCTTCACATAACTCAGTCCATTCACATAGTCAGAACTTCCCCCAAGGTGCCAGTTTGGAATTCTACTTGTATCAAGGAGCGAACTTTCAACACATTAGCCTTTGGGGACACTTTATAACCAAACTGTAACAGCAGAAGTAATGGAGCAATGTGGGAAAAACCGGCGGGCCACAGTAGCAGCCCCTGGGCCCACACGGCAGCAGCCCGGGGGCCCGGGACCTGCGAGGTGGAGGCTGCCTGGAGGCTTCCAGGCAGCCTGCCTCACATACCGGAGGAAGGTCCCAGGTTCCAGTGGCTGGAGGCTTCGGTGGCGGCAGGCCCAGCAGGCCCAGCAGGCCCCAATGATACGAGGAAGTCCTTGGTTCCAAAAGGGTTTATTGTCATGGCGGATGGTAGATGGATATGGATGTACCCCCCCCCCAAACTCAGGGCAGACCTGAGTTAAGTAGGGAGGGAGAAAGGGGGAGGTTCTGGGGAGGAATGGTTAATTGGCTCCACCCTCTGACCTTCATTAGTATGTAAATCTCTAGGGCCTGAGGCCTGTAGTTACACCCTCTACCTGTGCACTTTGGGAGGGGCTGTAATGGCCTACGTGACTGAACAATGTAGGTCTATGGAGATTGGACTGCTTTTCAGGACCCTGAGTTCTGGGGGCGTGACCGAACTCCTGCCGTTTCTCCCTTGGAGTCTCGGGGTTCTAGGCCCATGCCCAGCCAAGAACCAGGATACCCTTACGCAGTCCCACAGAGCAATCATCAAGAGAAGAGAGTATAGCTGTCACACTGGGGACAGGGGACAACATGTTTGACAATCCTGTTATCTACTTGAGTGACTCTTGAAGCTCCCTCACTCAGGTTTGAGAGCTAATGAGAAAGTGCAGTGGTTGTAACCCGAGAAGGTTGTGGTGACCAGGGGAAAGACCCTCTGAGGTGATGGTCCATCCAGGGGTCACCAGGTAAGCCATCTAGAGTGCCAAAGTTACTTTATTAGTGAGAGTAATCTAGACTTGTTAATAGGGGAAGAGAAATGAACATGAACTGTAGCCCTGAGACTAGCAGCAAGGTCAGTGGCTGTTGTTTCCCCTGCTAACCTTCTTGATAGATGTTTCTCTTGGAAAAGAAGTCACTAAAGACTGAAGGCGCTGCTCCATGAACTACTGAGGAGTGCATCTAAGCAGCACAGTGGGTAGATTACAGTAGATCCTGTGATGACCCACATGGGCTCCAACAGCTGCTGAGGAATCTGCCAATCCACAACAGAGTTGTACCATCATCCTCTTCAAAGGCTGCTCTCAGCTCCCCAACTGAATCAGAGGCAGGGAAGTCAGACCTCCCCACCTAACTCAGGTTGTCCCTTCCAGTATCAGATGTATGTGTGGCGTTGATTGGCAACTTCACTGAGATAACTTCACAGTCTAGTCCTGCTTTTCTTCCCCTGAACAGACCTTGACCCTGGGAACATTCTGGGGAAGACAAGGGCTAAGGATTGTTCATCTACCAGGGTCAGTGTCAGACAACATGAGTTTCACCACAGTGAAGCACCAGAGCCTAGGTGGAGAGAGTTTCAAATTGAGTACTGATCATTCTTTTTAGATGTTCTGATGTGAGGAAAGTAGAGGACTGGAGGGGAGCGTGGAGGAAGTGGTTAGGAAGGTACAGCTCACTGTGATAAAAAGAGGCAGAAAGAAATCACCCAGGCCTACTGGCTGGGAAGCTGACTGAGCACAGAGCACCCTGAGTGGCTTCTGTTTCTTGCCTGCTGCTCCTCAGCTGCATGGGTGAGAACAGAATGTTATTCTGCAGATGTAGTTAGCAAACTGATCTGGTCTGATCTGGTCGTGTGCTGAAGCCGGTTTCCCAGCAACCTCTTTGTCTTCTGCTGCTCTTTGTCATTCTCAGAACCTGTGGCCCTCACATGACCCCTGTCATCATGAAGGCTACTTATCTCTTGCAGCAGTGCTTCTGGGTTAGGAGGAAAACTGCACATAGTGAGGTAAAATACCAAAAAAAATCACAGTAATTTCAGAGTAAGAAATGAGGCTGTACGCATTTTTTTTTTTTCTTTTTTTCTGAGAGACGGAGAAAGATCTGAGGTTTTCAGACCTAAGGCTGCAGGAAAAGCTGGGAATGCAGAATAAGAGAACCTGCTATCAGACTCGCTATATGATTATTTGTTTCAAAGAACCCCCAGAGGATGCCTTCATAATTGAAAAATATTAATTTATATTATTTCCACATTTCCAAGTTTGCTACGGTAGCAGGGTTTCCCTGTTCTTAGTCTAGCCCTGGCTGAGGGAATGACTGGCCCTTGTACACTGCCTGCCCATTATACAGGAGAAATCACAGCGGCAGTAAAAGAATACTTGAAGCACAGACTCCCACTGTCATCTCGACACCAACTCACACTTTGCTAAGTCTTCTAATCTTTTCAAAATTACACATACTACATTCACATAATCAATTTTTTTTCAATTAACAAAAATTGAGTGTCCTTGTAGCTTTCAGTTAATGTTGATTGGTTTTCAGTTAATGCTGTTGGTTTTATTCTTTTTTTTTTTTTTGGTTTTGTTTTTGCTGTTTTGAGACAAGTTCTCACTATATAAATCTGGCTGGCCAGAACTATCTATGGGTACCAGACTAGCCTCGAACTCACAGAGATCCACTTGCCCCTGACTCTTATATTATTTGTATTAAGTTCTAGTTTATGGATCATTTAGATTCATTTAGTTAGTTCATTACTTTGGAGTTTTTAGTTCATTTTTTTTCATTTTTCTCTATAATAATATGAAGTACACAGTTGTATAATTGTGGAGAGTTACATGAAAGACAGCATGAACACTTTTAGGGTTTCTGAGGTGAACTCCTAGTCATGCAAATATTATACCAGAAATTCTTGAAGTATTTCATCTCACCAGCAGAGTTCTAGTCTGTTGGCTTCCATTCAGCCAACCATCCCTGTTTTCACTAGACAATATTCATGAGGAAATGAAGAAGGAGCAAGTCTTCAGTTTTCTTTCAAAAAAAAAAAAAAAAACTTTCCAAGGAAAGCAATTACCTGAGAAAACAAGTTAAAAACAAAGAATGAGTGGGGGGCGGGGGAGCCGTGAGCTGGGAAGCATGGTAAAGCACTTGAGTTTGAGGCAGGGGAGTGAAGTGGTAAGTTGCAGGCCAGCTGGGCTATATAGGAAACAGAGAGGAGGAGGAGGGGAAGGAGGAAGGAGAGGGGAGTGGGAGGGGAGGGGGAGAACACTGGACTAGGCTGGAATCGAACTGAACATTTGTTTAATGATTTTCACAGTTCAGGGAATGAACCCCAAGTCTTCATGTAAATTAGGCAAGTGTGCTACCAAGTTGCTACACCCCAGCCCTTAACATTTAGAAAAATGAAAACATATGTTTGTATACAAAGAGGATCGACCAGAGCTTCTGGAAGCTTCTACTTTGCTTGCCTTTGGTTAATGGCAGTAACTCCCAGATCAGAGATAGAGACCAATTGCCACAGACAAGTACCTGGTATTCTCTTAGGACCAAACCCATGCAGCATCTCCACCAACCCTGCATTGAGCACCCTGGTCTCTTAACCAACAGGCCCCAAACCTTATTTCTTGGGGCCCTTACTCCCATAATTCTTATCTTCAGCTAGTGTCATCACATCACATGACAGCATGAACTGTCATCTGTCACTTGTGACTTCTCTTTTCACTTCACTATCAAAGCCGCTAATTATCTGCATACATTTATTCTTTTTCTTACTCTATCCCTCTTGCTGCCCTGGATGAAGCTTCAGTTGAAGCTTTATCTGTCTCTTACCTGGGAGAAGGCAGTAGCCTCCCAAATTGAAGTCTGAAAAACTTCAGGCAGCTCCATAGATACTTTTGTCCCCTAGTATAAGCCCTGTCATTGTGACAAAGAAAACTGAGAGAGATCTCTATGAGTTTGAACCTAGCCTGGTCTATATAGAGATCTTGTCTTTAAAAGTAAATAAATAAATAAATAAATAAATCCTTGAAGTTTAAAAATATGGGTGGTGGAATTGGTGCACACCTTTAATCCCAGCACTTGGAGGCAGAGGCAGGTGGATCTGTGAGTTCAAGGCCAGCCTTGTCTACAGAGTGAGTTCCAGGACAGCCAGGACTACACAGAAAAATCCCATCTTGAAACAAACAAACAAACAAACAAACAAACAACAGCAACAACAACAAAAACCAAAAGGCAAGGTTTAATTATAGTTCACAGTTGCAGAGGCTCCAGGCCATGGCTGGCCAGACTGGCTGCTGTTTTGCAATCTCTATGGGTGCCAGATTTTGACATCTGAGTGTATAATGATCAAAACTGTTCATCTCATGGCAGGAAGAGTAAGAAAGAAGGAAGAAAGGGCCAGAATCCCACAGTTCCCTTCAAAAGCATCATTTGCCAATGACCTAAAGCCCTCACACCAGGCCCCATCTTAAAGATTTATGATTTTCCTCACCATTCAAGATCCAAACCACAGTAAACTCTGTCCGCAGCCCAGCCTTAGCCTGGCTTTACATTCTGTCCCTACCACCTCTCTTCCCATGTTTCAGACTCTTGGGTTTCCCCAGAAATTACCTCTGTGGCTTTTTCTTGTTTTGCCACCCTTCTTGGGCTTCCCTCTCTTTCTCAACCTGGTGAACATCTCACCTGTTGGCCATGTGAACCAAATGCATGGAGGTGCACACCTATAATTTCAGCGCTGAAGCACGAGGACCATGAGTTTGAAGACAGTTTGGACTCTGCAGGGTGACCATGTCTCACATAAGCTAATAAAGTACAGGGTGAATATTAACTCTCGGCAGCTTTCTCCAGGCAGAATCTGCCTCCTCTCATCTGTGTTCCTGAAGTGTTTACCTGTGTTGCTCAAGAAGCATTTATTGTAACTGGGAACACTGAGTCTCATCCATCTTTGGACTCCTAGACCTAGGCATATAGTGTTTAGTAAATAATGGACTAAGTGAAAAGAGAACCCTCAATATCGTTTTATATTGTCCCAAGCAAAGATTCGCATATGTAGAGCAGACATTACCATACGGACCTAGCTACCTTCCCTCTTCCCCCATTCAGTCCACCATCGATCGACATCTCATTGGAAACTATTTTTGGAGGAGAATGGTATCATCTCTAGTGAACTTACAGATATCCCTAGGATGTCTTCAAAATATTAGTATCACCCTAAACACACCCCCCACCCAAATTCTGTGCTAGAAGGAACCTCAGTTGTCAGCATTTCCAAAGAAATGTCTCTGGGAGCTCCTGGAGAAGCACCCAGGTTGGATGGCCACAGGGGAGCTGAGAGGAAGTAGGTCCAGAGCAAGGGCTGAAGCAGGGGCGGAGGGCCAGTTCTTAGTGAGGGAGGTACCAGGCAGTCTGTGAATGCAGAGACTGAGGAGAGGGTGGGGGTGGGCTGCAACTTCAAAGGCAACCTCCTCCTGCTTCACAGTTTGGTCAAATGCCTTCTCTGCGTAGAGAACTGATTTCCAAATCTTTCTGTGTAGTGCCAGACAACCCTCCAGTAATTTTCCAACTTTAATTCACCTTTAACTTAAACATAAATACATGCCTCGTGGCATTTTTAAGAGGGGTGGGTGTTTGACAAGATGAGATGAGTGACATTAGGGTGTCACAACTCCAGACAGGTTTCACATGGCAGGGTTAGTTTCCCAGTGAGTAGGAGTGTGAAATGGCTGAGAAATGGCTTCCCAATTGCTCTGCCCTACCATGCTGATTTGCAAACACACAGCCTTCCCACAGTGCTGAAAAGCTCCCTGCTCTGGGGTGAATGAACCCTGTGAAGCTGCTGCTTGGCTCTCACCCAGCAGCTTGAAAAGGCTGAAAGGAAATGTTAACAGTCATTTGATGCAACAGGCAGAGCCCAGGGATGGGACCAGCCAGGGCACTTGCGATGGGCATCCAGGGCACAGCACAAAAGCTTCCCCGGGAGCTCTCCAGACAACGGTGGCATGGAGCCCAGGCCTCACGTTTCACTTTAAAAGAGGCCACCATCTTGTAGGAGGAGTTAAGATGGGAGAAGTAAGGAGAGGAAGAGGAGGAGTAGGGGAGGAAGAGGAAAAGGAAGAGGAGGAGTTAGGGAGAGATGTAGGAGGATGGAGAACCACAGGTGTGGAGAGCAGTCTTGAGTAACAATTTATATTTAGGTTAGCTAATTGAGAAACAACTTTCTTAGTATGGGCATATTGTTATTGAACATTGCCAAACATATAAAGCCTTTGATTAATCTTTAAGCATTAGAATCTCATTACTGGGCCCATATGGATGGCGGAATAGTCTGGGCAATGCCCAGCCTTGCAGACACAGTGTGGAAGATTGGCAGAGCCATCGCCCATGCTGGCGTCTCGTGGGTGGCAGGGCTGGTGCTTCTAGCTGGCCGTTTCTAGCTGCTGAGCGCACATGGCCTCCGGCCGAGAAACACGTTGGCTGGGCTAGGCCAAGCCACTGCAGCTTAGATAGTCGGCTTGACTGGCGGCCGGTTTTTAAATAATTACTTCAACACCATCTAAACAGGTTGAGACATTCCTTTTGGTCTATCTGTAGCCAAAGGGTCACTTTTCCACAGCTGAGCGGAGCAAGTTACCGGCCTCATGAGCCCCTGTTCTTCCCTGGGCTTGACTCAGGGCTGGTGGAAGAAAGATGACTCTTTTATGTTGGAAAGCAATATATGCCTTAATTTCACATGATTTTAACTCTGAACTATGTTAGATCCCTGTATGTGGTTATTACTTTGGATTAATATTCCAAATAGTGATCTCCCTTTGTCACAAAGACAAGAGCTGGGGAAGATCATGGGGACATGAAACATCTTTCAGAGTTGGTCAGACCGAACTGCTGTGCTCAGACTCATCCAGAGAGGCCCAACTGAGACCTTAATCACTTCCAGAGTGTCTCTTCATGCCTGACTGCTTAGTGTTGGGGTTGTAGCTCAGTTATAGAGAACTTGCCTAGCAGGGCTAAGACCCTGGGTCCCATCCCCAAGACCAAACAACACACTACGTCTTCCTTTTCTTGTCCCTCCTCCTCCTTTTCCTCCTCCCCCCTCCCTTTTTAGAGACAGGGTTTCTCTGTGTAGCCCTGGCTATCCTGCAACTGACTCTGTAGACCAGGCATTGTACTCAGAGATACGCCTGCCTCTGCCTCCTGAGTGCTGGGATTAAAGGCCACCACTGCCTGGCTTGATGTTTCTTCTTTTAAAAAGCTATATAACGGGGGCTGGAGAGATGACTCAGCGGTTAAGAGCACTGACTGCTCTTCCAGAGGTCCTGAGTTCAATTCCCAGCAACCACATGGTAGCTCAGAATCATCTGTAATGGGGTCTGATGCTCACTCCTGTTGTGTCTGAAGACAGCTATAAGGGAGAGAATAATAGGCAGTGGAGTTCTCATTCAAATGAATTCTATCCCTGACCTCAGTATATAAGACAACAAAGAATTGAGCTGCTTCCAGTGAACTGGGATGGGAGTATGGGAGTTTGACCTCCTTTTTTCTCTTGGCCTCTGGGAAGCCATCCATTCTGGGTTCTAGAAATATGCCATCATCCCGATCATAATTCCCAATCTCAGAGGGAAATTCTGTCATCTGGTGCTTTCGATGACTGTTTTCAAATGTTACAAAAAAAATCTGGCAGAGTCCCAATGGCAGAGTTAAGCATTTGGGCTTGGAAGCCACTGGGTTGTAATATTAAGGTGTCTAAGTGGCCAGCTCTATTCTAGGGGTTCCTAGTCTCTCATCTAAGCCCCTGATAGACAAGAGAAAGGCATAAGAAGCACCAAGAAATGCTGGAGAACAGGAAGAGCATGACACACACACCTCTGAGGTCAAGTGGCATGTCAGCTTTACTTTCTGAGCTGACTAAGGGTACCTCCCACCAAGCTGCTTGCTTGCTGAGGCCTGTCTTGAAAGCTGACAGTAGATGGTTGTGTCTATGCAGAGGTTTTTGCCCAGCAGCTAAAGAACATGTAACAGATGCCTGCATGCAAATCCCAAAAGGCTCCAGAGCAGCTTCCTTTTCTGAACACCCTAGGAGAGCCAGGCCCACAGGTGGTCTTCATGCTGGGGTATTTGAGTTACTCCAGATAACTGATCCCTTGGGTTTATCTCAAAAGGAGAGAGGAAAGGCCTTGCCTCAGGACACAGAGAGGCCATAATAAAGAGAACTGAACTGTGCTCTTGAGAATCAGATAATGCTTCTTCCTGGGACAAGGAAACTATGAGGTCAGGCCTGAGGCCTGGGGTTATTTCGGTGTCTATTTCACCAACTGAGAGGCCACAACCTGTCTTCTTAGTTTCCCTCTGCAATCAGGCTTACCAGGTTCACCATGTTCTCTGTGCAGCTGTAAGAGCCAGTCACTAAACACCGTTCTCTACAAACTGGTCCATCTTGGAGCAGGCCACATGACAAGAATGCTTCTCTTGGTAACAGGACAGATTGTCACACTGCTGTGAACAAAGCCCTTGGTTCCCAGGTCTGGGGCAGCATGGCCCTGGCTCGGGCAATGAAGTATAATTATTTGGAAGCTGGCCAGGCCTCCTCCATGAAGAGCAGGATCATCTTGAAAAACTCAACACATTCCACACCGTCCCAAGAGGGAGCACAGGAGAGACTGGTGAAGATTCTGAGTTATTTAGACTCTGGAGCTGGGCTGTCTGTCCCTAAGTCCTAGCTCCTGTGAAAATGGACAGTGCTCAGATCCCCTATTCCTGGAGTCATTGCCAAGAGCTACTGGGTGGAAAGTGCTGGAGTAGTTGTGCTCCGCATAGATGAGGTACAGCGACCTACTCAGGGCTTTGTTTCCAGGTTAAATCTCCCCCTCCCCCTCAAATCCATGCCACTCTGCCACAGTTTGAATACATATTGAATACGGAGGATTCACAAGGCCAGTTCGCTGTTCCCCACACACCCCAAGTCTGGTATCCATAGCTCTGCACTGTGCCATAGATCCTGGGAGAAAAGTCTTAACACTCTACTTGAGGACTGGCTGGCAGCAGGATCTCTCCAGATTCAGTTGGAGAGTTGCAGTCTACCTCTGGCCCTAAGCTGGGAGGAAATGGGGCCATGTAGCCTAGCGTCTGTTGACTGTTCGTGACTTATCTGTAAGGACAAGGCAGGAGAAGCCCCTGTAGGCCCTCAGGGATCAGACTGGTGAAGCAATCCACAAGGAACTTGAGGGTCGTGGTCTCTAACTTTTGCTATTTGGCCACATGTTCTTGAGCCAGCTCTTTCTGCCTTTGTAGAATGGGGGATGTGACTGTTTTCAGAAAAGACAGTAAGGAAAACGATTGCCAAGTACCTCTTTAAATAGAGCAGACGGTAAGCATAAACGCTTCAGGTAATGAAATTGAGTCCCTCTTCCTCCTCTGCAGCCTGAGCCACGGAATCAATAATGTTTTTCCAAGTGCAGTGTTCCCAGGACAAAATGTGAATCAGCTCCCTGAGCTGGGCCTGCAGCCTTCGGATGGGGAGTGGCCTGGGTCCTCTGCCCCCCTGCCACACCCCCCCACGCCCCACTGTCTATGCCTGGGGCTGGCATGAAGCAGCAAGTGCCCATCCCTTCCTGGGACACCATCCAAGATGCCAGAGTTGCAGATTTCTCCAGTGTCAGAAGAGGTTTTGTTCAGGGGTCCAGTATGCACAATGGGAGCTGCTATCTGTCTTCGTTTTGTTTTCTCAGATGTGGACCTAACTGTTTTTAGTGGGGACCTATTGTGCTGAGTCTCCGAGTAAGCACTGTCTCCTACTGTATCTACTGTAATCCTCTGAGCCACCCACTTTGGGAGGCAGCTGTGATTACAGTTCCTATTTTACCTAAGGAAAGTCAGGGAGGCAAGAGAAAACAAAGGGCAGGTCTCTTGTCACTCCCCCGCCCCTCCTTATCTCACTTGGCCTACATTTACAGACTTCCAATGGAACAGAAAAGCAACCTGCAGTGCGGGGAGGCACTAATCATGGAATCCAAGGCAGTGGGGGTTCCCACAATCACAGAAAAAATGCTGCAGTGTGGCTATGGGGGCCTCTCAGCTTTGAGGGGCTAAAGGTGGAGGGAATGGGGTCTCTCTTCTCTCACCTGGCTCTAAAAACTGGCACACAAACCTGCAGGTCACCAGAGAGGGTTCTGAGCCTACCAGGACTGATCAGAAGTGCACTGCATGCAGGCTGCCAGTGCCACTGCAGGGTCCTCAAGGCACTGCATGATCCTCAACAAGAAGGTCAGCACCAAACACCATTCCAGTGAAAAGCACCCAGCCTCGTGACTGATGCCCACTTGCTAACTGTCTGTAGTTTGTCTAGGTTGAAGTCTATCTGGTCCCATCTTGTGAATACAAGTGAGAAATGGAGGAAGAGAGGAGGACCTTCCGATAACTTCCTGCCACGCTCCATGGAGAAGAATGCTCCGGCTACTACCCCTGTATCCAGGGAGTCGAGATGTAGAGCAAAGGAGAGTTGCCTGTACAGATCTGTTGATTTCTAACTTAAAAAATACACAAGTGTGTTCTTGTATATGTGTAGATGTGTCTGTGTAGATGTCTGTGTGTGTGTGTGTGCGCATGTGTGTGTGCATGTGCGTGTGCGTGTGTGTGCGTGCATTCTTAAGCATACACACACACTTCCTGTCAGTTTAGCTTAGGGACTGGGACAGAGATTTCAGGTTACTGAGTGACATCTGTTCTGCTCTTCCATCTAACTCCATAGCTCAAGCTCATCAAAAACATGATGCCCAGCTAAAGACTCCACTTCCACGCCTTTGTGGCTACTGAGATAGAAAGGGTTATGATCTGTGGAGTTTTCAAGACAGTTACTTAACTGAGCTGACTCAGACATGTGAGTCCCTCTCCCTCATCCTGCTGCTTGGAATGCAGACTTGATGACTGATGTAACTCAGCCCTCCTGGATCATGAGGTAATGGGTTGGGGTGGGGAGAAATTTAGAGCTGAGGATGTGCTGGGGGAAAACAGAGGCAGCTTTCTTGCTCTAGAATTCTTATGCTTGAGAGAACAAATCCTTGCTTTCTCTTGTATAACTTTTATTTTTATTTTGTAATTGGTGGTTTGAGACAGGGTCTGTCTATGTGGCCCTGGCTGTCCTGGAATTCACTACATAGAACAAGCTGGCCTCAAACTCAAATCCATCTGCCTCTGCCTCCCATGTTGGGATTAAAGGTGTGTGCCACCATGCCCAGCCTTGTATAAAGCTTAACTTACTCCTAAATGGGTCCTATTCAATAGAGGAACCTGGAATTACTAGCTAGTCAGGGTCACCTGAGTCCTGTTTGTTCTGTCTCCTGAACACACATTCCTAAGTGCTTTGTAGCATGCTGAAGCACGAGTTACAGGATCTTCTGGAGAAGCTTCAGTAGAAAGACTTGTAGAGAGTACTGAATTAAAGTTTGAATTCACTTTGCTGTACTAGTAGGTACTGGGCTGCTTTGTGAGTCTGGGAAGTGCTGGATACATGGCTTTCTGAGCAATTAGTAATGCATGCTGTAAGGAAGGGCCCTTTACAGAAAGCTACTCTGCAAATGGGAGCCTGTCGGGCAAGTTGGGACCAGCTGAGACTGTAGTCAAGAAAGCCAGAGGACCTTTCTGAGGCTAATTCAGATCTCATCTTTTAGTGGACCAAGATGTCTAGAGAATATGCCCCAGAAGCTGTTTCCTGCTGAGCTCGCAGTGATCAATACCCTCAGGTTAGAAGCTAGTTCATCTGTTTCCTTCTCTGCTGTTTCCAAGGTTGCTGTTCTACCCTCACATCTAAAGCAAGAGACAGAACATAGATGGCCTGGCAAGTCTGCTCCTGTACAAAGAATAAGACTGGGGAAATGTCTCACTATGCTTCTATTCAGGTAGATTCACACATTCAGTGTATGGTCCTAGGCCTCGTCCTTGGCAGAGCGAAGTGCTGGGCAGGGGAGCGTCCCTGGAGACTATCTCTAGGGAAGCTGTCTGACTTTGTCCCTCCCTGATTGGGTCATATCCAGGCAATCGGAAGCCTGCTGCTTCTGCTCCTTCTAAGACTCTGGTTTTTGTTTATATTGAAGACTGGTTAGAAGGAACAGAAAAGACTCAAACCAGCTTAGCACAAAAGGTACCTTGGGGAAGGAGTAAGGGTTTCCTTTTTGTATACACTGGCAAAGAGGACCTGTGTCTGCAAAAAGATAGTCAAAACTCAGGACAAGAAGGTCTCAGGAAGCCCAGCATGGCCTTGAATTCAATCTTCTAGCCTTAGCTTCCCAAGTAGTTGGAATTATAGGCAGTTCTACATCACCACTCATGGCTAAATTACAAACAAAATTTAAAAGCCAAGCCTTCATTCTTGCATGGAGGGTTGGTTGGTTGGTTTTCTTTTTTTTCCTATTTGGGAGATCTTGTTCTCAATGTCAGGTCTTTTGGCAAAGGCATGAAAACTACAGCTGAAGAAGAGGCACAGCTGCCAAGTCATGAGAGCAGCCAGGGCCAGGAGCGGTCAGCTCTCGTGATGGCAATTCTGGTGATGGTACAGTCTGCTTGCCACAGCCATAGCCTAGGAAGCTTAGCTATGCTCACCTTCCCATGTTCTCTGATCCACACACTGACTGACCAGGTCAGCCATAACTGGTCTACGCACTAGCTGGAATTTGAGTTCCTTTGGATGGGGAGTCTAACTTATTTTTTTCTATAACCCCGTGGTCTATGTCAGTCAGCTTTCAAGCAAATACCTGGTGCATCAAAGAATGACACTTTCTTGAAGGAAGGTTCTAGGTGATATGGGAAGGCTAAGAAAATGCACTTGGAGCATATCTATAGGCTTTAGTTAGACTCTAGGCCCTATTTGTAGCAAATGGAGCATTAGGTAACCCCTGATCTTGGAACCCAGAGGACTCATTCATCCTTTCAAGAATATGCCCAGCCCAAACTGGATGTCATGCCCTGCTATTGCTGCAGCCCAGACAGCCCTAGTTTTCTTAGCCCTACAATCCTCTAGCCTCTTGGATTCTCGTTGCTCACTGGTAAACAGATCATGGGTTACTGAAGAATTAAATAGCATACAGTAATGTGTGATGTAACAATGTTTTGGTCAGTAAACAGTGTCCCTTTGAGACTCTATGTCCTACTGGGGTGGTCACCATCACAGTTTGTTTAGGATGCCTTTCTTAGAACTTACCATTAAGCAACCATGATTACAATGTATAAAATACTTCCTTCTGTGTAGTAGTTATTCTAGTATTTGTGGTCGCCTGCAAGCCAAAATTGTGTTGTTTGTGGTGGGCTGGGGAATACTCAGGTAGAATTGCAACCATGTAATTTACAGCAAATCTCTTGTCTACCAGGAGATGAAACTGACTAGTCTAATTAGCATACAAAATCCTAGTCCCCACCGAGGCCTCTTTGCATATATAGTGTGCTCTTCTTTTAGTGTATAGGTAAAGCTTATGGCCCAGCCCCAGGAAACCAGGTACACTGTGCAGGCCAGCTGGGTAGGAGAGGATGGGGGTGGTGGTTGGGCAGGGGCGGGGGTGCATAGCGAGAGGAGTACTGAGCCTTCTCTATGTATAACACCTTACTTAGGGTAGGTGCCTTGGTTAAAGGGACGACTGGAGCTAATGGATGCCCTGGTCACTGTTCTGCTCCCGCCTCAGCTCTGCTTCTTTTCCCTCTTGATTAGCTTCTGGTTGCCAAGCTCAGCTTTCCTGTTTGCAGCCCTGCCCACCCCCTGCTGCCCACTCTCCCTGGCTTACCCTGCACCAGCCCACCCTGGGGAAGACTTGAGTCCCAGCCTCCAGCCCTCAGAGCCTCATTTGCTTCCTTCTTCCTTCCAATTTCCCATGGTTGACCTCAGAGCAGCAGCATTTATGTCTCTCCTCTGATGTCCTATTGTCCACATCCAGTTAGGAACACAGTGACAAGGGACAGCAAATGCAGAAAACAGGAGACATTTTTGAAAGTTAAAAAAAAAAAAAAAAAAAAAAAAAAAAAAAAAAAAAAAAACAAGGAGAGAGCAGATAATTTCCAAAGAACATTAAGCTCTATTCAGGGATACAATCTCCAATCAACAAAATGAAAGTCGAGGAGGGCTGGCCCCACAGGGACTGGCTAAAAGGCAGCCTGGTGGTGAGAGTGATCCGGAGCTGGCTTCTCACACACCCCATGGGAGGCACTACTTAGCAACAGACTCAGTCAACTCTTTCCTGGCAACCAGTCCAGCCCTTGGGGGCCCAAATTGGACCCCACCCCAAAGCCACAGGTTTGTGAGCCTCCTTCTCCATCCCTCCTCCTCCTCCCCCGTGACAGGACTTGCCGAGGTTCCCTCACCAGGAATCACGGAGGAACTGCTCTGTCGTGCTCTTAGCTAACAAAATTCTTTGGCAGGCAAAATGTTGTCTGAGTCAGCTCGGAGACATAATTAACCATCCTGATGCTGCCTACAGGAGGAAGGGGCTGAATGCCCAAAGTGCCAGAAGAGCAGCTGTCAGACTGCCAGAGGCCTCGCTGACCCAGGCAATGTGGGGGACCTCCATCTGGCTCATTCCTGCTCTCTGGGCCTTAAGACTGTATTGTTGAAGGATGAAGAGATGCCTCTTTGTGTGTGTGTGTGTGTGTAAGCCAACTAAGAGTGCAGGAGTGCATGTGTGTTCATGCATGTAACATGCAGTGGTCAGAGGTGGGTGTCTATCTAGTATCTTCCTCAATCACTCTCCACATTATTTTTTAATTTAAAAATTAAATATTTTTATTATTTCTAAGTGTGTGTGTGTGTGTGTGTGTGTGTGTGTGTGTGTGTGTGTGTGCGCGTGCCTATGTGGGTACCTGCAGAGGCCAGAGGTATCAGATCCCCTGAAACTTGAGTCACAGGCAGTTGTGAACCACCCAATATGGACGCTAGGACCCAAACTACTGCCCTTTACAAGAGTGGTACATCTCTCTTCTCCCCGTGCCTCTGGAGAGATTACTGACTGAGCCATCTCTCCAGCCCCCTCTGCCACCACCCTCTCCGTCTCCGTCTCTGTCTCCGTCTCCGTCTCCGTCTCCTTCTCCTTTGAGACAAAGGCTCTTTTCTGAACTTGGAACTTGCTTATTCTGCTAGACTGGGGATCTATTTGCCTCTAGCTCCCCATCACGGGAATACAGGTGTGTGTCATTGTGCCTTGCTTCTTAACATGAGTTCTGGAAGATGAAACTCTGGTCCCTCAACTTCCAAGACAATTCTTTATCTACTGAACCAGCAGCTTAGTTTTGACCCTCTTCCTGGGTAACTTGTTTCCGACTAGGGTCTTTTCAGAGCAGGCAGATAAGCCAAGCAGGAAAGCTGCACCAGCCAAGCTGCTTGCTGAGGGTGACTGAGTTTGTCTTATCAAGAAATGAAGAGATGAAACAGGGAAACTGTGAAACCTGGACCAGTCCTCCAGGCATCCACCACCCTGGTCACATCACATGTCCAGTGTGAAAGGTCAAAGGGCGTTTCCTGAAGTCTCAGTGGATGCTTTGCTCATTTGCATCCCTGTGTTTCGATGCACGTTCCTTCTAAAAAGCCTACAGCTCCCTGCCAAGGTCTCTGGGAGCCACGGGCAGAGTCTCTTCTTTCCTTCCCTTTATTCCAGCACCAGAATGTCTCAGCCTCTTACACAACCAGTAAAGTCTTGACATAGCCTTCGGCCTGGCCTGCCAGGCAATTAGCCTGAGGTTTGCACAGACTCAAGTGCTGAAGCAGCCAGCAGTCTGAGATCTCTACATCTCTACTGGTTTAGCTGGGTGTGGTAGTGCACACCCTTCATTGAAGCACTGGGAGGCAGAAGCAGGTGCGGCTCTGTGAGACCAGCTTGGTCTATAGTGTGAATTCCAGGTCAAGAATTACATGGTAAGGCTCTATCTCAGAAGAAAGAGGAGGAAGAGAAGGTGGAGGAGGAGGAGAAGAGGATGACATGACAAGGGTAGGAGAAGAGGAGGAGGGGGAAGAGGAGGGGAGGAGGGAGAGAAGAAGAGGGGGAGGAGGGAGAGGGAGGGGAGGGGCAAGGACGGGAAGAAGAGGAGGACAGGAGGAAGAGGGAAAAAGTGGAAGATGAGGGGAGGAGGGGGAAGGAGGAAGAAGAGGAGGAGGAGGAGAAGAAGAGATCTCTACTGTTAATTGCACTTCCATCTTCAAACATAGAACAAGTTTACTAAGTTTTATTTTGTTTTGATTTGTTTCTAGTGTTGGTGATCTAACCCAAGGTCTCACAGTGTACTTGGTCTAACACTGAGCTGTACCTGCAAAGCCCTCAGTGATGTTTTAACTCTGCAGAGCAGTCTTGGGAGACAGAGACCAAGAACAGAGCAGCAGGAGGATAGTTGACATGACACTGGGGCTACTGAACTTGGGGTTGTCGTTGATGGTAGTAGTTCATATGACCTGTCTCTCTGTCTCCTTCTCTGGGGTATATGTGGGGTGTGTGTGTGTGTACTTATATTCTGTGCAGCAGAATAGAAGCCAGAGGTCCATTTATTTTCTTTAGTCCTTCCTTCCTTCCTTTCTTCCTTCCTTTCTTTCTCTCTCTCCCCCAATCTCTCTACTTATTTCTCTCTTTCCCTCCTCCCTCCCTCCCTCCTCCCTCCCTCCCTCCCTCCCTCCCTCCCTCCCTCCTTCCCTCTGTCCCTCCTTCTCTCTCTTTCTTTTCTTTCTTTCTTTCTCTTCTTCTTCTTTCTTTCTTTCTTTCTTTCTTTCTTTCTTTCTTTCTTTCTTGGTCTTTCACTGAACCTGTCTCATTGGATTGTTTAAACTGTCTGGCTAACTGAGCTCCAGGAATCTATCAATCTCTCCTCTCCCTAGTGCTGGATGATAGATGTGGGTGCTACTATGCCTAGTTTTTAACTTGGGTGCTGGGCCTTTAGGCTTTGTAGCAAGTGCTGAACCATCTTCCCAGAATCCTTGATATGTTTTTTTTTTTTTTTTAAACGAAAATATCCTATTGAGAGTTGTGAGAAAGCATTCTTAATGCTTAAGCCTTACTAAAATAGACCACAGCTAGATTTGACCCATAGGCATGTGCTAGCTACCCCCTATATCAGATGACTCTACACAAGACCCAAATTTGGCAAAATGCAAAAGCTTTAATCACAGACAAGGTAACGTCATCCCCAACAGGTTGCCAGTGCCTCCAGGAGGCTCCTAGTTTCTGCCATATCCCAGCTGTGCGACCTTGGGCTACATAACCTCAGTCTGTCAGGAAAGTTGGGATGCTCTCAGAGGCTTTACAGAGAGAGTCCTTGTGAGCTGTAAGTGAGGCAGGGCATGGAGAGCGGCACAGTACAAGCACACAGGAGAGCCACAACATAAGCCAGGCTGTCTATGTGTCAGGACAAAAGAAACTCTGGGGAAACAGCAGCAAGTCTCAAGCTGTTGTATGTCTGAGACAATGAAACACTCAAATGCATTCAGGTAGCTGGGAGAACCTCTACAAGTCTGTATCCTATAACACCAAGTGCTTGTGAGGGCTACTAAGTGCAAGCCAGCTGCCTGATGTGATGCTTGCTCTGCTGTGTGAGCTCTGTCAGTATGGCTCATGGCTTTCCCTTCTTTCCCTCAGGGCTAGGGAAGAGGCTGTGCCCACTCCTTCAGACAGGAGGACCTCCAGGTGACCAAATGGTCAAGAGCGGCAAGTGATAAGGGAAGCCATAGAGAGCCAGTCCTCAGGTGGACAAGGTTGAAGATACACCAGAGCCTTGGAGTCACTATTATGCATATGTGCCCTGTCCATAAAGCTCCCCTTTGGTTTTGGTTCAGTGTGTGTGTGTGTGTGTGTGTGTGTGTGTGTGTGTGTGTGTGTGAAAGAGAGAGAGAGAGAGAGAGAGAAAGAGAGAGAGGGCAATGTGGCTCTGTTGGGCTCATACTGACCAAACCATAAGGCTGATTGCTTACCCAGAAGAGGAAGGAGGTAGGATGTGTTTGTCCTGTTCTGCCTCTTCAGCTACATAGGATCTCTGTGCCCTGACTTAAGGCCACAAGCAGCTGGATAGTGGGTGGAGCTCCATTTGGATTTAGAGAAAAGCAACCACAGATCAGATTTCATGACTGAGTCTCACCACTCCACTTCTTTCAATCTCTTCTTGATATATGCCCAAACTAGAACCTCCCAGAAGCCTCTGGGAGGTAGGCACCCAGCTGGACTCTGCAGGAACCACCTGAGCTAACACCAGTTCCTGCCACCTGCCTGTGCAGGGCAGGAAGCTATAGTTTGTATCTTTAGAACAAGCCTGGGTGGCTCTGACACCAGAAACAGACACCTGCAAGAACCCCATCAGAGCTCCACCAAAAAAAAAAAGATCAATATTGTCCCCATATAGGCAGAATGTCCCTAAATCAGAGCTAAGAACACTGCGAATTTGTAGACTGCATGGGGACTCTACTCTGTCTACAGGGTGCCTGCTTTTCTCCCATCTAGCTGAACAAGGAGTCAAGTCCTGCTCCATCCTGTGGAATCTCCTCTGGGCTGGCCATTTCAAAGCCTTCATGGGTTATGTCTTAGGGTTTCCATTGCATGAAAAGATACCATGACCATGGCAACTCTTATAAAAGAAAATATTTAATTGGGGCGGGCTTAGAGTTTCAGAGGTTTAGTCCATTGTCATTATGGCGGGAAGCATGGCAGAGTGCAGGCAGACATGGTGCTGGAGAAGGAGCTGAGTGTTCTACAACTCGATCAGCCAGCAGCAGGAGACTGTGTCACTGGGCATAGCCTGAGGATAAGAGACCTCAAAACCTGTGACACACACAGTGTCACACTTTCTCCAACAAGGTCACACCTCCCAATAGTGCCCCTCCCTATATGTTAAACGTTTAACACCTGAGTCTATGGGCCCATTCCTATTCAAACCACCACAGGTTACTTTGGGAGGAGTGGGCTGGAAGAGTGGCTCAGCGCGAAGCACTTGTTTTGTCCTGAGCACAGCAAAACAAAAACAGAACAAATAAAAAGCACCGAGAATGGGCTGGGGAGGACTTTTCAAAGTTGTGACATTAGAACATCAAAGTCACAAGCCTCCCAGGGAATGTCCTATGCCACCCTGGGTACCAGACAGTGAGCAGAGTAAGGTGCAGAGACATAGGGGAGGCATCCTTATTGCCAAATCAGAAGCATCCCTTTTGCTTTTAATCACAGGCTCCTCCTCCCTCTCTGGGCTGTCATTCCGTTGGCATCTGCAGTCTCAGTCCTTTTCAGATCCCTCTCTATACATATATATGGCCTCTGACAGCCTGGCTCATGCCAGGTACCCCTCTTGTCAAAGTCGCCAGGTTCTTAAAGGAAGATGTAGTTTAGTGACCATGCTCCAAAGCCAGCTACTTCTTGTGCCAGTTTCAGCTCTGACCAATGCCAGCACACCATCAACATGATTTTACATTTTAAACAATGCACCAATCTTTCAAAGAGCACTGATTGATGAGCAGTAATTATCAGCTAAGCAATCAGTTGCAGATTACTAATAATTGCTGACATTTCCAGCAGGGTGATTCTTCTCTCCATTCTTGATGCGTTTTGAAGCTACCAAACATTCTATTCATTGACCTTCTTTAGGCACGGATAGACTCAGATAAAAAGATATACCATGTAAGTATTTACCGTTAATATATCTGTCGTATGGGGCCAGTGAGGTAAGGCTTCTTGCCACCAAGCTTGAGTTCCATTCCTGAGACCCACATGTTAGAAGGAGAGAATTGACTCATGAGACTTCTTATCTGGTCTACATATGTGTACTATGATATGCAGGTGTATACATGCACACATATGTGCTAAATTAAAATATGACAAAGGTGCTGGAGAGATGGCTTTGTGATTAAGAGTACCTGCATCTCTTGCTCTCCCAGATTCAGTTCCTAGCATTCAATTCAAATGGCTGTTCATAACCATCTGGTGTATGTGTGTGTGTGTGTGTGTGTGTGTGTGTGTGTGTGTGTATAACAATTTTTAAGAAGCTATTTGTATTGGGGCTAGTGTAGTGATATAGTATACCCCCACAGGGGAGCGAAAACCTTAGTCTCCAAACAGTGATACACTGATAAATGCCAACTCTGCAAAGATGAAATTCACATGGATGTGCAGGAAGTTTGGCACAAGTTGCTTCAGGTTGTACAGTACTTCCGTTGTCTGTGGGTGCCTTCTGGTGTCTTGGTGGTGGCCCATGTGAAGCTTCATATATGATACACTGAGATTGGTACAGAGGGTGAAACACATCAGAAAAGTACTTGCTTAGCCCATTCAAGGCCCTATGTTCTTTTCACTCCCAGCACTGCGGAGCAGGGGCAATGTCAGACATATCAGTAGCAGGAAACATGCAGGGTTTTTACAGGCAGAACTCACTGGGGTTCAAGAGCAGAGATACACTGTGAATCACAGTCTACAGTTGGTTCCAGATTTTATAGTCCCTCCCCCACATCCTTTTCCCACAACCAATGTGAATTAGCATCTTTTTAGACAGAAAGATCCCAGAGAGTCTAAATGTTCTGACTGTTTAGGAGGCAAAACCCCAAGTGTGCGCCAGCTTCATTTTCTCTGTGAAGTTTCCCCTCAGATTTCCAAAACCACTTTGTACCTCACATTATCACCTGGTTTGCCTCGAGCTCCTGTCCGTTTTATACTGCTCTGTGTCTCATCCCACCCAGCTCAGTGCAGAGCACATAGAAAGTGCTCACTTGTGACAAATTACTTGGCTGTTTAACACACTTCAACAGACAGGATAAGAGTAAATTAACTACCCAGCCCAGGCACAGTTATTTAACCTCTCTGGACCTGTTCTGTCAGCTGTGTCTTCACAATGTTGCTGTGAACATTAAACTCCTGTGCCTGGCACTTCATAAACATGTAATGGATGTTAGCTATATTTACCACCAATCCCAAGTGTGCTGTAAACCTGGACACCAAGCCAAGGACAGAGCATGACAATGGGCAAAGAGCCAGACTTCAAGGACACCCTGTGACACAGGACCCACATGAAGGGATGTTCTTTATTGTTTATCTCTTGCAAGATCTCAAAGCACTCAAAATTATCTGCAACAATTTCTCAGGGATTCAAAGACACCACGTGGAATCTACTATTGTCAGTGTAGGGAGGATGCAAAGACCTGATGGAGGCTACTTACTTACTGGGCCAACCAAGCACAGGCCGGGAACAGAAATTGGCTCCTACAGGCCCCCTTTATCTCAGCAGCTTCTTCCTCCTGTGGTTCTGGCAAAGATAAAGCACTCAAGACTGACAGCAACTGGAGTGAAGGTCAAAGAACAACATCTGGGGCTCCCACAGCCTCAACTGCCTTTCAAATTCATCCTCCCACAAGAAATTTATGCAGGGTCTGGGGATATGGCTCAGTGACAGAGAAGTCAATAGATAGCAATAGATCCTGCTCTAGGCTTCCATCTGAACACCACAAATAAGCAAACAAGCAAGAGGCTTGGCTGTCTCTCCAATAGCAAACAGGATCCTAGTCAGTTCCATGTCTGCATTCAGATCCCCTGCCGCCAACACACCACTGTCTCCTCCATCACTGGAGTCACAACCAGCTCCTCCGCTAGGCTTTAGAGGGAACCCATAATTCTCCCTGCTGGTTCCAGAGCAGGAAAATGTCCTCTGTAGCCAGGCCCTTGCCCAAGAATTCAGGGACAGAGTTGGCAACAGCTCTATTTACAACTGCAAAAGCAGCCAAGTACGGAAAACATTGACCAGAAAAACACCTAACAAAGCCACCAGACCACACATTCTCGGGTGCACATGTGTGCTTCCAGACCTCTCTCTGCCCTGACTCTCAGGTTACTCCCAGCTCCTTGTTTTTACAATTGGAAGAGTGAATTATTCATGGCACACCATATTGCTTCCAGAGTCTCCATGAGCATGCAGACTGTTACCACCCAAGGAGTCTGCTGCCAAGTCGTTTGGACAATGGATAAGGGAGGCATAAGCAAGCAGACAATGACCTAAGTTGGGCTCCCAGCTTCACCATTGAGTACTATAAGATAGAAGACAATGAAGAGTCTAAATTATCTGAATCCCCAGAGGCAGTGATTCAGGACCATGGGAAGCCTGTGAGGACACAAATCAACAATGGAGCCTACAATGGATTTCATTAAAAGTAGGAAACCATCAGAGGGTAGGGGTATGGCCCACTAGTAGAACACTTGCCTTACATGTATGCAGCCTAAAGTTCATGCCCTGGTGCCTTACAAAAAGTGGGTGTAGGAAGAAAGAAGCCTTTAATACTAGATGTACCTTTTTTTTTTTTGGAGACAAGATCTCATATTTACCCTAGGCTAGCTCAAACTCACTGTATAGCCAAGAAAGACTTAGCAGACCTGATCCTCCTGCTTCAACCCCTTGAGTGATGAGATTACAGGTGAGTGCTACCATGCCCCATTTATACTGTTTGGGGATCAACTCCAGGGCTCCATGCATGCTAGGCAAGAGCTCTACCAACTGACTTACACCTCAAGCCCTACTTTTTTGCTTTTGCATATTGTCAAGAAAACAAATTCTATTGCTGATATATGCAGGTAAGATATATCCTGGTCTCATAGATATTAAAATGTGCATTTTATACCTGATAACATAGCTGGGCTGTGGTGGCACACACCTTTAGTTCCAGCACTCAGGAATCAGAGGCAGGTGGGTCTCTTGAGTTTCAGGACAGTCAGAGCTACATAGGGTAACTCTGTCTTGAAACAAACAATAAGTGATAATGTATTATTAAGGAAATCTCATGTATACTGGATTCTTGCTGTGTTTTTAGACAGCTTCCTGCATCCCTGCCGATCTTGTCAATGACAAAGAGGAAGAACAGAACAGGTTAGATGATTCAGTGTGCATGCATGTTTTTTGTTGTTTGTTTAATTTTTTTTTTTTTTTTTTTTTTTTGGTTTTTCAAGACAGGGTTTCTCTGTGTAGTCCTGGCTGTTCTGGAACTCACTTGGTAGACCAGGCTGGGATTAAAGGTGTGAGCCACCACTGCCCGGCATTTGTTTAAAATTTTGACACAAAGTCTTGCTATGTATCTCAGGCTAGCCTCAAACTCTTGATCCTCCTGCCTCTGACTCCTGAATGCTGGGATTATATAATGTTCACCATCACACCTGGCTCTATTTGTGTATGTGTGACTTACTTTAGGGTGACTATGTCAGTTACTCTCTCCCCTGTCCTGGGTCTGCCAAGCAATTTAGAATGTTTTTTTTTGTTTGTTTGTTTGTTTTAAAGGTAGGTATTAAACTCAGGTGCTATCTACTAACAGGTTCTATACCTTTGAATTCATTGTTAATGGAGAGAGAGCTGGGGGAGCAGAAAGGAGGTGCCTTCCAGACATCTTTTTACAAAATGAACCGTGTCTATGCCTGAGGCTGCAGCAGGCTGGCTTATGGGTTATGGTGCTAGCAGCAGCTTGACAAAAAAGCACCTCAGGACTGAACAAATGCCAGAAGACAGGAGAGAGTGTCTGCCTGGCTTTCTAGTGACAGTGTAGATGACCAGAGAGGTGGGAAGGATGTCATTATGAGACCTAGAGGCAGCATACAGATAGTTAGGGATTTGGGACTGTTTTATGCTGGCAATGTACCATCATAATGTTTCTGAGCTTGGAAAGAATTGATGTAAAGCAGTATTTTAGGGGAAAAATAAAGGCATTTCAGGATGATGGGAGCCCAGAATCTCCAAAGACGTATCTGCAGCTCTGTGTGGGGTGAATTTAGTGGGAAGAGGCAAAGTGGAAAGGATTAAAAACTGTTAAAATTAACATCATTGATCAAGTTCTGTGTACAGAAAAGGGAATTACAAGAAGGAGCCATTTTGAGACCATGGTGGTATAGGCGATTGACTTGGATAACAAATTTGACTCAATAGAAAAACTGGGAAGGAAGGGATGCTGAAGAGAGAGACTAGATAAGGAGTCTGGGACTCATTCTTAAAGAGGGAAAGTTTGGTCAAGGGCATCTGATGTCATGGAGGGAAAGTGAGATTTAAAACTGGAAGAGCTTTAGGGATTCTAATGAATTAAACTTTTAATTGTTCTAAATAGTTTCCCCAGGCTAGCAGTGCAGCACAGTGGTAGAGCACTTGCCTAACATGAGTGAGTGCCCGGCTCCCTTCCCTAGCAGAGCCAGTTCTATTTTTCCAGCCTCCTAATCTGTGGTTTGCTTTCCATACCTGCTACTGAGCCTTTGTTTTGTGAGTGTTGAGGATGGAACCAGAGCCTTGCACATCCTAGGCAAAGGCTTTACCACTGAGCTGCATCTCTTATTCTGATTGCTTTGTAAATTATGAGAACAGGAAAAATAAATTGCAGAAATGTCCAACCACCCACAAAAATTGAGAGAGCATACCCAGGCATCCGGGTCCTTGTCTGTAATCTGTAATCTCAGTGGAGGCAGAGAACACAGGATTATGAGTTTGAGGCCAGCACGAACTATATCATAATGATGCCCCACCACACACAAAGCAGTCTTCCCAAAGTTGAGAGAACAGTATATTCAAGTAATGTTTTCTGTTAGACTTAACAGTTGGCACGGCTCAGTCATGCTTGTCACACCTATTTTTCCCTTCTGTGCTCCTGCTGACATGTTATAGACAGTCCCACACTGTGTGTCATGCTAAGAATTTCAGATGTCCACTGTGTGGACATCTTCTGAAATCATCACATCATGATGCTTCTAATCAAAACTGATTTTTTTTTTTCATGTCACCCAATGGATGATATTGGACATGAGGAAGTTTTAATGGTTTTTCTACCAGAAAGCACAAGTGTACCATTGTCTGGCCTGGGATTATACTATCACATCTTCTTATATGAGGTGGCCCAAGTATGACTTCATTTAGTGAGTGCTTTTCCATATCTGGGAGAGACATGAGACCTACTTTATTCTGTAGCTCAGGCTGCTGCTTACAAAGCATGTGACTTCTGCTCCAGTCACTATCTCTCTGACACCTTCCTTCGAGAACAGCCATCCTTCTAGAGAAGTCTGTCTGTAGCTGGTATCCCCAGCAACTAACTCCACTAGCACTTCCCTGAGGTTGGTGGGAGTTCACACAGGAAGCTCCTCTTATCTCTCAGGGAAGAGGGAACAGAGAAACCAGGTTAGGGCTGATTAGATTTGAGATGACTTGGGGGATGGGCTGAGCTTTAAATCCCTCTGTCTTGTTCTTACAATGAAGAAAACACTCAGTTCCCCATGCATTAGCTGTGTGTGCACTCGTGTGCATGTGTGTGCTTGTGTGTGCCTGCATGTATGTGTGTCTGTGTCTTTGTGTGTTGTGTGTCTGTGTGTGTTTTGTGACTCCCTTTACCCAGAGCAAAAGTGTTTTCGGGTGTCTCCAGATACTGCTTAACATGGCAAAAGACCCCAGATCACTGGAATTAATGGGAAGACTGGAGCAGCCCTGGATAAGACACCAGTGAGGTAATGTCTGCTTTTTATTAAATATCCCAAACAGATTACTCACTCCTGCTAGATAAGGAGTAAAGACCCTGCCATGTTTTAAACACAAACCCTGCTACAAACAGGGTCCTTGTACTGGGGAGCCACTTTGGTCTCTAAACTGGTGGCTTGGTTAGGCAAGTGCTGATCAGAGAGGAAGACCAGTTAGTTCTGTGATCTTTGCAAGCTCCTTTTCATTAGGAATCCAGAACATGATATGAGTCTGGGATGCTTGAATGACACAAGGTCCTCAAGAAGACTCATGGAAAGGTTTCTTTTCTGTGTCCCTAGGAGAAGAGCCAGTTAGAACGGCTAGAGAGCCAATCCCACTGGGCTCTGCTTGGAAACTGTTGTCCTCTGGGCTTTCCATTTTGTGTCTGGAGCAATTTCTCCCGTTAGAGGCATCTTATAAGTTGCAAAGAGTTCCTTTGATGTTGGATCCTCACAAAAGCCTGGAAAACATACTGAGAACATGGAGCTCACATTGGCTCGGGCTCAGGCTAGGACTCAGGCAGCATGAAGATCGGAAGCTTGGGGTGTTTTACAGCCACTGAGAGGACTGGAGGAGGGATATCAAAAGTTTGGAGAAGTTGAAAAAAAAAAAAAAAACAACAGAAGAGCTAGCAGAATCTTCCATAGAGAGATGTAGAGAGAACATCAAGGCCATCAAGAGCTTCGCTGCCCTCAAGACATCATCCCGCACACTCCCTGGCTCTGTGGTAGAGCTCCAGAAGCTACATTTCACAACTTCTTGGCAGATCTCCTGACATTGGTGTCAGCCTGTCTCCTAGTTATCAGTCCCTGGAACAGACCCCAGTGCCTCCTGCTTGCCCTTGGTAGACTCCTCCTTTGCTATTTTGTTGCTTGCTGGCCCTAGTCTTCCTTGCAAGCATTTCACCCCAAACTCCTCATCCCTTGTCAAAGTAACAAAGACAGTTCACCCTTCCTTACCCAGCTCAGCTAGAAGCCCTGGCTGTGTTCTGGGTTAGCCTTGCAGAGGCTAATAGCCTGCTGTACCGCTGGGACATGGTTCTTTCTCAGAAATGTTCAAGTTCCTCATATCTGATGGTATTATATCCCTCCAGGAACTCAGCAGATTTCACTGTACTTTTTCTGCTTTTGGTTTTTCCTTCTAAAGAGGTCTCTAAGCTTAAGTAGAGGAAGAAACCGGGACACAGGGACCATTGCAAGAAGTTGCCTTTGCAGTCCCAGCAGCTATTATTAGTCAGACCAAAGTGCTTTCTCTGTTCATCTCTCAGTCGTTGGCATGATGCACCCAAGGGTGAATGGGGAAGGGATGGGGAAGGGATGGGGAAGGGATGGGAAGGGATGGGGAAGGGATGGGGAAGGGATGGGGAAGGGATGGGGAAGGGATGGGGAAGGGATGGGGAAGGGATGGGGAAGGGATGGGGAAGGGATGGGGAAGGGATGGGGAAGGGATGGGGAAGGGGATGGGGAAGGGATGGGGAAGGGATGGGGAAGTCAAGATGTAATTATGAATACCTGGAAAGGCTATGATTTATAGTTTACAATGTCTTTTAAATTTTTCAAATACAATTTCACATTATTTCTTTCAGTTCTCACAATAAAACTGTGTCTGGTACAAAGGAAAAGTAAACACTCATTCTTTTTCCTTTCTCCCAGTGAGGTTGGAGTGGGGAAATACCACCGTCTTTACAGAGGAGCCAAGCAGGGTCATGAGTATTCAAAACCAAAGTAAATACATTGGAGCCATCCTGAGACTCAAATACAGCTTCCTGGCTATCCTCAGAATCCTAGAGTCCTGGGTTGTGTATGGGGTCTCTTCCTCTTCAGTTCTTTACCCAGTTTGCCTTGCAGGCCTCAGCTTCTCAAACGTTAGTATGCCCATCTTTATTATTCATGAACTTGATTCTAAGCATTTGAATCCCTTGACTACTGTGTTCTTCATAAAACACTGAGGTAGGCATCGGTGTTATCCCCATTCTTGATGAAGAAACTGATGTGGTTAGTACTTAGGAGTTTGGTCCAAGGGAATGTCACCTGCATATAGCAGAGTAAGTGAGCTCTGCAGGTGTGGCTTCTGGGCCGAGTCCTTCATCACTGCACTGGTGCAAGCACCTGCTCTGTAGGTTTCATCAAGTCCCTTGGAGGCAAAAACGCTTTTGTTTTCTGTTTTGATCCTTCCTTGGCCCTACCTAAGCATGACATCTGGTCCAGGGTATAGATCAATAACTATCTGCTGAAAAAATACACTGGTAGCTACGTTAGGAAGGGAGTTAGAAGAAGAATCACAGAGCTGAACTCAGGTTGGAGCTCAACGATACAGCATTTGCTTGGTAAGGGGGCCATAGGTCCAAGCTGCGGCACTGGATATGGAAAACACAGCAGAATGAACCAAAAGTCATGGTGCCCGAGATGTAGCGCTGCTGGGTGAAGTAGCCATGGAAGCTGGTGGAATGCTTGTTGAGCACGTACCAAGTGAAGTTCTATCTTCAACACCACATAACCAGAAGTAGGGGCACAAATTCTACAAAAGTCAGGAGGTAGAAGCAGAGAGATCAGACAGTCAAGGGCAGCCTGGGATACATGGGGCCCTTTCTAACAAAGAAGGAAAGATCTCAGAGATAAGCTGATGAAGTCTTCTGATTCTACATGAGACATTAAACAACTGCAAAAACAGATTCTTGATTCCAGTTCTGCCTGTTTGTTGCTGTGATTGGCTCTCCCACTGAGCAAGTCCTGGAGCTTGATGACCTGGGAGGTGCAGGAACCCCACCTGGGCTCTGTCTTCAGGCTCTGGGGCTATGAATCTGGGTGAGAGTTTAGAACAGTAAATGCCCCACAGAAACTGGAAATAAAACCCATAGCTTCAGCACTCAGCTAGAATCAATGTTGAGGGCTTCCCAGATCCCCTGAGGGACCAGCTGCTCAGTCTGGGACAAACCCAAAGCACATGCCCACAAAGGGTTGCAAACTGCAAATTGAGATCTAATGTGAGCCATCTGGTCTGCTGAAGTGGCCAAAGAAAGGGACAGAGACCTGGAACCTTCCCAGGAGTGGGCTTATCTCGGGGAAGTGGTGACTCAGCTCTCCCAGAACAAAAGCTTCTAAGGAAATCCTTTGAAATAGGCCTCACTGAACCTTCCTGAGTAGCCAGATTAGAGGACTCTATCTAAGGGTGACCCCAGATACAGAGTTGTAAAGCTCATGGTCTGTGAGCATAATCTTGGTTAGGTAAATCTACATTGCTTTGGAGAAGGAAGCATGTGGGGTTCAAGAATCATCCCAGCAGGCCGGTGAGATTGTTCAGTGCGTCAGGGCTGTTGCTGCCAAGGCTAACGCCCTGCCTTTACTCCCTGGGACCCACATGATAGAAGGAATGAACCAGTGCCGGCAAGTTGTTTTCACCTTCCATGTGTGGCATGACACCTGTGTGCATGTACACACACGTAAATAAATTTGGAAATATATTTTTAGATGAATCATTCTGCAGCCATCTGTGGAGCAATGAGAAGTGTCAGAGTGGCCAGGGGCCAACAGCTGCCCCTAGAAGTGGGAAACTTTAGCCTTGGTTTTGGAGAATAGCTTTCTGGTGTCTTCTAGACATAGTCACTATTGCGTGGGGGGTGGTGAGGGGAGCAACCAATTACAGGTTTAATTATCTCCCTTCTGCCGCTTTCCTAGTAGCAGTTGCCAAGGCTCATGCCAAAACTCTGCTTCACCAATACCTGGATCCAAGGAACCCCATGTCTCAAGGGGAAGGTTTTTCACCCCAGAGCAGCTCTGAGGCTTCCCAACACAAAGGCAAGGCACCAGAGGTCAATTCCATGAGCTTCACGGCAGCTCTCCCCTTGAGCTTCTCTAGTCCTAGCAACTGGATGGAAGAGAGGTGGTGGTGCCAGCCACTTGGAATGGCACTGGAAGATGACACATGGGTAATCAACACATTTGCCCTGGCCCCCATTACTGCACCCCAGGAAGTTAGAAGGTATCTGCAAGGCCTGTTTGTGCTTGCAGTAAGAGTTCCTGGGTCGGGGCTTGCTTGAAGCTGAGGCTGTGTGGGCCTCACAGCTGAGCACAGCTGGAGATGGGCCAAGAGCTGGCAGGGGCAAGCCAGGGTTCTCAAATCACCTTGGGGTGACCCTACCTCCTTGCCTTTCAAAGTAGTCCTTCTACCTCTGCCCACAGCTTAGCCTGAGACTTGTCTACTGTCTCCTGCTGTGACAGGAGGTCTCACTCTTGGAGGGTGCTAGAGCTACCGAGGCTTTTTTGACTGGTAAAGTATGACTCAGCTCTAAAGACCCAGGTGCCTCAGGGGCCTGAATCTGCTGAGCAGGGTTGTGGGGGGAAACCACGGGGCTCCTTCAGGGCTCCAAGCTTGAATCTCCAAGGGAAATGTGTGGGAAGTTATGAAAAACGGAGCAGAAGCTGGGCGTTGGTGGCACAGGCCTTTAATCCCAGCACTTGGGAGGCAGAGACAGGCAGATTTCTGAGTTCCAGGCCAGCCTGGTCTACAGAGTGAGTTCCAGGACAGCCAGGGCTATACAGAGAAACCCTGTCTCGAAAAAAAAAAACAAAACAAAACAAAAAAGAAAAAAAGAAAAGAAAAAAGAAAAACGGAGCAGAAACTGGCTGACTTTAGGCTCAGAGAGGTTATAGGATACATTGGTCCACTACTTACTCCATCCCCGTGTATGTGGAGGGGGGGCCTCCAAGCAGCCCGAGTTTCAGCTGACCTAGAGAAGAAAGGCCATGCCAGGAGTAAAACTAGATGTGTTTCACGAGTCTTATCCATACATTCAGACAGCTCCAGGGAGCTCAGTGCATACACTCAACAACTTGAAGACTGCAGAATGTCAGTCAGTGAAGAGGACTATTTCCCTTAACACTTTGCATGTGGGGTGGTTTTTCGGTGCACTATCATCTTGGGCACTAGTGAAGACTTACAGACCAGGACTGTCTGTTTGCATGGGCCTCTCTGAGGTACGGAGCCACAAGCCCAGGGCCGACCCTCAGCTTCTGCACTCAAATGATATTTGAAAAGTAGTGCGGCTTCCAACATTAAGGGAACTGACATCCCATTCGTGCTTGGCCCTGTCACACATGAGGAACACAGAACACCACGTCTTAGCACGGAGCTTTGCACATGCCATTCTTCTCTCCCACAGAGGGCTGGAAGGCTGCGTGGTGTGAGGAAGGGGTGGGGGGCGGCGGTGCCGAGGAGAGCAGTAGGGTGGAGAGGTTGGCAAAGAAGGAAGAGAGCTAGAGAACTGGGTACGGGGCTCCCCAGGGCTGAATGGGAAAGCAGACACAGGACCCTTCCCAACATCATTTCCATCTGCCCCTCCATAGTCACAGAGCACCTAGTGGCCAGAGGCATTAACCTTTTTCTCTGTATTTCCTGCTCTGAAAGCTGTAGCCCTCTATGTGCTGCATGCTGCAGCCCCAGAAGCCAGGCTGCCAAGTATGCCGCTGGTCCAGTCCCGTGCCTCAAAGCGGGTGGGTGGGAGGATCTCCCTCAGCTCAGCTCCAGATCTCACCACCCTCTCCAAAGCCTCATCACCAACCCAACGGGTTATTCTAGTTCAGTGAGGTCACCATGGTATTCCCAGGACCCCCACGCCCCTCACTAGTGACACCTGTTGCTCTGTGTCCTTGCTCACACCTCCTTGGATCAGAAAGCCTGGCCATTTCATATGGCATACACTGCCTTTCCCTCTAAATTCCAGTTCCTTGGCACAGCCTGTACAAAATGACTCTGACGAACCAAACACTGCTATGGTCATACTGTATGCCCAGGTCCCCTTTCCCAAACCTAAGAAAGCTCTTGCACCAGGAGGATGTTGGGGAAGGGACCCCTGACCTTTTGGACTGGATGACCAATGTGCTGACAGCTGTGAGCTATCAGGATTCTACAGTCTCTGTTCTCTAGGCCACCCAGAGGGTTTCCACAGCTGAGCAGAGCCCGCTGCTGAGTAGAGATGTCATCTGATTCATTAATTAAAGCAAACACTGCTCATCCAATGCTCTGGGGCATGGTTTAAAAAAAGAATCCGGAACATCTAACATTTGATAAAAATAGCATTTGTCAGCACAGACGTAACTGAAGTTTTACTCCTAGCCCCTTCATTCCAAGAGCACCCCCACCCTGTCTGAGTTCCCACCTTCCCTACCATGGGTCTTTGTTGACAAGGGAATCCCTGCCAGAATTGGCTAATTGGGTTAAAGGAGTGTCTGTGTAACTGTTCTCTCTCCCACAGCCCAGCCCACCCCACCGGCTGCTTTCCGACTACCTGCCTCTCACCTCTTTCGGGATAGTTCATTTGCAACAACAACTTCCATTGTCGTCCACATCTGGGACTTTGGGGTTTTAAGTGAAGCTCCCTAAGACAGAAGACAGAAAATGCTGCTATTTTGGTTTGTGGCCTACAATGGGACCATTCTGTGGAGTTTCTGGGCTGTGCGGGGCTACCCAGGGAGAGGGGAAATCGGAGCCTAGCTGTGATGGGACCTGGGCCAGAGAAGAAGAGGGAGGGATTGAGGGGAGGTCACTGGCAGGGTCAAATCCTGACCTTTTCTTCCAGCTACTGGGATTTGAATTTCATTTTAATCAGATGCAGATGAAACCTATGGGCTGAGTCTCAGGAATCTCAGTGCCTTTGACCTCTGGTCTCTAGTACTGGCAGCTTGTACCAAAGGAGGTAGCCCTAAGGGTGGCTTTGCTGGTCTCCGAGACTCAGTGAGAACCTCTTTGTGCTCAACACCCTTGGGAAAGCACCAACCCTTACACCCCCCAAACAAGACACACCAAAACACTCCAAGGCTTTTTCTCTTGTTGTTTTTTGGGGTGTGTTTGTTCCATTTAAAATCTGTTTCACTTAAAAGGATTATTACTTGTTCAGATCATAAAAACATCAGCATTCTTGAGGTGAAGCACAAGATGGACAGCTGCAGACAGCCTCCAGGACCTCTGAGGTGAACCCAGGGTGTCTTAGAGATGGGGCAGTCTGCTTCCAGGCTGCTTCCTGGCACCTAGACTTGTATTTCCTGAAGGCTCTTGCGCTGCCTGCTCCTGTGTCCTTCCCACTCCCTTCCTGCCCTAGTCTCAATACAATCTTGAGGCAGCACAGGGATTCTGAGTGACGGACCTGGCTGGCAGTATAGTCCAGGAGTAGAGCAATTACCTATTCAAGTACCATCGTCAGCACTAGAAAACAAAAATAAGTAAAATCATGGTAGGTATATAATCCTAGCACTCAGCAGGCAGAGACAGGAGGATTGCCACAAGTTTCAGACCTTGTCTCAAACAAACAAACCAAAAAAACCCAAAACCAACCAAACAAAAAAACAAAACAAAAAAACCTAAACACACAAAGAGCCCATCAACACCACAACAAAAAAGACAACCAATAAAGAAAGAAATTCCAGGGACTATTGAATTTGGGTTGTTGGAGATCAGCCTTGAGTGGCTTCCCAGAGCATATACTTCTCCCAACCCCTTGTGTATATACTTTGTATATACACTGATAGATTATGTTGTCCTGGACTCATGAATGAGTTGCCCAAACACCTGGGCAGGTAGGGGCTAAGATTTCTGTGGAACCATGAGTGTTGTATGCCTCCTTGTGGACAAGCTCCATCAATGCACATTTCGACCTCCAGGTAAATTTGACTAACCTCCCCACCTACCTGTGCTCCCTTACTAGTTTGTAAACATCTGGTGTGCTTCTTTGGATTCTCTGAAGCTCATCTACTAACACTGGATTGGAAATTCCTGGCCAAGGCTTTCTGGGGATTGTTTGGGTGACTAAGAAGCTTAAGTGAGGAGACAGGACAGCATCTGAATGTCTGTATGCGCTAAGGTTCCTGGGAAGCAGCTCAAGGCTGATCTCCATGGACCCACATTCAATAGTTCCTGGCTTTTAAGCAAAGGGCAAACACCTTCCAGCTAAGCCTGGTCTCAGGAAGGGCTGAATCTGTGCCAGTACTTGGCTTGGATCTTCTGCACAGCACTGCCCTCTGCTGGTCACAGAGCCATGGTTGCCTAAGCCCTTCTGCTGTGAGGGCCTCCTCAGGTTTCCCTCCCTTGGGACAAGAGTGTTCTGGACAAACAGGTTTTTTAGTTGGCTTCTTTTAGCAGGTGTGTTTTACCTGGCCTGCCTTGCTTTGAGTCCATGAAACCTGGGAAGGTCCAAGAACAAAGTCTTCCTTGACCACTGCTGGCACATAGTGGGCTCTATAAATATTTAATTTGGGAAAATAAACATAGCCACACACATGCTTGGCATGCCAGCTGTACTTGGGACACTTGGGACTATTGTGATGCCCATTAGAGGAAGAATTCATTTAAGGATTCAAACCTGTTCTTAGTCTAGAACAGTTGCAGCCCTGTGTGTAGAAGACAAACCGTGGAAAACAGACAGGGACAAAAGTTCAAGCAGGAGAAACGAGCTCAGAAACAATCATTCCACTCAAAAAGCAACTTGAGATTTTTTTCTCTCTTGCAGTACTTGAGTGAAACTCAAGATCTTGTGCATACTGGCCAGGTGCCCTGCCAACAACACTTTACAGAGAAGAGTCCCTTCCTTCCCTCTCTTACCAGCTACTCTCCCCATTAGTTACTGTTCCTGTTGCTGAGATAAAATAGCATGACAAAGGCCACTTAAGGAAGGAAGGAAGGACATTGTTGGCTCACAGTTTAAAGTGTCAGCCTTATCATGGTGGGTAAGCCAATGAGGCAGGAGTCTGAGGCGGCTAGTCACGTCACATCCACAGTCAGAAAGCAGGAAATAATGACTGCACTGCTCATCTTGTTGTTGTTTGCTTGTTTTGAGTCAGAGGATCTCTCTAGAGTCCTGACTGATTTAGAACTCACTCTGTAGAACATGCTGGCCTCAAACTCACAGAAATCTGTCTGCCTCTGTCTCTGGGGTGCTGGGATTAAAGGTATGTGCCATCATGCCTGGGTCACTTCATCCTTTTTATATAGTCTGGGAGTCCAGCCAAGAGAATGGTGCTGCCCACAGTAGTTGGGTCTTCCACCTCAGTTAACCTAATCAATATACTCTCCCATAGGCATCCTCATGGTCTGTCTCCCAAGTGATTATAGATACTATTAAGTTGACAATTGAGATTAATTATCATACTGGGCACTGGGCGTTTTAGGTAAAAGATATAGAACTAAAGATAAGTATCAGATGAAACCAGGGTCTACCAGCTCTCAGGAATCAGAATGCTCTGGCCCTTGTGGCAAGCTTGCTATCTTCTGTGCATAGGTATTTGTAAATTGGCCTTCTTGTTTCTGCTCCTGACCTCATTAGTCATAAAACATTCTGCTCAGCACAATGACTGTCCTGTAGGAAGAATGAGACTTGAAGTTACAGAATATGCAGAGTGATAATAATCTGCCGGTGATCCTAAGTCTTAAGGAAACAAATATTGCATCTATTGCTTAGACATTATTATGATTTGCTGAAAAACTGTTTTAATCTTTCAAATTCAACTCTGGGGTTAGCCCAGGACCTGGCAGTTCAGAGAAGAGGTCTAGACTTAGTAGTAATCCAGTCATCCACAGTATAGTAGTTAAAACTAATGACTGCTACACTGGGATTCCAATGCCCAAGGGAGGCGGGGAAGGTTATCATGGAGCCAGGGCAATTTTCCATAAGGGCAAACAAACCTCTGGAGCAGAAATGACCATCTTACAGTGACCAAACCAGCTCAGTCAGTCAACGGGTTCTCCAGGGAGGGATGGAGGATTAAAAAGAAAATAGACAATTAGACAACGCTGTAGCATGCCCCTAGCCTGTTCTGAGGCTAAGGCGGGTTTATTTTTTCCAGTCTGTTTTTATATGATTTTAAGTATGTGCAAATAATAAGGTCAGTTCTAGGTTAAGGAACAAACAAGACAATAAGTGAAGTCCTGTGATCAGTGTTTCTAGGGGCTTATCAGGATATCCAAGATAAAAGAAATGTGACATTCCTTAGCTGAGTTTACTGTGAACTTTGTATTAGCCCAAATATAAATGTCCTTATTTGTGTCTACTTCCCTGTCCTAGCCCAATATCAAATTCCTGCCTGAACCCTACTGCGATGTCCTGGCCCAGTGTCAAGTTCCTGCCAAGTTTCTAGAAGCAGCCCCAAAAGCTCTCCACATTTTAGAAACACCATAAATTGATTTGAGGATGTAGGTAAGGCTTATGACAACATTAACTGTGAAGATGAGGGGAAGCCCCATGCTTAGTATCCTCAAATTCTGAGCCACAATACACATTTCCTTCCTTAAGTTGCTTTTCTCTGGTATTTCTTCTCAGCAAAGTAGAAAACTAATAGTGTTTCAAAGTGGGTTTCTCCCGGGTCTCCACAGAAGAGGAGATAGGGATGTATCTCCACGAGGCTTAAAGGAGTAGGCTTCTGGAGCTTTTAGAAATGGAGCTTTCTTCCGATTCTGAGCAGATGAACCCATAATGCTAGACCTTGTAGCTTGACTACAATTAGAGACATAAGTAAGACTTGGTAAGGCTTGTGTTGGGGATTGGTTCTAATGCTCTGTCTTATTTCAGCTCCCTAAAAGCCACGCTTCCAGACCTGAGGGTCCCTGCCCTCAGCTGGCTTCCATTGATAATAAAGAATTGCCATACAGCCAATGGCTGGGCAGAAAGACGGAGGTGGGCCTTTCAGATTTTGGAGAATTACCATGACTGGGAGGAAGAAGGATCAGAAGCTGCAGGAAAGAAAGCAACCAGCCATGTAAGAATTCGGGAAAGCGGTCCTAATGGCCACTCCCCTGACTGTGTCTGGGGTAGCAGAGATGAAATGTTGATTTAGCAAGTTGACTCAGGAAAGTTAGAGGGGAGAATGTATGCTAGCCATGGGAGGATTAGAAATGCCCCAGCTATTGAGCTAGTCAAAGCATATTAAAATTAGCTGGCACATTATTCACGAATCCAGAGAGCTCTTGAGCAGGTGCATGCACCCGGCCAGCAGGAAGCCAAAGCGGTTTAACTGATTCACCACTACAGGTTTAGGCCAAACAGCTTCAGGTAGTCTTTTATTCTGTGGAAGGGTTTTTAAGTAACCCAATTCCCTGGATGAATGCAAGGGTAGAATCTAGAAAAGCTAAGCTAGAGGTTGCATATACTCTTGTAATCAGTGATGGCTTCCATCACCTTTACACAGAATATAACATACTGAGATCAATAACGAGCCTCAGAGTTCAATAAGAAAGCGATCAACATAGAGGAAAGTGGCACCACAAAGCACTCTGAGTCAAGATGAGTGGTAGTCTTGGGGTATTTTGGGATCTTAAAGGAGAGATTGAAAGACTATTGAGTTGTCAAGTTGCCAAGACTACTGTTGGTGTGAGCTTGGTAAGAAATTGATTAAGAGTTACATTAACTCTTTCTACCTTTGCAGAATACTAAAGGTGCAAGGTGGTATGAACATATTGGAAATGAAATCTGGGCCATTATCAAACTAAAGGGACTGGAAAAGCCCAAAGCAAGAAATGAAGTGTCTGTAATGATGTTGACCACCTCTGAGACTTGTTCTTCTTGGTGGGAAATGCCTTTGTCTATCCAGAGAGGACACTCAATAGATATCTGCTTCCTTTGCATGGGTGCATGTCAGTAAAATCCATTTACCAACTTTCTCCTTGTACACAGGGAGCATGCATGGTTCCTCTATGCCGTACAGAAGTATAGGAGGAGCAGGTTTAAGGGCCCTCTGGATTGGCTTCACAAGTAGGGCAGGCTTTAGAAACATATCATAATGTCTAAGGAACACTGTGTCTGCGAAGACAGGCTATTAGAATTTGGAGGGACTTAGCCCTCAAATGTGTGACCTAATAAGAACTTTTAAGGACTTTCCACTGGGAGGATCCAGAGAGCAGCAACCTGTTTTCTGAGCTTTGTAACTATGTCTCTGCAGTGGTTTCGAAACCCTGGTCTTTGAGACCTAGGAGACGGGATTGGGAATTTAGATAGCCTGGGGTAGAGGCTTAGCTGCCTGTTTAGCTGATTGTTCTGCTTGGTTGTCCCCATGAGAGATGTCAGAGTGGTCATTTTACTGGGCTTTGTGATGTATAATGCCATGTGAATTAGAATCCAGATGGCTTCTAGAGAGGTTCAAACCTCAGGAGCATGTTTAACCAAGGCATTACAGGCAGTGAAGAGGCCCCTTTTCTCTCCAGATGGCTACATGTGTGTGGGTTGCATAGAAATCACAAGATGAATCTGTGTATGTCTCATTCTTGCCCCAAGCTAGAGGGCTTCGGTGAGGGTAATTAGTTCTGCTCTTGGGGCTGATGTGGAGTTTTCAGATTGATACAGATTCTATCTCTCCGTGACCTTCCAAGAGGGTCATTCTACTGGACTGTCCTTTGTGTCACTTGCTTCTGTTCTTCAGTGTTCCCACAGTCCCAGGACTTATGTCCCTTGTAGTAAGGGTGTAGGCTCTACCTCAGAGCCTTCTTCTGAATCTAATCTTATTCACGAGTGACTTTAACCTTTGTAGAGATGACTCAATTAACCACCCAGCCTCCTGAGAACCTGAGCTGTAAAGCCTAACGTTTGAGCAGATCTTCAAACATCCCCCAGGTAGACTGACTTCAGAGTTCCTTTGTTTCATCCCTTCTTTGTAAAAATATCTAAATAATTACTATTTATTTAGCTCAGGTGTCATGATGGTCTCTTGCTAGGAACACGATTCTTCTTCTTCTTATTTATTATTTTTGCTTATTTAGTTAGAAAAAAGGTCTTTCTAAGTAGCCCAGTTTGGCCTTGGACTAAATAGCCGGGCTTCTCTCAAACCCATGACATGAAAATCTGTCTAGCCCTGGTTGCACAGTCTCAGTTACTTAAGAGGTTGAGGCAGAAAAATCATTCAAGCTTGGAGTTTGAGGCCAATTTGGGCAAAGGTATTTAAAAAAAAATAAAAAAAAAGAAGAAAAGGAAAGAACAAAAGAAAGGAAGAAAAAAAAAGAGAAAGAAAAATGAAAGGAAGAAAGAGAAAGGAGAGAGAAAATAAGAAAAGAAAATGATAGGGAAGAGAGAAAGCAAGACAGGGAGGAGAGCGAGGTTCAGCTCGTTCTAGTGTCTAGAAGGCACAAGCCCCAGCATTATAAACCCAGAACAAAACAGGACAAAACAAAACAAAACTGTTTAAAGCTGCTCAATGGACAGGAGAAAGTAATTTATAGTAAGAGAAAGCATATTCTTGGGACCAGGAGGGCAGAGGAAATGAATTATAAGGAAGCATGCAGAGATTTCTACAGGTGAAAAACGCGCCCCCATACATTGATTATGACATTAGACAAGTAGGTATATGCTCTGTGGGTGTGTGATGTATGTGTGTGTGTGTGTGTATATACATGTATATATATTCAGAATTCATGATTGTATTTTTTTTAAGATTTATTTTATTATCTATGAGTACACTGTTGCTGTCTTCAGGCACTCCAGAAGAGGGCATTGATCCTATTACAGACGATTGTGATCCACCATGTGGTTTCTGGGAATTGAACTCAGGACCTCTGGAAGAGCAGTCGGTGCTCTTAACTGCTGAGCCATCTGTACAGCCCTGATCATATATTTTTAAAGCCGATGCTTACTGCACTCATAAAAATGTACCCCAGTACAATTTATTTTAAAAGCTATCCTGTGTCACACACTGCCTGAGGAAAAATACTCCAATTTCTTATCCTAGTATTTGCCACAGTGTGGCTTCCTTCTCTCTTTGCTTCTTCTCTTCCTCTATTCCTTTAAACACTATCATCTTAAGTACACTGCAGATCTAAAATGCACCTAGAGGTCTTGCCTTTCTCTCCTCCCTCATTCGGTTTGTCTCACCTCTGTGAGCCACGCTCTTTTTTGTTCCACTGTCCCTATACAAGTCTACCAGAGAAAGTTTTTGGTTGCGCTCCCGTTATGTCTCCCCAGCTCCTTGATTAGGCTTTGAGTGTGACAGATGTGCCTTGTCATTACCACGACTGTAATTTGGGTACCAGGTCACACAGCTGCTTAAGTCTTTGGAAAACCAGAGCCTGACTTTATCATCAGCCTGGAAAGGCAGCACAGGCAGAACCCCTCCAGACCTGCAGGCGGCGCTGTGGCAGCCGCTCTCCCCTCCCGACTTCTCTGAGCGAGGCCCCGCCCTCTGACAGCATGCCTCCTGCTTATTGGATCGACGCGGCGATGCTGACAATGGTGCGAACGCTAGTGCGCCTGCATCTTTGTGCCGCCAGAATCCAGCGCTGTGGGCGGTGTGGGAGCGGTGGGCTGTCGGTGCGACCGCGCTTTTCTGCTTCGGGGCCTTGTTTCTTGCTGCCGAAGCCGCGATGCCTCAGTTCCAGACCTGGAGGAGTTCAGCCGTGCGGCCGAGAAGCTCTACTGGCGGACCCATGAAGGTGAGTCGCTGGAGGGACGGCCCTGGGGTCCGGGTCTTCTCTACCCTTGGCGCGGCCTGAGCACATCCAGGCAGCAGAGTCGGCCCTCCAGTGTCATTGCCCGTCCGTCTTCCGTCTGACCCGGAGACCCAGCGAGGCTCCGCCAGCAACCACAGGCACGGCCATTTCCGCAGCGGCGGACTGCACAGCCTCCTGCACCCGGGGGAACTCCTAACTTCCGCTTTGGATTTGGTTGGTTTACGTGTCGCTGAGGGGGCTCCTCCCCCTGCACCGTCTCTTTCCTGTCCGTCACTTATTTTAGTGCCCCTTTCCTTTCCCACACAGCCGTGAGAGTACCTGCTTGTAAAATGGTGATAGTGTAGGTCCCAGTTAGGAAGCACTTGCTCTACTCTTTTGGATAGTGGGGAGTTTTTGTCTTTCCGTGGGTCAGTTGAAACCTTGAGAATACTTGCACTTACACGTTAGACATAAATGTTTGCAGTTTCTTTTTTTTTTTTGGTTTTTCGAGACAGGTTTCTCTGTGTAGCCTTGGCTGTCCTGGAACTCACTCTGTAGACCAGGCTGGCCTCGAACTCAGAAATCCGCCTGCCTCTGCCTCCCAAGTGCTGGGATTAAAGGCGTGCGCCACCACCGCCCGCTTTTTTTTTTTTTTTTTTTTGTTTGCAGTTTCATTCCCCAAAGCAAAACTACCCATTCTCATCTCACCAGTTCAGAATAGGTTCCGGGAGAGACACAAAGGTCAACTTCACTATTCCTTAAAGGATTACTGAAGGTACAGTAGATGCATGTTTTATGAATATACCCTTTAAGAAAAAAAAAAAAAAAACGATAAGCAGTTAACAAATCTCAAGAACCCTAGCTCAGGCTTGTATGCCATTTCTAATCATCGCATAACACAAACTGCGCGCACATGAACACACACACATCATATTGGGGCTGCAGAGATGCTGAGCATGCAGAACTCACCTAAAGATGGGAAGAAGGAACCATCTCCTCAGAGTTGCCCTCTGACCACATATTGCACTGTATACACACACACACACACACACACACACACACAGAGTAATAAGTAAAAATAAATAAAAAAATACATTGGTGCTGGCGACTTGTAGTGGCAGTACTTACTACAGGTTTTTTACAGGGAGCATCTTTTATTTTTGGTTGTGAGCCTAGCCTTTAGCAGCTAAGCCATCTCAAAGTCCACAGGAAGCATCTTTTGAGAAGGTTAGTTCATTATTTCTTATGTGTATCAGTGGTTTACCTGTGCATGTATGGTGTCTGCTGGGTTCAGAAGAGGGCATTGAATCCCCTGTAAGTGGAGTTAGGGATGATTGTGAGCCACCATGTAGGTGCTGGGAACCAAACCTGTGTCCACCTGCAGCAAGACAGGTTGCTATTATAAATGGGCTTAGATCCAGGAGGGGAATGGTGGTGCACAGCGGTAATCCCAGCATTCAGGATGCTGAAGAGAGGAGAATAGAGAATTCGAGGTCAGTGTAGGCTGCACAGTGAGACCTTGTCTGGGCTTGCGGGGGAGGAGGAATTTATTAGATGAAGTGGGTACGCATTAGAACCATAGGCAGACCAGAATAGATGGTAGAGCACTTTGAGTCACCCTCGTTTATTCATAAGATACTATCATATGTGTCCCAGGTTGGCCTCATTAATTTCCTGTGTAGTTGAGAATGATCTTGAACTCCGGGTACTAGCTCTCCCTACCTTCTATATTTTTTTTGAGGTGAGGTATTGCCACGTTAAGCCCAAACTGCAGCAGCCTGAATGCTGGGATAACAGGCATGTAATGCCATTTCTGGCTTTACGTGGTGCTGTTTGTTCTAGTTTCATTTCTGTTGCTATGAAACACCCTAACAAAAAGCAGTATAGGGTTGGAAAGCATTTATTTGGCGTACCATTCCAGGTTATAGTCTGTTATTGAGGGAAGTCAAGACGGAATTTGAAATTGCTACAACCATAGTCACAAGCAGAGAGACAGTGCAAACATGCAGCCTGCCTGCCTGTGCTTGACTTAGTTCTTAGCTAGCTGTCTCCACTCATACAGTTCAGGGCCCAGCCCACAGTCAGTTGAGTCTTCCCACCTCAATTTACAGTTAAGACAGCCTTCCCCCCATACCCATGGGCCAACCTGCTCTAGATAATTGCAAGGCGCCCTTCTAAGGTGACATTTAAAACTAATTACCCTATTACTCTTAAAGTTGATGTAATAGTTCTTAATTTTCATTTATGAAGTGATAATAAATGGCTAGATAAATTAGGTATTTTTGAAATTGTGTAGTTTGTGATAGTAGTGGCTTCCTGTCCCTCCATGTGGTTCATTTCCTTGTCCCTTGCTTTGCCATTCATTTCTGAAATTGAGCAGTGTGCTGTAAGGTGGTGTAAGGTTTGTTCAGAAGGGCTTGATACTGACAACGTTGTCAGTAAAGAGACTGTAAAGACGCCAGCACACATGGGGTGACTGTTTGAAGATGGTGTTGCAGGGACAGTGAAAGTAGAAGTGACAAGGAGTTGTGATGATGGAAAGGAGGAGACAGCAGAGGACGAGCCGGACAGATCTGCCTAGGGAGAAAATCCTGGTGACCTCCAAACTTAAGTATAAACTCTGGGTCTGAACTCCAGTCCATTCTGATCCTTGTAGGGCTAACTAAGACAGTTTGTCAGGTCTCTAGAATTTGTGTGCAGGAATTCTGCCTTCTGTACCCAGCATGTTTAGTGTAGAGCCCAACAGATCTTTTTTTTCACCCTTTAACCGGCATGGCTTGAACTGAAATGCTCTTGCTGGTGGGCTGAAGAGAGCCTCTGGTTGGTTTGTCTTCCTTTTAGCCCCTCCCTTCTATTCCTGCCACCGTGGTCTGGTGGTCTGTCCTCTGCTTAAAACCGGTTCTTCAGGCCAGCGGTGGTGGCACACGCCTTTAATCCCAGCAGTTGGGAGGCAGAGGCAGGCGGATTTCTGAGTTTGAGGCCAGCCTGGTCTACAGAGTGAGTTCCAGGACAGCCCGGGCTACACAGAGAAACCCTGTCTCAAAAAAACAAACAACAACAACAACAACAACAACAACAAAAAACTGGTTCTTCAGTGATTACTGAATGCAGTCTGACTCCAGGCCGCACAGTCTTGGCTCAGTCATTCTGGCTTTAGACTTGGTGAAGCCACAGAATAAACACATAAGCTCTTTGTTCAGAATGCTTTTTATACGTTCTTCCAGCCTTCTCTACAAGAAAACAAAACATGTATTTTCAAAGCCACTTCCTAAGAAAAGTGGTTCTTGGTCTTTTTTCCAGTATAAATTACTTTTTTTCCTTTAGCATTTTTACCAGTATTTTTCTTTTTTTTTTTTTTTTTTTTTACCCCCCCCAACCAGTATTTTTCTTTATAAGATTTTTTAAAAAAACAAACAAACAAACTTAATTCACTTTATTTTTCTTATATAAAAACCCTTATATGATAGCCACAGATGGAACCTGGGTCCTCTGAACAGATACTCTAGTGTGGGTTTTTACAAGGTGGTCAGTGAATAAGGAGACTTGGCTAACACAGTCTTTTTCCAGAGGTCAGGGTCAGGTAGCTGTAGGTCTTGGAGATGGCATCAAAGGTGGCCTTGGCAAAGCTGCCGAGTGTGGCAGTGCAGCCCCTGGCTGATGTGTGGCAGTTATCATTGCTGACCATCATCGGTAGCTTTTTTGGGCACAGGAGCAGAGACAATGCCAGTACCTCTCGGGGCAGGGATGAGGTGCACTAACACAGAGCCATATGACCTGTCACCTTGCGTGGAGCAATGTGGGCCTTGCTAGTCTTGTCCCCACTAGCCTCTCTACACAGGGACGATGGAGAGCTTGGCCAAGAGGATGGCCCCTGGAATGGCTGTGGCTACCTCCTTGGAGCACTTAACACCAAGACCAGCGTGACCATTGTAGTCCCCAATAGTGACAAAAGTCTTGATCCTGTCCACTGGCCAGCATGAATCTGCTTTTGTACTGGCCAGATCTTTAGAACCTCGTCCTTAAGGGCTATGCCCAGGAAAAGTCAGTAATCTGGGATTCCTTAATGGACAGGGAGACCAGGTAGATCTGCTCCATGACTTGGTCTTCATGTCCTTAACTTGGTGACGGGGATTCATTCTTTGTCTTTGGCTTTACTTCCATGAGCTCCCTGGTGTCCTCTGAGAGCACAGCCCCCAACACTGCTGCCAAGTCACTGCCCTGGCCTCTTAATCCTGGGCCCGAGTCTCCCCATGCCTCCCGCTGTACGGGATCATCTGGCATTCGGTGTTTTCCTGAGTAAGAAGTCTTTCTAGGACTCTTATTTTATTCTGTTTTGCATCTGATTATTTTGGTTGGCTGAATTCAAAGTTTTTAACTAGACAAGGACCTTGACTTTTTGTCTCTGACTCTATTGAGAATGAATGTCTATTTTGAGCTGTAACAGTATTTTTTATCTAACAGTCAAAATTCTTCAGGTTGCCACACTGAAATCATTTTAAGTTTGTGTGGGGTCTTTGGTAAGTGTAGGGGAAGCAGGAAAAGGCTGGTGATTCTTGATGTTTTGTGTTTTGTTTTCTTTTGTTGGGGGTTTTGTTTTTGTTTGTTTGTTTTTTCTGAGACAGAGTGTCTCTGTAGCCCTAGCTGTCCTGGAACTCGCTCTGTAGATCAGTCTGGCCTCTATGCCACTGCCTCCTGCGTAATGGGATTAAAGTGTGAGCCACCAGTGCCATCTGTCTATTGTTATTTTTAAATAAGTATTTTTATTGCAGGTACGTGTGGTTCTCAAATACAGGCATGTTGATGGGAATTTGTGTATCAAGTAACAGACGATCTAGTTGTAAGTATACACTTTTATTTGCTGGGTTGGGGAATTTGATGTTTGAGGTTGGTCATGCAGAGTCTGCAGATGACCTACCAGGTGCATATATCCCACACTGAAGAACTTCATTCTACAGTTGTAGTTTAGATTCAGCAAATAATGAACTTGCCCCATGAAGGCAGTGTGCCAGCTGTGGCTTAACAAACCGTCTTTAGACCTAGCCGGAGAAACAGACTGAAGCTGAGTGGGTTTTCTTTCTCATGGTGAGAAGCAAATGATTATATAGCCTTTCTTTTTGTTTTTGATACAGGTTCTGTCTATGTTTTCCTGGCTGTCTGTGAACTCAGTATGTAAACTAGGCTGGCCTCAAATTCAACAGAGTGCTAGTATCAAAGGCATATGCTACCTTGCTTGGCTCTGTAAATGATGGTAAACCAAGTCAGGGGCTTGTTGCTGTCTCTCTCCATCCCTTCCTTCCTGCCCTGTCAGCTGGTCTCTTCGTGCAGCCCTCCACTGGTACTGCTCCTGGTGTGAGCTCCGTGCTATGATCTCTAGCTCAGTGCTCTCATCATCTCACATTCCTGTTGGTCTCTGCACTTGAGGTGTGAAGACCATTCTCTGGTTGGAAGTTCTAGCCCTGGTAGCTCTACTTTATGTTGGCTTTGCTTTTCTGTGTTCCTCTCTGTTAATTATTAGATAATTCTGTTGTGTTTTATAATAAATTAAAAAAAGAGCCAAGGATATGTTTGATAGAGGCAGTAAGGTGAGGTGGGAGAGGTGCCTCAGCCAACCCATGCTGAGGCATCCCTTCCCCTGAGGTACCAGCCATATAACAGGTATAGTGTATAATAGAGTTTATTATAGGGCATAGGAAGGGAGTAGAGGAGGGGAGGGAGAGGCTGGCCAAGAACAGGAGAGGGGGAAGGGGAAAGAGGGAGGGAGAGAAGAGATACAGAAAGAGAGAAAGGGCAGAGAGAGTAAGGAGGAGGAGGGGGCTAACAGCCCCTTTTATAGTAAGCCAGGCATACCTGGCCTTTGCCAGGTAACTGTGGGGCGGAGGCCTAGAAGGAATGCTAACAGTCTCCATAAGTACTGCATCTTACCAGCATTCAGGCCTCGCTTATCTCTTTGTACCACTTCTTCTGGAGTTCATTTGAGTCCTGCAGTCTGGTACTTCTATGTTCATGTCTGGTTGCACATTTATGTATTTGGCCCCTATCTTTCTTCTGAGATTTTGACTAACTCTGAAGTCAAGTACTTTTCCTTCATGCAGCCGTCATATTAGCCTTTCCAGAGTAGATCTTTCCAGCTCTTCCTGACATTGGGCATGCTGTCACCCACCTGCCAGAAACCTAGTGTCTTAGGGCTTTACTGCTGTGAACACCACAACCAAGGCATCTCTTACGAGGACATTTAATTGGGGCTGGCTTACAGGTTCAAAGGTTCAATCCATTATCATCAAGGTAGGAACATAGCAGCATCCAGGCAGGCACGGCGCTGGAGGAGCTGAGAGTTCTACATCTTTATCTGAAGGCTGCTAGCAGAATACTGGCTTCTAGTCAGTTAGGATGAGAGTATTAAAGCCCAGGCCCACAGTGACACACCTACTCCAACAAGGCCACACCTCCTAATAGTGCCACTCCCTGGGCTGAGCATTTACAAACCCTCACACCTGGCATGGCATTTTCCTCTTCTTTTCTCTTGTTTGTTTGTTAAAAGATGCATTTTGCTCCCTTAACACACACACACACACACACACACACACACACAGAGCTATGGACTTGCTGACTGGAGCCCTTCTGCCCTTTCCTGTTGTTGCTAGCTCTTCATCTTCACTGGCACACTCCAGATTAGGATCATACTACTCACTTGCTGTATTAGAGGTCTCTCCCAAATTAGTTCATCCTGTGCACTGCCAGTGATCTTACACACGCACACGCACACATGCACACACACATACCCCCACACACCCTCACACATACACACCCCCCACACATACACCCACACACCCCCACAACACCCACACACCCACTCCCCCCCCCCCCCCCCCACATTCAAGGACCTTCCACACGCTACTATCCTCTACTATTGAGCATATCCCTAGTCCTGCTGGAATGATTTTTAAAAGTGCAAACTTCATTAACTCCCTTAAAAAACAACCTTTTAAACTTTATCCTCATGCCCCCTGTAATGTTTTTTCTGCATTATGTTAAGAGACTATTTTCCCAAGTAGGGAATATATAATATATAAATCCTCCTTAATAGTAAAAGTCTTCTTTTGTTTCCTGATGCAGGGTCTCTTAAGCCCACGCTAGCCTGAACTTACTGTGTAGCTGAGAATGAGCTTGAACATTTTAAAATTTATTTATTTTAGGTGTTTGAGTATTTTGCTGCATGTATGTCTGTGTACCACATGCATGCCTGGTGCCTTAGCAAGCCTGAGATTCTTTCTAGAAGAGTTTCTTCACATTCTATCTACGGCAGTAGCATTTAAAAATAAAAATTAAAGAAAAGAGAAAGCAAGCAGTTGTTGGCTGCTCGGTATGACACCTGAGAGAGCAGAGTAGAATCCAGCAGACAAGGCTGCCGAGTGTTTGCCCACTGGAGTCCATCATTACTACTATCGAGTTTTGCTCAGTTTGTATGTCTTTCCATTTTCTGACAGTGTTTGGTGTACAGAACAGACCAAGCTCAAGATGTAAAGAAGATTGAGAAATTCCACAGTCAGTTAATGCGACTTATGGTGGCCAAGGAGTCCCGCAATGTCACTATGGAGACAGAGTGAATGGTTTGAAATGAAGACTGTTATGTTCTTGGGGAGTAAGCGGCTTTTGAAACTGAGAACGTGTTGGAAATATTTATGTAACGGAGCTGTCGAAAGCTGAGAGACCAACCTGTGTCCTAAGGTTTGCTTTAGAGAGTAGGAATGTCGGGGTTTCCAGTTAGAAAACCTTTATTTTTGGAAACTGAATAAGAAATATCTTAGAAAAATTTTGCAGATAATTTGATGTTGCGCAAATTATTTTTTCTGGTAAATTCATATCAGTAACTTGTTGAAGAATTAACAAGAAAAGTTCTTTCTAGATTGTGTTTGCTTAAGAGGAAATAAAATGTAACTTTTGCTGCATTGGTATGTTTCTTTTGGAGTATCACATGTACGCCATTTATGACACACACATGGTAACTGGGATTACCTGCTCTGTTGTGTGCCCGATCTGGTGTTGTGAAGAGCAGGTCTGCTTCACTTTTCTTGCCGGGTTCAAGCTGTTTTTGAGTGAAGGAATTTGTAGCCTCCGCTTGCTGAGCAGTGACTGACTTGAAGTCTGGCTTTCAGTGAACAGAGCCAGATGCAGTTATGAATGTACAGGCAGGGCAATGACGCTGATGACAGTGTCTGTGTAGTTCATGGCAGCGTGCAGTGGACGCGGAGCACTCAGTGTAGCTCCCACCTCAGACTGAAGTAAAGTATTAATAGAGCATGCCTCTCAGAACTGTTAGGTTCCTAATAAACCACAAGTCCACCGTTTATATGTAGCTTGTATTTGTAAAATCTGATTTTACCATCTAAATGTAATGTTCTATGTTATCTGCTCAAGACTGAAGTGAAAGTATTGCATTAAAGTGTTTTTTTGTAAAAGTTTATCATGTTGAATAACTTGAAGTTTTTATTAGTTTTAAGAATTTTAGTCTGTTTTAGAGAGGTCAGTAAATAAAATATAAGCATACTGTTTTTGTTGAACTTCTGAATTTCTTGTAGTTTCTGTCCTTTCCTTCTCTTTGTTTAGCTAGGGTTTCAATAGCCCGTGTTGTCCTGGAACTCATTATTATAGAGGCCAGGCTGGCTTTGAACCCAGGGAGATCCACCTGCCTCTGCACCAAGTGTTAGGACTGAAGGCGTGCACCACCACACCTGGTTTATATGGATCTCTTGACTAGGGTATACAGTACTCATTTAATCTGAGGTGAATCTAGAGATGCTGGGACTGAATGTTCTTGTTATTTTTCTCATCTTTTTATTGCATGAGTCTCTGGGCTACTTGTTGATGGTAAAATTGTTTTCTTGAATTGGGAAAGTACAGTCAAATATTACTTTGTTAGTGTCAAGTTTTTTGGCTTTAAGTTTTCTCTCCAGAACTCATGGGAGGAAGGGAATGTGGCCTTTTGCTCATTTACACCTACTGTTTACTACAACTGGAGCAGTCACTGGGAAGGGAGGGCTTCCACTTGGCTGAGTCCTGAGACCATAGTAAAAGTTCAGTGGCCGTGTCTCCAGAGTGGCGTGGTGGTGTGCCCAGTCTTTCCTCAGCATTTGGGGATTGTTGGAATTAACTTTTGTATGAATGTATTTCAGACATCTGTTTCGTGACATTTGATCAAGATACAGTGCAGGAACGTAAGCAAGGCAGGAATCTGGAATATCTTTATATTTAAGTTAATTTTAGAAAACAATAAAAATAAAATGAGTGCTGAGGAGACTGAAGCTGGAGGATCGAGAGTTCAAGGCCAGCCTTGACTACTTGGCTGCCATTGATGTCTTCAGTTTAATGGATGCCAGCTACACCTCAGGTGTTTCTGGCAGGAAAGAAAGGAGACGCTGCAGTGACTGCCATCTGCAACTAATGGCCCGACTCACTGTAGCCATGACACTCCAGTGGTCACACTGGCCCAGGTGCCCCAGTTCTCCAGTGTGACAGGGATGCTGGTCCCAGCAGCCCGCCCTCGGTGCTCTCTGGCCTCTTCTGTCTCCTTCCTTCCTTCTCTCCCTCAGGCATCAGGCCACGCTTGCCCCTTCACCAGTTGCTGCCAGCTGAGTCTCTCACTTCCTGTTCCAGCCTTTTCTGCTGTCTGGGAGACTTGAGTTAATGTCCATTTGAATTGCAAAAGTTTAGCATTTTCTGTTGAGTGTAAAGTTAGTTGAATTCAAGTGTCTCGGTGTAAAATAACGTTAATAATAATGTTTACCTCAGATATGAGGATCAAGTGAATTAATATCAGTGTCTGGCATGTAGCAACTTTTTAAAAAAAAAATTACTAAATTAGAATGCACTCCATATTTAGAATACTCTTGATTGAATACATTGCAGATGCCTTCTCCATTTCTGTTACAGGTTTTTGTGTGTGTGTATATGTGTGCCTTTTTTTTTTTTTTTTTTTTGGTTTTTCGAGACAGGGTTTCTCTGTGTAGCCCTGGCCGTCCTGGATCTCACTCTGTAGACCATAATTTCCATAAATTCAGTTACTTAAAATGACACATTCAATTCTTGAGTGTTCGAAATGAGCCTTAAATGGTTAAACCAAGGTGTTGGCACAGCTGGTCTTCCTGGAGGCTGAGAGAAACTTTATTAGTTTTATTCCTATTTGCCTGCCTGCCTCCTTACCTCCCTCTTCCCACCCCCCTTCTCCCTCTCCAATGTCTGTGTATGTGTGTGTGCTAGTATGTGTGAGTGGACGTCCCAGATGTGCGTGGGCTGATCGGTAGGCAGCTTGAAGAGAGTTGATTTTTCCTTTCATCGTGTGGATAGTGGGGATTGACTCAGGTTGTGAGGCTTGGTGGCAAGCATCTTACCCACAGCCTTCTGTCCCAGTTTCGTGATGCTGTCACAGGCTCACAGTGTCACAGCACTGACACCTTTTTACTTGTTGTCACATTGATTCCTTTTGCCTTGTCTCCTTAGAGGGACTCTTGTGATACACTAGTGACAACCCAGGAAAACCCCAGGATAATCTTGTCTCTTGAGCATCAGTTGGTCTTGGCCTATAAAGATATGATCACAGGTTCTAGGATTAGGATGTTGTTAGTCTTCTGGGCTAGTCAGACTACCATGGATATCTTTCGTTACAGAGAAACTTTCAAGGTTTGAATCACAGTTACCCTTTGGAACTTGTGGGACTTCACTTTCAGATACCAAAATCCACCCACACTCAAGTCTTATCTGAGATAGTAAAGTATTTGTATACAAGAAAGCTGAGCAATAGCCGGGCGGTGGTGGCGCACGCCTTTGATCCCAGCACTTGGGAGGCAGAGGCAGGCGGATTTCTGAGTTCGAGGCCAGCCTGGTCTCCAGAGTGAGTTCCAGGACAGCCAGGGCTGCACAGAGAAACCCTGTCTCGAAAAACCAAAAAAAAGAAAAAAAAAGGAAAAAAAGAAAGCTGAGCAATGGCTTCCCAGAGACCCACTGACTACCCACTTCTGACAGTGCCTGAACACACCCCGACCCTCAGGAAGTCACCTGGGCAGTAGGGAGTTAGGCACAAAGGGCTACTTGTCAGATTGACTAGTCCCCCTGGACACATGTAGAATGTAGAGCAGCATTTCTAGAGCCCATGTGGTGGGCACAGGCTCTTGAGCAGCATAGCAAGGCTTTGAACTCCAGAACACCAAAGTCCCAGGCCCGGGTAGCCTGACTGATGACTATCTACACCTTAGTTTCTGCTGTGTCATAGAACTCTCAGACCTCATGCTTGGCGTATGGTACGTGCCTGACATTACTATGTCAACTCAAATGACCATTATTACTATAACGTTTTTATTGCATTTAATTGTGCCTGGTTTTTTTTTTTTGGTTTTTCGAGACAGGGTTTCTCTGTGTAGCTATAGCTGTCCTGGAACTCACTCTGTAGACCAGGCTGGCCTCAAACTCAGAAATCTGCCTGCCTCTGCCTCCCAAGTGCTGGGATTAAAGGTGTGTGCCACCACCACCCGGCAAAGTACCCCCCCCCCCCCCTGTGATTGACAGCACAGGGTGGGATTCGAGGTGGCCGCCTTGGACTCCAGAGTGCAGCGACTGCAGCGGTGTGCCACTGCTGGCCGTGCCTGGGTATTGTGTTGCTATGCCCACACCACCATGCATATGTGGAAGTCACATAACTCGGAAGAGTTGGCTGTCTACACCATGTAGGTCCAGGGGATTGAACTCAAGTTGTCAGGCTTGGCAGCAGGCACATTTATCCACTGAGCTGTGTCACAAACCTTAGTGTCACCTGCCATTGTAGTTCCCTGTCTCCTCCCCACTCCCCTTTGTGGCCCCCATTGTAGACTTACAGTACTCCCAGTGCTGGACAGGGAGTTGCAGGAGACAGAACCCATGGTGGGGACAAAGTATGTTGTTGCTACTTTTTCTTTTAGCAAAATGGCCCTCAGTCTCTCTTGCAAAAGGGATTCAGAAGTATTTGCATTGCAGGAGAGGGTGGGCCAGGACCTGGATGGGAGCTCTGCATGTGAGCACTTAATGAACCTTTGCTCTCCTAGCCAGGCGTGGAGAAAGAAGAGCAGGACATAAGGTGAGGCTCAGCAGGACAGTGTTTCTGAGTCTGGGACACAAGTGGCATATGGAGCTGGAAAGGAGGCAGGAGGTGGATGGGGACCTTCTCAAATGTCCTGGAGCCCCAGTTTGCTCATCCATATCTTCATCTGGCTCTTCCTGCCTCCAGACCACTCAGCTGCCTCAGGCCTGCCTATGATGCTTTCCCACCTGCTGGACTGGCCTTGTCCCTATACCAGGACCTGCTTTGCTCTGACTTTGAAGACATCTACAGCATCTCTGTTATGCAGGGGTTCTGGAATGTCTGGATACACCACCCAGATATGCTGCTTGCTGGCCATGTTGTGGGACAGCTGCTTCCTTTAGAGCCCTAGAGTCCTCATCTATGGGAGGCAGGTAATGGTACCACTGGTGCCTAGCCAGCGGAAGCTGCTGAGAAGAGAAAGACAGGAGCCTGTGAATTGCTTAGCCCCATCCTTGGCTCAATAAACATCCCTAGACTGGGCCCTCAACTGGAGCCTCTAACCTTTCCTCCAGTTCAACTAGAGCCTCGAAAAGAGATCTTTCAAATTAAGGCCTTAGGGACAGGGACAGGCCTTGAGTCCCAAGGAGGGAGGATGGGGTAAGAGAAAGCATTTGAGGGAGATATTCCCAGGAAAAGCGCACACAGAAAGAACATGTACTCAATATGGCCCAGCTCAGCCCAGCAGGGTAGACAACAGATAAACAGGTGTAAGTCCTTGAGAAATGGAAGAAAAGCAGAGGCTAAGTCTGTAACCTGGGAAGTGGTTGGCCATATTTTCTGTCTGCACAGATTGAATCTTGTGGGTATCAAAGCAAGTAAGACCAGGCCACTGTCTCCCCTAACTCCCTAGGGACAGGAAGGAAGGCTCCCAGCCAACCTTGGACACCAGCTCACAGTACCCTAGGACAGGTCCTGACACCCAGGCTAGACCCTCCAACTACTAACAACAGGCTATATACTGGAGAAAAGGCTGTTGGATAAGGGGCTGGTTATAGAAAGCTATTCTGCCGATTTCTAGCTGTGGCCTCTGCTGTGTGATGGAGAACAGTACACACTTTAGTATGGTAAAGAGTAGAAAAGTTACCAGTGGAAGAAGGTACAGAGGCTGGCATGTCCCTAAACACCAATTGTTAATGTATTGATGGAGAACAGCTTATATATGTATATAGCTAATATATATAGCTAATATATAGCTTCTATTATAAGAGTTAGAGGTTAGAAGTGGTTTTCATTCATCTTCACTCAGTTGAAGAGACTGAGGCCAGGGAAAGGTCTGGCTTGTCCAGAGAACCCAGATGTCCAACTTAGATGGTTGTTACAGAACTTACCATGGGGCTGGGCGGGCACTGCTGGCCTGCTGCAGCAGCTGGAAGGAGGAAGGGTTATGGGCATCTGACCAAGCATAGGATAAGCTAGTTGGTACCCTCAGTGCCTCCAGCCTGACCATTCTCCAAGCTCCTCCTTAGGGGTGGGGTCAGGGCAGAGTGTGGCACTGTCACCCTAGCTTTGTGGTAACTGTATATACCACCTTGTCTGCTTGCCACCCTGCAGGTAACTATCTGGGTGCTGTCTTGTCCCCTGAGCATCTTGTGATGACATAGATGAGGGACAGTCAGCTAAAGACAGTAGTGATGGACATGGCTTCTGCTCCTGCCCACCAGTTCCATCCCATGCCACAGGACAGTGGAAGCCTGGGATCATGTAACTCCCTGAGTTCAGGGTGGACCCGACAGTGTAATCTCAGTCTGGGCACAGCCTTAGCCTCTGCTTTGATGGCCTGGGAATGAGGAGGAAAAGATACTCTGTGTCAGAGATCTCAGGGGCTCAATTCCGGTCTGTGCCAAGTCCAGCCTGTTGGGATGCTCAAGTCACTGTGATCCTTACCATTGGCTTTATCTCCCAACCTTAGACTGAGATGGTTGGTCTTGCTTTCCCATGAGCACTGAGGAAATGTCCCTTGTTTCTGCTGGCTGTTGACAGTTAATGTTCTTTGTGTGTACACTTATGTATGTTATGCATAACATGTGCATATGTGTATTCTAATCTGTGTGGTATGCATGCATGCTTATGTGCTTGTGTAGAGGCCAGAGGTTGACACTGGATATCTTCCTTAATTGCTCTCAGTTTTATTCCCTAAAGCAGGGCCTCTCCAAACCCAGAGCTCCTGATTTGCTTGTCTAGCCAATCAGCTTGCCCTCGGGGATCTCCTGTTTCTGCCTCCAGAGAGCTGGGATCACAGGAGGGCTGCCATACCCACCTAGCATGTGTGTGGATGCTATGGATCCAGACTCCTTGTGCTTGCATGCTAAGTGTTTGTCCCAGCCCCAACCACTATGTCCTTAAGTTAGCACGATGACATCTCACATCACAAGTGATGGTGTGGAGCAAATCACAGTGATAGGAGGATGTCACAGTGCCTGGCAGTGTTCAGCAAATGCGAGCTGCAGGAGCAGGTGGTGTTGTCACCTTGGAGTGGTTCTGTTTCAGACTCATAGCATCCATGATGTCACCAGGACAACCTCAGGCAAAGGCGAGTGTTGGTCTGATGCAGAGACTGCTGAGTCAACTCCTCAGGTCCCCAGGACTGTGTCTGCCACGCTCACAGCCTTCACCGTCTATGAAGGATGGATGAATGGGGTGAACCTGAGGTCCTTTTCAGCCTCCAGTGACCTGGCCTCGACAAGTCACTTGCTGAGCTTCCATTTCCTTTCCAGAGAATAAATAGCTGGTATCACCTGGGATATAGCAGCCGCTTTTGTGGTGACAGCAGAAGCGCTGTCGTTGATGGTGTCATGGGCTGGTGGGAAGAACAGAGAGCATCTTTCCATGCCTTGGTTTCCCTACAGTCCAGTCATGTTAAACTTCTCTATCCTGGCTGTCCATTCCCACCACCTTCCACAGTATCATATCCTGAAGGTAAGCACTTCATCCTGCTGTGTCCTCAGGGCCCAGTCCATGGTAAGTACTTTCTAAATGTTTGCCTTTGTGATCAGTGGCCGCCCGCCTGCTCCCCGAGTCATCGTATGTTTCCGCTTTATTGCTACAGATGATTCACTCACTGACCCATTGGCTTTTTTTGTTTGTTTTTTATTTTTTGAGACAGGGTTTCTCTGTGTAGCCCTGGCTGTCCTGGAACTCACTCTGTAGACCAGGCTGGCCTCGAACTCAGAAATCTGCCTGCCTCTGCCTCCCAAGTACTTTTAAAGTGTGTGCCACCCATTGGCTTTTAAAGAGCAAATTTTAAAGAGATTTACTAGAGACATGCTGTAGTCTCTCTAGTAAGGTGACATAAATAAACCCAGATGGTATTTGTGGGCAAACCAGAGACATAGGCCACACAGGCTGATGGATGGAATCTTTGGGTTCATTTCCTCTATCCCCGGGGAATTGATTGGAGGCTGAAATGGAACTGAACGCAAGCCCATTTTCCCCTCAGTGATGACACCATCCTTTATGGAGTCCATCTGAGGGCACTTAAGTGCTATTAATCTTCAGGTGACCTGGCAGTCACTTCTAGGGGTTACTGGTTAACAGATGGGGGACTCCCTTAGGGCCCCCAGCTGAAAGAAGAGAGGGTTACAGTCTGTAAGGCTGCACATCTATGTGGACAGGCTCAGTCTGACGGTCACTGGCTTGGCTATGCTGGGTGGGGAAATTAATGTAGCCCACCTGGAAGGTACAGGCAGTCATCCGTGCACCCTGAGGTGTGGGGCACCCTAAATTCTCAGGGAGCACAGGAGCCACTGTGCTAGATCGAGAACGGGCTCCAATCTTTGGCTCACAAGTTGGTAGATCAACGGCCAGAAAGCTATTCTGGAGTCAGAAAAGGTCAGGAAGGGGCCTCCTTCTAAGTAACTACTGGACAGGTGAAAGCCTCCTATGGATCCAGCATTTACTTAAACCAGGCGGCCCTGAGCTGTGCCCTCAAGGCTCTGAGTTGCAGATTGGGGCCCAGGTGACGCTCAGAACACTTATAGCGCCACCTAGTGGGTACAGTAGGAACTGTAGTCCACCCTCAACTCTAGACAGGATTCCCAGAGCAACCCTACTAACCAAAGACACAGCCTTCTGGGTATATACCCAGGAGTGGTATAGCTGGCTCTTCAGGTAGTGATATGTCCAATTTTCTGAGGAACCGCCAGACTGTTTTCCATAGTGGTTGCACCATCTTGCAATCCCACCAACAATGGAGGAGTGTTCCTCTTTCTCCACATCCTCGCCAGCATCTGCTAGCACTTGACTTTTTTATTTTAGCCATTCTGACTGGTGTGAGGTGGAATCTCAGGGTTGTTTTGATTTGCATTTCCCTGATGACCAAGGATGCTGAACATTTCTTTAGGTGCTTCTCAGTCATTCGCACAGCTATTAAAAACAATGAATTTGATAAATTCTTATATAAATGGATGGAACTAGAAAATATCATCCTGAGTGAAGTAATCACAAAAGAACATACATGGTATTCACTCACTGATTATTGGATTTTAGCCCAGAAGCCTGAGATACCCAAGATTCAACTCACAGACCACATAAAGCTCATGAAGAATGATGACCAAGTAGGGGGGCTTCAGTCCTTCTTAGAAGGAGTAACAAAATACTCAAGGGATATTCGAGTTTAACCGTTAAACTGATCATGGGGTTCCCAATGGAGAAGATAGAGTGAAGGCTGAAGGAGTTGAGAGGATTCACGACACCATGAGGAAAGCAACAATCCCAACCAACCAGAGCCCCCAGGGTCTAAACCACCAGCCTGGGAGCGCTTAGGGAGGAACCCATGGCTCCAGCTATATATGCAAGGGAGCTATATATAAGTGGGAGAAGGGATCCTTGGTCCCATGAAGGCTGGATGTCATGGGGGGAGGATATTCGAGGGTGGGGAGGTGAGGTACGGGGAGGGTGGGTGGGGGTACACCAACGTGGAGACAGGAGGAGGGGGGAAGGGATAGTGAGTTCCTGGGAGGGAGGGGGGGAAATGGGGTGAGGAGAGAACATCTGAAATGTAAATAAAATTTCCAATAAAATAAAATTAAAGCCGGGCGGTGGTGGCGCATGCCTTTGGGCAGAGGCAGGTGGATTTCTGAGTTCGAGGCCAGCCTGGTCTACAGAGTGAGTTCCAGGACAGCCCAGGCTACACAGAGAAACCCTGTCTTGAAAAACAAAAACAAAAAAAAAAAAAAAAAAAAAAAAACAACAAAGACACAGCCTGACTCTCTTTTCTCTATAGCCTAAAACAGGGAGCCGTGAGATACTGGACTTAAGTAAAACAACAACAACAACAGAAACAAAAGAGGCTCTGGGAGGTGAAGTTTTCAAAACCAGCTGCTAAGCGGCAGAGCCAGACTGGAAAACTGCTCCTAACACTGGATAACATTCCTTTTCCTACTTCCCACTACGAAGGAGGGTAGATGTCCTTCTGAACCACAATCACACACCTTCCATATGGAAGTCACTGTACATGTGTTCATTTATGAACTACCAAGGTATGCAAGGCATCATGGCGGGCCCCATGGATACAAGGAAGGTAAGAATTCTTCCCTAGGGAGCCATTGGGGAGACAATAAGTGAACGCACACAACTTCAGATTCAGATGGCACAAGACAGGAGGCCTGGAGAGAGAATATTGGGTTTTGGAGAATGTCACTTAGATCTGTGAAGAATAGCCGAGCTGAGCCTAAAGGACCTAGGGTCACCGTGCTTACATTTGGGGAAGGGAACGTTTTGTGAGGAAGCTCAGAAGTGCTGAGCCCTCCCAGCGGAATGGGCTATGTCCAGAACAGTAGAGTGAGAGGAGGAAGGCAGGAGTGTGCTCATGCAGACCCTAGAGGAAGTGACACTGGGGGATGACACAGGGACACATCTGCTCTGTGTGTCTTGTAGGAACTCTGCAGGGGAGGGAGGATGGGGCACAGTGGGCTAGGTTGGCTAGAGAGACTCCAAGGTAGACATGGTTGTGGGTCGGGAGAACTTTCAGAACCAGTGAAGCAATTTATTTGCCAGGGTGTGGGACTGTGTAAGGGTATCTGGTTCTTGGCTGGGCATGGGCCTAGAACCCTGAGACTCCAAGGGAGAAACGGCAGGAGTTCGGCCATGCCCCCAGAACTCAGGGTCCAGAAAAAGCAGTCCAGTCTCCATGGACCTACATTGTTCAGTCACGTAGGCCATTACAGCCCCTCCCAAAGTGCACAGGTAGAGGGTGTAACTACAGGCCTCAGGCCCTAGAGATTTACATACTAATGAAGGTCAGAGGGCGGAGCCAATTAACCATTCCTCCCCAGAACCTCCCCCTTTCTCCCTCCCTACTTAACTCAGGTCTGCCCTGAGTTTGGGGGGGTACATCCAGATCCATCTATCATCCCCCATGACAATAAACCCTTTGGAACCAAGGACTTCCTCGTATCATTGGGGCCTGCCGGGCCTGCCGCCGCCAAAGCCTCCAGCCACTGGAACCTGGGACCTTTCTCCGGTACGAGACACAGGCTGCCTGGAAGCCTCCAGGCAGCCTCCACCACGCAGGTCCCAGGCCGCTGCTGCCTGGGCCTGGGGCTGCTGCCTCGTGGGTCCGGTACTCCACCGCTGCGCCTCAGGTTTTTTCCCACACCAGGGATGCCCTGTGCCTTCTGCGCTTACATCTGGGCGTGCTGTGATGGCTTCCACTGCTAAGGCCTGAAGCTTCAAGGATCATAGGCCTGGATGATAAATGATGTTCATTGGCTGTGACTTCAATCTGTTTCATGCTGGAGTCCTGAGCCACCACAGAAGGGCATGTCACGACTGCCATGCTGCCAGGAAACCCAGAAATATGTAGGAGCCATTCTAGTCCACAGTCCCAACTGGAGACCTCTCCAGATGGTCTGACTCCTGGCCATCTAGTCAGTCATCCTTGCCTTCAAGGAGAGTGCACAGGGGCAGTATGCACAGTGGCCTGTGTGTCATTGTGTCTTTGCCTTCTCTAGCTGCTAAGTTTATGCCATGTACTTTCTTATTTCTGTTGCCAGCTTCCTTTCTCTCCCATGGAGATAGTATCAAGGCCCGAATGGTCTTCTCTAGAACATCTCTCTTCCCAATATGTGCCATCATTACCTTAGAGGAAGGAGTCATGTGTCAGAAACATTGTGGAATGTTTCCTACCTGGATAGTGGGGCAGATCCTGGGAACAGACCAGGAAGTCAGAGCAGATACTTTTTCCGAGAGGCAAGAGGAGCAGGAGAACAACACAGGGTTAAGAAACACATCAAGACAAACAGCTGGATGAGTAAACCCATCTCTATCTTCTAAGAGCTACTCACTTGAGGACTGACTTAAATATCAAGCCCTGAGGGATACGGCTGCTTGCCAGCCTCTGTCACTTAGAGCATCAGCATGTTAACTCAGCTAATCCCGACAGTGCCGTGAGATAGGAATTGTTATTGTTAGCACCATCTTCACCTTCATCATCATCGTCACTTGGTGCCGCCATCACCGCTACCACCTCCACCACCATCATCGTCATTTTACAGTATGAGGAATGTGAATCATGGAGGGATTAAATAAATAAAATTAATCAATTAAATGAAATCCTAAGTTCCCACAGGACAGAACCTTCACACTTTTAGCTTTGGTGTCAGTCATTGGACCTTTAAATATCCCACTTAATAACTGAAAGATTCTGTCACTAAAATGGAAAAGATTGTATGAGATAGCAAGGTGGCTCTGTCAGCCAGGTTCACTGATATAAAATACCTGAACCTGATCTACTTGTAAGTCAGGACAGTGTGTTTATGCTCATTGTTTCAGAGAACACAGAACATCACGGTGAAAGCATGCAACATTGGAAGCATCTCAGCTCACGGTGTTTGAGCAGACCTTGAGGCATACCTGAGAGGGTGGTAACTTGGGAGGTAGAGGCAAGAAGACCTTGAGTTTGAGGGTAGCCTTAGTACGTAGTCAGACCCCATCTCAAACAACCAAAACCACCAAACAAATAACCTAAAACCCGAACCATAACATTGCCTCCCTGTGAGAAGTCTCCTTCACTTCCACCTCTATCCACAACACCTGCTCAGGGCTCCAGTTACTACAGGACCACACCTTTCAGAAAAAAACATACTTTTGGGGTCGGCCGAACCCAAAATCGTGAGATCTTGGCTCTACCACTTTTAGTTTTATGATTGAAAATAGGTTTCGGCTTGTTTTAACTTGGGTAGAGTTCTCTGTGCTTATGATTTATAGGCCATCTAATCTTTGGAAGACTTGGTTTCCCTCCACTCCAGGGGGAGGGGAATGGATTCAAAGGTACAGAGCCTCATAAGTTTCACTGTTTTGTGACTCTGTCGGACTCACCGTGGGAAGTTCGGTTGGCATGCTGGTCCAGGATCTCTCTTCCCATTGCCGCATTCTATTTGGATCCAGGATCTCTCTTTCCATTGCACATTCTGTTTTGATCCAGGAAAGGAAAGAACACGGATCTTGACTTCATGCCAATTCCATTTTCAGCCAAACTTCAAGCATAGGCGGGTCAGGCGCACGGTTGTTCCTGTGCTTTGGCGCCACCTGCTGGAGACAGAAGACAAGGTTGCCTAAGGCCCAGGAGTTACATTATGTTATGGATACATTCAAACCCCTCTACAGTCAGCTACTGCTGTCAGTGAGGGTTCTGGAAAGGTTAAAGCTCTAGAGTCATCATTTCCCATCACTGTGAGGCCGGTGGAAAGGAAATCACCTCTCTTTGCCTCTGTGGAACTGTAAGCTTTGGGTTGGCTTGGTTCCCACTCAAGTTCAAAGGTCTGAGATACTTCAGCTGAGCACTTAAGGCACCTGGAATACAGTGAGTTCAGTGCATTATGAAGCAAATGGTGGAGCTAAGCTTTTTCCCTCATAGGATCCAGGAAGCCAGGGTCCCAACATCCTCATGCCCCCACTGACCAAAGTTCCTTCCATAATGCATTGCTTCCTGTAGGCTGTACCACTTCCCAGCAGTACCATGGGCCGAGGAGTCAAAGCCTTTAAAACAAACACATGGCCATTGTTGGGACACAGAAGGATCCAACTACAGCCACATTCCAACTAAAAGGAGAAAATACTTCTCCCTCTGAGCTGCCTAGCTCACATCGGCTAGCTCCTGCTTTTCTCCTGCCTAACAGTTCCCCTGGACATGCTTCCTCAATTCCAACAGAATGCGACTCACACCCTGCTGCCTCCAAGAAATGGTCCCTGACCCTTGCCTTTTTAGGACACTCAGATACCCTCTGAGTACAGCATTATTTCTTTTCTAAGAATTTATTTACCATCCCACTATATGTTAATGTTATATATTAAGTTGGTTTCTCTTTTTTTTATAAAAGATATATATCTATCTATCTATCTATCTATCTATCTATCTATCTATCTATCTATCTATCTATCTATCACACTGTTGCTGTCATCATGCACACCAGAAGAGGGCATTGGATCCCATTACAGATGGTTGTGAGCCACCATGTGGTTGCTGGGTATTGAACTCAGGACCTCTGGAAGAGCAGCCAGCGCTCTTAACCACTGAGCCATCTCTCCAGCCCTGATTTCTTTTTCTTAAACATATGTTTTATTCATGTGTGTGTGTGTGTGTCTGTCTATGTATGTGCATGTTGAGTGCAGGCATCTATGGAAGTCAGAGGCATCAGATCCCTAGGAGCTGGAGTTAAGGCAGATGAGAGCTCCCTGATGTAATCTGGAGCCAGAACTCAGGTCTTTTATAAGAGTAGCATGTGCTCTTCACTACTGAGCCGTGTGTCCAGCCCCAGTTTACTTTCCCCACTGCACTGTCAGCCCCATGAGGTACTTGTCACATCACCACTGCACTTCCTAGAAAGATGCCTGGGTCCTGGGCAGCTCTCAGTGGATCTCACTCCTGTTGCTAACGACCCACTGACCACCACAATGGACCATAAGCCTGTGAATTTGGCAAAGAGCATAGAGAAGAAGGGTGCATTGAGATTCATTTACAGACGGATAAGAAGCCCACATCACGTATGAGCATGCACAGGTAACCAGAGGCTACAATACTGCTGAAGACATTGGACATGGGCAGCTTTGAGTCCAGACTAAGCTGTATAGTTATAAAGAGAACAAAGATCCTCTCAGAACTTCAGTTTCTCCTCTGCATGAAGCAACCATGACATAGTTGAACAAGGAAAGCATTTAGAAGCATGTCTGGCATGTGCCATGTGTTCACCCCATCACGTCTACTTGCAAACAATGGCCACCAAGGTAACGTGTGTTGGAATCCAGTCCCTAAGGGTCAAGGGAAAGCTTTATGATCATGGAGGCTAGTATGTTTCCAATTGCTGTACACACCAGAGCTATACAGTCATAAACAGATGTCAGATCCCTCCTGGGACCTCCCATTTGTCTTCTTGCACAAGGGCCCCCAAGATCAGTGAAGACTGGCTCATCCAGCACCGTAATTTCTTCCAAGTTCACACAGTCTCTGAGTTGTCTCCACTGAGCAGTCATGCTCAAAGCTCGAAGGGAGAGCCGCCCAGTGCATTCCAGGGGAGTCTCTTACAAGGGACACAACTGGGCTGGGATGCAGACCTTTTATCTGGTGGGAATCAGCAGGTGATGTTCTGGGACTCAGAGAAGGAAAATCAGGTCCATGGTACTCTCTGGGCCTTGTTTTTTTTTTTTTTTTTTTTAATAGCTCAGAGATGGGGCTAGGTGTTCCAGCAGTGAATCTGTCTTGTCAAAAGGGATCTGGCCCCTTGGTTTCCAGAAAGGCCAACTCAGGCTTCAAAGGTGAGAGAATGCCTTGTTTTCTAGTTGAAGATGAAGCCAGCACATACAAATCCTGATCTCTTGGGAGGACCTCTTTGTGACTGAATTAGGCTCTTAGTGACTGTCCTCCGAGGGTCCTCATTTGAACTTAGGGTGTAAGAGTGTGGCTAAACCCACTTTCATGTTCTGGGTCTCCGCCCTGTCCAGCAGGGCAGTGAACAGGGTCCAGGAAGATCACCTGAAAGAGAATGGGGGAAAAACAGGTGAACACACAAAGAACCACAGCTTGTCTATAGGCTGATCAAACCGTAATTTTTACTTATTCACACAGGAGTTATAAACACTAAAAGGCAGGATGTGTGGAAGGGGATGACACAGGAGTGTAGGTGTTCAGGGGGAGTACAGATATCTTCCAGAACAGAGTATCGGCTGGGTGAAGGTTCAGGGAACAGGTCACTATGACTCTGCCTATGATTCACTTGTCCTTATCTAAGTTGGTACTATCCACCAAGGCTACCTATCCACAAGGTCTATGACTATCCAGGCTGGTAGTTTTCCACCAAGGCTACTTGTTTACAAGATCTTATAGTGTTTTTTCCACAGAGACCAAGCCTTTGTGTTAGCAGGCTGACTTAGGCCTATTGCTGATTTTAGGCCTTCACTGTATAAGCGAGGTTGCCCCTGACAGGTCTCCTGGGACAAAAGCAAATCGATGGTTTGTAAATAATGTACTGCTGTTCTGCACTGCCTGGGGGAAGGTTCAGGGGCTCTGACTATCAAAGGGGCTGGGATGGTGGGCTATCATGTGGAATGAGATGGTGGGCTATCATGTGGAATGGGATGGTGGGCTATCATGTAGAATGTGACAGAAAGGATGAAGTATAGCAGCCGAGGATGCCAAGCCAGGCTAGGAGCTGCCATTTGTCTTCCGCAGCTCAGTGCTCTACAGTGTCCTGGACATCTCATAAGCCAGGCTTGGCAGTGCTGAGAGCTCTTGCTTATGTTTACCCTGGGACTGCTGGCTTTAGGATGGTGTAAGGGCTGAGTGGTTAGGATGGCTCGTCTTGAAGTCAAGTTTCATTCCAGATTGACTATAGTAAATTGTATGGAAGGGGAAGCTTCCAGGTTTAGAAACAAATCCCAGCTCATGCCCAAGGACCTTGTGTGTCCTCTTGGCTTGGGAACTTATTGAGGGGCTACCAAGTTAAATAATTTTCTGTTTGATAATTTTTCACTAAAATTCTCTTCCTCTCTGAGTGTATACGAATACATATGTGTGTGTGTATGTGTGTATGTGTGCCTGTGTCTCTGTGTCTGTGTGTGTGTCTGTGTGGTCAGGATGTCCTGCAGGAGTTTTGTTAACATGCACAGGGCTGTGCACTCCCTCAAGTTAGATAGAGCCCACAGCCCACCGGGGGGAGGCCTGAGCAAGGTTTCTCTGTGTAACAGTCCAGGCTGTCCTGGAACTCCATCTGTAGATTGAGGCTGGCCTCAATCACAGAGAGCCACTTGCCTCTGCCTTCCTAGTGCTGGGATCAAAGGGATACATCACAACACCCAGCTTTCACATTTACTTCTAATGAAGGCCAGATGCTGTTAATGGCCTAGGTCAGAAAGTCATAAGCTAGTCTGAGGGGCAGGGGACATCAACAAGACCAAGTGGGCTTCTGGCATGCTGTGGAGTTCTGGATGAGCACCTCCTCTTGCCTGCCTCCATATTCTAGTTCTTGAACTTATTACCACCTCATCCAGAAGCAAGAGTCAGCCTCACAGCAGGTTTGCCTTAGGAAGGGGGCCTGGTGTTTCACTTGTGAGACCTCTGAGCATTGAGCAACATGGAGGATGCAGTCTCTCCTTCCTGCTGTGGGGGCAGGCTGGCAGCAAAACAGAGGCCAATTCCTAGTTCATATCTGATCCCTTGTTGTGTACATACAGGACTCCTGGTGAGGTTATTTTTGGAGGATTGCTAAGGCCACATATCCAGACAGAACATGTGGACTCACGGTCCCCTGAGACTCCTGAGTGTCAGGTCACACTTCACCTCCCTGGCTACCGAGTATTTGGCAGAGGATACTCCTCACAGCTTCACTTTGAGACTGTCTACCCTCTGCTTGTCATCTTATGGGCTGGCCTCTTCATCACTTCAGCATTCTTAGGTCAGGCCTGGGCCTCCAGCCACATAACTCCTTCTGGGGACAAGGGCTAGGGCCCTGCTTCATAGGTACAGTCCCTGCCTGGCGGCACATTCTGGGTTAGACACACCTACAGGCCTCATCTGGGGACAGGGAAGCCCTCAGCTGTGGTGCTAGGGAAAGTCTCTGCAGGGGACCCCCACTGACTACTGCCAGGTCGGTCGTCTTTACTCACCTATTTTCCTCCCTGTATTCTGGCCTCACAGAGCCATCTGCCACCTGGCTCCCTCATGCGTGCATAATTCCTGGAAGTATTCTGGGGTGGCTGGGACAGTGGGGTGCTGTATGCTGTTAGATCTGTTGGGGCTTCTTTTCTCTGGAAGTGCAAACAGCTCTGTGGAGAAACTGCAGAGGTAGGAGCACACATACCGGTTCCACTGTAGACTCACTGTGTGACTTTGAACAGGCTGGCCCATCTCTCTGGGTCTTAGTTTCCCTGACTTTAATTATAGAGAAAAACATCCCCATTGTTATGAGGCTTAAATAAGATAAAGCAAATACACTGGTCCCTTGACCTATCAATCACATAAGATGTCTCTAAGCAACCAAATCAATCAGATAATGGAGTAGGTCTTAGGCATTGGATATTATAAACAACTTTCCCTGAGGTTCAAAGATGAAGCCACTAGTATGGAGGAGGTTGGCATGGATTTGAAGTTGAGCTCAGTTACATATTTATGGAGCCTCTGTTTACCCATCTGTAAGATGAGGATAAAAGTACTTACTTTCCAGGGAAATTGTGGGAAGTAAAGGAATTAGTAGATAGCAGGACACTCACAATCTGCCAGTGTTCCCCAGTGAGTCTCAGAAGAGCAGGCCTTTGTGTATTTGCTTTACCAGAACACACAGCAGGAAGCTGTGCCTGCCTCATGGGTGGCATGCCAAAAATATATATAAATGAACAAACGTAGTTGTTGTTATTGTAGACAAAGACATGATGAGCATATTAGTCAGTGTTCTCTAGAGTCATGGAACTTATAGAATGTCTCCATATATTAAGGGAATTTATTGTGATAACTTACAGTCTGTAGTCTAACTACCCCAACAATGGCCAGCTGTGGATGGGAAGACCAAGAATGTAGTAGTTGCTCAGTCCATGAGGCTAGTTTGAGCTGGTCTTCTGTAGAAGTAGGTTCCAACAGATGTGCTGGCAAGTAAGTGCAAGCAGGCAAATTGTGAATCTTCCTTCTTCCAATGCCCTTATGTAGGTTTCCAGCAGAAGGTGTGCCCCAGATTAAGGTGTGTACCACCACACGTGGATCTGGAATTTGTTTTGCCCCAGACTGACCTTGAACTCAGAGATCTCCTTGCCTTAGTCTCCTGGGATTAAAGGCATATACTACCTTGCCTGGGCCTAAGCTTTTCATGGCCACTATGCCTCAAGATCTCCAGGCCAAGATCCAGACCAGAAACTTGTGTCTTCCAGCCTCAAGATCTGGATCACAGGTGTGCTCTCCAATTCTGGATTGTAGTTCATTCCAGATATAGTCAAGTTGACAACCAGGAACAGCCACCACAATGAGTTACCATGAAGAAAGCTTTTCTTTTGACTCTTTGTAAAAATACATTACCCAATATCCTTTGCAGGCAGGAGTCATGAGCATGCTCTGCCCAATGATATAAGTAGATGCCCCTGGGCCTTTAGGTTTTTTGTTTTGTTTTGTTCCTTTTCTTTTTCTTTCATTGACTGCTCAAGACGGTAGAACAAAATGTAACCAGAAGGCTTGCAGGGTATGCTGGCACGGATGACCACCACAGCAGCTGGCTAAACTCTCTTTAGTTTTTTTCAAGTCAAAGAAAAATCTCTCTTAGCATTTGGGGGAGGTTTTTTTGTTTCCTAATTCTTAAAGTGGAAGGAAAACAATATTAGTTTTTTTTATCGCCTTCTTAGCCATCTTAGCCCAGAGAACCAGAATCCTATAATTAATATCCTTCCTTAGATTTCTGGGTAATATCTCATGAGCCCTGTCCAGGTTACACTGGACCCAAAGGCTCACAGGCAGAGAGGAAATCCCTTCTCTACAAATACCCAAGGCAAGGCTGTTACCTTGTAGATCTCTTGAGCACTCTGTACTTAGAACAGGCAAATGCGGGTTAGATCTTATGTGGACTTCCTAGTAACAGTGTGACTCTGAACAAGCATTGTTACTCCCATCTATAAAGTGGAACTTAGCCAAGCAAGAGAAGGATCTAAACAAAGAACTCAGGAAAGGAAAAAGCCAACATGACTTGACGCTACAATACCTCCAAATAACCTGGGACCAGGAGGAAATGTCCAAGGGAAGAGAAATCTCCAGAACTTGGCATTAGGACTGCAGCCAACAGGAGGTTGCTGGGTGGAGCATGGGAGAGAGCATGAGGTACTTAATCCTACCCTCCTTTACTGACCCAACCCACAGGTCAGTCAATAGGGTCTGCAAGAGAAATAGTGGGGATGGAGGGCAAGAGATATGAAGAATGGAGATAAGACAGGGTGTCTGATCAAGTCTCGTTTATTGAAAGGCAATTATGGGTATATAAGCACAAGCAGGGGAGTGCAGCTGGAGACTCTTAACCACAAGTGCCTGCAGTGTGGTGTAACAACCTCCCGGTCAGGTCTGGTCTGTCTAGCTCCTTAGTAATGGCCGGCCTGTTCTGCTACTTTGTAACGGCCGTTCTGCCGCTCAGGTCTGCGGGTCAGGGTCTAGCAAGAGACAGAGAGTGGGGACGGAGAGGCAAGAGAAGCAAAGGATGGAGACAAGACAAAGGGGCTAATCAAATCTCTTTTATCTTTCTCTTTTTCTCTCTCCTTCCTCTCTTGAAAGGAAATCCTGGGTATTTATACCCTTTGCCACGTGACTTGCCCACATGGGCAAGCTCAACTGAAAGCACTATGTCATGCACCTAGCAGCATGGAGACCACGTGCTCCTAGCTGCTGGCAGCACTAAACAGCAAAACGAGATGTTTATCAGAGTGTGCTCAGCTGTTTCGGGCTGTTGAAAACAAGTCTCTTGTCAGGGTATATGGCTCAAGATGGCTGTAAAGATGATAGCTGCTTTCGGCTAAGAGTTGGCTCCCAACAGAGGGGGACACTAAACAGCAAGTCCAGGATATATCTGAGAAAAACAAGATGTTATCAGAGTGTGCTCAGCTGTTGTGGGCTGCTTACAAAAATATTATGCTAGAAAAACAAGTCTCTTGTCAGGGTGGAAAGGTATCAACCTGCAAATATATGGCCCAAGATGGCTGCAAAGATGATAGCCTCTTTCTGCTAGGAGTTGGCTCCCAACAGGTCCCCCTTTTAATTTTTTTCAAAAGAGAAGTCTGGGAAAACTTACAGAAACTGTGTCTGTCTTAGGTTGGAACAGACCCTAGCCTCCCTTTTCCATCTCTGGATACTCAACAGCTATTTGGTTGAGCTCCTGGCTAGGGGCACTGGTTCCTTCCAGTCTTCACCCCAGCACTGAGCAGATCTTGGGCTTCAGCTCTAACCCCAGCAGAAAAACCCACCCCAAACAGTTCTAATACAACCAAGATAATAGGAAAGACAGGCTCCAGTCAGAGACAGCGCAGGTAGCATTAAAGATAACCAGATGTCGGAAGGCAAGCACAAGAACATAAGCATCAGCAACCCAGGGTAGTTGGCATTATCAGAACCTAGTTTCCCACAATAGAAAGTCCTGAATACCCCCATCACACCAGGAAAGCAAGATTCAGATTTAAGATTCCTTCTAATGATGATGATAGAGGACTTTAAGAAGGACATAAATAACACTCTCAAAGAAATTGAGGATAACACAGGTAAACAGGTAGAAGCCCTTAAAGAATTATAAGAAACTACAACCAAACAGGTGAAGGAATTGAACAAAACCATCCAGGACATAAAAGTGGAAGTAGAAACGATAAAGAAATCACAAAGGAAGACTACCCTAGAGATAGAAAATCTAGGAAGGAAAGCAGGAGTCATATATGCAAGCATCATCAACAGACTAGAAGAGATAGAAGAGAGAATCTCAGGTGCAGAAGATACCATAGAAAATATTGACACAACTGTCAAAGAAAATGCAAAGTGCAAAAAGTTCCTAACCCAAAACATCCAGGAAATCCAGGACACAATGAGAAGAACCAAACCTAAGGATAATAGGTGTAGAAGAGAGTGAAGATTCCCAACTTAAAGGGCCAGTAAATATCTTCAACAAAATTATAGAGGAAAACTTCCCTAACCTAAAGAACGAGATGCCCATAAACATACAAGAAGCCTACAGAACCCCAAATAAACAGGACCAGAAAAGAAATACCTCCCATCACATAATAATCAAAGCACCAAATACACAAAACAAAGTATTAAAAGCAGTAAGGGAAGAAGGCCAAGTAACATATGAAGGCAGACCTATCAGAATTACACCAGACTTCTCACCAGATTCTATAAAAGGCAGAAGATCTTGGACAGATGTCATACAGACCCTAAGAGAACACAAATGGCAGCCCAGGCTACTATACCCAGCAAAACTCTCAATTACTATAGATGGAGAAACCAAGATATTCCATTACAAAACCAAATTTACACAATATCTTTCCACAAACCCAGCACTACAAAGGATAATAGAGGGAAAACTCCAATACAAGGAGGGAAATTATACTCTAGAAAGAGCAAGAAAGTAATCTTCCAACAAATCCAAAAGTTGATAGTCACACAAACATAATGCCACAGCTAATAACAAAAATAACAGGAAGCAACAATCTCCTTTATCTCTCTTAACATCAATGGACTCAATTCCCTAATAAAAAGACATAGACTAATAGACTGGATATGTAAACAGGGCCCAGCATTTTGCTGCATACAGGAAATGCACCTCAGTGACAAAGACAAACACTACCTTAGAGTAAAAGGCTGGAAAACAATTTTTCAAGCAAATGGTCCTAAGAAACAAGCTGGAGTAGCCATTCTAATGAATAAAATTGACTTTCAACTTAAAGCTATCAGAAAGGATAAGGAAGGTCATTTCATACTTGTCAAAGGAAAAGTCAACCAAGATGAACTCTCAGTTCTGAACATCTTTGTGCCAAATGTAAGAGCACTCACTTTCATAAAAGAAACCTTACTAAAGCTCAAAGCACACATTGCACCTCACACAGTAATAGTGGGAAAGTTCAACACTCCACTCTCAGCAATGGACAGATCATGGAAACAAACTAAACAGAGATACAGGGAAACTAACAAGTTATGAACTAAATGGATTTAACAGATAACTATAGAACATTTCATCCTAAAACAAAACAAAAAATATATATACCTTTTTTTCAGCACCTCATGGTACCTTCTCCAAAATAGACCATATAATTGGTTACAAACAGATATAAGAAAATTGAAATAATCCCATGCATCCTATCAGATCACCATGGACTAAGGCTGGTCTTCAATAATGACAAAAACAATGGAAAGCCCACATTCATGTGGAAACTGAACAACACTCTACTCAATGAGTCAGGGAAGAAATAAAGAAATTAAAGACTTTTTAGAATTTAATGAAAATGAAGACACATCATACCAAAACTTATGGAACACAATGAAAGCAGTGCTAAGAGGGAAACTCATAGCTCTAAGTGCCTACAAAAAGAAACTGGAGAAAGCATACACTAGCAGCTTGACAACACACCTGAAAGCTCTAGAACAAAAAGAAGCAAACACACCAAAGAGGAGTAGACAGTAGGAAATAATCAAACTCAGGGATGAAATCAACCAAGTAGTAACAAAAAGAACTATACAAAGAATCAATAAAACCAGGAGCTGGTTCTTTGAGAAAATCAACAAGATAGATAAACCCTTAGCCAGACTAATCAGAGGGCAGAGAGACAGTATCTAAATTAATAAAATCAGAACTGAAAATGGTGACATACAACAGAAACTGAGAAAATTAAAAAAATCATCATATCCTACTACAAAAGCCTATACTCAACAAAATTGGAAAATCTGGATGAAATGGACAATTTTCTAGACAAATACCAGTTACTGAAGTTAAACCAGGCCCAGATAAACCATCTAAACAGTCCCATAACCCCTAAAGAAATAGAAGTAGTCATTAAAAGTCTCCCCACCAAAAAAAGTCCGGGACCAGATGGTTTTAGTGCAGAGTTCTATCAGACATTCAAGGAAGACCGAATACCAATTCTCTTCAAACTATTCCACAAAAATAGAAACAGAAGGAACACTACCCAATTCATTCTATGAAGCCACAGTTACGCTTATACCTAAACCACACAAAGACAGAAAGAAAGAGAACTTCAGACCAATCTCCCTTTATGAACATCGATGCAAAAAATATTCAATAAAATTCTTGCAAACTGAATCCAAGAACATATCAAAACAATCATCCATCATGATCAAGTAGGCTTTATTCCAGGAATGCAGGGATGGTTCAATATTCGGAAATCCATCAATGTAATCCACTATGTAAACTCAAAGAAAAAAACCATATGATCATCTCACTAGATGCTGAGAAAGCATTTGACAGAATTCAACATCCCTTCATGGTAAAAGTCTTGGAAAGATCAGGAATCCAAGGCCCATACCTAAACATAGTAAAAGCAATATACAGCAAACCAGTAGCCAACATCAAACTAAATGGAGAGAAACTTGAAGCAATCCCACTAAGATCAGGGACTAGACAAGGCTGCCCACTCTCTCCCTACCTATTCAATATAGTACTGGAAGTCCTAGCCAGAGCAATTAGACAACAAAAGGAGGTCAAAGGGATACAAATTGGAAAGGAAGAAGTCAAAATTTCACTATTTGCAGATGATATGATAGTATACTTAAGTGACCCTAAAACTTCCACCAGAGAACTCCTAAACCTGATAAAACTTTAGCAAAGTGGCTGGATATAAAATTAACTCAAATCAATAACCTTCCTTTATTCAAAAGATAAACAGGCCAAGAAAGAAATTAGAAAAATGACACCCTTCACAATGGTCACAAATAATATAAAATACCTTGATGTGAATCTAACCAAGCAAGTAAAAGATCTGTATGACAAGAACTTCAAGTCCCTGTAGAAAGAAATCAAAGCAGATCTGAGAAGATGGAAAGATCTCCCATGCTCATGGATTGGAAGGATTAATATAGTAAAAATGGCTATCTTGCCTAAAGCAATCTACAGTTTAGTGCAATCTGTGTCCTGTCCAGCAGGGCATTAAAGGGGAGATCACCTGAAAGAGAAAGTGGGGGACAGGTTGAAATAAAGAAGGCAATCTGTCTATAGTCTGATCAAATCACCATTTTTACTTTTTCACACGGGTTATATACACAAAAAAGGCAGGATGTGGGGAAGGGATGACGCAGGAGCATGGGTGTTCAGGGGGAGTACAGATATCTTCCAGAACAGAGTATCAGCTGAGTGAAGATTCAGGGGACATGCCACTATTGACTCTGATGATGATTCACTTGTCCTTATCTAAGTTGGTACTATCCACCAAGGTTACCTATCTACAAGGTCTATAACTATTCAGCCTGGCAATTTTCCACCAAAGCCGCTTGTTTACAATAGCTTCTAGGCATCTGTTTCAGTGTTTTTCCACAGAGACCCAAGACTTTGTGTTAGCAGGCATGTATATCGAGCCTATTGCTGATTTTAGGCCTATGGCTGATTTTAGGCTTTCAATGTATAAGCAGGGGTGCCCCTGACAAATCCTCATCAAAATTCCCACTCAATTCTTCACAGAGATAGAAAGAGCAATTCTCAAATTCATTTGGAATAACAAAAAACCCAGGATAGTGAAAACTATTCTCAACAATAAAAGAACTTCTTGGGGAATCACCATTCCTGACCTCAAGCTGTACTACAGAGTAGTAGTGATAAAAACTGCATGGTATTGGTACAGAGACAGGCAGGAAGATCAATGGAATAGAATAGAAGACCCAGAAATGAACCCCCATACCTATGGTCACTTGATCTTTGACAAAGGAGCTAAAACCGTGCAGTGGAAAAAGCATTTTCAACAAATGGTGCTGGTTCAACTGGAGGTCAGCATGTAGAAGAATGCAAATTGATCCATACTTATCTCCTTGTACAAAGCTCAAGTCCAAGTGGATCAAGGAACTCCATATAAAACCAGATACACTGAAACTAATAGAAGAGAAAATGGGGAAAAGCCTTGAGAACACATGGGCACAGGGGTAAAGTTCCTGAACAGAAAATCAATGGCTTATGCTCTAAGATCAAGAATTGACAAATGGGACCCCATAAAACTGCAAAGCTTCTGTAAAGCAAAGGACACTGTCAATAGGACAAAGCTGTAACCAACAGATTGGGAAAAGATCTTTACCAATCCTACATCTGATAGAGGGCTAATATCCAAGGTATACAAAGAACTGAAGAAATTAGACTCTAGACAATCAAATAACCTGATTTAAAAATGGGGTACAGAGCTAAACAAAGAATTCTCAACTGAGGAAACTCAAATGGCTGAGAGCACCTAAAGAAGTGTTCAACATCCTTAGTCACTGGGGAAATGCAAATCACAACAACCCTGAGATTCCATCTCACAGCAGTCAGAATGGCTAAAATCAAAAACTCAGGTGACAGCAGATGCTGGTGAGGATGTGGAGAAAGAGGAACACTCCTCCATTGTTGGTAAGATTGTAAGCTGATACAACCATTCTGGTAAGCAGTCTGGTGGTTCCTCAGGAAATTGGACATAGTATTACCTGAATACTCAGCTATACCACTCCTGGGCGTATACCCAAAAGATACTCCAATATACGACAGAGACATGTGCTCCACTATGTTCATAGCAGCCTTATTTATAATAGCCAGAAGTGGGAAAGAACCCAGATGTCCTTCAACAGAGGAATGGATACAGAAAATGTGGTACATTTACACAATGGAATATTACTCAGCTATTAAAAACAAGGAGTTCATGAAATTTTTAGGCAAATGGATGGAACTAGAAAATATCATCCTGAATGAGGTAACTCAATCACAAAAGAACACACATGGTTTGCACTCACCAATAAGTGGATATTAACCCAAAAGCTCACAATACCTAAGATACAACGAATAGACCACATGAAGCTCAAGAAGAAGAAGAAGGAAGACCAAAGTGTAGGTGCTTTGGTCCTTCTTAGAAGGAGAAACAAAATACTCAACCAGAGCTCCCAGGGTCTAAATCTCCAGCCTGGGAACACAAAGGGAGGGACTCAGCGCTTCACCTGTATAGGTAGTTGAGGATGGCCTTGTCAGGCATCAGTGGAAGAGGAAGGCCTTGGTTCCTGAAAGTTTGAATGCCCTAGTGTTGGGGATTCTAGAGCAGGGAGGCAGGAATGGGTGGATGGGTGGGGGCACGCTCTCATAGAAGTAGAAGGAGGGGGATGGGATAGGGATTTTGGGGGGGAATGGGAGAGAGGATAACATTTGAAAGGCAAATAAATAAATATCCAATAAAAAAAAAACAGATAATGGATCTGGCAATTGTAGTCAAGCAGTTGAGACTTTTTGTCAACAATTTATTATGGGGATTCCTTATAATCCTCAAGGACAAGGTATTGTGGAAGGGACCAATGGAACTTTAAAACAATATCTTCATAAAATAAAAAAGGGGGAGGTATATATCTGAACACCACAAATTTATTTAAATCATACTCTTTTAATTCTAAATTAAAAAAAAAAATCCCAGATGGGACAAGCTGCCTTGCCTCAAATTTTTAGACCTTGTAGGACAGAGAATCGAAAAGATAAATTATAATGTCTCTTGTATTTTTCTTAAAGGTGACCAGCTATTAGGACTCAATCATGTGCTGGTCTAGAAATCAATCCAATATTGAAAATAACAGTCTACATTTGGAAGGCTGGATCTGGACATTTTCAGAGACATATTTGGAAGTTAGCTGCAGTTCTCTATGATGTTTTGATAGCAAGAGATAAAGTTGAGACAGGAACTGGATTTCAAACAAGGGTTAGTGCATGTTTTAAGGCTCTTTTAATTGTCAAGCTAAAATTGGTTGTGTCTCTCCTACAGTATTTATTGTAAGTTGCATTGACTGTATAATTTCTAATTGTGTTAGTGTGTTGAAACCTGGCATGTCTGTTATGGGGATCTATTAACCAGCTTTTGTCTTACAGCCCTGAGTATTAGAAAACCTTAATTCTCTGAAAAAAGCTTGAAAGTGCTGGAAGAAGTGAGTTAGGCTTTAAGCAGAAGCAAGAGGGTAGCAGGCTTGATTATTGCTGATATAAGCTTTAATTTCATTAATTGCTAGCACCACTGCTTCTGCAATAACATTGATACAAGGAGTTCAGACAGCTATTTTTGTTAACCATCTAGCAAAAAAATGTTACTAATGTATTGAGTATGCAAAAGGATTTATATAGGTGTCTGGAACAACTGGTTGATGCTCTATAACCTATTCACATTATCTGAAAGAGGTTCAGGGTTCAAGAGTTAGGAGCTATCTCAAGTGTCATGACAAATATCATTGGAGTAGTGTTACTTCTAAAATTTACAATGATTGTTATTGTAATTAGAAAAAAATTTCAAAGCCGGGCAGTGGTGGTGCATGCCTTTAATCCCAGCACTTGGGAGGAAGAGGCAGGTGGATTTCTGAGTTCGAGGACAGCCTGGTCTACAGAGTGAGTTCCAGGACAGCCAGGACTACACAGAGAAACCCTGTCTTGAAAAACCAAAAAAAAAAAAAAAAAAAAAAAAAAAGTAGAAAAAGTTTAAAGACACCTGTAGGGTATTTGGCCTAATCCTAACACCTCTCTGGGTGTTTTAACTTTGCATAGTGAGATTATGAATTTAAAGAATGCTGTTCTATTGAGCTTTGATACTGCAGATACTGCTGATAAAATTATCCATGGCCTGAGGTCAGTATTTCCATTTTGGTCAAACTTCAGGAATGGCACATATATAGCTTGATCATGCTTAGCCATTCTTGTCCTGGGAATACTTTTATTCCTGCCTATCATGTCAAAGCCTGTCTCTAATTACATCAACAGGCTGGCAGCCAAAGTACATGACTTGAAACTGAAAATGGACTCCCAGACAAAGCTATTAATTTAACAGGCTGGCAAGCCAAGGACGAGTAAGATT